>OX335642.1:10507020-11132020 GCA_946894095.1 Incurvaria masculella
CGACGTATCGAAGAATGCACCATCGCTTCTCGCAACTGACACATTTGATCGAACGTGTGAAACACAGCCCGACCTTCCGCAACGATATGTCTGCTCGAAGACACACTTAGCGGATAACACGTGGAAACACGCAGATACGCGGCATTGATCACTGCGTTATGATTCAGACATGAGAACTTAGGCTTTGAAATTTACCTTTTTTACTTGAATGGCTTATGTCGTAATGTTGCCCAAACATTACATTTCTGATGGAACTAGACGAAAAACATTTTAATTTAACTATTTGCCGTTCCGAACATATTGATTAGGTATCAGATCGACCAAACCTAACTGTAGCAACTAGTAAGTAGGAAAAAGGAACCTATAGTTTCACATGGGTTCCGAACAATGAAGAAAATTTGCTGCTATTGACATGATTTAGCCAGCTAATGATAACGTAAGACAGGCATAGTCCCAACTCTTTCCGGTGTGAACTAGCATGCTAGGGGGGGGTTTTTCCAGTAAGATTGCCCTTCGATAGTTTAATAGCGTTATCATTTGCCATCACTTAGGTTTTAGGAAAGGCCGCTATACCCGCTGAAGCCGTGAAATATCAGTTATGGAGATGGGTACCGGAGTCACCTTAACCGAAGCTGCTAAAGGATTATGATAACCACTCAGGATGCCAGAGGAGCTGGCTACCATATCTACTGTCTGGTAAATTGTTTGCTCGTTACGATCACCTCGATTCACATAGTGAATCCATTGTATTGCTAGGGGACTGCGGAACCGCTAGTATCTGTGCACTTCTTGCTTTAATTAATGTGTCCTAGCTTTACGATCGATTCTGCAAACATATCACATTCGTTGAAAAAAAGCGACGTACTTTTAGGACGATAAATATATTTACACAAAACGAAGCTCAGAGTGGGCAGTCTGAGTTCTCACCTAAATTGGCGTTTACGGCAAACCGATCGACTGGCGTTTTCAAATGTATGGAGAAATTGAAGAGCGCGCGCAGTGGGCGTTAAGCGAACTAACATTTGCGAGTCCGAGTTTGATTTGACAGCTTACTCAACGTTGCCGTAAATACGTTACGTTGCCGTTTACGTCCACTCTGCGTTTTCATACAAATCGGAAGTCCGAGTTTGATTTTGACAGCTTGAAGAAGTAAAACTACAGAATATCTAGTAAAAACTTGTATGGAGTTTGACGTTTTTACGGAAAACGCCAGTCGACCGGTTTGCCGTAAACGCCAATTTAGGTGAGAACTCAAGACTGTCCACTCAGATTATCTGCGGCACGTACTCCGGATATAGTTCGCCAGGCAACAAGGTGGTTAGCGAACAGTCTCCCGGCACGACGCTGCCACACGTCGCGTCGCGTGTCATGGCGCGCGAGGAGTGTGTCGACACGCGCCAGTGCCCTCCGCCGGCTAGAGACAACTCGCGATCGCCTTGACCGAAATGCGGCACATTTTATTCCTACTATCTGTCATTGTTCCGAGGATGTATCGATTATGTGGCCGACACCGCATCTGCTGTGCTCGAACAAATGACACATTACCATTATTGTGGACCATTAACCCCGATTGCGCCGATACCACGAGCACAATCCACACGCTACGTTATTCGTGTGGTGGTGAAAAACCGAAGGCCCGCCGCAAGTATGTCTAACCATTGATTAAAGAGGAAGGTATATATAGCAAAAGTCATGCAACGTATAAAACTCGCTGAAAACTGCATATTTTCCCTGCTACTATGACATTTCTAACCATAATATATTTAACGAGAATATATTATAATATTTTGAAATAAAATGAAATGTTATTTTACTTCCGCCCTCATGGAAGTGAATGCAATTAGGTGCTAACCCTCTCGCTCGATTTGACATCCATTTCATATTGGTAAGTAAATAGGAACAAGTTCTTTAAGGCTGAATCAACATGGTCTCCCATCGTGGAAGTAATAGTTCCATGCGATAGAGCGCAGGCGGATGCCACAGTGCGCGTTTAGCGAGTCACAGTAAACTGAACCGGCAGTCATTCTACTTCCATCGTCACCAACTCGCGACGACACATAATAACAGTCAATAAGCCCATTTACAAATTGTTACTTTTAAAACTTTTAGACGGCACGCGAATCTGCCATTCCTTAAGCACTTTACAGTTGTTTTATGTAACTGGACATGGATCGCTAATACCATACCCGCTGTCATAATAATAAACCAACATATTGAACAAGACTAAATGGAACTGAATGGAAAACACGGACAATGTTTCATCACCGCTCAGACTATTTCTTTCTTTTGATCATTTTAAACCCTACCACCTAGTAGGTGAAGGAGACCTATAGTTTTACATGGATTTTGAATCGTGGGACAGCTTACAGTCGTTACAAAATGTACCTTTGGCACCGGCAGCGAAATTTTCTGATAGAATTTTACCGGGCTCCGCTCCAATCGATGTCTAAAAATAAATTGACCCGAGCGGAAGCGGGAACCTCAGCTATTTATTTATTTTATTTAATATTTCAGGATTGCCAACAGACTTTACACAATACATTGGTAATTACATATGTTACAATTTTGGTGACATGAATCAGTCCAATAATAGGCAAACACAATATGCTTAAATTTGTTTTAGATAAGCAGCCACAATGGAGTCGAGCGCGCATCTACCATGGGTATAATTGAAATAAAGATAGACAAGACAGAAGCGCGTTCACTCCCAGATTTACTGCCGACGATTAAGATTATATTCATTAATTTAAACGCCTCTGAGCCGCTCCGCAGCGCCGCGCGCGCGCCGCCGTACTGCCCGCCCTAACCGACTATTACTCTAGCAAGCGGTCCCACTGCTCCCCGCGCGGCACTGTGGCGGCTGGGAGCTAGCCGCGGCGCTTTACGAGCGTCCAATGCGTGCCGCGACAATAGAGCATAAACACGCGCTAATTAAACGCGCCACGACTAGCAGGTTCATGCACCTCGGGGACGCGGCGGGGAGGTTGCGGGTGCCGACTGGCGACGCACTCCACGCCGCTGGGGAACATAACATATCACTACATCATCACTTCACTTCACCACATAGTATAAAACAAAGTCGCTTTCTATGTCCCTATATCCCTATGTATGCTTAAATCTTTTTTACTATAAGCTACGCAACGGATTTTGATGCGGTTTCTTTAAGCGGACCAGCCTTTTGGACCAGCTCTTTGGGCAACTTTTTATCCATGAAATAATTAATTCCGAGATTAACCCGAGCGGAGCCGGGTACCGCAGCTAGTGTAAAATAACATAATCGTTGCCTCTGACCAACAAACGTATTTGAGAAAAATAACCACAATGTCCATAATATTGGTGAGTTCATAATAATGTGAAGGGTTCGCGCTACGCGGCCGAGTGATTCGATCAGAGAATCCACCAGTTCGGTGATATGGCATTCGGGTAATCGCACAAATGACGCGAGATAGGATCGGTTTACACGGCGCGATGACGCCACCGCGCCATCTGTCCGTGACGGGCGGCGTTCTCGATGCGACCGAAGCCACGCCGCGATAAGAAAAGCAGGAAATTTAATTTCCCTCAAGGTGAGACCCACGGGGCCTTGGTTTGAATTGTCCACGCCCAGATAGATAATGGAGCTGTGATGCACGCCCGATACCGAAGCTGCTAAAGTTTGAACATCCACGCTCTAGACGCCAGATAGGGTAGCTCCCATATCTCTGGTATAGGGCCGGAGCGGCACGCTCACTTCTCCATACACATAATGCACCTCTTCATTACATGTCTACTTGGCTGGATAGACCGGAGTAACTACTCCGGCCTATATATAATACTTGTTTCGTTAAAGAAATTGGGAACAGTTAAAAATGTTCTTCGCTGAATTGGTAAATAATGTTAATGTCTTTGAAATGGTATTAACATAAATATTAGTTAATATCAATATAAGCCGCAAACTTGAAAAATAATATATTTGAGACCTGACTTCAAAATTTTTTTCATGAATAAAATATCAATTTCTGTAACATTTTTCTTTCTGTTTTGGTAGAACGTTAGCTGGAATTATACATGTTTTTTTTTCATGTTCTCATTTCATAGAGATCAGGAACTTATCGCAATCGAACTATTCGCATTGGCTAGTATAACCATCTTAAAGTAGACTTTACGGACCAAAAACCTAAATTTCGCTCGCCTGAAAACGATTTTGACGCTCATACAACAATGAAACCTAAGGCAAACTGACTGCTTCCGGAGGTCGTAATTATCGTTTGTTTGCGGAACGCTGGACTCAGTTGGAGCCTTAACGTAAGCCTCGAGTAACTCGGGCTAGGGCACTGGAAGCCGCGCCGGACGCGGGCGAGCCGGGAGCGAACCGGGAGCCGCTCGAGTCAACACCGGCGACCCGTGACCGCGCCGTGCCAAGTTTTCGCGAGCCACAGCTCACCAGGTCCGACCACACCGCGCCGGTGCATTGTTCCGCCACTTCTCATAACACTCGCCGCAAACATTACCGTGCCGTAATCGCGCCGGTACATAGTGCACTCTGTCGATAGCCTTATGTTCGATCTTTGTTTTTTTTATGTATAATCTCTGCCACACGTAAACTTAGGGCCGAGTGTACGAAAGAAAAAAAAATCAAAATCAACGTCAAAGTATGATCAAACACGTCACTTTGTGTGGACAGTATGGAAGGAACTCTATGCGGTACACTAAAAGTGACGTGTTTGAACATTGATTAACTCAGCCGTTTTTTCGTGCAACCAGGGCTTAGTCTACGGTACCTGTCAGTCGCACCCTTTTGGTTAAAAGTCAGAAGCGCTTTTTTGAGGTTCAATCGCGGTACGATTCTAAGACTTAGAAGACGAGGGGAAAAACATCTTTAGGAGTAGTCATATTTTTGTACGTATCTGGATGATTGAGGGTTAAGGTGGGCCTTTCCGCTCAACTCCCCATACAAACGGAGAAAGAAGATCATGCCCATATTTCTTGTCAGAGGTCCAAAATGTTGCTCAAGATAGCTTTATTTGATCAAACTAGATGTCTGATGACCGTTGACATTGTAAAATTGTGTTTGGTTTCTAAGTTATAAGGTCCGAAAGTTAAAATTTTTCGCGCGTTTTATACAAATCTTTGGAGGTGGATTACTCAAGGAAAAATAAAAAAACTTAAAACGATAAGTCATCAGACATATCTTGTTTCATGAAGATTTATAATCAATTTGGTTTTTGTTAGTTTATTGACTACAGCGGTCGTGGTTTACTTTTAGCTATAAGTCGTTTTTTAATTAAAATTTTCGTAAATCTTACCAAATCAAACACTTTGCGCATTATCTGCTTTTTCATCCTCCTCATCACGAAGCCTGTCTTTTCTTTTGAAACAGAGAAGGTCCCAGGGTGTAATAGGACGGTTTTGTACCGTGCCCGCGTTTGAGTTAGTCCCGCCGGGAAGGGCCACCTTTAATACTTACTGGCATGCTACGACTTGTCTTGGACTGGATGAAAAACATGGACAACGTTTAATTACCGGCCGGAGGGACAGAGGTGTGCAGCTCCACAAGCATTCTACCCAGCATTCTCCATGGTAGGGATGACAGAGCCGGTAGTCTCAGTTGTCACCTAAATTGGCGTTACGGCAAACCGATCGACTGGCGTTTTCAAATGTATGGAGGAATTGAGGAGCGCGCGCAGCGGGCGTTAAGCGAACTAACATTTGCGAGTCCGAGCTTGATTTGACAGCTTACTCAACGTTGCCGTAAATACGTCGACGTTGCCGTTTACGTCCACTCCGCGTTTTCATACAAATCGGAAGTCCGCGTTTGACTTTGACAGCTTGATGAAGTAAAACCACAGAATATCTAGTAAAAACATGTATGGAGTTTGGAGAAAACGCCAGTCGATCGGTTTGCCGTAAACGCCAATTAAGGTGAGAACTCAGACTGCCCACTCTGAACACAGAGAGAGACCCTGCATCCCTTCGGAGATTGAGAGCAATTGTGGGATACTTCGTGTTCATCGACGAGACGCATAGGTGTTAACCTGAGTGAAACAACACATATGACATATCTCATTAGTTCTCTGTACCAAAAATGTTTTTTTTGGGAAAGGAGAGTAAGGAAATTGCCCCGTGATGATGTCATTTAGTCTCTGACCGATACAATTCCGCTGTCATTGTCTAACTTATATGTAGTCATTTCAGCTTAACCAATGACATTCCCCAGATCGGTATACAAGCGCTGCCCCGATTGACTTTCGAGAATCTTAATAATAAGCAATATGTGCGTTTCGCGCGGGAAAGAATCTCAATCATTCACCCTCGCTTTCGTTGCGTTGCATTGCACGAAAGTTGCCTTTGCACCTTTGCCGTTTCTGGTAATATCTGACGTTCAGTTTTGTATTAGCCATCCATGTCCAGTTACATCAAAAAAATCTGGCCTAAAAGAGGAGAGCCTCGCGTAGCGCCTAACTCGGGATTGCGGTGTGTTTGACTAATATCATGACAGTAGTCGGCATGGCATTAGCCATCCACGTCCATTGTGTAGGTCTTCTCACCGTGCGCACCGGCCGCGGTAAATGCAACGGTGTGCACGAGTGGGTGTCCTGCAGCCCGTCATGGCTGACCGCATGGGGTTATGATTACCGTCGCGCGGACAATGGGGCGGCCTCGACGCCGCCGCCTCCCCTCGCGTGCGACACACATGCGCACGCGCCGGCAACTCCGCGGCCCAGTCGCCGACTGATGAACCCTCACGAGAGATCACAGATTATAGACTAGGGGGTCGCGACAAAAAATGGTAACGATAACGTAAACGGCTGAATCTGGGTTCACGGTATAAAGACCAACCCTCTGAAGCTCTCAGTCTGCCTATTCCAAGTGGTAGCATTTCGTAGTTGTAGGCGATTTAGGTTACAGATATAACGTTAGGTATATTTAAGTATTTCATTAAATAACCGACTGGTTATTGTTGTATTATTAATAGGTATCAATGTTTCCAGACAATCAGTATATTCATCAGCAGGTATATACCAGCATCTATTTTATATATCCAATCTAGATAACGCAACCACTTGGCACGGGCAGACCGACATATTTAGCATCAGAGGTTTGGTCTCTAACATGTGAACCCATATTCAGCCATTTACCTTATCGTGACCAAAAATTACGTGACCTCCCGGAATGGCAACTTCGTTAATTTACTGAGCATCGCTAGTGCTGCCCCGGGCGGTTGGGCCACCAAACTAAAAGGCCCTACCGAGGCTGACAAGCCCCTAGCTTAGGGGCGGGTGGACTTGCCTTCCATGCCAGAGGTCATGTCTTCAAATCCCCACCCTGTTCATGCACCATTTGATTTCACTGTCTGAGTTGGATAAGTGCATTTTGTTACGAATGCGAGATGCTTTATGGTTCGAACTCTACTAGGTAACAGAGTTAAGCAAGCTAGTTGGTACAACAGGGGACCTACAGTTTTACATGGAATCAGAGTGGTCAGTCTGAGTTCTCACCTAAATTGGCGTTTACGGCAAACCGATCGACTGGCGTTTTCTCCAAACTCCATACAAGTTTTTACTAGATATTCTGTGGTTTTACTTCTTCAAGCTGTCAAAGTCAAAAGCGGACTTCCGATTTGTATGAAAACGCGGAGTGGACGTAAACGGCAACGTCGACGTATTTACGGCAACGTTGAGTAAGCTGTCAAATCAAGCTCGGACTCGCAAATGTTAGTTCGCTTAACGCCCGCTGCGCGCGCTCTTCAATTTCTCCATACATTTGAAAACGCCAGTCGATCGGTTTGCCGTAACGCCAATTTAGGTGACAACTTAGACTACCGGCTCCGAACCATGGATCAGCTCGCATTCGTGACGAAATGCACTTATCTAACTCAGAAAGAGAAATAAAGTTGTTCATGAAGGGCGGGATAATTTGAACCCGGTCTGGGCATGTAAGGCAAGTCCCTGTACCACTAAGCTTCGAGCCCCTAGCCAGTTACAGAATACCACAAAGGTAATTGTTGGCGACGCGATTATAAAACTTTAAGGTAGACATTTCCTGTATATATTTTTATAGAATAGTGCTGCACGTGTTTAGTTTTTAAAGTGTTTGTTGTTTGCCGCCGCACCTGAGACAGATTAAAGTAATTGTTTAGAGTATTTTAGAGGTAGAATATTTCCTTGATTCCATGTAAAGTTCGTGCACCTGAGGGCTGTAAACGCGGCACGCTGTAAAGTCACCATTGTATGCCCACCTGCGCGTCCGCCTTATGCGGCGCGGCAGTTATCTAAAGATTGTTTCAGGGAAAAATTGGGCAGGGCATAGTTTCACGTAGCTGACCGCAATAAACCTATTGTGCGTCGGCTCGGTGCGGCGAGCCGTCTTGGAAAGAATTTTATAGCATGCAGGTGCGCGTGTCATAGTAACCATGTGAATTTACTTAGGTATGTTTATAGGTAGCATTTTGGAAATACCTAAGTAAATGTCTCATATGTACACACATGTAATATAGATTTATAGTAAGTATTGAGTAACATATTGTTTTATGCACACAGAAATAGCTTTTAGGGGTGTGCATACAAACCAATATGCTATTATAAAGTGTGTCATTGTATATCATTATTATATGGGAAGATTCGAAAGTATAAAGTATATCTATTGTTATGAACATTACTTGTATTTAGAGTACACATTTAAAGATATTATAGAGAGTTCTGTTTTGCATATCATACTTTGAGGAAAGCTTAGAAAGTGTAAAGTACGTATAATGGAAATATATAGTGTACAGAAAATAGATATTCGTAATATTTTAAGATATATTTAGAACATGTAGGTTTTAGAGCTTATGATTATTTGATAGCTTTTCTAGTAATCCGTGTCTTTAATGTATATAGTCGACGTTTGTATAATTTATATAATTGTATTTTATTATGAAAATACCTATATAGAAAGAGGATTTCAAAGCATGAGGTTTTTATAGAGTTTGCATTATTTTATAGTAAGTCAGAGAGAGTTTGTATAGTAACATTTCTATGTGTCATATAATAGTATATTGATGTGTTTTAGAGATACGACATTCGTCTGCCGTCAGGTTTTATTATACATTGAAAGTTTGCTGACATTTATAAAGATCTAGTTATATAAGTTGTAAATCATTGTGGAAATATTTATGTTTAATGTATAACGTTGTAGCTTTAGAAAATATTTGTAAAAGTTAGAAAGTTAATTATGTGTACGTTGTATAGTACATGTGCACATTTATGTATATTGTGTTTGTATGTGTATTATATTTTCTTATAATATGCGATATTAATAAAGATTTGACTCCGAGAAATACTCTCGGCCGATTGCAGTCTGTTCGCCTTCCCTTCTGCCCCCGCACCGCAGACCGCACCTAAACTTGTAGAGTCAGGTATAAATAAGGGTCCCTGACACAATAGGGCCAGATCGTACTGGCACTCCGACTAAACGGGTCGGAGACGCTGCTTTTATAGTTCATTCCCTACGCCAACCAAGTGGGTTCGGCAGAGTTTTAAAGTTGAAAGTTTATAGTTTTTTATAGTTTAAAGTTTTTATAGTTTATTTTAAAGTTTAAAGTGGCCTTTCGCCTATCGAGTTAGACTCTGACCAGTCAGGTCGAGTCTGCTTACTTTGAAGTGCGGTGCTCGTGGTGCGATAGCGGTACATGCGGTGCAGAAGTTAAGGCGTGCTGCCGGCAACCTGGTCGGGGGTACAGCTCGGCTCTACATCCAGACGCTTGCGTTTCATTTCGAGTCGCAAAGCGCTCCGGTGCCTTGGGGAGGTTCCATAGCCGGGTGCATCACTCGGTGGCTCGGTAGGTCCCGACGCTGAGTCGGTCCTCGCCAAGGAGGGAGCGGAGTACCGTCGGAGCTGTGCTTGCGTAGCGAAGAGCAGCCAGCCGTTCGGGTTCCGCGTGTCACCCGGGAACCGAACGCTCGCTGGCCGGTCGCTATCAATGGTCCTTCGAGCCGGATCGTACGTCGCATCTACAACGCATGCATCGAGGTGAAGTTACCGCAGCACCATGAGCAGTCCGAAGAGAACTCGTCAGGCGACGAAAAAGCAGTTGCAAGAGATGGAACGTACTGCAGCTGACGCCGCGGCCGCTACCGCTCGCGCGGCAGACACCGCCGCTGCCGCCACCGCCCGCGGCGTTGCTACCACCGCCGAACCTCCCGTTTCCGGTACAAAAGGTATCGTGAAAGTTGCTGCAATGTTATCGCCACCTACAGACTCTGGCTTGGCGATCACACCATCGGCAGGTGGCTCATATTATGAGGATACCGCGACGACAGTGCGTTCGGTGTCAAGAATGTCGTCTCATCAGAGTGAGCGAGATGAAGTGATGTCGCAACTCAGCGTGGCATCAAAGAGATCGGCGGTATTGAGAGCGCAAGCAAATCTGCGTGCGTTGCAAGAAATGCACGAATTGGAGCGTCGCGCAGCTGCCGCCGAAGCAGAGCGCCGTAATTTTGAAAGAGAGATTGAATTGTCTAAGCAAAGACAACTTTTAGAGCTTCGAAAGATTGACTTGGAAGAAGAGGAAGAGCTAACTACTATCCGATTCAGAGATGACGTGAGAAGCCGCAAGAGCCGACATGATGGCGTGACCGATTGCGTCGCAAGCACGGCCCAGCCGCCGCCGTCGCATCTAGATGGTATGAGTCATCGGCAGAGCGACCTAGCGCGTCCCTCCGATGACGTCACTTCTCACCACCAGACTTCGGCTACTCCACTGCGTGGACGCAGCGATCGACCCACTTCCCCGCCGCGCCGACGTGGATCGCCTACACCGGAGCCGCCGCTGCGTCAACGTAGTCAAACGCCGAAAAGGATGTCTGAGCTCACGACTGCCATAGTGCAAGGTATGTCTGAGCTTCATATTGAAAGGCAAGAACGTTTGGACTTTAGGTCAGTGTGTCGAGAGTTGCCTGTATATAGTGGACACATACGTGAGTGGTTGCCTTTCAAAAGAGCTTACGAGGACTCAAAGGGCAAAGGTCGTTTCTCTAGGGAAGAGAATTTGGTGCGACTCCGTAATTGTCTCAAAGGGGAGGCAAAGGCTGCTGTCACGACGCTGCTCGCCATTTCGGATAACCCGGATGAGATTGTGAGTACACTGGAAACACAGTTTGCTCATCCAAGCCTGCTCGTAAGGGAGCAAGTACATAGAATTTGTGCTCTACCTCGACTGCCTCAGGAATATCGAGATGACTTGCCAACCTTTGCTTCTGTAGTCAGCAACGCGGTTGTAGTACTGGACAGATTGCGAAACTACAACCAAAACATGCGTGCTGATATCTACAACGAGATTTTAGAAAGAATCCCTATCACCCTACAGACTAAATGGGTAGACTGGGCTACTGCCAATGACGATGGGTCAGAAGCAAAAAGCATATTGCTATCTCGCTTCCTCAATACTGAGGTTAAAAGATTGCGGATGTATGGATCGGCACCAAAGTGCGCCGCTTACAAGCCGCCCTATAAAGAGTCGCCGCGTGGGCCTTCCCAGCCACAGCAACGAGGCCAGCACAAATATCATGTCAATGCAGTACAAAGCACACATGGAAAGGAAAATGGAAAGTGTTTGGTCTGTTCAGGAAATCATAAGATTTTCACATGTGGAAAGTTCAAAGAAATGAACGTAACAAATCGATGGTCTTGGGCTAAAGAAAATCACATTTGTTATCGTTGCTTAGAGGGAAAGCACTTTGTTTCCTCGTGTCGAGCGAGAAGTGTGTGCGGACAAGATGAGTGCAGAAAGTGGCACCATAGCCTTCTACACCGAGAGAGCACACCGACAGAGGATTCGTCAAGATCATCGGAGGACGAAACACTACAAGGAAATCGGAATGAGGCTGTCACCGCCACCGATCCCGCCGACGCCGAGACATATGCATACAGGCGTATGTAAAGAAGTACAACTTGGAGCTTGCAGGACATTTAAGGACTTTATAGTGACATGGTGAATACCATAAGTTGAAGGATAATTCGTGAGTTAAATATGTGTGTGTTCAATCCATCGAGTTCGATATGTCAAAGTGCGAACACTAAGGTGAAGTGTGCGAAATAATAGCGTGTGTCGACAATGGGTTGGGTGCTTGAAAGAAATGGAGTCACCTCACAAAAGGGGGGCACATTCCGGTGTACACTAGCATAGCACAGATACATAGAAATAAATCGCGCCGCCTTCAGTACTATGATGTGCGACAAGTATTGTATAGATTCGCTATCTGTCGCAAAAGGGGGGTATGTTGGCGACGCGATTATAAAACTTTAAGGTAGACATTTCCTGTATATATTTTTATAGAATAGTGCTGCACGTGTTTAGTTTTTAAAGTGTTTGTTGTTTGCCGCCGCACCTGAGACAGATTAAAGTAATTGTTTAGAGTATTTTAGAGGTAGAATATTTCCTTGATTCCATGTAAAGTTCGTGCACCTGAGGGCTGTAAACGCGGCACGCTGTAAAGTCACCATTGTATGCCCACCTGCGCGTCCGCCTTATGCGGCGCGGCAGTTATCTAAAGATTGTTTCAGGGAAAAATTGGGCAGGGCATAGTTTCACGTAGCTGACCGCAATAAACCTATTGTGCGTCGGCTCGGTGCGGCGAGCCGTCTTGGAAAGAATTTTATAGCATGCAGGTGCGCGTGTCATAGTAACCATGTGAATTTACTTAGGTATGTTTATAGGTAGCATTTTGGAAATACCTAAGTAAATGTCTCATATGTACACACATGTAATATAGATTTATAGTAAGTATTGAGTAACATATTGTTTTATGCACACAGAAATAGCTTTTAGGGGTGTGCATACAAACCAATATGCTATTATAAAGTGTGTCATTGTATATCATTATTATATGGGAAGATTCGAAAGTATAAAGTATATCTATTGTTATGAACATTACTTGTATTTAGAGTACACATTTAAAGATATTATAGAGAGTTCTGTTTTGCATATCATACTTTGAGGAAAGCTTAGAAAGTGTAAAGTACGTATAATGGAAATATATAGTGTACAGAAAATAGATATTCGTAATATTTTAAGATATATTTAGAACATGTAGGTTTTAGAGCTTATGATTATTTGATAGCTTTTCTAGTAATCCGTGTCTTTAATGTATATAGTCGACGTTTGTATAATTTATATAATTGTATTTTATTATGAAAATACCTATATAGAAAGAGGATTTCAAAGCATGAGGTTTTTATAGAGTTTGCATTATTTTATAGTAAGTCAGAGAGAGTTTGTATAGTAACATTTCTATGTGTCATATAATAGTATATTGATGTGTTTTAGAGATACGACATTCGTCTGCCGTCAGGTTTTATTATACATTGAAAGTTTGCTGACATTTATAAAGATCTAGTTATATAAGTTGTAAATCATTGTGGAAATATTTATGTTTAATGTATAACGTTGTAGCTTTAGAAAATATTTGTAAAAGTTAGAAAGTTAATTATGTGTACGTTGTATAGTACATGTGCACATTTATGTATATTGTGTTTGTATGTGTATTATATTTTCTTATAATATGCGATATTAATAAAGATTTGACTCCGAGAAATACTCTCGGCCGATTGCAGTCTGTTCGCCTTCCCTTCTGCCCCCGCACCGCAGACCGCACCTAAACTTGTAGAGTCAGGTATAAATAAGGGTCCCTGACACAATAGGGCCAGATCGTACTGGCACTCCGACTAAACGGGTCGGAGACGCTGCTTTTATAGTTCATTCCCTACGCCAACCAAGTGGGTTCGGCAGAGTTTTAAAGTTGAAAGTTTATAGTTTTTTATAGTTTAAAGTTTTTATAGTTTATTTTAAAGTTTAAAGTGGCCTTTCGCCTATCGAGTTAGACTCTGACCAGTCAGGTCGAGTCTGCTTACTTTGAAGTGCGGTGCTCGTGGTGCGATAGCGGTACATGCGGTGCAGAAGTTAAGGCGTGCTGCCGGCAACCTGGTCGGGGGTACAGCTCGGCTCTACATCCAGACGCTTGCGTTTCATTTCGAGTCGCAAAGCGCTCCGGTGCCTTGGGGAGGTTCCATAGCCGGGTGCATCACTCGGTGGCTCGGTAGGTCCCGACGCTGAGTCGGTCCTCGCCAAGGAGGGAGCGGAGTACCGTCGGAGCTGTGCTTGCGTAGCGAAGAGCAGCCAGCCGTTCGGGTTCCGCGTGTCACCCGGGAACCGAACGCTCGCTGGCCGGTCGCTATCAGTAATATTAAGAAATATATATTTATTGAATTCTAATATTATATAATAATATTAGGAAAATTGAAAAAGAACCCTCATCGAAATCAATTCAGCTTGTATATCACCAATATGTTACTCAACGGTGCAGTCGATTCGAGATGACGGAGCGAAAGCGGAAACCTGCACCACAGCGGCCCGTCCCGTGAAGAGCCGCCCGGACACACTCGACACAGTTCGGTGCGCATAGCACGCCATGGCGCGGTGTGTCGAACGTTCGCGTCAGCAAGTCGCGGGTCGCGAGACAGAAGGCTGCACGTAACAATAAAATTGACGGACGAGGGAAAAACGACGCTCGTGCTCGTTTGATGGATGCGCGTGCGACACAGAGCACCGACGCAGCAGAGGCGACAAAGAAAAGAAAAACACTGACTTGGAAAGCCCAGGATTTTTTAGCACACAAAATAACGACATATTAAAATACCACCAGAGAATTAACTAAACCGCTGCTGGACCGGTTGTCAGGGTTAAATCATTTCCACCATGTCGATGAACCACTTCTCAATCGGACATACTTTTCGTGCTTTCAACGCGATAATTATCCTCATGTTTTCTAATAACAGCATTCTTACACACACCAACCCCCTCACACGTCTGATTTGTGTGCGTCCTCTCTTTTCAAAATCAACCTCAAAGTATGATCAAACACGTCACTTTGTGTGGACAGTATGGAAGGAACTTTATGCGGATCACTAAAAGTGACGTGTTTGAACATTGATTAACTCGGCCGTCTCTTCGTGCAACCGGGGCTTAGGCTCACAGAATGAGCGGTGAGCGCATTCTGAACAACATTCATGTCTTGGATTAGGAAAGTGCGGTAATGATCTAACAGACAGGTGTGGTCGAAATGTATAAATAGTATATTTAATTGTATTATATATAAAAGTTTTATTTCCGATCGAGACACTACATTTATCGATGTTGATAATATGTAATACGAGGGGCGTTCAATAATTTATCTACCTAGACAAGAAAAAAAACCTTTATGGTAGTCTTATTTGGCATTTACTCCAAAAGTAAAAATCCTTTCTCATCCCAAAATACAGTGGCCATGACTTTGCCTGCCGATTTTTCGACTTTGAACTTTTTAGAAGTGGGTGTCTATTTGTGCTTCCACTACATGGAATCCATTTTATACTCAAGATATCTATGGTAAGCCCATGTTTTATTTCCTGTAACCAACCGTTGAAAAAAACTTGCTGGGTCCAAGCAATCAGGACCAAGTTCTCTTGAAAACTTTCGCGGCGGGCATCCTTTTGAAGTGGTGTCAGAGACCCATCTTGCGCTGACTTTAAAAATTTGAAAATGTTCATGAATTATATTTCAAACTATGCCTGCCGAGATATCCATTTCTTAAGCTATCCTGCATTTAGTCAATCTCCTTTCAGTCAAAATGAATTCTTCTTCTGGACTCGTTGCCGTCACGGGCAGCCCCATGTGAGGGTCGTCTTCTATGGACTCTCGTCCCCATGTAAACTGATTACTCCAATATTTGACTTTATATTCTACTTCTAACTATATATATAAAAAATCGCGGTTTGGCGTATACAAAAACCGCGATTTTTATCGCATGGTACGGAACCCTTAGAGTGCAAGTACTATTCGTACTTTCCCGGTTTTATCTCTGTTACCATAAGGTGCCCTGTGACCGCTCTCTGTGTGCGTGTGTGTGTGTTCGTGCGGCGTGCGACAGCACACACACGCGCGCGCGCACAGAAGTTGCCATTTCAACGTCAGCGGTTGCACAATTCTCAGACAATTTGCAATAACTTCGGTACATTTTCAATTGTGTGCGAGAATGGGTGTGCAGCTTAGGATAAGTATCCCAAGCCGTATACTAAGTAATAGCATTTGGCCGCTTAGAGCGCATGCCACGCATGTAATATCCATGGAGAGGTGTGTATTTATGTATGTATGTTCCTTATCGATTCCAAAACTGCGTGACCGGTTTTTCAGGCGATCTACAGATTAGCCCAGCGGGCGATTCTGTGAAGTTTGGTAGTGATCAAATCAACAGAAATTTGTTTTTGTTTTTTTGTTATTCGCGAGCAAATCACAACCGCTTGCCGAGTAGGGAACGAATCTCTCAATCCCATCAAAGAATAATCAGATGCGAACTGTCTTCCCATTCAGCGTGCCCAGACAGAACGGATTGCGGTAATTTGTGGCGTATGTCAGTTCTAAAAGGTGTAACATGACCGCCCCAATCCATCAACCAGATTCTCTATTACGAGTTGCAGATCACTAATCGATTAATCGCTAAGATCATCGATTTCGCTCGCTTACACCACGCCAGCCCATGGATTTTCATATTTCCGTCTAAATATGAAATAATTGACCGAGCTAAGCACAACGAAGTGTCTACGTTTCAGCTTCGGCAAAAAAGCTTTCGTATATTCGACTGTCCGGCTGTTCCCCTCTACAGGTCGCATTTCTCAGAACTGAATGGAAAATACAGCGAAATGTAAATACTCCAATAACAGTGTATAATATAGTAGAATAAGTTTTGTTTAGTTCATAGTAATGCAGCAGCCACCATTTTTAGGATCGTGGTACTCCACATGAGTTCTTCTATAGGAGACTCCAAAAGGAGTTGTTCGCCTTGAAAAAAAAAAACCACAAAACAATTTCTTCCCCACGGGCGGGATTAGGATGCAATATTACGATGGAGTTATTCTAGAGACCTATCGCAATATTGATAGAAGACTTGTTTACCATTTTCTTTGTCTATCGAGCTTTGATGACGATATCGTGTTCAACCCATAGACCTAGCATGCGCGCGCAGCGCAACCATAATTTAAGAGGATAATGAGGTGATCGAGTTCCATACAATGGCTCGTGCCTGTTTGCTTGGTCAAATAAAGAAATACTTTTCTGAAATTATGCACATTAAATCAATAATTATTTGAAACTTTATCTTAAATCATGATATTAGCCTCTAAAGATTTCTATCAAAATGTTTAAGGGCGTTCTTGGATATAAGTCAAGTTATCAAAAAAATCTAAACGTCCTGACGTAGCTCTCAGTTGGTAAGTTAAATGTGCAAAATTTCAGTTTTTTATAAATTTTGAATGAAGAAACAGGAACGAGCCGTTTCATGGAACTCGATTACCTCATTATCCTCTTAAGATATAGTTCAAAAATCGTTTAGTTTCCAAAAAACGTAGTTTTGATACTACGTCACCTTTAAAACAATCTGTTTTGCATAAACTACCCGTATAATCGTTTTCAACCTTTCCCCGATTTCAATCTTTTTTAAATTGGTTGCATTAAATATCCTCAATAATACATATTGAACATAGGACATATTGTCCAATGTCTTCTACTTTACAAAATATAAACTCTACATTTGAATAAAATACATTATACAAAAGGTTTCATGTCACAGCCTAGATCGATTAGGTTTTTTATGCAAAAACAACGTACACATATTAAAGTTAGTTCATTTTTATTTCTATTGGAAATATATTTGGTTTTTTTGAAGAATAAGTATCATATTAAATATCATTACTAATGGTTTTTTATAAGTCGCCTATTCAATATAAATAATATTTTTTTATGTATAGGTATTTGTGTAACGTTCATTATTATTGATATTTTGTAGGAATTAAGTTGAATTTATTTAATGAATTGTCTGTTAACGAAAGGGCCTAGGCTGGTAGAGAATGCCACCGGGATTAAGTTGTTCCTTTTGCCCGATTTGTTTGAGTACAAAACGAGTATTTACATAAATGAATGAAGGGGTTAAATGCAAGGTCGGTTAACCTCCATTACTGAACACCGAGGCATGTCGCGTCACTGGGCAACCGAGGCTGATACTCTAATTTCATGTAGATTTTTCGGCAGTGGCGTAAACATTGTGGCACGTACAGTAAGAGAAATAATGAAGTATACAAATGCGGTCCTAAGTAAAATATATAACGGGTAATTTATAGTAGGGTCACATTTTGCAGGGAGTGATTTTGAATTTGAAGGGATGCATTTACACTCTCCTATTTCGAGGCGCGTCGACTTGCTTCTCACACGAGAGATTAAGGATTCAATTCCATTTCGTTTATACACTTTCCATCTTTTTATGAGTTAGATAAGTGTAATTCGTCACAAATGCGAGCTGTTCGACGGTTCGGAATCCATGTAAGAGTCTCTCTACCCTTCTCCTAATAGGTGGTAGGGTTTAGCCCGCCCAACCACCCAGTTTACATAAAAAATGCCGTGGTCTTAAAAGCCGCTTCATTTTCTTATTTTATTCGCCATTAATATTATTATAATACACTACACTTGAAAACGTCAAAAATGTTACATTGGTATGTTAAGCATGTTCTAGTATTAAATAAACAACAGACACCACCGCCTACAGTATAAAATAACGGTTTGAGAGTACAATTCTAATTGCAGATAATTTAAGTTATTATTTTTAGTGTAAAAGTCAGAATATTTATTACAATGTTAAAAATATAAAAAAATATATAATAGATAATAGATAAAGATGTTTTAAGAGTTCATTCTGCGGAAAAGATATCAATTGCCATTTCTACTATATTTTCATATAATGCCATGGTACTATCCCGGGGTTAACCCAACCACTTAGTAGGGGTACGGGACCTACAGTTACATTGATTCCGAACCATAGAATAGCTGACGAAATGTACTTATCCAACTCAGAAAGAGAAAAAGTGGTGCATGAATGGGTCGGGAATCGAACTTGTGACCTCGAGTCCCCGCTTTCCTGAGCTGAGACCCGTTCAAACCAAAGTTTACCTTTTCCTTCTATCGGGACTGTACTCGTACATACAGGCTGTTTCAACCGCAGTACATTAATTTTGCAAGCGTACCTAATCCTTTTGTTTTTGAGATATTCATTTTTGAAATGTATGTTTTCGTCTAGTGTAATTTGACGCGATATATATCTTGTCTCGCGAAGGTCTTGGCATGGGGCCTAGATCCCACGTGGCGCAGCAGACTTATGCCATGACAGTAGGTGTGATATTAGCAATCCTTGTCCAGTTACATGCAACGTTCCCACGTTCTTACGGAACATTCGATTCTTTTACACCAAATTAATGAATCACTTTCTACCGAAAGTCCAACTTTTATTTAGAGGATATTTAGTTTTTTTTTTAATTTTTTGTATGTTTATTTCAATCCCAATAATCATTCTCCACATTTAATGTACTGACGCCTTAGTCCTGAAATCACACGAAATCGCACCAAATTTGGTGTTACCTCATAAGAATCGAAATTGGAGTTATCTATTAGCGGACTCAGGTCCCTGGGCATTGCAACACACTATATATGTACCTATTTCTGTCACCACCCGTAGCTATAGTCAAAGATTCCCGCCTCAATGGGCCTCAACTCGACGGTGCGCGGGCTTGAGAGCTGCATTCCAAATGCACATAATATGTGAAGCGGTGACAAATGGCACTGAATAAAGAAGCCATTTAGCAGTCGGCAATGCGATCAGACTCAGCCGCCGCTGCGTCCGCTCGCTTCCCCCCGCGTAAACAACCTCGCGCTTGGGAGACATTTGCATCGTCAAATGTAGGCCACTGGCATGGCACGTGGAGCGTATGGTAATCGCATAGTGCAGTCGGTGCATGTCTTCGAGGGTTCCGTTCCTCAAAAGGAAAAAAGGTAGCCTTCTGCGATCACTTCTCTGTCGATCTGTCGAGACTTTTTTTCCCAGGAACGCGTTTTATAGTTAAGTTGAAAATAATTTAAAATTAACTACTTTACGAGTATACTGCAAGGCTGGACCCGAACCAGCAAATTGCGTCTACCGATTTCGCCACCTATTACTGTATATTTGAATTCTCCTACAGTGCCTCCTTCCATAGTCTATGCCTCCGACTAACTCTTTCTTTAAATGTGTCCTGGCTTCACGGTCGATTATACATGCATAAATATCACATTTATTGAAATAAGCGACGTACCTGCTTAATACGAAAAAGAATATTTACTTAATATAAAATTCTTAGCTCTACTGTTTCTTGGAGCTGGGGGTCCATTCAGAGCAAGAGTGAGTTCGAGTTCGAGAGTGAGTTAACCTAAAAATAGCTAGGAAATATATTATTATTTAAATAACGGAACCGTTATTTATGCTTCCAACGTATTTACGGGACAAACCAGATTTTTACCTACCTGCAATGATGTTCTAGAAGTGTGGAAATATTAACTATTAAAAAAAGTGAGTTGATATTTAGTTGCGAATTCGAACTCACTCTTACTCTGAATGGACCCCCTGTACGAATCAAGCCTCGATCAAACATGTCAACGCTACCAAAAAATAGGGCCATTTATGCAGCATATGGTGACACTTGCAAATAACTTTGTAACGTTTTATTATACAGGGTGTCCCAAAAGTCATGGTCCAAACGAACTGGGGTGATAGAGGAGCTTATTTGCTATCATAATCACCAGGGATGTAGTTACCGCATTCTTAGTAGTTTAGGAGTTAGAGCACTTTTTACTGATTTATTAATATAAGCTCCAATTCAAAGAAAAAAAATATTTAAAAAATACAACATTGTGTATATCTATTTTTTGTTTTCTGTGCTGTCCTAAATAGTGATGTGTCTTTTTATTAAAAAAAATTCCACTAAGATAGCTTTCATATTGTTCTTGTAGCAAATACATTTTAAACAACCAATATTAAATCCATAAAAAATATCTGAATTTCGAATGAAGATTATAAAAAAAAAATGTTCTACCGAAAAGTGAACCGATGCTGAAAAAACTTCTGCTATTTATGCCGATTCTAACAAGGTATAATTTGTTAATAATTCTCTGACACATGGACAGTAATTGAAGTAAATTACCTTCAAAAGAAAAAAAATAAAAAAATGCGGGTTCAGTGTGATCAGTTTATTTCATTATTTTTTACAGTAAATGCTCAAAATGCCGGCTACCAGCCCTGATACACAAACGGCATCGCCTTAAAAAGTTTCTTTTTAATAGTCTCATGCCTCGATGATTGTTCCGAACTATCTCTGCGGCAGCTTGTAGCTTGTCCCGAAGCTGATGTATGTTTGCGTTTTCCTTACTGTAGGCAATTTCTTTGTAGTATCCCCAAACATAGAAGTCGAGTGGGTTAAGGTCTGGTGAGCGCGCTGGCCAGTGGATTGTCCCCCCTCTCCCTATCCACCGATTTGGGTATGCATTGTTAAGGTGGTCTTGAACGATGCGTGTGTAATGCGCTGGTGCCCCGTCGTGCTGCAACCACATTCTCTCCTGTTGCTCAGGCAGGATATCTTGCAGAAGTTCACCCAGGTCTCGCTGCAGGAACTGCAGGTACCGTCGACCATTGAGCCTCGGCGGTAGCTCAAACGGCCCAATGAGCCTTCCACCTAGTATGCCTGCCCAGAGGTTTACTCCGAAGTGGTGTTGGAAGCGGTCGTTTCTTATTATTCTTGGATTTACTACTGCCCAAGAGTGAAGATTGTGAATATTGAAGATCCCAAGCCGTTTAAATGTTGATTCATCGCTCCACAAAATGTTGTCGAAGAACTGTGCATCCTCTCGCGACTTCCGAAGCATTTCTCTGCAAAACGCCACCCTATGAGCGTAGTCAGCGGGCAGGAGGGCTTGCACACGTTGCACGTGGTAGGGATGTAGACGGTTCCTTCTCAACATCCGTTGTACTGTAGACTTTGGAACGCCACTACGTCGTGAGATGGTTCGTATGCTTATAGTCGGGTCCTCCCGAACCATGGCAAGCACTGCTTCTTCCCCGTCGACCACAGGTCGTCCTTCTCGGCGTGGAGCACCAGGTATTTCGCCTTGCATGTAAGCGTTATGCACACGTATGAACACTCGGTGATCGGGGTAACGTTGGCGATTCGGAAATCGATTTTGGTATTCTCTTGCAGCACGTCGAGCGTTGCCATCACAGAACCCATAAATGAAATGCATTTCTGCATATTCACGCGGCGTATACTGATGTGGCATCTTCAGAGCAGCAACTAAAGTCTCCAAACCACGAGCAAAAACGGAGTCCAAATAATAAACACAGGTCTTAACACTGGTCACTGATGAAGTCAATAAACACAAGGCAAGTCGTGGGATATTTAAACGAGAACGAGAATATGTGTGCGTAGTTACAAGCAGTTAGCGAGTCACTGAGCTGGGCGCTAGGTAGGAGCAGCTCAAAGAGATAAGGGAGGTAAGGTAAGGGGAAGGGGGGAGGATTAGTGGGAAACGGAACCAGACGAGATTTCCAGTTATTTCTATTGTTTTAAGTTATTTCTACCGGCCGCATCACATGCAGATTATCCTGTTCTCAAAACAGCGCGGTCACGTCAATAGCTAGTGTTCCAGTAATTACCATTAAAAATCCAATCGCATTAAAGGTTGACTGATGATTTATACCTTGTTAGAATGGGCATGAATGGCAGAAGTTTTTTCAACATCGGTTCACTTTTCGGTAGAACATTTTTTTTTGATAATCTTCATTCGAAGTTCAGATATTTTTTATGGATTTAATATTGGTTTTCTAAAATGTATTTGCTACAAGAACATTATGAAAGCTAACTTAGTGGAAACATTTTTAATAAAAAGACACATCACTACTTAACACATCACAGAAATAAAATAATACATAAACACAATGTTGTATTTTTTAAATATTTTTTTTCTTTGAATTGGAGCTTATATTAATAAATCAGTAAAAAGTGCTCTAACTTCTAAACTACTAAGAATGCGGTAACTACATCCCTGGTGATTATGATAGCAAATAAGCTCCTCTATCACCCCAGTTCGTTTGGACCATGACTTTTGGGACACGCTGTATATAATTATTTATATTATATTGGGGAAAAAGTTTCTTCGCATTTTTTAAGAAAATTCAAAACATTTTTTAATATGGTTTATTTACATTTAACTAAAGTATGTAGGTACCATTTTGTTCGATAACTTTTTGCCATCTTGTAGGTAGGGACATGATCCCATTGCTATAGAAATATTGGGACTTCTGATCAATATACCGCGACAAGTGGTTTTGGCAGTCCTCTCGTGATGTTAACCTGACACTGCCTAAAGAATTCTGAAGAGACCTAAACAGGTGGAAATCTGAAGGTGTAAGGTCAGGACTATACGGCGGATGCATTAACACCTCCCAGCCAAACTCTCTTAGTTTTTGCTGAGTGGCTAAAGATGTGTGTGGTCTAGCGTTATCATGATGAAAAACCACACCCCTTCTGTTGATTAATTCCGGCCGCTTTCTCTCAACTTCTTGCTTTAATCTCATCAGTTGTTCGCAGTAGAGTTCAGAATCGATGGTCCTGCCTGGTGGTAACAGCTCATAATGAATAATGCCCTTCCAATCCCACCACACACACAGCATCACCTTGTTGCGAGTTAACCCGGGTTTCGCCACAGTCTGTGAAGCTTGACCGGCCTTTGACCACGACCTTTTTCGCACGTTCTTGTCGTACGTGATCCACTTTTCATCACCAGTTATCAGCTTCTTAAAAAATGGTTCGGTTTCATTACGTCGTAATAAAGAATCACAAATGAGTACACGGTTCATTAGGTTTCTTTCAGTGAGCTCGTGAGGTACCCAAATATCGAGCTTTTTTGTGTACCCAGTTTTTTTCAAATGCGCCAAAACTGTTTTGTGGTCAATTCCTAGTTCTTCAGCTACGTCGTAACTACTGATATGCCGATCTTGCTCCACTTTTTCAAAAATGGCATCCATTTTATCCGTAATAGGGCGACCAGAGCGACGTGCATCTTTGACATCAAAATTTCCGGATTGAAAACGCTTAAACCAAATTTGTGCTACTCTCACAGACACTGCACTAGGTCCATAAACATCGCAAATTTTTTTCGCGGCTTGCGTTGCATTTTTACCTTTTTTGTAGTAAAATTTTAAAATGTATCTAATTTCTTCATTAGATTCACTCATTTTGACAGTACGAAAAACCAATGAGAATCACACATTTTCCTAATTTGAATTTGGAATTATGTTCTTTAAAATTTAAACTTTCAATGATACCAAAACCAGCCAGATACAAATAGTATAGCCAAAGAGATTTTATTACAAGTTCATACATACTATAATGCGAAAAGACTTTTTCCCCGACCTATTATATACGAAATGTCCGAATCAAATAATTCAAAAAGTAATATAAAGGTATTGAAACAGTCTTAAATAATAATTTATTTATTTTGATAAGGATTATTATCTAGGTACAAATAAAGAGCCTTGTCTAGCGGCGGTATTTAAATTTTTATTTTAAAATAAATGCACACTTATTGTGTCATAGTTAGATGTATGCTGTCGCGACATTTTTTGTAGATAATAATGTGTTCTAAAAAATTGAATTACATCATTTTGTACTATCGTGAATAGTTTTCGCAGCGCACGCGATGTAAGGAACATTCTTGGTATTTTTTTGCACCTTGGGTTACGTTATCGGAGTTTTGGTAAGGGTCCCTAATTTTTTTAAGATAAAACATAGCCTATCTCCCTCGGATAGACTGTAGCTTTCCAACGGTGAAATAATTTTTCAAATCCGTTCAGTAGTTTCGGAGCCTATTCGGTTCAAATAGACAAACAATCAAACCTTTCCTCTTTATATAATAGTATAGAAGTATAGAAGTATAGAAGTATAGATAAACTGATTCGATTTGCATGAGGAAGACCTCACATTAGATAGTCAGAACTGTCATTCCTGTCAAATTTTATTTCACGAGTTTTTAGATGCAAGATGTACTCCACGATGCATTTAGAATAAGGTTTGGAGGAAAATAATAGCCTTTGTTTCAAACTAATTTTAATGTAATTGATCAGCACAAAGTCTGAATTGCAATATTATAGAATATGTTATTATGATGTTTGGTTTTCCACGACTTCATTTGGTTAGCATTATTTGGAACAATTTAATTTCCGGAATAATATCGATGATATTGAGTCATGTCAATGACGTAATTAAGTAAAAGACGTGACATTGAGTAAATCCATTTTTCAATTCTGTTATAATCTGTATCGTCTCTGACAGGGTAGATCGCCTAGACGCCACCCGTCGTGATAAATAAGCAGTTTTCTTCCCCGCTGATTCGCTCCGAGTGCTCGCGGCCATGAAACCTGAGGAATTGATGGATTGCTCCGTCCGCTTTTTAGCGCATGCGCACGCGAGCACAGGGACTGACCACAGATGATCCAATAGTGACAGAGCCCACCTCTGTGGTGGCGGTGCTGTGTGTGGCGTAGGGTTACCAGGGACGATATTTCCAAGTGGTCCCATGTATAGCGCAGCATATGGCGTACGCCAGGCCCTCAATATAGTAAATGTAAAAAAATAGTAATGAGTAGATAATTCAAAATTATCGGCATACAACAGGTGGCGATATTGGAAGACGCAATACCCCACGCAGTATGTTTTACTGGTTCGGGTCCAACCTAGCAGTATATTCGTAAAGTAGCTCTTTTTACTTTAATTAATGTGTCCTTGCTTCACGGTCGATTATAACTACATATCACATTCCTATAGGATAAATTTCGGTCGCCACTGCCGTACTTCCGCGCGTTGGTTTCATACAACACACCGTCGCGACCGCAGTGTGGAGGGAGCGCGCACGCAGGGCCGTGACCCCGCGCACTGCGCGTGCGCGAGCCCGGACCGCTCGACCCGCATGCCTACACACATGCATACAGACGAACATGCACGCTGTGTGGGTTCCGGCACGTACTATTATACCAATGCACGCTTTCCGTGCGTGTCGTAAGAGACGAATACGGCATTCGCGGTTCAGATTCCACGCCCCTTTCTTACTTAATTGGTGGTAGGGTTAATCCCGTCCGGGTTGGTGCCATCGCATCGAATGATAATTGTTTTTCATCCACTTCAATATAGCTGCGTTATGTAAAGTTCCCATGTGGTGTGATGCGCTTATGTTATGATTGTCAATATGGTATTAGCGATCATGTCCATTTATGCATATAAAAAAAACCGGCCAATTACGAGTCGGACTCGCACACGAAGGGTTCCGTACCATAATATTTTGTGTTTGGATATTTGTTATAGCGGAAAAATAAATACACACCTACATATTACGGTTCATAAGATACAGCGATGTGACAGACGGACGGACTCATGGACGTACAGCGGAGGCTAAGTAATAGGGTTCCGTTGGCACCCTTTGGGTACGGAACCCTAAAAAGTGGTGTTCAAGTAAGTCGTTACGTTCAAGGAACTTATATACTACTCGTACGTAGACACGAGTTCCTTGGTTAAAATCAAGTGGAAGCAAGCTCATGAGACCGATCGCAGGCGTTTCTTTGTTAAACAAATGAGGATGACGTCTGAAATGACTTCTGTTACATGTAAAGTGTTTAACTTTACATCTTCTGTGACGCGTGTCCGTTGTTGGGTATTCTGACGCTTATAATTTTGTTTCCGTTCCATTTTGTTAACATCTGTACAAACTTGCAGCGATAGAAACCAGCGCTCTCACGGTTCCGTGTAGCGAGTCGATTTTGTGCAGGCGACATATCATTCTCTCTTGATAGATGTGCGCTAAAATTACATTAATTTCGTTTAGTATTATAGAAATCTCCATGTATTCATTTGAGTTTGTATCTAATAAAAAACGAACCTTCCCCTAAATAGAGTTATGCATTGCATATAATAGCATAGATGATAATATGTACCTATACGGATTGTTTCATGCACCTCTAAAGTGTACGGTATTAGGCTTCAAATTTAGTTATAAAAACGAATAGCATTTAATCTAAAGTGATTTGTGCGTCCATGAAGCCACAATCGTTCGTCGTTCTCTCTGATAATACTCCCCAAAAATAAGATGCTACCAACCATAACATTAGTGGCGGACTAGGTATTTTTTTATTAAACGGTGGCGCACGGAATAGATGTACAAAATGAAAATAACGCGTGGAAAGCAAACGGCAAACGAGTGAAAAGTGTGTCCTCGCGGGTAACATTATGGAATATAACGCTATGCAGTTGGCAGGCTAATTGGATGCGTGAGAACGCGTCATTACAAGCGGTTTTAGCAGCGACACAAGGAACATATTCCGTGGCGACAACCTACATACTTAAAAATACAAATAAAGTTTCTTTATCTCGTCAACGCAACAACCCCGCGTCATATTTATCGTAGAGCAACCTGTGCAAACAGCACCGAAGCCCGCGGGCGCCTTCAGACGGGAGTCGTATCTCTCCCTCCAGCGGAGAGGGCGCCGCGAGACTCTACCGAAACTCGAACTCTACCGATGCAGATTGAGAATAACTTTAAAAAGCGGAGCATTACACGGAAACAATATGAACAATGTGAGCTATTGGTTTCTTACTGCGCCTTTGGCGGATAAAGAGCTGGAAGGGAAAATGTGTCCGACACTTTTCCTGTCAAAGAAATAGCGACACCGACACTTTGGCTGTTAAAGAGACAGAGCTTCGGTTCTGCCGTCAATCTCTTGTTTGATTTTAATTTTTTAGGTAATTCTCATATTAGCCCAGCGGGTGATGCTGTGCAGTTTGGAAGTTTAGAAGCTCCGCTCGGCTGAATGTTTGTTTGTTATTCGGCAGCAAATCATAGTGCGCGCACGGAGCGAATTTCAAGACTCAAATCTGAACTGTCAACTTCGGCACTTTGATTTGTGCACTACTATGGGATGTCAGTTTTAAAATTGTGCAACAATAAGCACGTTTTAATGATTACCTTAATGACTTTTGACGGTTTCAGTAGATACTAATTCAATTAAATTGTATTATGTATTGTAAAGCCAAACAATTCGCTGCTCTAACAACTAAGCAACCCGCAAGGTCCGGGAACGCAAGTGAAAGCTAATCGGACGTACCGACTAGTGAAGATTGGTTGATGCAGTATGTCGTCCTGAGTGAACACATCTCATACATACCTGAAACAAGAAAAAAATATGTCAGTACTAAACAATGATCCCTTATTCCGTATTTGTCCAGGTAAGTACCGCAGGGGTTATCATGGTAAGTTAACAAGGCGGGTGAATAGCAGGTGAACAGGCAAGAGATCAATTCAATCGGACGTTTAGTGACATTTTGTACCGTGCTAAATGTCAAAAGACATGTTATTCGGTCAATTTAGCAGTTTAACTGAAATTTAGCAGTAGGGTACGAAATGCACCTAAACATCAGATTGAATCAGTCGCCAAATCGCAAAAATCGCCTATTTACATGATATTAACCTGTTGTGTTATTTACCATGGTAACCCCTAAGGTCAGCTATTCACAGGTAAGTGTTATTCACAGTTTGAGCGGCTCGTAGCCTAGTGGCGCGCGCACTGGCCTAGCGTACCAGAGGTCTAGGTTCAATTCCGACATGCACCACTGTCTTTCTTCCGAGTTCGATAAGTGTATTTCGTCACGGATGCGAGATCCTCCATGGTTCGGAATCCATGTAAACCTGTAGGTTCCCCTACTAGGTGGTAGGGTTTAAGCCCGCCCGGGTTGGTACCATCGCATTGGATGAAAAGATGGTCGAAGCGGCAATGAAAAATTGTCCGTGTTTTCTATCCAGTTCAATGTAGCCTTGCTCATAAAGGGAAGGTCCTGGCATGGCACCTAATTCCTTCGGGATTGTGGTGTATTGGGCTAATATCATAACGGTAGTTGTGTGGTATAAGCCATCCATGTCAGGTCGCATAAAAAAAAGTACTCAACAGGTAAATACCACAGAAGTGCTCCACAGATAAGTACAACAGAGATAGGTAATACAGAACAAAGTAGGTAACAAAAAAAGTAATAAGTAGGTAAGAGCTCGACAGGTAAGTAATCCAGACATAAGTACTCCACAGGTAAGTAATACAGAAGTGAGTACTCCACATGTAAGTAATAAGCAAGTGAGTAAGCACTATACGGACAAGTGATTCCCTTAATAAGTAAGTTCCTTATTTAGCGGATGATTTAGCGCAAATATCCTTTCCCTAAGTCTCCATTCGAGAACTAACATTTTATTTATGTTTTCGGTCACTACTCAGGGCTACGATTAGCGTGATGGTATGTGCAAATTAATCCATTTGAGCTCAAGTTTTGTTGCGACTACTTGTGTAACACTTCCTACTTTGACCATGAGTTGATTCCACATCGACATTTACGATTGAATATGTTCCTGCGTGGTGTCATCAATAATCAGTAATTAGCAAGTCGGAGTTGGTCAAAGATACAAGTTCGGATGCTGAATGACAGCAAAAATCACAGCCGATTCCGTGACATATCTCTTAAGACATTGGCTCATCTTGATACTTTACGGGGGCCTGAGGTAAGCATCGAGTGACCCGATCAAAGCATTATATTGTTAATTTTATACCTACCCGATTCACAAAGGCGCAACGTTTTTTTTTCATTGGATAATACCACGCTGAGTCAATATATTAGCCCACACGCGATATCGAATATCGCAGGCAAGAACGTTAATAAAGAACGGCTACATTAAACAATATTGAAATCAAGGACAATCTTTAATTGGCGCTTTGACCATCTTTTCATCCAATGCGATGGTACCAATGCTTAAAACCTACCACCTTATAGGGCAGGGTCCTACAGTTTTATATGGTAAAACAGCTCGTATTCATGACGAAATTAACTTATCCTAATCAGAAAGTTTTTGGGTATTGAACCCATGATACGAAAAGCAAGACCTCGCACCCATGTACTACGAACTACTCACAGGTCTTAAGGCTGTTCCGACACATATAAAGTTGTTTGCACACAGAACGCAAAAAGTATTGCACTTTAAGCCACGAATTAATAATAAAAGTTTAATATAGTCATATTACTTGCAGCGAAAACAATTTCACAATTTCAGGATTATTGGTTTTGTTACAATTTATTTAAATACGATTTTTATTTAACATCGCCATCTAACGGTGTAAAACTTCTAATCGGCAATTACAACGAAACCATTAAACCTGAAATTGTGAATATGTTTTCGCTGCAACTACTATGGCTATATTTAATATTTTTGACGAATTCGTGCAATACTTTTTGCATTCTGTGTAAAAAAAACATTGTATGGGTCGGAACATCCTTATAGTCCTGCAACCGCACGTCAAGCAAAAATAATAAAGTTTTGGGTATTTCCTCGTAAAGCCAAGATAAACTATTACGGCGAAGCTGTAATCGTTTATAAAGATTAACTAACTATGAACACTTTTCGTCCACTAAAGGTTTTAGTTTGAGGTAGCCACTGATTCAGTTATACCGAGACGGCACTCGACTTTCGGCATTCGTCATGCAAGTTGTGCATCGAACGCTAAAAACGCAGGTAAGACAATTCGGGTCCCGGGTCGTCGGCCCGCTCGCGCGTCGAGTTTGTCTTGTGACGTCACACGCGCGCTCACAAAGGACGCACCGAGAGAGCGCAACAGAATGCCACCCGCACGCGCCGACCGCGCGAAACGTCGACGGAAAGTCGAGTCGAGACCCTTGCCGCTTCCGTCGACACGAACTGTCACCTGTGCGAAACTCCGAATACAGACGGCGCAAATACAATCATAGTACAACATCGTATATAAGAAGAAAGTAGAAAAATGTCTATGCTTCTAGACGCGAATGGAAAATACGATACTAACTGTTTTTAGCCCAACACCCCTAACATAAACAAAACTACTATTGAATTTAATGGAAACCATGGCTAATTTGTCATTGCCGTTTAAACTATCTCTTCATTTTATCTTTATTCGTTCTGTGCATATATTGATAACATCAGGTTTCTGTTCCATGTTCAAAACATATTTAAGAAAAATCGTCGACATTCGCACATCGTTTGCCGAAAATCATTTGTTTATATTGAAGTCGTAGAGTAGTTTCGAATAGGATCCGGTAAAAGTTGAACATTCGTCGGCGTCGATGTTGCCCGGCGTCGACCAATCGTACCGAAACCGGAAAGAGCAAACAGAGAACTTCGCGGCGACCCGGCACCGAAGACATCAGACCGTTTCGGACCTCCAAAAACTCAATTCTTCACAATGCAAACATTTGACGGACACACGCAAATTGGAAGCAAAAACAGCGCGATACTGGCGGTACCTCGCGAGGCGGACCGGCGGCTGCCCTAAAACCCTCAAAAGGTCGGAGTAGCAGTCCGGCCGTACATTTTCTCACAGTCAACGCACAATGTGTCTGGGCAAAGTAATAGGCTAGAGTCGTGTATACTTTTTAGAACGTACTAGATCTCTACAATACATGCCAGGATAAAAAAAAACAAAAAACGTTGGAATTGAGAAAGGCTACAGATAACTGGATGAAGATTGCATAAAAGGACAAGGTAAAATCAATTTCACCGTATGATTACACACGCCACGTTTTATGAACTCAATACAAGGGAGCTGAGTCAACTTGCTTAAACATTCTTCCTGCAATCGGGCCTGAAACTATTGATCAAATGGCAGTGCTCTAGACTTTTTTTATGCAACCTGACATGGATGGCTAAGACCACACAACTAACGTTATGATATTAGCCTAATACACCACATTCCCAAAGGAATTAGGTGCCATGCCAGGACCTTTCTCTTTATGAGCACGGCTACTTTGAACTGGATGGAAAACACGGACACATTTTTCATTGCCGCTTCAACTATAGTTTCAACCAATGCGGAGGTACCAACCCGGGCGGACTTAGAAGACCTACCACCTAGTAGGGGAAGGAGAAAAAATATCTACCAATTTCTGCTGCCCTGATAGGTTGGCCGGGATTTGAATATTATAAATCAAAAGATGCGTGATCACACAGACAGGGCCGAGCCACAGATTACAGTGTTACGAAATTATAAAACATCTCCTAACAATGTATGCAGCCCTGGTACTGTCGTCAAGGTAAAAAGTATCGGCGACACAATTTTTCGTTTAGCCCTCATTCGCCAAACGCGCGATCAGGGGCATAGTTCCAACAGGAATGTATTTAACCCTACGTATTCATACTTCGAACGTGTTTTACACTCCGGAGTAGGTACAATGCATGCTGTGTAAAAATACTAACAGCTACCAATCCCAGCATTACCGATTCCAAGCTATTTCGGAAGCGCGCTTACTGAGGCATTCATATGTAAATAGGCGCTTTCTTCGACGCTTCAGCGGCACAGAATGACAGCGTCGACACTTCAAATCGCCCGAATACTCTCAGCTTGACTGATCGCCCAAAACTCTGCCACCGATTCTGGTTGTATGTACACGAGTTCAACGCGCTTACAAACTAATAGGGGTGTTGGGTTAGTAATCGATACCAACATATATTTTTTTCTATGTAACTAAACATGGATGGCTAATACCACAAAACTACTGTCATGACATTAGCCTAACACACTGAATTCCTAAAGGAATAAGGTGCCATGCCAGCACCTTCCTTTTATGATGATGTCCCGCGGTACATTGAACTGGCTGGAAAACAATGACTAGTTTTCATTACCGATTCGACCTTTTTAATTTAATGCAGTGGTACCAAGCCGGGACGAGCCTGTCACCGATAGTGAGAGGAAGGGGACCCACAGTTTCACATGGATTCCGAACTACGGAATAGCTCGCGTTCGTAACGAAAATTAACTTATTCAACTCAGAAAGATATATAAAGTGGTGCATTAACGGGCCGAGCATCAAACCCACGACATCTCGCATGGAAGGCATGTCACCGCACTTCTGAGCTAAGAACAGTTCAGACCATCCATGTCCAGTTCCCTGGCTAGTAATACACCTCATCAACTCAGGATATAATCTTAACACACGTCATGGGAACTGGGTGCCATGTCTGGATTTTCCTTACATTGCACAGCTGCATTGAACTGCATGTAAAACACGGATAATTTTCGTTGCCGCTTCGATCATCTTTCATTCAATGCGATGGTACCATCCCGGGCGATATTAACCCTGCGTAGTAAGTTAGGAAGGGGACCTACGTTTTACATGGAATCAGGGGGCTACGCTTGGAATTCACATTCGCCTGTGATACAGTCACCGGTGACTCACCAATGAGTCACAAAACTTTCTTAGTCAGGAATTGAGAACAAGAGTCACCCTAGTGCGGTCCCGTTCTGATTATTCTATTTAGAGTGCGATGACACTACATACATTATTTTAGCAGTGGCGTCAATCGAAAGCTAAGCATTAACGTTTCACTTTTATCCGTGAATTGAACTCGTGCTCGCTTCATGAGTATATATCCCAGCGCGCCCGGTGTGTCTGAACCTCGACGATCGGACACCGAGGTGTCGCGCCAATGCGCTACCGAGGCGAATGTTTTAACTCTTTCATTCGCGCACCGGAATATAGAACCGAGCTTATGTTTGATCACGACACAGCCGGAATATCCCAAACGACTATAATACTAACCTATTGTTTAATGTTTCAGAAATATTTACATTTGTGTGCATGTACGTGTGCAAACATAACGCGATTCCATGCATTCATCGCATACGAAAAATCAATATAAAAGTCATCAATATCATTATAGTTTGCATTGCTTCGGCTAAACTCTCAAATGATCTCTCGATCGAGTAGTTACCAAGTTTTGCGGAAGATATACCCGAGATATACATATAGCATTCTATTTGTATGCAAGATGGACTGCACTATTAGAAAGCTGACATAAAAGTATGTTTTTAAGGGTAAAATAATGAATGATATTGTTACAAAAAGTAGTCCGCGAGGCTAAGAGAAATTTTCATGGACGAATAAAAAGCCAGGTGACGCTAAACTTTGCATAGTATACTCTTGGCCGGAAGGATGGTTAACAAAATGCCCGTAAGCCGCGCGGAGCCCACAATCGATCCTATACTATGAAACAAAGCACTGAAAATAAGTCTCTTAGTTTAACATTATGTGTGATATGTATGTAGTCTAATGTTAAAATGTACCTAAATGTAATTTTATACATGAGTTTTTTTAGCCTATTTTATACATTCGGTTTAATTTTAATAATTTGTAGAATTATATATTTACCTGTGTACAAAATCATTGAAATCTTTGAAATTGAAGTAGGGTTCTGGATGTATTGAACTTTAAGTGAATTCCACATTCAAATTTAACGGACAGAGTTGATTTGGGTTTTTTATTTGACGCCGCGAGAAACAAGTTCATTAGAAATGTATATTTGGGATGATATTTTTCTTGTCTGAGTGTAATTTGTCTACCTACCTGTAAAGGCCCATAAATAATTATAACCTCAAGTTACTAGGAACGAACGAAAAAGATTTGAATAAAAGGAAAATATGGTTCCGAAAGTATCAGAAAATTACGCTATATACCCGAACAAACATAGTTTAATGATCATTTGATATGATTTATGTTGAATATCTGTATGTGCATTTCTTTATTAAAAAAATTAAAACCGAGTCAAAAGACATAAAATACAAAATCATTATACAAATTTTCTTTTCTCCATTTTTCAAAACAATTTTACGTGCAGGAAAAGTATGTGTGTTAACTGATAATTAAAAAAAAATTACTGACCAAAAATGAAAAACCATAAAATAAAGACCATAACCTTGTATACACCCTGCTTCCTAAACTAGCCCGCAGACTGTACTATACGGAGCAGTGGATATTCCTGTTAGTTGAATTTAAGCGGGTAGTGACAGATAGATACCAAACATAAAGTAGATTAGAACAGTGGTTGACAATTACATTAGTAAACTAAGTTTGTATGAGGAGCAAACATTTCTGATACTATCGGCCCACTCTCAAGTCCGCTCGACTAAGCGAGAAGCGGGCGTCACTTACTCGCCGACTATGAATGTCGCCGCGCCGCCACCGCCGCCGGTTAGCGAAGTTAGGACACGGTGAAATGTTGTAAGCGTACGAGCTAGGGACGTGCCCGGCATACGAGCGGCCGCCTCATTAGTGGGAGACAATGCGGGCGACGAACACACATACACACATACACACGGACACACCAGCTGACAGCTGCGCGGGAGTTCTTCTATTTACCGTGTTTGCCTACGACGAGGCCCCAATACAGCTCGGGTTAAAGACCTCACAACAATGGCATCAAAACGAACATCTCTTCGTCCCAGAGGCTTCCTCAAATACAGTATTTGACCAGGTCTGGCACAAGGCACTATTTTCTGAGCTGCCGTCCTCCGAGCACTCGACCTGCGTGAATAGATCGTAGACTTTCTGCATGTCCGTAACCACAGAACATAAAAAGAAGGATACGTGGTACGTGGTCGTTATTTGCGACTCCGCCATATGGACATAGTGTGCATATATTCATGTGCCAAACAGTCTACATATCGCCACCACGCACTAATGTGCTCTCGAAACGAGTTCGCCAAGTCAGTTCCCACCCACGCAAACCCTTTATTACCTCTGCGACTATGTTTTCGTGTGGCATGTACGTTTAAGTTGGGTTAGTAGTTTTAGAACATTGGAGACAGCTGGTCTCATAGAAGTCGTGCTAGATGCCACTTTGATGTGAGTCCATAACATAACTTTCTTTGTTGACGGTTGTTGCTCCAAATCCATGCCAGCGGATGCCGGAGTACTACAGGAGTCCATGCTGTCCCCAACTCTTTATCTGATGTTAATAAATGATCTGCTCATCTGGACAACATCGAATGCTACGCAGACGACAGCCCGGTGCTAGCCAAGTACACTAGTCAGCGGACAGCAAGCCAGGCGGAAATGAGGGAGGATAGGCGGCGCCTCGTTGTTCACTCGAAGAGACCCGGAAAAAAAATTCCGAATGGGGTCTCAAGAACGTATAATTACCTAATAATATGTAATCTTGAAATGCATAATATATTACATAAATATGTAATGAAATTAAGTTAACATAGTGTAGTGTGGTGTGCAGTTACAAAGCTTTTTAAGTGCCCAATGTAAGACCAAATAAAAAAAAACAAAAGCACCAATCCTATAGGCACAAACCCTGGCACCAAGCTACCCCGGCAGCCTGGCACCCTAGCACGACAAGTTGGTGGGGTTATCGCGGGAGGTTAACAGGCCGGTTATCGGCTGCTGGAGCAAGGTACGCGCTCGTTAACGCCGTCGTCACAGTCCACTCGACAGAGCAGTCGCCCAACTTGGACGCGATCACCAATTTGTCCTACGCGCTTCAGATTGGTTTTTGTTTTTATGTTTTGTAACTGTAAGTTGCGGTCGGATAATAAATTTGAGCTTAAAATGTAATAAAACACGACTGCTGTTTGATTCAAGTCTAGGAGACCTACCTGAGAACCGATTAAAACATTCATCAATAGTACGAAGACCATTAACAACCCTGGTACTGTCCCGGCATATCCTACTCTGTCTTCTTTCCTTACTAATTTGTGGAATGCTTTTCGAAGCTGCATAACGGCATCCGACCATCTCCTTTCTACCATCGCTCAACGCCGAACAGGCACAGAATGCACCATGCACCGATTCACTGTTAACATTCCTCAAATTAGAATAAACGATACTGTTAATACTTTAGTTATAGGGTCGATAAATTGTGGAAAGCACTTTTCCCGAGGCATTTTCTCCGAAGCACAACTTGGGCTCCTTCAAATATGATGTAAAGAAGCACCCGGCTGGCATGGTTATCGCAGCCCCCGTGAAAGTTTGAAAGCCCATGGGGCATCGTCGGGCATCTCTTATGTGATGGCCTCGTGTGCGCCATGTGCTGCGATGAACATAACAAAAAATTATAATGTTTACTATCAGTAAAAATACTGAGTAGACTGACTGCTCACTGCGCGCGCACTGTGCCGCAACGTGCGATAATCGATTCGCTCCAGTAACGCTCGCAGGAAGTCACTTGTAGCGATAGCGCTCGGCAAGTGTTAAGTGTCCAAGTGTTCGATGGTGGCGACGATTCATTTTACTGAAAGAACGCGAACCAACTTCAAGCCGCCGGCTTTCTTGAGCGTTTAAGTCTTTTGCTCGTGAAACTGGCCTGGAATGCTCTCATGCACCAGAACATTCGATTTTTTTCCGGACCTTTCCGACCCATACGAAGTTGATTAAAATGTATGGTGTACCCACATAAAGTGATATAATTTTACGCACCAATTAATTATTATTGCTAAACAAAGCTAAAAGCTAAAGTTAATTCTTGTCATAGCGATTAGAAATTTGATACCTTTCGGAGGCGCAATTTTTAGGGTTCCGTACCCAAAGGGTGAAAACGGAACCATATTACTAGCCTCCGCTGTCCGTCCGTTCGTCCGTCCGTCCGTTCGTCCGTCCGTCCGTCCGTCACAGGGCTGTATCTCATGAACCGTAATAGGTAGGCAGCTGGGGCAAACGGGGCGTTACCATTGTAAATTGACAACAAGTGAGCGATTAAATCTAACGTCTAGTTTCGTACAATGCTTAATGTCAAACAACTTGTTATTAGGCCAAGTGAACTGAAATTTACTAATAAGGGTAGTACGGAATGCAACTAAACGTTAGATTTGATCATTTACTTGCCTGTTCACCCGGCGAGTTAACTAACTATGGTAACCATTCTGTGGTCGTTTTGCTAGTACGACACAGATGCTGTACAATAGCAGTTTGCTACACAAAACACCCACAGGAAAACCCGCCTTATTAATTAGAGCCCTTAGCTTGACTTCTCAACTACATTGGCGTTTACGCCAAATCGATCGACTAGCGCATTCAAACGTATTTAGAATGTAAAGAGCGCGCGCAGTGGGTGGAGTCAAACGAACTAATGATTTCGAGTCTGAATTTGATTTGACAGCTTACTCATCGCCGCCGTAAATACGTTGACGTTGCCGTCTACGCCGACTTCGCGTTATCATACAAATCGGTAGTCCGAGTTTGATTTTAACGGCTTGAAGAAGTAGAACTATAGAACATATAGTAAAACTTCTATGGCTTTGATGTTTTTACGTAAGTTCCGTAAACGCCAATTACGGTGACAAGTCGGACTAGGGGTTCAGCTTGTCAGTGAACGAAAAGGAACGATCGAGAAGTGTTCAGATTACCAGGTTTAGATTAAAGATTGCCAGAGGACTGGCATCGTAAAAATGTGCTCATTTTTACGATGCCACTCCTCTTCCGAAGTATTATCTAGAACGGTCGTTTCCCCCATAACGTGTGCAGTTAAACACGACCCCTATCGCAGCCGCAGTTCACCGTACTGTAGTTCACAGCTTGGTAAAATAATATGCTGTATACGCCTGGGAGATCCAAATGTCCAATGTCAGCCTCGGTAGCTCAGTGTGCGACGCCTTACAAATCGATAAGCTGGAAGAAGCACCTCTGACCGCGGTTAGGTTCTGGATTATTAGGTTAGGTTAGGTTCTGGATATGCTGCATATACTTTTCTATACATAAAAGTGTAAATGTGGTTTGATTTTTTTATTAATACAAAAATGTTACGAGTATTAAAGTACATAATATCTGGTTATCCCCGGATTTAAGCTTGGCTTCCGATTTATGATATACGATGAGATAGAAGTTATTTGATGGTTAAGTTTTCTGCTGGCGGCACAATCTCTAGCATGATATGATGAATTTTTTTGTTTTATTTAAAATGATGGCCAGCTCGCATTGAATTATTTATTTTTTTCAAAAATCAATATCTCAATTTACCTTGTGTAGAAAAGTTTTATTTGAAGATATAAAAAGATGCGTTTATTTTATTGTGTATTATGTACATTCAAGTCGGCGCCTCTTTTCTTGCCCATATAAGAATGGAAATTGTCCGTTACGCCAGAGGTATTGCATAGCTGTGACGGGCACTTGCTGACACTGCAGAAATGGATTAAACGGACACCGAAGAAAATGTTCCCATAGATATTTCACGAATTTTAAACATGCATGACAAGTCGATAGCACGCGAGGAAAAATTAACATGGGTGATAATAATACTAATTAATAAATACCACAATGTAATAACATAGGAGCATGGTTACTCCGTGGGGTCAGAGGCTATCCTCGCGGTTTCAGAACCGACAGGATATTTCAAAATGTAATCACTACTTGGATATCGGTGCCGACATTGTAAGGCTAACGTATTATTTTTTCTGTTTCATATACAGGTGTTAAATACCTGCACGGCTTTACGAGATAAATCTGAATCAAAAACATACTAACTTCCTTTATTTCAAACAACTAAAAAAAATATATATTTCTCATAATAGAATTGAAAAAACAGTTTGGGAACATTTACAAAACGGACCATGTTTGTTTATCTAACCCTTGGCGTCACGTGATCTTATGAAGGACTTTACACACTCTTTCTCAAACTTTGGATATTTTTGGTGAAATCTGAAATACATTTTTTTCTCCAAAACAGAAAAGATTTCCTAATTGTTTTTCTGTTTTATGTATCTACTCAGGGATTCAATGCTGTAGGTATCCTTAAAATCACCCGGTATATAAAATACCACTATATTTATATCCCGGAGTGACGGCAGTGGCCTTTTGTGTCGAAGACCGCGGGTTCGAGTCCTGGGGTATTCACACCTCTACGTAACTAAACAGACATTAAAACGTTTTTTTTATTAAAAATTTGGGTCACTTCAGGGTTCGGAACGCACGTTAAACTATGGGTCCACTTCCCTACTTACTAGTTGCTGGGGTTGTTAAGCAATGAAAAATTGCCCGTGTTTTCCATCTAGTAACAAAATGATGATCCTGGCATGGCACCTAGCTCCCATTTGGTGTGCTTACGTAATAATTTGTCAGCCCCAGTGGCCCAGTGGCGCGAGACTTCGGCGATCGCTCTCCGAAGTTAAGCAACGCAGGGTCCGGTCTGGTCTTGGATGGGTGACCATTAGACCGTTGAGAGAGGCTGGCCGTGGTTCGGATTCCACGTTAAGCTGTAGGTCCCCTTCCTTACTTACTAGGTGGTAGGGTTTATCCCGCCCGGGTTGGTACCATCGCATTGGATGAACGATGGTCGAAGCGGCAATGAAAATTGTCCGTGTTTTCCATCCAGTTCAATGTAGCCGTGCAATATAAGGAAGGTCCTGGCATGGCACCTAGTTCCCATGTAGTGTATTAGGCTAATACCATGACAGAACTTGTGGTATTAGCCATCCATGTCCAGTCACATAAAAAAAAAAAAAAAACGGAACTTCTAAATCAGTGTGTACGAACATTTACTCTGAAACCTATACACCGGAATAGAGACGTCAACCATGGACTAAAAGGGAACTCTCTTTCAATTGTTCACATTTGATCGTTAACGTTTGTACCTTAAATTGCAATGATAGGTCGACAAAGTGAAATAAACCTCGCGATACTTAATATGTATACTTATTACACTATAAACTTATCTGGTTAAGTAATTTCTATTCTAAGACTATTCACATTGAGGGTTGTTGTTTCTTTGTGGTTCTTTGTCTTAGACCGTTCTACAAAAATGTAAGTTTGGTAGTAGCATTTAGGTATTCATTCATAACAAAATAAATAACCTATACACCAGTGAAGTTTCTTTGCTGGTTTGACCGCTTCGCTTTACCGAGTTGATCGAACCCGCGGATCAATTAATCTTTCTCTTCGTCATTGGATCAAAGAAAGTATGCAGTAGGTAGCCAACATTCTAAATATGTTGTTGGTATTTATGCTTATGTAAGTAGATACTCTTTTTCTCTTTTAAGATATGTATTCTGCATTGCATGATTTACTCTTATTATGTTTTACTTGTAGTTATGTCTTCTTCATCCAATAAATGGTTACTATAATTATTATTACAATACAATTATAAAATGACCGTGTAGTTTGACTACTACAAGTTTAATTACTAAATGAATGACAACGAAAGTGAGACAATAATATTTTACAACACAAACGAAACGCGTAGAGTGGTATACGTGAAGCGCGCACGTTTTTAGCGGCGCGTGTGTGCGATACGAATTCCACGCCGCCGCGGGCCGCCGCCGCCCGCTCCGGCCGCCGCTGCAGCGACGCGGAGACGTGGCCGCGGCGCGGCGACGCACCGGCCCCGGCTCGCACTCAACTGTACCAATATTGACAGAGCTTCGAGCGGGAATCTAAGGCGGCGCGCGCGCCCGGCCGGACCACCGCACCGTGCGGACGGACAGTTTTATTTTGGATCCGCTGCGGTTTCTGACTCTGCTCGGGCCGATTTAATGTTTGACATTCACCCGTGCGGAGCCCGGTTAGCCCACGCGGGCGCGTATTCAGACAGTCAGTTCAGGATCTCGACAAAAGCGCCACCTACCGGGTCCAACAAAATCTAAGAACCTTGCTCAGCCTGCGACGAATGTTTGGAAAAAAAAAAGGTCCAGCTGTTCTCGAATTTTGCGTTTAGCAACACATGAAGATAAGAACTCCGCTCGGGTTAACTTCATTTTGGATAACTAACCGAGGGGGCCCGGAAAAATGTGCCCTCGGTGCCCTCAATATCCATCCAATCGGTGCCTTTGATTGGTGTCTATGTAAAATCTGTTAACTGCAAGTGCATTGATACATAATTTTGTTTCTTTTAGTTTAAAATGGTCAAATGTTTTAATTTAATTTTTGTACCTACCTCAAATGTGATGTTAAATGTAATGTGCAGCCAGGAAGAGATTGCCTTAATGAAATTGGCCTTTTGTCCATTAGGAATTGAGGATCTGGCATTTCGCTGTTTCTTCGCTCCAAGTTTACTACTATAATTATTATAAGTCTATGCTCTGAGTGTTCGTATGCTTCATATTATTATTATTATTTATTATAATTCCTCCGGGAATGGGATGTAGGGAGCTTAACAAAATTGCACAGCTACATTAAACTGGATGGAAAAAACCGGCCCAGTGCAAGTCGGACTCGCACACGAAGGGTTCAGTACCATCATAAAAGATTGAACACAAAAAAAACACGTTTTTGTATGTATATTTTTATTTTAATTATTTTATATTTTTTGTTCTAATAGCGGCAAAATAAATACACACTCTCTAAACATTTCAGCTGTCTATCTGTTACGGTTACTGAGTTAAAGCCCTATGACAGACGGACGGACGGATGGAAGGACGGACGGACGGACAGCGGAGGCTTAGTAATAGGGTTCCGTTGGCACCCTTTGGGTACGGAGCCCTGAAAACGATACCAACCAGGGCTAGATCCACCCTCCCATCTAGTGAGTAAGGTTTAGCGTGAAATTCGAACCACCCTTTATGGGCTATTACGACATGCACAGGAAGAAATGCAGTGGGCCTAATAGTATTTTTACGTGTCGAAACCTAATCACAAGAACCATGGTTTAAACTATCAATGTTCAGTTCAATAAAAAAAGCGGCGCATGGTCCTGCCTGGCTAACGGTCGCTCCTTCATAAACCTCTTATCTCGGCGGTTACACTAAACTCGGGTTAAGGCGCTGGCGGGGTCTCCTTGAGCCGTACTGGGAACAGGACAATAAACGCCGCACTAAATTATGACTATAAATCGTATCTGTAACGAGTTCATTAATCACGATATGGGGCAACGTGCCATTTGACCTTAATTCGGATGAAAATCCGCTCCTTCTTCAGAAGAAATGTGTTGTACATTAATAACATAAATTAAAGGGAAAGTTGGTTTTGACTATTTTTATAAGCTTTAAACTCGCCCTGGTCCCTGATAATGGAGGCGAAAAGTGGTTCTTGGGCAATGGAAAGCAAATGGATAGGGGAAAACACATGTCCATATAAAAAATTAATACACAAAAAAAGATTTCATTTTTAAAGATTTTTTATCATATCTAATTCATATAAAAAAAAACCTTTTTGTATGGCCGAAAAAAATTATAGGAACCAACATTTAATTACTCGTTTGTTAAGAAGGGAAAGTTAACAAGAAATTCAGCGACCCAAAAACAAATATATTTTTTTTTAAAAGAAAATTTTCACAAAAACCCCCGTTTTAAGCATTTCTAAATTAATGAATTGGATTTTATTTTGTTTTATGGTTACAAACATTTTCCCAAAATGGCCACATACAATATTTAAAGTGGGTCTCCTTCAATGGGAACGAATTAGTTATTTAAAAAAAGGATGCATTTAGCTTGTATGTGGCCTATTATGAAAACGCTACCTTTGCCGCTTGCTTGCTTGCACAAGTGCGGCAAGTATAATGGCGACAATTTCGTAAGCAATTCCGCAAGACCAAACACGAATGGTATGGAAATGTGTGCACTGCACACACGCTCGATTAGTCCATGAGACATGGTCAAAAGGCGTTAAAACTCTTATCTATAACAAACATAAAAAACCTACTCACCCGGGCGGCGGAGCACTGAAGACCATAAAAACTGATAAAACACACTCGTATCAGTCTAAAATAATTACGGAAATTCCCTAGGCGTCAGGGACCGTTTCGAAACCAACACGTTCCAAATTTGAAAACGCGCTCTACGAATCTCGAAAAGAGGCAAGATGGCGGCGGTCTGCGCGCGCCGGCCGACTCCATGTGACTGGATGGCGCGAAATGACATCGACAAACATTGGTTCATCACCAACACACGCGCGCTAACGCACACGCGAACGTACGCGACATTAGCGAGTGTGACAGGATGTCGAGAAAAACATTTTCAATGGGAACACGAGCGAGTGCAGTTCTTACAGGGGCTCCAAATATTACTTATCCTATCCTCGAACGCGTAACGTTCAAAATCGCCAAGTTCTACAGAAAATGTAAATACACTTGGTTTGGATCAAACCTTTGTATCCAATTGAACTATGTACATATTGAATAATCCATCTATATTGAACTAGACGAAATGGACTAAGCTCATGTTCAGCCGCAATTGAGAGTAGGAACACACACTAAAGCTTCATGTCAGTTGGCAATAAGCACTCAATTTGAGTCCAATTCTAATAAAAATAGCTTCAAATTTTGTATGCCTTTATACCAGCCCAGCACACCGCAATATCCAAAACGAATTAGGAGCCACGCCATTTCATGTAGCCGTCCTATTACAAAAAAAGATCCCGGCATGGTACATCCAGTTAAATAATATGATTCCCATAAATAGGTGTTCATTCCTTTAATGGAACAAAAATTAAGCTGACAGAATTAAAAATAATTTTAAAAACCATACTGTACTTAAAAACTTGTACGTAGCGTCAGGCACACAACACGTGTGGAAGTTTCATGCATGTCATATGCAAGATAATATCAAAGTACCGATAGTAGGTAATTTGACACAGGCTATTTCATGCTGAGCGCGGAATATGGCGGACGCCAGGGCTTTACATAAAAGGTGCCCAATGCGGCGACGCGACGCCCATGGAATTTAGAACTTAAGCCTGGTGCTTTATACCACGTTTGAAGGGCCTGAAGACAGGTTGTACTTTAGGGGAAGATCCTATGGTTTAAGGATCTAGTGGATCGGTTAACTCTTATTTTGGGACTGTCGACATTGAATGGGTACATCCCTTGCCTGTTCAGAGTTGAGCGATGGTATGGCGTTGTGCAGCTCCGAAGAGCATTCTCCATGGTAGAGACGATAGAACACATAGATAAACCCTACATCACTTTGGAGTTAACACGTCCCACACATGCGAACAATGCTCCACGTAAGAACTAATTTGCGCCTTGTAGAGTCGTTTTTGGTCCGGTGTGAAATACTGACACATCTCCGTTGAGGACTCCCAGATCTTTCTAGATGAGCTTGGTTTATCATCGAAATGGTGTCCGAACTTCAAGTCGTCAATGCTAACCTACAATATCTTGCACGCTTATCTACCATCGTACAGTTAACAGCTTAGGGCGGTAAACCTAACTTTTAGGTAAAGTGCACACTTTGTTCAGTCAAGTAGCGAGTTCTGGTTGCTCTCTATCCCCGTGTAGACAGTCAACTTTGTCGATCAAGTTGACAAACATACCTCGCTACTTGACTAAACAAAGAGTGGACTGGATCTTAGTGCCTGCACTCTATCGCTTACACATATGTTTCGGGATAGGCATTTTTTATTTGACTGGGCAAGGATGGGTAATAATACCACACTTACCGCCATGATTTTAGCCCAAACACACCGCATTCCCGAAGGAATTAGGGGCCCCCCATGACCATCCCTTTATGAGCACGGCTACATTGAATTGGATTCCGAACCATGGAACAGCTCGCATTCGTGACGAAATGTGCTCATCCAACTCCGAAGGGCAATTAAATTACTTAGTGCATGAACGGGGTGGAGATTTATACCCAGACCTCTGGGATGGAAGGCAAGCCCACCGGCCCCTTAGCCACGAGCTACACCCACTTTAGGCACAGGATTAAGCAATTATCTAAAAGAAACAAGCTCATCATAAAAATCGTGACTCAAGTGTTTTTTTGCGGTCTCCATGCATTTTGTATGACTATTTGTATGATGATATTGTTTTTCCAATAATGACTTATTACTGTTCCCTCTAGCTTGCGTAGCAAATACTGACTATTTCAGAATTTGCCACGCAAACTTTAAAACCTCGTTCAAAACTATCAAAGGTCGCAGGTTCGAATCCTGCTTCCGACGAATGTCCAGACCAACATTGTTTCGGATTATTTTCAAAATCTGAGTCCAACATCATGCCGACACAGATGTGAACGTGTGTTTGTCAGGTAGAGAGAATTCGCCTGGCACACACACACTGACCGCTGATTGCACACGGATCATGCAACATAGGAGTACCACACGTTTACGCACGTATTGTCCGACGACACTTGTGTTATTGAATGTTTGAACAGAGCACATCTTTTAATTTATTTGCTTGCATCGCACCTTTGCGGCCGAGGCGCCTGCACTTCAATGAGCGAGCATGGAAGAGCGGGATTGGCAACCCAATCTTGTTCGTATAGGGATGGCAACGCGGCGAAGCGTATACGATGGCGGTAGCGCCGACGATTGAGTTCGCTTACGTATTCGCTTAATACAGTTCCAACGACACGTAAGAACACCTAAGAACTTCACAGGAGGCTATTTAGTGCAACGAACATTCGATGTTGCGGGTCCCGAATTCGTTGCGGACTAACCACCGCAAATGCTTTTCCACTAACTCGTGGCTACGACCTACTCCCGTCCTTCCGTGCTCGCTGGGTGATAGTCATCCATGTCAAGTTCCATAAAAAACCGGTCAAGCGTGAACGTGCTCATGTGCCGAGAGTCCCGTCACTGCTGGACATGGACTTATTAAGAGCGCTTAAGAAATATAGCTTTTTCTCAAAAAGTATGACGTTTTGAGCAAAAGTAATTTGTTGGTGCACGACAACCTTAGTAGACTTGTATTTTTTTCAGATTGTTTTAAACAACCGTTAATAAAATTATATTTCGGGACAAAATGCTTGTGACCGACAGACACCACAGCCAGATCATATTATGGTCCCCTTAAAGGGTCCCTTTTTTCGTTTGTTGCGACGAAGCCCTAATTATAGATTGGGGAGTTCCAGAAAACTCATTTAGTTTTCTTTTGAATTAAAATTACGATCCAAATATTTTTATCATGAATACGAGTTTTGAAAAATCATTCAACGAACCTTTGTTACGAAGCTGACGTGTTGCATAGATACCGCTTAAACATAACGGCAATAACGGAGAAAACCTTAAAAGGATATCCGGTTCATTTTAAGGCGTCCCAAGGAAGGTTCCGCGGCGGGGAGGGGGGGCGTGGGGCAGATAACGCGCTCGCCGTGACGTCAGCTACTTAGCGCGTGCGATGCGGGCTAGAGGCACAGGGAGGCATAGATACGCTTCTTCGGACATATAAAAACCGGCCAAGTGCGAGTCGGACTCGCACATGATGGGGTTCGTACAAGATTGAACACAAAAAAACACGTTCCTTATATATCTTCTTCAATTTCTTATTTTATCTGTTGTAGCAATATAATGAAAATAAATGGGTATGATCCTATGGTTGAGAAATAAATAAAACAGCTGTTTAAATTCATGATATTTTTGGCATCTAACGACAGTCAAATGACTTTTGTTTTTTTTAGTCAATTGAAAGCAAAAGCACCTGTGGTTTTTCTGTGGTTTGACAGAAGACAGATTTTCGCAAAAGCAAAAAATAGCAGATGATGACAGTATAGGAAACGGATAATTTTCATTGCCGCATCAACAGTGTGATTGTAACCATCTATATTGTTATTGCATCAACAGTGTGATTGTAACCATCTATATTGTTATTGCATCAACAGTGTGATTGTAACCATCTTTATTGTTCCCTAAAGAACAAGAACGATAGCATTACATGGATTCCTACCTTCCTATTCACTATTTGTTTTCATGGCGCCTACCAGTTTTGTTTCTGTAAATATAAAGTTTGAATGTTAGACAACTACTCAGACAATAACTTGTACATTTAGTAAACTAGTGCATCTATATATCTATAATTATTAAGTATAGGTAGATCGTTTCAAGTTAAGGTTTTCGCGTCAGGCACACAGACACATTTTTCAAATACAGTAAGTACATTCATAGGCACATGTCGTAATCGTTTTGACGTCGTCCGCGTCGCCATCTAGCTACAACATGCTTGATATAAGCCCGCAATAAAATTGAATATAAGTAATAAGTGAGATAGCGGTTTTTGGTCTACAGGTCTATGTGCAAGTGAACGAGACAACTATATTCTACTTCGTTGCGTTTGATTTTTTCTCTTGGATCCAACCGGTTCCTTTACGACATCAACCAACCTGTAAAATAATTTTCACGCTCCCTCGTCCTTCATTGAAGTCAAACTAATCAATTTATCTCGAACCTAATTGTAACACGTATCTTATTTAGATATTTATTATTGTTACAAAAACAGCGTTTCACTTTGTATTAGTAGATCTACGCCCGACTAGACAGATATAGATGGTTTCCATATTCATTTCAAATTCATTCATGGCACAGAGGGACTTAAGGTCGTTGGTGTGTGCGTGACCTCAACTTAAAATAATCCTACTTAAAAATCGGGATTAAAAATTGAGTAAACTTTAAAATGCTTTAAGAAAACAGATGAATATGTCACAAATTATATAACGCAGGATGAAGTTGTGGGTTTCAAAGGTTCGTCCACAATGAAACAGACATTTGGCGGCTTCAGGTAGCGAAGTCGGTGCGGATCCGCAGATCTCGCTGTCCGCGAGCGAGTCGCTGTTTGTAGTGTCGCATGTTTGTTCCAACTAATCCGTTCCGTGTAAGGCGGCTCGTATCGGGCGAGGCTCTCCACTCACCAGACACACATATTGGTGGCAACTCTGAATATTTGTGCAAGTTTCTGAAGAGCCATCCATATAATCTAGCAATGTGATATAATGTGTGATATAAAAATATGCATGTGCGACTCATAATAGCTCAAAGGCGCGTGGACTTGCCGTCCATGCCAGAGGTCGTGGGTTCAAATCCTCACCCTGTTCATGCCCCACTTTCTTTCTCTTTCGGAGTTTGATATGATAAGTCTATTTCGTTACTAGTTCAAGCTGTTCAATGGCTCGTAATTGTTGTAAAATAGCAAATTCACTTTCCCGGACAGAGAAGATGTTTCATTAGCGCTTCAACCATATTTGCATCCAATGCAAATAGCACTAAACTCGGGCGGGCTTGACCCAACTACCAACATATTAGGGGAAGGGAAGAGAGCAACTGTCTAAACTTAGTACGAGATTAGCACCGGACTAACCATACAAAAACCAGTGGATTAAAGTTAGTCTGCCCACTCTGAATACACCTGTTTCAGTTTAATATGGACTCCGGAACATGGAACAGCTCGCAGTCGTGTCGAAATACAAATTTAAAAAGAGAAAGATAGTGGTGATAGAGAAGAGGGATTTAATCCATGACACCTCACATGACAAGCGAGGATCCGCGCCGTGAGTTAAGAGCAATAACGCAGTGTTAAATCTTGCAGCTTTTAAAATGTTCTTCAAGAAGATACTAAACTATTGTTGCAATTCCCCAATGCTCCTAAAACTACTTTAAAAAGTTGCCGACTTACGTAAGCGCAGTGTTTGGTCCATCGAGTAAGGAAGGACTGAGACTCATTTGTCTGACTGGAACTCAACCGTATAGCGGCAGCCGTATAGGCCACGTATTAGTGATAATGCAATGATGATAGTGAGTGAGCTTACAAATAAGACACGTGCAACATCGAATGTTCGTTACACTAAATAGCGTCCTTTGCATTTCTTACATGTTCTTACGTGTCGTTGACGTCAGGGGTAATCGTGGTAAATTAACTCATCGGGTGAACAGGCTAGTAACTATATCAACGTTTACTTGTAACTATATCAACGTTTACTTGTAATTCTTACCATACCATGCTCAAATCTTAGTTCACTTAGCGTTTGACAGTTAGCATGGTACGAAATGCAACTAAACGTCAGATTGCATCACTCACTTGCCTATACACCCGGCGAGTTGATTTACCATGGCAACCCTAAGGATTTTAAACGAAATGACTGTCCGACGCTACCGTCAGTATACATATGTATTTTCACAAAATATTGGCTACACTGCCGGTATACGGATGAGTTTCGCTCGCCACTCGCGTCCTTCCTCGCCCGTCGTGTGGACAGTCTCGGAGCGACCTACGCCAAGGCACCGGACAGTCCACCCGCGCCTCCGCCACTTAGCGCGAGCGCTGTTTGCGCTGCGCGAGCACCCGCGAGGACACAGCTGTCGCTGGAGATGCGAGGGCTCTACAGGAGTTTATAGTCGATCTTACCCGTCTACCTCAACATGTTTGTCATACTGTTTTATTAGTTACGACATAATCCATTGACAGCCCGGGCTACGATGACACAGCACTAGGTACGTAACTAATTATTTATGCTAAAAACATGACATGACAGTCAACCACTGGCTCGAGATCGAACATCGGCGCTCGGGAGCCAAAAATGGCACCCGTGATGCTTTTTTGTTTTGTTAAAATGCAAACATTTCAGTTAAGTCATGATTTCAAGAGATGTAAGCAACATTCTCTTTCAATCATCCGACATGCTGAGACCTGAGAGTCGGGCCATGAAACCCTATAGACGCCTCTGTTCGCTAACGTTCCAAATTCAAAACTGAGTCCGACCAGGCGGCGCGGCGCGACGGGGCGCGGCGCTAACGCATCCATATCGCTCATGTGTTTACAGAACGCAACGAACGTAACGTCAAGTAAACACCAATCCAAATTAAACGCATTCTACCTTCCTCCGTGGCCGTATGCATGAATAATTAAATTCATCAAACTGCGACCGTGTTTAAAAAACCTTCTTGAGGCTTACAAATAGTGGGTTTAACCTTAACAGCTAATAGCATTCACTTCTTCAAGACATTAAGAGAAACAACATTTTATTATACTCAGATATAACTACAACAACTTTTTAGGGTTCCGTACCCAAAGGGACCCTATTATTAAGGCTCCGTTCTCCGTCCGTTTTTTTGTAAAAAATTAAATTAAAATCAAAACGTGATATTTTGTGGTAAATCTTATACGATGGCACGGAACGCTTCGTGTGCGAGGCCGACTCGTAATTGGCCAAAATTTAAATTAAAAAAAGGTTCAAGAAAGATGCTATATTTAAAACGGGTAACGGTGAATCTGACTTTTTTATTCTAACTTTCAAACTTTTTTAATAAATTTGTACTTGTATTCGTCTAATTAAAAAATACCAAACAACTTTACCGTTTTTTCTTAGTATAGCGAGGCTATCTACAAATAATCTTTTTTTTTATGTATAGAAATTCGTTGTAATTATGTATTTCTAAATATAATTAAATGTTCTTATATTTCGTCCTTTTCATGTTAAGCGCGGCACATTTGGCGTATGCCAGGACCTATTAAGGTGCCGGACGACGCCCATGGGTTCCGCCCAACTTTCAAGGGGGCTGCGAAAACCACGCCGGCCGGCCAGGTGCCTCTTCGCACTACGTTTGAAGGACCCCAGGTCGTACTTTGGGGGAAATACGTCGACATTCTTTCACAACTATTTCGTCCATTCGATTGTTTACCGAACATATGGATAAAAGATCTAGAGAATCGGTGGGTTCTTATTTTCGGAATGTCAACCAATGTGTGCATTTTCTGCCTGTTCCGCGTTGTGCGAAGGTAGAAAGTGGACGGAGGGACAGCGTTATGAAGCTCCGACGAGTATTCTCCATGGTAAAGACGATATAACAAAAGCTGGAGACCCTACATCCCTTCGGAGTTGAAGGGTCTCTAAAATCCGGGATACCTCGGGCCCTCACGCTCTTACCGTAATCGGATTTTATCAAACCCTTAGATATACATTTCAAATTTTGCATACGTGCCAAGGTAAATCAGTTCATTGCATGCATGCTCTGTCAGTATGTTAGGTGATAAATATTATAAACGTAAAAGCGACTAACTTTATCTGTCTACACAACCTAATTCGATACATCATCGTAAGAAAAAGACATGCCCTTGAAAGACATGACTAAATTTGAAATGTAAATGAAAATTTAGCCAAGGATTAGCTCAAAGCGACATTGCTCTGAGCGAAACTGGGTACCGCTGCTAGTACTCAATAAAATAATGTATAGGTAGTATCAACGAAAAGGCAATATGATAATATCTATCAACGAACTACGGTTTCCGGGAGATATGAAAAAAATAATGGCACATAAATTAATAAATTTAACTCAAAACGACGCGCCACAATCGAACAATACAATTTGACATTTCGAACAAAAAATCAACACGGGTAGCAGTCATTAGTTCAGTATCCTAAGGTGCATTCACACCCCGCCAACTTGTCGGCTCTTGTTCCTGATGGTGAAAAAAAAACTAATAGGTACTCGTGAGAATAAATCCCCCTACTAGGTGGTAGGGTTTAAGCCCGCCCGCATCCTTGCGTGTCCGTACGATCGTCCTTAAGAAATAAATAAACGAATAAAAGTATAAATATATAACAATAACATATTATTATATATAATTATAAGCATAACTATAATATAAATGCGACTGAGCTATTTGTCGTTCGTGGTTCAGATTCCACGTAAAGCTGTTGGTCTCCTCCCTAACTTACTAGGCGGTAGGGTTAGTCCCGCCCGGGTTGGTACTATCACATTGAATAACAATGGCTGAGGTAATGAACGTTTTCCATCTAGTACCCGTGCAAGAAAGGTCCTTAGTATGGCAACTAGTTCCCACGTCGTGTGTTTGGCTAATGTTTTGACAGCAGGTATGGTATTCGCAAGTCGTATTCACTACGTATAATATTCACAACGTATAATAGTATTTTTTTCCAAAAAATTAAAACCATGCATATCGTATAATATTCACAACGTATAATGTTATACGTTGTGCATGAGTTTAAAAATAAAATAAACTCTTTGCATCATGCAGAACGTATAATAGTCACAACGTATAATATTCCTAACATGAATTCACAAAAAAAGAAAACCATGCAGAACGTATAATATGCCAAGAAGCACTGCATAAAGCGCCCTAACAACGATACATTTAAGGCTGAAATTGCTACGAATCGATATCTATTGAAGAGTAACAATTTGCTACAACGCTAATTGAGACGGTCGAAAAGTCGCGTGCGAGTATAATCTTTAATCTTATATCGATAAGGGCGCTTATCGTATGAAATATTTTAGGATTATATGATATGCATGGTTTTCTTTTTTTGTTAAATAAAGATCATAACATTATACGTTGTGACTATTATACGTTATGCATGGAGAAATAAGTAATTTAATTTTTTGGACTTCTTCATGCACTACGTATAAGATTATACGATCTGCCGATTATACGTTGTGCATGGTTTTAAAATTTTGTTAAAATATGACATTATACGATCTGCATATTATACGTTATGCCGTTCCCCCGTATTCGCGATCTAAATTCAGTTACCCATGTATTCATCTTTACCTTGTTTAAATATATAATCATTAGACACGTGTGTGCGTCACTGGACTTCTCCTAAACGGTTGAACCGATTTTTATGAAACTTTGTGTATATTTTAGTAAGTCATTGGATGGTTTAGATTCACAATTGGACCTGATAGATGGCGCTGTTATCAAGATATTTAATTTCCAAAACAAAATTTGCCCGAGCGAAGCCGGAAACCTCAGCCAGTAATCAAATTATCATCATACAAATTTTGGTGATATGCCGAGAAGCATACAGAATGCCTACTCGGGGGCCGAAACACTATTATATCAAGCAAAGACGTATTTGAAAGCTAAGTGTGAACCCGCCTTTACTTGAATCCATGCAATCGAAATATTCGAAGGTTCACTCCCGTCCCGTAGAATTGTTGAAAAAAAATACTTCATATCATTGGAGATGCCGACTATGCAGCGAACAATTTTAAGATATCTCGAAAAACAAAACACCACTAAAGAATGCAAGCGGGTCCACTGAATTTCTTCCCGTGCATGCCATAAGAGGCTACTATGAGACTCAGCAAAGGTACTTTTAGGCTATGAACCATCACGACGCGGCATTACGCATCTGAGCAGTGACCGTAAAATACGATACCCTCCACGAAGGAGACGCGGGCCAAGTCTTCACACAAGGAAACTCACCCAGAAACAACTCCAATAGTCCACCCGGCGCACCAACAAATTCGCCGCAGTTCGCGCACCAAAGAGAGTCACCCCCTTTTGTTTCGGCTGCTTTATAGACTTCCCTTATCCGCGCATGACGCCCCGCGCGCCGCTTGCGCAAACATCGCAGCGGATCAATAGTTTTATCTGGACGATACGGTGGATACGGCACGCCGAGGATGCACTGCGCTCCGAGGTACCGTCGGCCAATATGCCACGAGGCAACTGCTTCCTGGCAGGCCGGGTCGAGAGTCACTCGTCCGAGACTTGGGTTAGATAAGAGGGTCTGCAGGTCTTGTTGGGACCCAACTCACAGTTGGCCTGGAGTACCTGAGCCACAAACTGTTTGTGGGGTCGCTGAGTCTGTTCTACATGTACTACCATGTACGGAGCTCTGCGGAACTTGCATCCCTTATTCCTCACCTACCTACCTATATCCGGAATACCCGTCGCAGAGAATCAGAGCACCCTTATGTGGTTGATATTAAACTTTTGTAAACGAATCGTTTGTCAAACTCATTTGTCTGCCGCACTGTCAGGATTTGAAACTGTCTGCCGGCGGGGGCATTTCCTGTTACTAACCGGGAGCCTTCAAGCGTCATTCGATCAGCGATAGTCCGCAAATCAGCTGGTATGGTGCCTATTTGGCTTTTCTAAGCACCTTTGGTCCTCAGCACAGCCACCCTGCCCGTTTTTTATAGAGTTTCCCCGAGTTTGAATTACTTCATGGTATGGATGCCACTTGCTTGCTCACTAGCATACTGCTAAGCGCGCCCGTCACTCCTGCTTGATTGAAGCCCTTATTCTGACTCTTTATCATCATCTTAATCCGGGCTCATTTTAACAGCTCAGTGCCGCGACGCCTCGGAGTTCGATATTTTTTAGGTAACTGGACGTAGACGGCTAAACCACACTCACAGTCGTGATATTGCCGAAACACACCGCATTTCCGAATAAATTCGGTGCCATGCCAGGACCATCCCTTTAGAAGCACGGCTACATTGAACTGGATTGAAAACACTGTAAATTTTCATAGCGGTTTCGACCGACTTTTTATCTAATGCTATCTATGTACGGGAAAGGGACCTACGGTTTAACATGGATTCCGAACCTTGCAGCAGCGCGCATTCGTGACGAAATGCACTTACAACTCGGAAGGAGAATTAATGTGGTTAGATAAGAGAAGTAATTGCTAGGAAGCCTTATTCATGGAGTAAAAATTAGCTACAAACTTAACCTAACCTATCATCGAAGTTATGCATGAAAAAAATCGTTATTTTATTTTTTAACTTTCGTCATGCATAACGTAGAAAATTTAACATTGTAGATTTTATACGGAATGCATGATTGATTTGTTATGCAAAAAACTACTTTTGTACGTTGTGAATTTTATACGCAGTGAATACGCCTAGTTTGAACTTCCTATTGTTGTAGCAGAAATAGCGACGAACGACCGTGGCGCCGTCTACTTGCAGAGAGTTGCGTCGACATCACATCTCAACATGTAAGGCAAGAAGCACCCTCCACGGGCGACGGAACCCTAGCCGCGCGCCGATTTGAATGCGCTTCCTGTGTCGATTGCGACGAGTGTTGCCAGCGTGCGGGCGCGGAATGCGCGCACGTGTAGCGCCGAGCCGAGGGTCCCGTGTCGGGGTCAAACCCCGTTTCCTTCAGCGGACCACCGGAAATTTGTTTAACTTATGCCCCATGGACCTGTCGCCGCCGTGTTTCGTCTCTGAATATGTAACACTAATCAAGGGCCGATTTTTCAATCGTCATATAGTAGTTAAGGGGATTTGTGCGTCCATGTAGATGGCGCCCCAGTAGTTCGTCGCTATTTCTGCTATAACTCCCCAAAAATAGAAAGTTGGCGAGCATACTATGCTGTTATGCATTTCATCTCAAACAGCACTTTGTAAAAGAGGCTACCATTTGTGAGATTATCATGAGATAAACCACAAAAAGTTGCCAATTGTAAATGGCAACTTTTTGCACACATCCTCAGAATAATCTACTCGATTTCAGCCTATTTTTATAATTGCTGCCCCGTAATGAAATGCAATAAATATTTAGGGAAATCAATGCTAGGACATGAATGGCTAATATCACACCTACTGTCATGATATTAGTCCTACACACCACATGGGAACAAGGCGGCATGCCAAGACCTTCCTGATATTGCATGGCTATATGGGACTGGATGAAACGGAAATGTGTAGGAACGGAATGCATAGGTATGAACCCAAGGTCCACTAGCGTCCTCCCATCGCTGCTTCAGTCGGCTAGCCGGTTGGATCGAGTTTTTCAAACCATAGACGTAGAATGTAAGGACCCGTCGGATGAGACCGAAATTATTTCATTCAAAACGTATTGAAATATCTTATTTTACTTAACACCATCTCTAAATAGCCATGTAGCTTCAAAATATTTATCTGAAGTTGTGTTACAAGTTTTACTGTTAAATAATTATTACAAGATAAGTAATATGATCGACAAACAATCAGTGGGTCACCTTTAACTACCAGAAAACCATTTATTTTCCGGGTTATATACTCGTTCACCTCACAATCTACAAATGCATAGGTTTGGCTTAACACGTATTAAAAAGCTCGAAAAGAAAAACTCGATGATGGTTTGCGAAAATCCGTTGGCACTGTGTGGTTTGGCCTGGGCGGATATTGTCCCTCTAAGCACCAGCGGCTGCCCATTCCGATATAGTTTTGGTTCGGCCCAGCCATTTACGAATGGAGGGGGGAAATATCAATCCCACAGCTATTCGAAAAGTTGTCGCATCAAGTTAGTACGTTCCATCCATCTCAAACTAGCTTAGCAGTGCTTGAGTTAACTTCTCACTCCTACACTGTGTTCGTCTTGTAAGCACAGCTCGCTCGTTAGGTATGTGGTTCTGACTGCATTTAAGCTGTAAGTCATCAATCTATTGCGACGGAATAAGAAACAGCGTCGGTCGCATGGTTTTTAGGGTTCCGTACCCAAAGAGTGAAAACGGAACCCTATTACTAAGCCTCCGCTGTCCGTCTGTCACAGGGCTGTATCTCAGGAACTGTAATAGGTAGGCAGCTGAAATTTTCACAAAGTGTGTATTTATTTTGCCGCTATAACAAAAAATAGGTAAAATATAAAAAATCAATAAAAAATTAAGGGGGGATCTCATACAAAAAACGTGATTTTTTGTGTTCAATCTTGGATCCGGAACCCTTCGTGTGCGAGTCCGACTCTCACTTGGCCGGTTTTTTTTTCTCAAAAAACCGAACGTACTGTTCCGGGGGTAGGTCGCTGAACGATAAGGCATATTGGGGCAAAGTACGCGCTTATCGACACACGGCGGAGGGGCTGGGGCTGGGGTGAAACTAAACCAAACCGAAATCACACAGACCATCAACACATATCAAACCGGGGTAAGTAGAGCCAGAAGCTTGGAGGAGGAGGAATTTAAAGTTACTTTGGAGGGCCCATCGAAAATAAGGTTGGGAAATAATGTAGACGCACTCGTTTATTAGTTTGTTCGTTTATCTTACGCCGTTTAGTGAACACATTCTATTATTCGTATTTTTTTTAAAGATCGTTCGATTACCCTGAACGACGAAGAACTGACAAGAAACTTCGCCTGGAGTCAACTTCAACAATAAATTGCACTAACAAATGCTTAAACAAAATTCAAGTGCACAGAGCCCCCGTCATTATTGATATGAAATTGTATCAACGCATAATAATATCAGAGTTACGCTTATAATTATTATAATTAATAATATCATAATATCATAAATAAGCGCAAGTAATATCATAATTATCAGAAATACACACTACCGATAGAAAATGAAACAATTCCAATTGTCTTCATTTTAAGTATGTATTATAATAAATCTATTAAAATCTGCGTCTGCTTTTTTTTATTAAATGTTTTCTTTTTGCCGCCATTGTTATCAGTTTTGATTAAAATAATATATTCCCAAGCTAAGTTTATATAGAGAACATCCGTGTACTACTATGCCTTAGTCGTAACTTGGGGAGGATTATATATTTGATTTTGAGCTTGGAGTTGAATCACTTCCAGCTACCAACATACACGGGAACACAGGCAGTGAGACTATCGCACGCAATTCGTACCGACAACTAGACAAACACGTACTTTACGCGTGTTACTGACATACGGGCGGGACAAAACACAAAACGGATCAAAACTGCAAAAATATAACAAAACGAATTGTATGAAACGGTTATACCCAAAATCCACAGCATGAGCGAAACGCAGGGTGGATAGAGTTCAGCACCTAAACATACAAGACATACATCAGGGTGACGAGCGAGAACTGGAGGGTTACCATGGTACATTAACTCTTTGGGTGAACCGGCAGGTGAATGATTAAATCTGTCGTTGCATTAGGTACCATGCTAACAGTCAAAAGACGTTATTCGGTCATGTTTTTTTTTTTTTTTTTATGAAAAACCGGTATGGGTGGCTGTGCTGAGGACCAAAGGTGCTCAGAAAAGCCAAAAACACCTCGCCTCGCGAAACCACGCTCAGCGAGGCGCCATGCCAGCGGATTTGCGGACTATGGCTGGGCTATCGAGCTTATTCAAATTACGTTTGAAGACTCCCAGGTTATAGGTATGAGGAAAGGCATCCGCCGGTAGACAGTTCCATATCCTGGCGGTGCGGCAGAGAAAAGAGTTTGAGAAACGGTTCGTTCTCAAAAGCCTAATGTCAACCACAAGGGGGTGCTCTGATTCTCTGCGGCGGGTGCTCCGGATATAGGTAGGATGGGGAGGAATGAGGGATGCAAGTTCCACAGAGCAACGTCCATGGTAGTACCTGTAGAACAGACTGAGCGACCCCACAAACCGTCTGTGGCTCAGTGACTCCAAGCCAGCGGTGATTTGTGGGTCCCCAACTAGACGGACCGCTCGGCGCTGAATTGAGTCCAAGGACGCCAGCAGGTACTGGGGACTGCCTTCCCATATATGGCTACAGTATTCTATCACCGGCCTTATCTGTGATTTATAAAGAAGAAGTAGTTGTACCGGTGAAAAGAACCTTCTGCAACGGTATAGGATCCCCAGTTTCTGCGATGCAATTTTGGCCTTGGCTTCAATGAAACGCCGAAAACCCACGTCTTTGGAGATGTTGCAGCCCAGTAGGTCCAGGTGATCCGAGACAGGTACTACGTTGCCTTGGAAACTTGAGAGGAGCGGAAAGGGTTCTACCTTGGCAGAGAAAACACAGCATTGGGTCTTGCGAACGTTGAAGGCGACAAGGTTCTCCTGGCCCCAGTTGGCTACTTTATCGAGAACAGCATCTACCTTATTTACCACAGAACGTTGCGCCTCGATGGGCTGTGCATCTCTGCTCCTCCAATCCCTGACATACCCCTCATGCTCGGTGCTGTCATCAGCGTAACTGTGTATCATGCCGAGGGACAGTAAATCGTTAATGAAGATTAAAAATAGCGTTGGTGACAGCACCGAGCCCTGTGGTACACCAGCCCCAATCGGGAAGTCGTCCGAATTCGCACCATCGATGGCAACGTACAAGGAGCGGCCCGACAGGAAGCTGGCGATCCATGAGCAAAGCTTGGGGGGAATGCCGAAGGACGGGAGCTTGCCTAGTAGGCCCCGGTGCCAAACACGGTCAAAGGCTTTGGAGATGTCCAATGCCACTGCCAGCGACTCCCCAAAGTTGTCCAGTCTTTCGGCCCATATATGCGTAACGTACGTTAGAAGATCTCCGGTTGACCGCGCTTTTCGGAAACCGTACTGCTTGTCATCCAGGAGTTTATTCGCTTCTAAGTACGCTAGGAGCTGAGAGTTGATAAGGCGCTCCATAACTTTACACAGAAGAGAAGTTATCGCGATGGGTCGATAGTTGGAGGGGCTCGCTGGATCGCCCTTTTTTGGTACCGGTTGGACTGAGGCTCTCTTCCAGCAAGAGGGAACGATACCCCGGGTAAAGGAGAGACGGAAGAGACGGGTGATTATCGGTGTCAGCTCAGGGGCACACTTCTTGAGCACAATGCCTGGAATGCCGTCAGGACCACTACTCTTCGAAGTGTCTAACGTCCTCAAACATTTGAATACCAGTCTAGGGTGCATCCTCGGCTCCTTCATCGAAAACCCACAGTGTGATATCGAGGGAGGGGCTGCACCCTGGTCATCCAACGTTGAGTTAGACGCGAAAAGACGAGCAAAAATATTCGCCTTCTCCTTCGCGAGGATAGCGAGTGATCCATCAGATCGTTCCAGGGGAGGTGTAGCAGAGCGGCAGAAGTTACGACGGATCGAATTGGCGAGAGACCAGAATGCACGGCTGCCTGACGGGCAGCGCACTAGTCTCTCGCCAATTTTATGGTCGTGCTTAAACTTGGTCATAGTCAGCGTTCGCTTGCAAGACTTGGAGGAGGTATTGAGGGCACGCCTTGCCACAACGGTTCGGTCCAGCAGCCATTGTCTATAGGCCTGGTTTTTGGCTTCAACCGCGAGACGACATTGGCGATTGAACCAGGGCTTGTTATTGCCACCCACTGGTACAACAGAGGATGGAATAAAGTAATCCATACCCTGTTGTAACAGCTCCGCAATAGACTCGGCGCACCTCGATGGGTCCGAAGTGGCAAAGCAGACCTCCTGCCAAGGGAAGGTTCCAAGGAAAGAACGGAATTCTTCCCATCGTGCTGACTTGTAGTGCCATACTTTGCGTGTACTGGGCTCACGTCATTTTTTACCATGTGAACTGAAATTTGCCAGTTCGCATGGTAAAAAATGCAAATAATCGTCAGATTTATTCACTCATTTGCCTGTTCACTCGATGAGTTAATTTCGTTTTAATCAGCTTAACTGCATTGCCAGTGAATATTTATAGTTTACCCAAAGGAGATTACCAAGTTTGTATAGAGTAAAAAGTCGCAATAAAATTTAGTGTATAAGGCTCGTAGCTTGGTGGCACAGGAACTTGCCTTGCTTGCTAGAGGTCCGGGTTCAAATCCCCGCCATGTTCATGTACCACATTATGTTTCTTTCTGAGTTAGATTATTGCATTTCGAATGCGAACTGCCTCATGTAAAACTGTAGGTCCCCTTCTCCTGATAGGTGGCCCGCCCAGGTTTGGTACCCTCGCATTGAATGATATGATGGTCGAAGCGTCAATAAAAAATAGTCCGTGTTTTCCATCCACCTCAGTATAGCCGTGCGTATAAAGCGAAGGTCCTGGCATGCCAACTAATTCCTTCGGCAATGCGGTGTTCATGGGTTCCGTAGCAAACCGTTTCTGGATGGCGTCATATTTCGTGCTTTCTCAAGGTGCAGCGCAGCGAATAGAAATCAATAAAAACACAGCACTGGAAACAACACACGCCGGCCCGCTGTCGACTATAACGATTGTTCTTGGGCGATTGTTCATGGTCACATTATGATCGACCATAAACTAGGTTCAACAACTCGGCTCCGGCCGTAGGAGCTTGAACCCTTCGCGCGGGGCTCCGGAGCGCCATTTTTAGGGTTCCGTACCGCAAAAGGAAAAAAGGGACCGTTACGTTGTCCGCCTTTTTGTCTGTTCGTAAAGATCCTTTTCAAGATCCTTTGACGCGTGGAGGTAAGTTGATATTAATGTAAAAATCTTAGGTAAGTATCCAATCCCTTGGAGCTATTTTTTGTAATTTATTTCAGTATCGGTTTCTTTATTTTAACCATTAGATGTATATTACACACTCGGATTCGTCAAAATGATTATCTTCTTCTGCCGGTTCGATTAACTTCGGTTTCCCATCTTTTTTTTTGTTTGATACTTACAAACTAGTTTACAGTGTTTCGATATATTATTACTGCTCACAAAGAACATTGAAAAGCAAACTCTTGACTACAATGAGATCTAATTCTAATATATATAAATTAAAAGGTATCTTAATTTAAATTATTCACGTGTAAAAAGGTCTTTAAAAAAAATCTGCAACACGAATCTTACTCTTATTTACAATTGTCACTTCCTGAGTCTTGTTTATTTATTTATTAACTCTTTATTACTAACATGTAAAGGGCGAGCTTATCGCTTAAAAGCAATATCTTACCACTAACGCTACCTAAAAAGAAAGTGAATAGAGTAGTAGAAATGTAAAAGAATTAATTTTCCATGGTAACGCCCCAGTTCTTTGGGAGTTCTTCTTGGAACGTTACCTACGAAGTATTATATTATATTATTATTATACACATTGTCTTTTGTTATTTATTTATTAAAAATATGGAACGTTTCACGATTTTGCGTGTCATCTTTGCGCAGGGTAGGATGTTTTAGTTTTGGTAAGAAAAAAATATGCCAAATTTCCTTGAACATATTTTCGGCTAAGATTACGGGTATGTCGTTACATTTTTATCAATCAATGTTTCAACACACAAGTCTAATTTGATTAATGTTGAGTTCGTGCATAGCCAAAATTCCCATGTCGTCCGTCATGACCGATTCACTACCTGTGCACACACAACTAGAGTACATAAGGCACAAATGTATTAGTAATGCACTTCAAAAAAATTACATGTCTGTCTGTTGGCCCTCAACGAATAAAGGTTGAGTAATTTCTCTTTAAAAAATCACGCCCATCTGTTTCAAATGAAAAAAACCAAAACAGTTTTAAAAAAATATAGTAGGTATGTGCGTACTTATTCCAAAACGAATCAGTAATCATTTTCGTGCCGCCAAAAAGCTACTCACCTCCGCTTGAAGAGTCTTCTGCAATTCGTCGTTCAGCTTTTTGAGGGCAGCGATCTGAAAAGAGATTTAATTCAATCATCACCAATGTAAAACACTCGCTCATGTGTGCTCGAAATGTTCCCACCGGACATCGATTAGGTATGCAAAAATGCACCGAATTCGAAAGCGCATGTTAATCGGGACTATGGCAACATTAGCGAAAAAAAAGGTCTCGAATAGAAAAAATATGGTAATCGCGCCCGAGCCGATGGTCTCGCATCCATCAATCTCGAAATAAAACACGGCAAGACAAAGAAATGGGAAAGAATTCAAATTTGGAACGATTTAAAATTTCAAACCGACGCCGTTCCATTGTCGGCTGCGTTCCCGCTACATTTATATTCTCCTGTCAATAGGTCAATATGAAATGTATTCACAATTTATTTCGGGAACCAACTGACGTTTGTATATCAGCAATGGTACACAATGCTCGAGATATTTTTACTAACAGGACAAAATGTATTTCTGCATTGTAAGGATCCATTTTGTGATGTAATCTTGGTGGTACCATCCACAATACTCGCTGAATAAAATATAAGGTGCTTTCAGTGAAAATGCTGACATGGAGACATCACATTTTACAATAACGACAGTTCCAAAGGGTTACATACCTACAGGTTGTCGCGATGGCCAGTGTTTTCAATGTAGGGAACGATTTTTGGTTGAACAGAAGTTTAGGTGATTCGATCATTAGGAACCTCCGTCAAACTGTAGGGCCATAATTAAATATATTGTTTCTGAAAATCGTATTGTATCGCTCTGGCAGCGCAAACATTTGTAATAATTTATTCTAATATTTTATTAAACTGCCTTATTATAACATATATAAACATTTCTAATAAAACGAGTTTTATAAAAACAATGAATATTATTTAGATTGTATCATATCATAGCTAATGTGTACAATTTTATAAATACACACGCAATTATAAATGCATAATTGTGAATTTTCGTCAAGACATATTCGACGACAGTTCACAGTCAAACAAATTAAAATGCATATGAGGTTAGTGTTATGGTGACCATATTTACTTAGTATAGTTGGAAACTGACTACTATGAAAATGTCACAAGGAATATTAAAAGTTTCCCTATATTTCAGAACAAATCCCGATTTATTTTATGTTTTTCGACATGGATGCCTAAATACTGCCATGATATTAGCCCAACACACCATATAGGAATTAGGTGCCATGCCAGGACCTTCCATCTGTGTAGTTCATTAATTCCTACATAGATATGTAGGTGTAATATTCATATGTAGGTAGTAGCAACTTACATTTTGATACTCGACGCAACTGTCATTGTTACTCACTTGGAAATAAACGTAGCATCCGAATAGCCTGAATTTTAATCTGAGCATCCCTGTGTTCCCAACGTCTGTCTCAAATATATCTAATCAGTCAATACAATTTGTTTTCAGTTTAATCTTTGTTAGCAGAAGAGAGTAGATTGCGTTATGAGACTATGCGAACTAACCACATCATAATTTGAACATTTGAACAAGAAATAATTTGTTTCTGATATCTTGCACATTGAATAAATAAACTACTAGCTACATCTGTACGTTTGGATTTTTTTTGAAAACTTATCTTATATCCATGATATAACCCTCTAAAGATTTGTATGGAAATGTTTAAGGGCGTAGAACAGAAGATTGTTTGCTGAGTCTGCGATGGCGTTTGGAGAGGCCGTCGATCATGGTAAATGAACGTTCTAGGTCAACAGGAAAGTGAGCAATTAAATCTGACGTTTAGTTGTATTTCGTTGTTTGCAACTGGTCAATTTAATTTCACATGTCCTTTGACAGTAAACATGGTACGAAATGAAACTAAGCGTCACATTTAATCACTCACTCTATTAATCATGGATCATCAATGATCGCTTCTCACACTGCCGTCTACTCCTTTCTCCCTTGTGCTCAGGTTAGTGTAAAGTGCTGTGCAATACTATACAACCACCAAAAGCCTCCACCACTACACGCGAGGCTAGTGGGACGTTATAAGTTGATGTATCCTGTGCCTTCGCTTTACGTGGGCAGTCACCAGTGCTGAATGATTCGAATCGGTGATGATCGATGCATGGAGTGATCGAATCTTTTTGTATCGGTCGATTGATTGCAAGGATCGATGCGGGGTCCGCATTACCTGGTAACGTTTAATGGACTTTTAGGTCATTAAACAGGGAAATTAAACTTACAGTAAGTCTCCCGTTCGACATTCGTTTTAAATAGAATACATTGTTTAGATGTCTAATTCGAAAAACTCCAATCACCTTTTTATCCGGGAACCTTTCATTTTTACAAGAATGCTATCAACAATCTAGTTTGGGCCGGAAACCTCAGTTCTCTCTTTAAAAATTAAAGAGAAAAAAGAATTGAAGAGCTAGACTGTTTAAATGTAGGTACTTTCTGCCGAGGTATTTTCCCTAAATGTAGGTACTTTCTGCCGAGATATTTTCCCCAAAGTACAACCTTGCGGCCCTACGAAACATCTGACCGATAGGCATGGCTTGCGTAGCTCCCGTGAAAGTACGAAAACTCATAAGCTTCGTCGGGCATGCCGCAATTACGTAAAGAAATGACGGCTGAGCCCGTTATCGTTATTTTTCTTTCAGTCGGTGGAATTGACCGTTTGATAGTAGCATCACATCGGCCAATCAGTTATCTATTCATTATTTTCAGTAATTACGGGTCATTTAATGGTTTGCAGCCTGTGTGTAAAACTGTAGGTCTAGATCTAAACACTATAGTGCCCAGATTGGGAATGAAAGTTGGTCAAATAGCACAGATAAATTGCTTCCTCCAGGAATGTGGTGACGCTGGATGTGATATTAGCACAGAAGAAAAAACCGGCCAAGTACGAGTCGGACTCGCACACGAAGGGTTCCGTACCATCGTACAAGATTTAACACAAAAAAATCACGTTTTTTGTATGGGACCCCCTTTAATTATTATTGTTATTTTATTTTACTTATTTGTTGTTATAGCGGCAAAATAAAGAAACACTCTGTGAAAATTTCAGCTGCCTACATATTACAGTTCATGAGATACAGCCCTGTGACAGACGGACGGACGGACGGACGGACAGCGGAGGCTTAGTAATAGGGTTCCGTTTTTACTCTTTGGGTACGGAACCCTAAAAAGTAAGAAGAAGTGTCATATGTGGCGACCTCGCCGTAAGCCGGCCGTGCGTCGCATGCCACACAGTCCAAACATCGTCAACGCTCGCGAATGTCAGCTCTCACCCCACACAAACCCTCCAAAACGTCTGCGATTATGCTTTCGTGTGGAAAGTTCGTTTGAGTTAGTTTGGTAGTTTAGAAAATGAAGACATCGGGTCTCATATTAGGCGCGCTATTAGGCACATCTTCCTTGTTCGATCCGAGTATATTACCCACCATGTCCAGCGGGGTTACCATAGTAAATAAATACTACGGGTGAACAGGCAAGGGGGTCGTTAAGGGCCTGGTACTAGCCAAATCGCAAAGTTAGACGAGGCACCCCAAGTAAACTAACTAAGTCTGACGATTATAAGTGTCATCCTTACAATATATGATTCCTTGTCTAGGAATCGAATGATTTTCGTTAATGTATGTTTCCTTTTTCTATACAAAATACATTGCGGAAACGGTGTCCATTTCCGAACTTTTTTGACTAAATGTAGAAATCTAAAAGCAAATGGAATTTTTTGTTTATGCATATATGCTGTTTTTGCTTATATCTAGAAATCGAATGACTTTCAGATTTCTAATGAGAAAAATCAACTTTTTTATTTTTATTATTATTTAAATAAATGATGGAATAAAAAAATATTAACAATCCATTATCAGTCTGGAGTTCTATTTGGATTTGCTGAAGCGTTTCACTACATATTATTACATTTGTTAAAAAGTGCATTTGTATGGCGCGAGTAGTTGGCTAGTCCTAGCGCCTTAAATCGGACATTTAGTTGTATTTCGTAACAGGCTAACTGTCAAACGACATGTTATTCGGCCGAGTGAACTGAAATTTACCAGTTAGCATGGTGCGAAATGCAAATAAACGTCAGATTTAATCACGCACTTTCCTGTTTACCCGACGAGCAAAATAAATCAGTCGAGTGGATCGTTTTGACCGTATCGATCGCGAGCGACTCGCGAGCTCCGCGCCGCTTTGCCGCGGCGCGAGTGTCGCGCGCAGGCGAGCAGCGGGAGGGTAGATAGCTTTATCGGTGAACAAACACGACGTCGCAGATAAGGTTCCCGCGCCGCCGGTGTCGCGGAGGGGGCCACACTTACCTTACCATATTGTACGGCAGTTTAGGCGCAACGGTCACCGTCGGCGAGTAAGAAAGGACGGCAGCACGACCGAAACTAGTATAGCGACACCGTCGCCACTTTTTAGTGATACATTAATACATACATAGACGGTAGCGCCGGCCAGTCAGTGCGCTTATAATTTCGCTCAATCCTTATGGTCTCGCGTTCTTACGATACGTAATAACACAAGAACATCGCAGGACGCTATTTAGTGCAAAGAACATTCGATGTTGCGCGTCCCGGAATCGTAAGCGAATCTCCCCATCCAACCTATACATATATCTTCGGAGCACCCGCCGCAGAGAATTACAGCAAAACCCTTGTTGTTGACATTAGGCTTTTGAGAATGAACCGTTTTTCAAATTTAGAGAAATGAGCATCATTCTCAATCAGCAGCACCAGGATATGGAAATGTGGAAGGCGTAATTTGAACAAGCTCGATAGCTCAGCGATAGTCTGCAAATCCACTGATATGGTGCCACGCTGAGCGTGGTTTCGTGAAGTGAGGTGGAATTGGCTTTTCTGAGCACATCTGGTCTCTCAGCACAGCGACCCATACTAGTTCTTCCTAACAAAAAAAAATCCATGAATTTACGTGGCTACAATGCCGCCATACGAACGATTTTCGATCGCCACTTCATTCCTTCCTCCCTCGCTGTCGCCCACCAATGAGGAGTCATGACGGTGCATTGTGTTGATATATTCGTCTGTTAGTAGACGGGTCAAAGTATGAGCGGGTTCGGTCCCAGGGTGTGCACGTCCCTATTTCTTATCCGAGACGGAAATGTGCATTTTTGTTGAGATTGCTGGTCCCAACATAGTTCGGGACCCCAGTGGAACTGTTGGTCCCCTTCTATATTCACTAGTTACAGTTAAGCTTACCCGGGCTGGTACCACCTCATTGGATAAATATCGTCTAAGGGGCAATTAAAATAGTCAGTACTGTTAACCCAATTCGTTATAGCTTTGCAATAAAAGGAAGGTCCTTTTTTATGGAACCCGATATGGATTACTAATACCACACAAAAGTACGTACCGAGTAAAATATCTATTTTATCCGTTACGTAATAGGTACGTACCGAGTAAAAGTACGTATGAGTACCGTCATAATAGTAGCCCAATACATTACATAAGGTCCCAGTCCAAGACCTTCCCTTTATAGACTAGGAGGTCGCGACAAAAATGGTAACGATAACGTAAATGGCTGAAACTGGGTTCACGGGATAAAGTACAACCCTCTGAAGCTAAATATGTCAGTCTGCCTGTTCCAAGTGGTTGCGTTACGTATATAAGGCGCCTGAAAAAGTAGTTATGGTGACAAAAATACATATGATAAAGTAAATGGATGCAAATGACGAAGCATGAAAGGATCAATACATACTTGCTTAGCAATACAAAAACTGAACAAATCTTTGGTTGCATTTAGTAGTTGTGACGCGTCAACAATTAATGCAAGCATTCCTGTTGATAGTCACAACGCTTCGCTTTTATTAAGTTCTCACTTTCACTCATTTCACTCTGTATCTCGACTCACTTTCACTAGTGACTCGACAACATAGACTCAACCTTAGACGGAACGCATCCATAGACTTGACAGCCAGGCGAGACGTCAGAGAGAGAACCGGGACGACATTCATTCTGTCAACCGACGAACGAAGCAACAGCTCCTCTGAAACGTATCGGCCGACATCTCGCGCTGCACGTCGATAAAAGTGCTTAGGATCTTCTACCATCGTTGTGGGGTCTTGTCGAGGCGTACAAGCCCGGCACACGCATCGCGTCGCCCTTGGACGCGACAGCGAAACCGGCAGCTGCGCTCGGGGCCGAGCCATCCTCGGGCTTGGGTCCCGCGCCTCAGACTCCAGCGCCGGGTGCCGCCGCTACTGCGGAGCCGCCCCTGAAGCCCCGGACGTCTCGACTCGCCGCCACCGTTTCTCATCCCGCTGCGTTGCCCGGACAGCTGACGCCTACGCTTCTTTCGGAGCCGTGCGCCTAGCGCCGGCCACACCGACGGACAGCTAAGTGCCCAGGCAGTGCAAAGGACTCTAATTTAAGCCTAAATAGTGCGAGAGAGGTTTGCTGATCAACGGACATTACTTACCCACCACCTTGAACTCTTACTTAAATCTGTACGTGCTCCTATCAAAATCAATAAACGAGTTGAGACCTAAAAAGAGTTTCCTTGATAGGGGGCATCGTAACAGTGGCGCCCAAACGTGGTAAATAGTGTCCAAGTGATCAGCAGACCATAGTTAGGTCCGATACCCGTGAGAGGACGGGGAAAGAATACTTTTCCTCTCAGGCTCGCCAGGCCTTGTGGTAGGAATCCACAAAAAGTGGGACAGCGGAACTCCTCCGAAAATTTTTAATTAAAATCTCATTTTACTCTCAATAACTAATCTCAACAATCTTAACTCTCATAAATCGATATCTCAATACTCATAAATTTTACCCATTCACTTAAATTCAACTACGGAGGAGGAACGCAAAGATAGGAAGTTTTTATTTATTACCAAGATATTCTAAACTCTCAATTACACTCTCAATTTACATTTACTTTCTCAATTTAAATTCTCAACATATGTAATTTTTCAGATCATAATCATAACTCGAATTTTATATTGTAAGGTGTTTGCTGCGCTCACTCACACGGGTCGGTTCGTGGAATTGGTTATTTTAATTTTTTCTTCTTAAAATGTCTTTCAACATACCGTTTGGATTACTGCAGAAAGATGAGCTTTCCTATGAGGTTAGCATTAGGGGGGAAAGCCCTGCTAGAACAGTAACTCAGCTTAGGCACCAGATCATGGAGCTGAATAAAGTTTTTCCGTCATCGGAGTTGAATGAAACCGATCTTGAGTTCAGCGAGGAACATGTCACGGTCACGAACAAACTTTCTGAAGCCGAGACCACCCTTGTAGGAGGATCTAGCCCTAGGTTGAGAGCTATGTTATGCCACCTGCATCACCGCATTCGCAGAATGTCAACGGATGTCCCCGCTGAAATATTGCAACTTAAATCATTGCGCGCTCGCTTCACAAGTCTTATTAAATCAAATACGTCTCCTTCTGAGAAACCTAACCCGACTCTGGACAAAGATGAGGAAACATTTGAAGCGAACACCTCACAGAACACTCAATACACTCTTACATGCACGCACAACCTCTCGGCTGAAAATCTCAAAATTAAATATGATGGAACTACATGTGTCCATGCTTTCCTAGAAAGGGTCGAGGAAGTTCGCCAAGCCCGAGGGCTTTCTAAAGAAAAAATTTTAAGGATGGCGGGCGACTTATTTACAGGTCATATGATTCCCTGGTTTAGAGGGAATAGGTCATCATTTAATACCTGGGATGATCTACATAGCCTTCTTAAGGAGGAATTTGGTGCGGCAAACTATGACTACAGGTTACTATCGGAGATCCGAGCTCGCACACAGGGTGCCGATGAATCTATAGTCATATACCTTTCAATAATGAACTGTTTATTCTTAAGGCTGTCTAAACCTCTATCCGAGGAGGAAAAAGTGGAAATAGTAACTCATAACATCAGACCTTATTACTCAAACAAGCTTGCCTTGACCGACGTTACTAGCTTGGCCCAAATTAAAATGTATTGTAAAAAGATTGAGGAAACAAAACAAAGAGTAGACACATTCTCAGAGCCTCCTCATCCAAATCAGTCCACCTTAGCGACGGATTTGGCATATACACCGATACATAAACATACAACTTACAGTAAACCTAGGGTTTCAGCGGTGAACGCCCAGTACTGCTTCCGGTGTAAAACCAGCGATCATCCAATGCATAAGTGCAACGCACAAAAAGATGTGAAATGTTTTAAATGTGGTAAGCCGGGAGTACGTTCCCCTGACTGCCAGTGTAAGACAAAACAAGCTTCCACTTCTAACTCGAACAGAAAAAACTAGTAAGGGTCCGTCACTGTACACTTCAATTAACAAACAGTGAGGGACCAAACAATCTTAAAAACCACGACCCAGAGGATTGGAACTCGTGGCTCAACACACTCTCGATTTATCTTAAATCTTATCGCTTATCATCAGTATTATTTAATAAAAATACTGATGACAGTAGACCGTACTTAACGGTCACTGTAAACAACTCTAAAATATGCGGCTTGTTGGACTCAGGTTCACCGATTTCCATCTTAGGAAATAATTCGCATTTATTCTTCTGTAAACTTGGATTTAAAATATCCAACTCTGAAAAAATTACCGTCACCACAGCTAATGGCAGCATACTCAGTGCCATCGGATGCATGTACTTACCAATTGGTTTAAATAAAAAAGTAATAACGGTAAAAGTATACCTAATTCCAGGAATTAAGGACTCCGTCATATGGGGACTGGATTTTTGGAAACACTTTGATCTCGCACCAAAAATTCTCAAACATGTTGTGTCATTTCATAACAACTCTGTATGCTTATCTACAATAAATCGAATAAATAATAATGGAAATCTATCTCATTATTATCTACTTAGTCACGAAGAGCGGACTGTAGCAGATAACATCATCGAACAATTTAATAATATTTCATCCGAACGGGTAGGCCTAGGTAGAACTTCACTAATAGAACATACAATCGAGACCGAAGGCCCACCAATAAAACAAAAATTCTATAGACTTAGCCCTTTGAAAACGGAAGCACTCTACAAAGAACTGGATCGGATGTTAGAATTAGATGTCATCGAACCGAGTGAAAGTCCTTGGAATTCACCGATCTTACTTACTCCAAAGAAGGATGGTCAATGGCGCTTCTGCCTTGATAGTAGAAAATTAAATTCCGTTACAAAAAAAGATTCATATGCCTTACCTAATATTTCTTTTATTTTAGATAGCTTGAGAGACGCCAAGTATCTTTCTAGTATCGACCTCAGTTCAGCATTTTGGCAAATTCCTATAAAAAAAGAAGATAGAGAAAAAACTGCATTTTCAGTGGCAAACCGAGGCTTATTTCAATTCAAGGTTGTACCATTCGGCTTAACTGGCGCTCCAGCACGTCAACAACGTCTCATGGACAAACTATTCGGTCCTGAATTCTTAGGAAAAGTGTTCCGTTATTTAGATGACATTGTCATTATCTCAGACACCTTTAGCGAGCATATACAGCTACTTATACGTGTCAAAGAGTTACTTGAAAAAGCAAATTTAACGATAAATCAAAAGAAATCAACTTTTTTTAGAAGAGAGCTTCGCTATTTGGGTTACATAGTTGACGAACATGGTCTCCGTCCAGACCCGGAAAAGGTTCGAGCCATACAGGATTACTTGGCTCCCAACTCAAAAAAAGAACTTAAGCGATTCTTAGGAACAGTAGGATATCACAGGAGATTTATTCCTAATTTTGCAACTATTGCTAGCCCGCTTAATAAGTTAACTTCAACAAGAAAAGGCGCTCCTCCATACCAGTGGACGGAAGCGGCTGAGGACGCATTTCAAAAATTAAAATCAACTCTCATATGCGCTCCTGTTCTATCTTGTCCTATATACTCTGAACCCTTTTCAATCCACTGTGATGCTAGCGGCTACGGACTAGGGGCAATGTTATGTCAAAAATCCCTTGAAGATGGCACAGAGCACCCCGTAGCTTATATGAGTCGTTCCCTAGATAAAGCCGAGCAAAACTACTCAGCCACAGAGCGCGAAGCTCTAAGTGTAATTTCCGCTTTAGAGCATTGGAGATGCTATATTGAAAACGGTCAGAAAACAACTGTATATACAGATCACTCTAGCTTGAAATGGTTTATCAATCTAGATAATCCAACCGGTAGATTAGCCAGATGGGGAGTAAGACTAGCTCCATTCAATATAGAGATAGTACATAAAAAGGGCTCACTAAATGTGGTTCCAGATAGTCTATCTCGTGCTGTCCCTGTAGCAGCTATCTCAACTAGCACCACCGACCAGTGGTACCTTAATATTCTTAACAATTGCCAAAATGCACCACAAAGCTTCCCAAACTTTACAGTTAAGGATGGAAACCTCTATAGGTACTGTAAAGGAAAATTCAATTTAAACGAAGAATTTGAATGGAAAGAAGTAGTTCCTTTGGAGAAAAGGGAATCAATTATAACTCAAAATCACTCTATACCGACCGCAGCTCACCTTGGAAACCTTAAAACTTACAAACGCATAGCGCTACGATACTATTGGCCCGGAATGTATCGTGACATAATTATGTTTATTGCTAATTGTGACACTTGTCAAGCTTATAAGCACTCTACGCGGGCTCCTCATGGAATCATGGGAGAACCGAAAGTTTGCAATCGCCCATGGCAAACAATTAGCATCGATCTGGTTGGCCCTCTGCCAATGTCTCGAAACAGATATCAACACATACTAGTTGTCACTTGCTGCTTTAGCAAGTATTGCTTAATATTTCCCTTGCGACGAGCAATCTCATCTCACATTATTAAACATCTTGAAAGTGACGTATTCCTTGTACACGGCGTCCCTCGGACTATAATATTAGATAACGGTACGCAGTTTACAAGTAGAGAAATGAAGAAACTCTTCGAAACATATAATGTTCCCCAAGTGCACTACACTCCTCGTTACACACCTCAGGTAAATACTGTCGAACGATATAATCGCACAATAGTAACCGCTATCTCAACTTTCGTAGGTGAAGACCACCGTACCTGGGACGTCAACCTATCTAAAATTAACTTTGCAATTAACAATTCGGTTAATGAAGTAACCGGCTTCACACCAGCCTTCCTAGTTTTCGGACGTGAGCTAGTTATAGATGGCTCAATTTATGGTAAAATACCTGATGATGACGCTCATGAAACCATAGTTCCACGAGAAGTGTATGCCGAAAATATAGGTAACTTAACTCAAATTTTTGACAATGTGCAGAAAAAACTATACTACTCTCACCTAAAGAGTAAACAGAGATATGATCTGCGGCGCTCAGAAATAGAATTTGAGGTAGGACAAGTGGCTTGGAAAAAATCTTATAAATTGAGCGATGCAGGCAAAGGCTTCATGGCAAAGCTTGCACCCAAATATGACAAGTGCAAGATTTTAAAAAAAAGGTCACCTCTAATTTATGCATTATCCGATATGAATAATCGTCCGATCGCAGGCTGGTGGCATATCAAAGATCTCAAACCACCTAGTAGGCCAAGCAGAGATGCTGCAGTAATAAACAATTCTTAACCTTTTTAAACTTGTATTCTCTTAATTAAAAATTTAACTACCTTAATATTATAAATTAAAAAAAAAAAAAAAAATAGTTAACGATATTTAGGCCTCGAAATCTTGCCTAGGCCGTTCTCGTCTTGTAACTCTTAATCTGTGTTTCTACTGAACACAGAAGGTTTCCGTGCCTATATCTTAACTTCTTAACTTCAACTCTTAATAAGCACTGGAACATTTAAGGCGTTAGACCTTAGCATGATTCTCAATTCAAATTCTTATAAGCGTTAGCTATCGCTAGGTTAGTGTAAGTCTGCGTTGTATCTAAAACAAAGACGAACAGTTTACTAGGGCCTTACCTGCTTCGAGCAAGCAAGGGTGGCAAGTTGCAAACGAATGATAGTATGAAAGGGATTGAGTGATAGAGAAGGATGAAAGGAAAAGACTAACCGGATCTGCAAAAATAATTATAAATTTATTAAGGTACAGTTACAGTTACAATACTTTAGATCTTAAATATATTTGATCTCATCGAGATCTTATCTAACCCTAAACCTCTCATTATGTTAAAGTTAGATTCTCATCTGTAGTTTCTTACAACTTACTTAAATAAATCTAATCTCAAACTACTTATTATACTAAATTATAAGGTCTCAAATGTAGTCTCTTTCGGTTTTGTTTTGCGATGAAATTTCCATACAGAGAAATTTCATCTTTTCTAACGAAGGGGGTATTGTGACGCGTCAACAATTAATGCAAGCATTCCTGTTGATAGTCACAACGCTTCGCTTTTATTAAGTTCTCACTTTCACTCATTTCACTCTGTATCTCGACTCACTTTCACTAGTGACTCGAAGCCCCGGACGTCTCGACTCGCCGCCACCGTTTCTCATCCCGCTGCGTTGCCCGGACAGCTGACGCCTACGCTTCTTTCGGAGCCGTGCGCCTAGCGCCGGCCACACCGACGGACAGCTAAGTGCCCAGGCAGTGCAAAGGACTCTAATTTAAGCCTAAATAGTGCGAGAGAGGTTTGCTGATCAACGGACATTACTTACCCACCACCTTGAACTCTTACTTAAATCTGTACGTGCTCCTATCAAAATCAATAAACGAGTTGAGACCTAAAAAGAGTTTCCTTGATAGGGGGCATCGTAACAGGCGATTTAGGTTACAGATATAACTTTAGGTATATTTAAGTATTTAATTAAGTAACCGTCTGGTTATTGTTGTATAAATTAATAGGTATCAATGTTTCCCGATAATCAGTATATTCATCAGCAGGTACATACCATCATCTATTTTATATAGCCATTATCGTGACCAAAAATGTCGTGACCTCCCGGAATATTATGTATTGTATTCGTCAAATTGGTGACAAGCTACACCCAGACAGGTATTTTTTTACCACAGCTGCGCACAGCCACACTGAACTAGATGGAAAAGACGGACCACTTTTCATTGCCGCTTCAACCATAGTTTCATCTAGTGCGGTGGCGCCAACCCGGGCGGGTTTGACGCTACCATCTAGTAGGGGAAGGGGACCTACAGTTTTACATGGGCTCATGGAACCTTGTAACTACCAATGTAAGTTTGGCAGTAGCGTTTAGGTATGAAATCGTAACTGTGCTTTATCATTTATGTAGACAAAAAAAAACCTTATTTAAAGACCCGAGAAGTTTCTTTGCGGGTTCTTCTTCACTGGTTGATCGAATCCGCGGATCAATCAAAAAGATGACATGACCTTAGGCTGAGATAAATAGTCGTAACACAAACTAAGGCTAACGAAAAGTAGTACTTTGTGACGTCACTTTGACACATTTTGTATGGACGAAATCTCAAAGTAATGCAAATTGACGTCACAAAGTGCTACTTTTCGTTAGTATTAGTTTATGTTACGACTATTTATCTTAGCCTTAGTGTAGTTTGACTACCAGATGTTGAATAAATAAATGAAATGAAAATTAAATGAACAGTTCGCATTCGTAACGAAATTCACTTATCCAACTCAGAAAGAGAACGAAAGTGGTGCATGATCGGGGCGAGAATTTGAACTCAGACCTCTCGCATGTAATGCAAGTCTCTAGCCCCTAAAAGAAAGGCTGTCCTGACATGACACCTAGTTTTCATGAGGTGTGTTGGGCTAATATCATGACAGTAGGTGTGATATTAATATGAAACATAATAATGAAATACCCAACAGAAAAGAATATCGAATCTGTAATATTCAAGTCTCTACTGATTTACATTCTTTTTAATTTTGTTATTTGTTAACTTTAAACCTTTTTGCATACATTTTTGATGCTGTATACCTGTATGTTTTATTTTGTGTTTCTTGGGAGAATAACATTAATTTTATTGAGATATTAGCCATCAATGTCTAGTCAGAAAAAAAAATACCTTCCACTGCCACATCACTTGCCTGATGGAATTGGAAAACACAGAAAAGTGAAAAAACTAACAAATTATTGGTTTGACGTTTCATACACTATATTGTTTCGAAAACCGGCCAAGTGCGAGACAGAATCGCACAGGAAGGCTTTTGTACTATCGTACATGATCGTAGAAGACAAAAAAATCACATTTATGTATGTTCTATTCTATTCTATTCTATGTCTTGTAAATAAAAAATTTTTTTTTACTATTTTTTGTTATAGCGGCAATAGAAATACACATTCTGTGCAAATTTTAGTTGTCTACCTATTACAGTTTATGAGATAGAGCTCGCTGACGGATGGATGGACGGACAGCGGAGTTGGCACCCTTTGGGTACTGAACCCTAAAAACAATAGTTAGAGCAGGCAGGAAATGCACTCATTTACTGTCGACATTCCGCGAATTAGAACCCACCTATAATGTAAATTCTTTATTTATTTGGTTGGTTAACGTTTAGTGCACTTCCTGTCGTGGTTTTCCCCCAAAATGCAAGTTGGGGTCCTTTAAACATGGTGTGAAGAAGCACCTGGCCGTCTGGGACGGTTTTTCGTAGCCCCTGTGAAAATTCGAAAGCCCATTGGGCGTCTTCAGTAACCTCTTAAGGTGGCCCATCCCGCTCATCTCCCCATACAAAAGGGGAAAGAAGATCACGCCCATATTTCTTGTCAGAGATCCAAAATATTGCTTAAAATAGCTTTATTTGATCGAACTAGATGTCTGATGACCGTTGGCATCGTAAAATTGTGTTTGGTTTCTAAGTTATAAGGTCCGAAAGTTCGAATTTTTCGCGCGTTTTATACAATAACTTTGGAGGTGGATTACGCAATGATAAAGTAAGAACATCGTAAAAAGATTAGTCATCAGACATAGCTTATTTAATCAAGATTTATGATCTATTTGGTTTTTGTTAGATTTTTTACTACAGCGGTCGTGGTTTACTTTTAGCTATAAGTCATTTTGAAATTAAAATTTTCGTAAATCTTACCAAATCATACACTATGCACATTGTCTCTTTTGTGGACATGTTGCATCTTCCTCATCACGGAGCCTGTCTTATTCTTTGAAACAGAGAAGGTCCCAGAGCGCAACAGCACGGTTTTGTACCGTGCCCGCGAATGAGTTAGGCCCGCCGGGTTGGGCCACCTTAAGCGAGAGCCTGGCGCACAGCATATGCCACACTTAGCACAAAAAAGTGAAGAAGTATTCATGTATGTAGATATGTTCACAATAAGTTACATCGAATTGCACTTGTATTTTCAAAATGCTAGGTGACAACAGTTTTATGCTCTACTTAACAAAACAAGCCGTGTACTTTTGCATTTACATACTTTAATTTTACCCATTGCGAAAGTGTATTCAAAAGATAAAATTAGCTGTTGGGAAAATAAGAAACGCCATCTAGTAGGCAAATGCGTAAAACGAATTTGACCACTAAGCAAGTGGCTGGCAAGACTATATCTAAACATCAGAGTATGCAAGTACACCAATAGATGGCGCTGTAATAACAACTATAAAAGCATTTTATGGACAGCCCTAACTTTAAAAGCACAACAAGCATTTAAATTCAGGTACAAAAGCAATTCCACCCAATAAACACCGACCACCATCCTTATGATGAATTTAAGGACGGGGTTTTTAGGGTTTCGTGAAAACGAAGCCGTATTACTAAGCCTCCGCTGTCCGTCCGTCTGTCTGTCACAGGGCTGTATCTCATGAACCGTAATAGGTAGGCAGCTAAATTTTTCACAGAGTGTGTATTTATTTTGCCGCTATAACAACAAATAGGTATAATAAAAAAATTATAAAAATTAAAGGGGGGTCCCATACAAAAAACGTGTTTTTTTGTGTTAAATTTTGTACGATGGTACGGAACCCTTCGTGTGCGATTCCGACCCGCACTTGGCCGGTTTATTCTAATTATAACTATCATCCTATAGGATGATAATTATTAAGTTAACTGTAATTCATTTATTGATATGCAACCGTTATATTATATAAGAACGTAGAAAAAAGTGCAAAATGGAACTTCGCTTCACTAATTCGATTATACTTCCAGTTCGCATTCTACGATCAATTGCAATACAAGGTCACATCAATAGCCACAGTTCAAATCTGGTTCTCTGAATGTTTAAATATTTTGCCACGAGCTGCCAGGTTTTAATGCGGGGGGGGGGGGGGGGGGGGGGTTGTGGTCAAGAATTTTTTATCAAACAAGGGGGGCTTGAACCCCCCTGGCTACATCTGTACATTTTGCAGTTTTTTACAAATTCAGCAATGAGCACAATAGCTTTTCCGAAACTGTAAACCCAAGATCACATAAGCTTTATTGGCCTTCAAACATGGAAACTGTCATTACTGTCAGTTTTATTTATGATTTTTAGGGTTCCGTACCCGAAGGGTACCAAACGGAACCCTATTACTAAGCCTCCGCTGTCCGTTCGTCTGTACGTCCGTCTGTCCGTCCGTCTGTCTGTCATAGGGCTGTATCTCATGAACAGTAATAGGTAGGGAGCTAAAATAATTACAGAGTGTGCATTTATTTTGCCGCTATAACAACAAATAGGTAAAATTAAAAGACAATAAAAATTAAAGGGGGGGGCCCATACAAAAAATGAGAATTTTTGTGTTTAATTTTGTACGATGGTACGGAACCCTTCGTGTGGGAGTCCAACTCGCACTTGGCCGGTTTTTTCCTGTGACCTGTGACCATAATTCGGTTTTTTTTTCGGAATAATAGCAAAGAAATTGAATAATTTCAATAAGTTACATACATTGAGAAAATACAATTTTCATCTATATTCACTTTTAATTTGTAGGGTCTCTGACAGTTTTGACAGCTCTTTTAGGGTAGGTCGCCCGGAATTAACCATTGCTAGTGGGTAGCACATGTTAGGAGTTCTTGACAGAACCCATGGGCATGGTATGTACATGGGCAACTAAAGTTGCTCAACTTGCAGCAATCTCTGCCGATTTCTTCGCATGACAACATCCAGCAATCTCCGGTAACATAGTTTATGGAGCAAGTAATTGCTCGCACGTGGCGAGCAAGTACACAGATACGTGGCATTTCGATAAACAATTCACCGGCGACACAAAAGTATGGAGCGCTGTGAAGTAATATTGCTCCATATCGCAGGGACGGTTGTCGAAAATGTATTGGGGTAGCTCTCCATCTATTGACTCCAGGCAACAGATGCCCAGCAAGTGATTGCCTCAAAAATTATTTTATCTGTTTATTATATCAGTTCGGCATTCTCGTGGACACTGCCGGACTGCCTTTGCAGCGCCGGCCGTCGAGTTCACCGTATAATCAGGTTGAATCATAGTAGTACTTGAGAAACAAAGATCAAAAACCAAGTAACAACATAAAGACTTGCCTATTAAATGAGACTTTGGGAAACATACCTTGCGACCTTTGAAATTTATATAATACCTATCAATAGCAATTTAATTGGTTGATTTTTATTTTGGATCGAAATGTTTGATTTGAGAATCATCAGCTTCAATGCCTAAGTAAATTTAAATACAAGTAGTTGGTGTACCGCAAAGTTTGATGAAACATATTACCTAATAAACGATTTTTTAGGTACGCAAAATACTAAATATATATATGCTGAGCTCCTAGAGGATCAATCTTCAAGAGGAGGAATAGTCATCGCATATTGGGAATCGGCCCAAGTCAGGTTAAGGATCTTTAATTGAATAGAACTGCGTAACAATAAAAACTACAAAAAAAAAACCATATGATGCACAAAACAAAGGTATTTGCCTGATAAAGCTCATCAACAAAATTAATATTATTTGAGTGATAGAGTTTGAACAATATGAAGAACTCCATTAAACTAGGTTCCAAAACAACAACATAACCTAAAATTACCAAACTATAATCTCACCTCCTCATCTTGAGAGCGGCATCTTTCTTCCAACTGATGAACCTTCGCATTGGCGGCCTCCAGCCCCGTGAAGGTCTCATTGGAGTCCTCGACTATTCCTTCAGCGAGAACTTCGGAGGCAAAGTTTGTGATCTGTCCCTTCACGGAATTAAGGCTGTCCTTTAGCCAGGACATCCTGGGGCTGCGCACTTCACTTCACGACACTAAACTCGAGTGGTCGGACATTTGAATAGTGGATTAAGGCGCAGGAAACGATATTTTGATTGGGTATTTCAGCTCTGTCCAGTTGGCAAAACAATACGCCATTGGAAATTTTGACAGCCAATTGACATTTAGGCAGTGTTGCCGGTTATGTAGGTCGAAAATACCCTAATTTGAAGACTAATCATTCCTATTCGGAATGGTAGCGTTTAAAATTACAACAGCAAACTATATTATACTGTGGGATTTATAATTCACATTCGCAAATGACTCACAGTCACCTGTGACTCTCCGGTGCATATTAAAACTTCCTTACTCATGGAATGACAACTACTCGCGTGAAAGCATTTAATACGAGTCCACTCTAGTTTTGTCTTTTTCTAATTATTCCAATAATAGAATGCGATAACACAATATAAAATTATCGGCGATGACGTCACGCGAAAGCCGTTAGTGATTCACTTTCTTCTGTAAATTGAACTGGTGTTTCATGAGTACAAGAGATGGCCGTGTTCGAGCAAGGCCTTGAGTCCATGTAAATGGCGCCACAGTCGTCCGTAGCTATTTCTTCTATAATTTCCAAAATTCCAAAATTGCAAATTACAATATACAATGCGATTCACATAAAAATAGGACGGGGCTCGTGACTAACTTCATTCGAATTCTCGAGGGAAAGTACGCGGCAACACTGAAGTTTGTGGAGTGAAGTGAGGGTTTTAGCTATAAGTCAATGGATTTAGCAGTTTGACATTCAAAATGGTGGTGATCCTATCCTATTCTCATTTGAATCACATTGTACATCATCTTTTTATAGTCTGGCTCTGTTGTCCGTCGGTCACTGTTGTCACAACTGTTGTTTGAAACTTCTGAAAACACCAACTAATTTTGCTCAAAACATCATACTTTTTGAAAAAAAATCTGAAGTGCTAATTTTATAAGAAATTACAAAATAATTATCAGGCGAGGGTACATTTTTCCATTTTTAATAGTGTCATGACGGGACCTTAGGCACGTAAACATGTTCACGCATGACCGGTTTTTTAAATATCAAAAGCCATAAATACATTTTCATTTGTGAGATAATTATTATTATGAGGCATAGCGCCAAAAGTTCCTAATCGTAAATTATATCTTTTTGCACACATCCCCACAATTATCTAATGATTTCCGGCTTATTTTTGTTATTGTTTTATGAGAATCCTGGCACGTAAAAAGAATACACTAACATGCGACAATGGGAGCCTGCGTGTGGTACAACGTCAGGCCGACTGGGTACGCCACCACACTTGGTGATAAGTCGCGCCGCCAAGCAGTTCGCTGTGTTCCGGCATGTATCTCGAGGACACTAGGTCCTAGGTAGCAAGAGGGTATTGGGGCGAAGAGGAGTGGTGCAGTGACTCTAAAGCTGAATCACTGCTTGGAAGTAAGGCATCGACACGATGGCCAGGGAGAGCTGGTGAAGGCTGACCTTCACGTGGGCCTCTTTAGGACGAACTGATGCCTGCATGATGCTCCTTGGCCAGTTTGCGCCATCCATTCCTGGTTACGAAGTATCTATGCCGAACATATAATTCGCCCAAGGAACTGTTCGACGTAAGCTCTTCGCCCTGGACTGGACTGGACTGGAAAACGAGTGGCCCTGATAATATTTCTGCACTGCTGTTGAAAAAATGTGCTCCAGAATAAGCTCATGTCCTCCACCCGCATTTACCGCCTATCGAACTCTACTGGATGTGTGCCTGCAGCTTGGCAATCGGCCAACGTTTAGCCCTTGCCTAATAAAGGCGATAGATCGGACCCGGCCAATTACCGACCTTTATGAGGACATCCGAGTGATGACTCTAACAACAAGGAGCCGCCGCCTATCCTCATCAACCTAGCCCGGCCAAGACAGAAATAAGCTGAAAATCACCAACAGTCGCCTCGTATCTCAGGATTCCAAATTATGGGTTTAAGCAGGTGACTAAATTGGTAGACGCAATACCCGCGAATGCTATGTTTAGCTGGTTCGGGTCCAGCCTTGCAGTATATTCGTAAAGTAATTATTAGTTTTATCGCTTACCGCGCGTATGAGGAGCAGCGCGTATAATTATATCCCGCGTAAGTTTTAAAATAGTATTCGTAAAGTAGTTATGTTTACTGGATGCATGTTTAATTCATGTGTCCTTGCTTCACGATCGATCATACATACTTACATAATACGTTCCTTGGAATAAGCGACGCATCTGCTTAGTATTAAAAAGTATATTTACTTAAAAAAAATACGTGCTACGGTATTTTTAACCGACTTCAAAAAAGGAGGAGGTTCTCAATTCGTCTGTATGCATTTTTTTTACCTCGTAACTTTTGCCTTGGGTGAACCGATTTTGATGATTATTTTTTTAAATGAATGCTAGTGCTTTCCAAGTGGTCCCATTTTAATTTGGTTAAGTTCTGACAATGATATCCGTGAGAAAATCATATAAGTCTTAAATTTGTATTAAGATGTGCGCGACAAATGGACGAATAACTCAATATAACGCCAACCGATTTCGGTGATTCTTTTTTTATTGGAAAGGACGCGTACAAATTAGTTAGTGTACTTCAGATTCACTAAAAATAAACAAATAAAAAAAAATACAAAAAAAATAGCCGACTTCAAAGAAAAAGCACTAAAAAGTAAAAAATAATTGCCATTTTTGTAGTTACGATTATTGTTATTTTTTGAGTCGGTGTCAGCCAAGGTAGCCAAGGTTCTCTTGACTGGCGCAGCGCTTGCCCGGCTGACAATAATAAAAGTTACAATAATCGTAACTACCAAAATGGCAATTTGTTTTTACTTTTAGTGCTTTTTCTTTATAGTCGGTAATTTTTTTGTTAATTTTTTTTTTACCAACTAGTGCATTTATAATTAATACCCTGCTACAGCTCTATTCAGAGCAAGCCGCAATTGGGTTCGGGCACTGCAGCTAGCGATCCAATATTGAGGTCAAGGGTCCATCAGATCCCCCGCCAGCGGATGTGCCGTGAAGTGATTAAGTGGAACGTGCCGGTGGCCTGGGGAAGGTGCGCCAAAAGAACCTCCCAGTGTCGAATCCACGTGGAGACATTTAAGGCAACTCGGAAAAAGCCAGTATGACTTACTCGGCAATACGATACACTCAGTACTCCACTATAATATGCCAGAAATTGTAAGCTGAATTGGCTGAATGTATGTTTGCTTGTATGCCTAAAAATAAGAAAAAAATACCTGTCTGAGTGTAGCTTGTCTACCAATTTGACAAAATGGAATACAATACAATACAATACTGGAGGAATTACTGGATGCTGTATTCCAGAACTAGGTCTTCTGTTCTTGGCTCCATCTTCTCCGCAGAAGTAGACCACCAGCGACAGTTCAGCACAACCAAACGCTCAAACATGTACGAAAGTCGCTCCGACCAGAATACAGTACTAGCTACTGAAAACATGTTTTGAAGATAGTGTGTATAGTGCTGAGCCCTGAGATCAGTTGATCCGATCCGCCTCTGGTCGTGGAGCATGAACGGTCAGCGAAGGCGCGGTCGGGCATGATATCGGGGTTTTCAATTTTCCAACATTTTACAATAATTACACTAATGTACCGAGCGGGCCGGCGCGCGGTGGGCGGGCTTGGCTTGCTGCCTACGAGTGTTCATCCGTATTGTGACGTAATTAGGAACCCTTGTAATGGCATGAGATACTGTCTCGTTGAGAGTGTTAGCGCTATTCTCTCGTAGATAGTTAAAAACTGTTTTAAAAAACATTAAACTGACTGCAATGACTAAGCCGGGTTTTCACCAAGTACTGAATTATTTTAATCGACACTTAAAGGGCCTTCATTACTAAAGTGAAGATTATCTTGCAGTGGTATTGATTGCAAGCTGCTTAGAAAGGCCCTTAATATGTGGCGATTAAGCTAATCAGCAGTAGGTAAAAAAGGCCCGAAGAGTAATATTGTTTATTTAGATTTTTACTGTTGTTCGACTTAATATTCGAGTTAACGGATGAACAGTGTTAAGTAAAGCTGTGACAATCTCTTTATTAGATAGGTAGGAACTAATGTTAATCAAACACATATGTAATTTAAACTTAAAGATAAAAAACTTCTTCTAAAAGAGCCGGAGCTCCGGTTGTAACTAAAATACTGGCGGTGTTACCTCTTTGAATTTCGAGGCTTATTCGCCGGACAAAATGTGCCCCGGACCTGGGATCACCGGAACTTACATTTAAAAGTTTGCCTAACGTTGAAGCGAAAGTTATCGCTTCTGGTGACCATGAACCGAGTGTCTCGACGGCGAAAGCTAAAAACTCAAAGGAACTCGCCACGCAGCTGTATTTTTGATGTTTATTTACTGCTGCCCTCTAAGTAAAGCTTACTTCTTTCCGACGTATCGTCCAGCACATCAGGACCGCGGCGCGACCTCGAGGACCTCTGACGCGTCGTCCAGTCAGAAGGAAACTAAAGGTCGGCGGCTGCGAAGATTGTAGCTGTGGGTAGGTTCGGCTACAGATGCGGGAAGTAACACAGCACTTCGTTGGGCGATGAAATTAACTGCGCAAGCTATGCTCACGGTGTCACTATACGTCAGTATGAGCAGTTCAACCCTTGTGTTGTACACAAATACTGTACATCCGTAAATATTAAATATTAGGAGTAATATTCTTTCATAAAAAAAACATATCGACGAATTGAAACCTCCTAAGTTTTTTAAGGAGGTTAAAAATAGGTTAAGAATTTAAATAGGAGTCATCATTTTATAATGAAAAAAAGAAAGGAAATCATTTTGCTATTACCATCATCCGTTTTGCCAGTTACAGATATGGTGCAATATTGCGCCACTCCTGATGCGCCAGTCGCCAACCTCTGCGTCCTGGAGATAAAAAAAAAAGATACCGACGAATTGAGAACCTCCTTTTCTTCGAAGTCGGTTAAAAACACAATACGTCATTCCCCCTGCCTATCATACACCTGCATCCGAAGAGTTCGGAAGAGATTCTGCATCCCTCTAAGCGCTGAAGACATACGTGTTCAGTCGTATCTCATACTGAAGGCCTATTCCTGGCATTCCGTAATCAGGAATCCTGAGTCTAGATAACCGCGGTTATAGCGGTTTTCAAAGCGATTTTCTTGAAAAAAAGATTTCGGAGCATAGTGTTTCAATTCAATCCAGGGTTTTCGCCAAAAATCGGTTTCAAAACCGCTATAAAAGCGGTAGTCTAGACTCAGGAATCCTGATTCCTGATTACGTTATGCCAGGAATAGGCCTGCGATACACTGAACATCAGTTAATCTAACTGTAACTAGGTGCCATACGAGCACCTTGCAAAATTGCACAATTTTCCTTATCGCTTCGACAATCGTTTATTCAATGCGATGGTATCAAAACGGGTGGGATTAACCCTACCACCCCGCAAGTAAAACCTGTCATTTTAGGTAGGATCCGAACCACGAACGGCCAATCCTTTGTGCAGTGAGTCTATGCATACCATAACCCATACATATCTCGTGCACCAGTTTATTTTTTCTCAGAGTGCGGAATTTTATTTCTTTACTGCTATTGCCACAATAACACGAAATAGTAAGCAAATTAAAATGCAAGAAACCGCATACAACAAATGCGTTTTGTTGTCATGGTACGGAACCCTTCGTGTGCGAGTCCGACTCGCACTTGGCCTATTTTTAACCGACTTCAAAAAAGGATGAGGTTATCAATTCGTCTGTATGTTTTTTTTTTTTTTATGTTTGTTACCTCATAACTTTTGCCTGGGTGAACCGATTTTGATGATTATTTTTTTAAATGATAGCTAGTGCTTCCCAAGTGGTCCCATTTTAATTTGGTTAAGTTCTGACAATGATATCTATAAGAAAATCATAAAAATCTTAAATTTGTATTAAGATGTGCGCGACAAATCGACGAATAACTCAATATAACGCCAACCGATTTCAGTGATTCTTTTTTTGTTGGAAAGGACGTGTACAAATTAGTGAATTTACTTCAGATTCACTAAAAATAAACAAATAAAAAAACAAATTTAACAAAAAAAATAACCGACTTCAAAGGAAAAGCACTAAAAAGTAAAAAATTGTTTTCATTTTTGTAGTTACGATTTCTGTAATTTTTTGAGTCGGTGTCAGCCAAGGTTAGGTTAGGTTAGGTTAGGTTAGGTTAGGTTAGGTTCTCTTGATTGGCGCAGCGCGTGCCCGGCTGACGCCGACTCAAAAAATAACAGAAATCGTAACTACAAAAATGAACATTATTTTTTACTTTTTAGTGCTTTTCCTTTGAAGTCGGTTATTTTTTTTGTTAAATTTGTTTTTTTTTTTCAAGTGGTTAAACATTTTGGTCAGCTAGGAATAAATCTCCATAGGTCGTGAGTTTTCCTACTTACGCACTTTACAAAAAAAAAATTTACAAAAAAAATAACCGACTTCAAAGAAAAAGCACTAAAAAGTAAAAAATAATTTCCATTTTTGTAGTAACGATTTCTGTTATTTTTTGAGTCGGCGTCAGCCGGGCACGCGCTGCGCCAATCAAGAGAACTTAACCTAACCTAACCTAACCTAACCTAACCTAACCTAACATTGGCTGACACCGACTCAAAAAATAACTGAAATCGTAACTACAAAAATGGAAATTATTTTTTACTTTTTAGTGCTTTTTCTTTGAAGTCGGTTATTTTTTTTGTTAATTTTTTTTTATTTGTTTATTTTTAGTGAATCTGAATACACTTACTAATTAGTACACGTCCTTTCCAATAAAAAATGAAACACCGAAATCGGTTGGCGTTATATTCAGTTATTCGTCCATTTGTCGCGCACATCTTAATACAAATTTAAGACTTTTATGATTTTCTCATGGAAATCATTGTCAGAACTTAGCCAAATTAAAATGGGACTACATGGAAAGCACTAGCTATCATTTAAAAAAATAATCATCAAAATCGGTTCACCCAGGCAAAAGTTATGAGGTAACAAAGATTAAAAAAAAAAACAAAAAAAAAAACAAAAAAAAACATACAGACGAATTGATAACCTCCTCCTTTTTTTGAAGTCGGTTAAAAATAGAGACAGTTTGTAATTATTGCAAAGCGTCTAATATCCCAAACAACCACTTGACGCGCAACGCGAAACATAATTAAAAACTAAATTATTCCACCCCCCATGATTAACTACCCTCCCCTTCACCTGATTCGATCACCCGCACCCGAGCCGGGGGTGGGCCCGCCCGCCATCAACACAATGGTCAGTTGGAAGAAAACCTTCAGCCCTTGCATACGCCTTAAGACGGTCGCATTGAATCGTGCTTTCTTTAAACATAAACTTACTCTCTAATAATGCGACATTAAAACATAAGGGTGCAGTGTTGACATCGTCGCGTTTGCAAAATGATTGTTTTTAAAATGACCCCCTTCTTCACTGCCAAACGTTTGTTTAGTCAGGTGTATAGAAAGTACCTTTTCCTGAACATTAAACTGAAATAATCTCGTGCGAGAACAAAAACAATGTGATAATGGAAGTGTTTGTGTAAGAATGTTGAACAGTGTTTTGGAAGTGAATATATGTTGGATCGAGCCATGCGGTAACACTGCGGTGTGTACATTCTTAACGGTAAATACTGGATAATTTCAATTACTTAATGTAGGTATGTTATTATGTAAGTTTTTTTGGCCAATTGATCTTTTGCTTTGAAACTTGGTTTAAATTAGAAGTTGGTATTTTCTATTCAACGAATAAATTAATTTATTTTAAATCTAACTGGGCATAGATCACAAACATCTTAATGCTATCAGCCCAACACACAACATTACCCAAGGAAATAGGGCCATGCCAGGATGGTTCCTTAATGAGTATGGCTACATTAAACTAGATAGAAAACACAAACCATTTTTCATTGCCGCTTCGACCATCTTTTCAGCGAATGTGATGGTACTTATAATCCAGACTAGCTAAAACCCTACCCCCTAGTAGAGATGTATCCACCTACTACTATCGTATGTGCCCAACAACACTCCGCATTCCTGAAGCAATTAGGTGCAATTCCAGGACCTTCTTTTTATATCAGAAAGGCTATTGTCTGAATGGAAAACACGGATATTTTTTTATTCTCGCTTCGACCATCTTGCATCCAGTGCGATGGTACAGTTTTAAATTATATCGATGGATGGTACTGATCCGGGTGGCCTTAACTACACGATTAAATGGTTTTCCAACAATTAGGTGGTCAGCATTCTCAACGAAAAGACGCTTTTCTCTCAATCTCGGATATGAAAGAAAACAAACCGGCTTCATCGACACAAGAGACCACCGCCGCTGCGGCCATACAATGCTGTTGCATAGACTCTAAGCAATATACTACATAAGGCACACTCGACCTCAAAAATCATTTCTCGAAGTTACAACAAAACTAAAGGATATTTATTTGCAAATAGGCGAACGTGCATACAACATTAATGGAACAAACTCCTACAACCTCCTCTTTAAAACAAAAATATCGAACTAACTACTGAATCCACAGTATTTTTAATTTCTTGTATGTAAACTTTTTTAGTAGTCAAAGTACTGAATTATCCGCTGATTCGATCAACTTTGTAAAGAAGAATTCGCAAAGAAACATCACGAGTTTTCCGTCCAAAGTAATTAAATAGATACTTAGACCTACATCATAGCTTATGTATATACATTAATACATTAAATACCCAATCAATATTCATACGAATAAGGGGAAAAAATCTTTTTGACACAAAACACATTTCAGGGCTTCTCTTTACGGTTTACTTTATGTAATTGCTTATGGAAACTACCACACCCATACTGTCATATGATATCAGACTAAGCCCCGGTTGCACGAAGAGACAGCCGAGTTAATCAATGTTCAAACACGTCACTTTTAGTGATCCGTATAGAGTTCCTTCCATACTGTCCACACAAAGAGACGTGTTTGATCATACTTTGACGTTGATTTTGATTTTTTGTACGTTCGTGCACTCGGCCCTAACACATCACATGTGAACTGTGTGCTAGCCAGGTGTTTCCTTTTATTGCACGGCTGCATTGAACTGGATGGAAAACACGGATAATTTTCATTTCCGCTTCGACCGATGTTTATTCAATGGGTACCTGACCTAAACCAAATGTCCTTCAAATAATGAGTAGTCATTCTTATACCTAACCTGAAACAACCTGTACAACAGATTTTGGTCTTTGTATGTTAAGAAAAACAGTTTTTAAAGTAAACTTAAGGCATGATCTTATCTATTGTGTTCTCTAATGTTAACCCGATATATTATTAATCGTTAGGTACTCAACATGTCAATTACTTTCATAGCTACAGCAGCTACGATAATTCAATGAAAATAAACTTAATAAACCACTTCAAAGGAATAACAATTAAGAAACTGTCTGCAATGGATGCAAATGATGTTGAAATCGACATTGAAAGCTCTGACCGCGCTCAAGGACGAAAGTTCGAATCTCTGCTGTGTAGCGTGGTGATTCACGTCGTTTTCAGCCTTATAAACAGATTGACAGACATCACAGAGGCGAGTTATCAATGGACAGACAAGCGAGCTTTCATGAAAGCTTCGCATGAGTAATGTAGAGCACGGTGACGAGGCGGTCTGCGGCTGACAAAACACGTAACGTAACTGTCGTTACGTCCATGCCTTTCTTATATTTTTATTTTTTACTTCCATTTCTTTCTATGTAACTTTTTTTTAATAAAAAATCGCTACGGCTGGCTGTGCCGAAACACTAGAGGTGCTCCAAAAGGGGGAACGGCATAACGTATAATATGCAGATCGTATAATGTCATATTTTAACAAAATTTTAAAACCATGCACAACGTATAATCGGCAGATCGTATAATCTTATACGTAGTGCATGAAGAAGTTTAAAAAATAAAATTACTTATTTCTCCATGCATAACGTATAATAGTCACAACGTATAATATTATGATCTTTATTTAACAAAAAAAGAAAACCATGCATATCATATAATCCAAAAACTTTTCATACGATAAGCATATTAATAACTACATTATTTACTACAGAACAAGAACTAGTCAGTTTTTAAATTAAATACATAAACATACCTGAAATTATATCTGTAAACTAAATCGTTTATAACTACGAAATGCAACCAACTATTTGTTCAGTTTTGGTATTACAAAGAAAGTATGTAATGATACCTCCATGCTGCGTTATTTGCAGCCATTTACCTTAATTATCATTTTTATTTTTTGTCACGATAACTAATTTTTCAGGCGCCTTATCTAGGTAACGCAGCCACATGGCGCAGGCAGACCGGCACATATAGCTTCAGATGGTTGGTCTTTATCCTGTAAACCCAGTTTCCGCCAATTACGTTATCGTTACCATTTTTGTCGCGACCTCCTAGTCTATATACGTTACCGTTAACGGTGCGAATTCCAACGACTTCCCGATTGGGGCTGGTTTTCCGCAGTGTTCCGTGCTGTCTTTTATCTCTTTTTAATTTGTATGAACGATTTACGGTCCGTAAGGCATGATACACAGTTACGCTGATGACAGCACGGATCATGAGGGGTATGTCTGGGATTGGAGGAGCAGAGATGCACAGCCCAGCGTGGCGCAACTCGAAAAGGGGCCAGTTATTTCAATGTAAGCGATTTTTTTATTCTAAATGTATGATGTTTGAATGTTTATATTTTATGTTTAATTGAATTTGAAAATTGCATTCAAGTTATTGCATGATTATTTGTCAAAAATATAGGTCATATTGCACGTTTACCCAAGCAGTTTGTAGTTAAACTAACCTACTTTTTAAGGCGGCCCAACCCGGCGGGCCTAACTCATTCGCGGGCACGGTACAAAACCGTGCTGTTGCGCTCTGGGACCTTCTCTGTTTCAAAGAAAAAGACAGGCTCCGTGATGAGGAAGATGCAACATGTCCACAAAAAAGATAATGTACATAGTGTATGATTTGGTAAGATTTACGAAAATTTTAATTTCAAAACGACTTATAGCTAAAAGTAAACCACGACCGCTGTAGTAAAAAATCTAACAAAAACCAAATATATCATAAATCTTGATTAAATAAGCTATGTCTGATGACTAATCTTTTTCCGATGTTCTTACTTTATCATTGCGTAATTCACCTCCAAAGTTATTGTATGAAACGCGCGAAAAATTCGAACTTTCGGACCTTATAACTCAGAAACCAAACACAATTTTACAATGCCAATGGTCATCAGACATCTAGTTCGATCAAATAAAGCTATTTCGAGCAAAATTTTGGATCTCTGGCAAGAAATATGGGCGTGATCTTCTTTCCCCTTTTGTATGGGGAGATGAGCGGGATGGGCCACCTTAATAGCTAATCATTATAATTAAGGGCATGAGTAAAACGGTATTTAATATTTTTTAATTTGGAATATTTATTTCGATTTTCAAAAATATGAAAGTGTTCATATTCATGTTCTGTCTTCAAACTTTATTAATGAAAATGTTTGAATATTTGTCTAATTTGAGAACACAAAGCGCCAGCGAAGTGCATTTGTTTCTTTAAATTATAGCATATTTACTATTTGGATTATCTAAATTCGTCGCGGTTATTTTTTTATGTAATTAAATGTCGTTTTACTTACGCCATTATCAAACTGAACGCGATCGGCTCTTATCACGCAGAGATAGGAACGGCGATAAAGATATAATTTTAATGGTGATTTTGATTACCCATATGCATAGAGTCTCTTTATGAGAGTCGTTACATTTTAGATTTATTTTTCCAAAGGAAAAACATTTTTGTACGAAAAATATTGCCTACGGACCGCTTACCTACAACAAAATACTATTCCGATACCTGATTGGCTCGGCGGCATGATACTAATTCACAATCTGACACTCAAGCAAAATTAAAAATATGTTACGAAATCGTCTATTCATTGCCTTATGGAAAGAGCTTTTCGCTTACGGCCAGAAAAGTTGATTAAATCGAGCAATATTTTCCGCATGAAAAGAAAAATGTGTAAAGTTTTACCCCGATAATTTCTCACACTACTTCCGAACGTATAGGTACAGTAGACAGGTGACAGCAGTAGGTCAGATTTATATTTTTTTCATAATCGTAAATTGTTTTCACTGTTGGTGCTCACAATGAATAAGCAAAAAGCTAAGAGCAAAGGTCTATTAACAAAAAACAACAACAGACGATCAGTTCATTTCACGAATAACTAAAGTAGGCGTAATATGACATCGGTGATAGTAAACTTAAAAGTAAGGAATGGGTAAAATCTTCATTTAAATAGAGTATTATTATGGGTGAGACTATCTATTTAAATTTATCTTTAATCAATCATTTTGAAATATTTAAAGTTTCAGTAGAGCGTCTCTTAGGTTAGGGTTGCGAGGCCTTGCACCTGATGCAGAAGGTTATGAGTTCAATCCTCGCCTCGTTCATGGACTAATTTATTCTTCTTTAGGAGTTGTATAAGTAAGTGTATTTCGTTACTAATGCGAGCTGTTCCATGGTTCGGAATCCATGTAAGACTGTTGATACCCTTCCGCTTGTGTGATCCCCTTTAAGCCATCGCATTAAATGAAACGGACATGAAAAATTGTTAAAATTGTTTTGTTAAATTTGTTTTGAAATTAGGGAGTGCTAGTTCATTGATGGCTGGTCATATTTTGTGCTATTGCGCATTACAAGTCAGAATAAAGCCTTTTATTGTCGAGTATTATACAGTGTAGCCATGCTCATAAAGTAAAGGTTTTGGCTTAACCCCTAATTCCTTCGGGAATGTGGTGTATTGGGCTAATATCATAACGGTATTTGTGTGGTATATAGCTATCCATGTCAGGTTGCATAAAAAAGTTAAGTTCCAGTTTTCCTACTGCTCTCAGCTTCCAACTATTTCGGCCCCAAGGTCCGGCCCGCCATCATACTCTTCAAGGACTCTCCGCCGTGACCTCCACCGACCTGACGAGCCCCGGCCGGCCACCTGCCACCTTCCACCGGCCACCGTGTAATAAAATCAGAGAGACCCCTGTCGGGAGTATGTACTTAACATACTGTATTTTGAACAGATGTAACAATAACAGCTGAAGTGATTTTACCTGTGTTTTTCTATTATGTTATTGCTAATTGCCTTCTGTTAATCTTACAAGGAATTAAAATAATGTAAAGGGCATCACCCTAATCGCCACACATTGGACTTTGACCCACATACGTTTTTCTTGCAAATGCCAATGCGTACTGTGGGGTTTGAGGGTGATGCGTCCGTCAGAAAATAGGTACCAATAACTCGTTCGTATGCAAGAAGTGGCAAACTCTTTTTAGACTTAGGCTGAGATAAATATTCGTCATAGAAACTAAGACTAACAAAAAGTAATACTTTGTGAAGTCACTTTGACAGATTTTGTCTGGACGAAATCTGAAAGTAATGCAAAGTGACCCTACAAAGTACTCTTTTTTGTTATTAGTCTTATGCTGAAATTAATAAACGTTACTCGTACTTGGCTGAGCCAAAGTATGGTTTCCGACTGTCAAATTTGACATTCGGTCCATACATTTTATGTCAAAACTGACAGTCGAAAGAAATACTTTGGCTCAGCCAAGTACGTGTAACGTCTATGAATCTTAGCATGAGTTTCTGTTACGACTAATTATCTCAGCCTAAGCGCGGAGTACACGATCTCTGGTAAGTGATAATTTTAAAATTAAAATATATTAGGGGGTCTATTCAGGGCAAGAGTGAGTTCGAATTCGTCACTAAATATCAACTCACTTTTTTAAATCGTCAATGTTTCCACACTTCTTGAACATCATTACAGTTGGGTAAAGTCTGTCCCGTAAATACGTTGGAAGTATAAATAACGGTTCCGTTATTTAAATAATAATATATTTCCCAGAAATTTCTAGGTTAACTCACTCCCGAACTCGAACTCACTCCCGAACTCGAACTCACTCTTACCTGAATGGGCCCCCAGTACTATAGGGGTGACCCTAAAGGCACCTGTATAATATAAACTTATTGTGTAATAAAATCACGTTCAAGTTAAGAACCTGATTAGCTTATTTGGCACATAAGCATTGACTGAGGTATGCATTTCTTCCCATCTTGCAATAGATACCAGTGCAAGATAATCGGCACTTTACTAGTCGATTACGATGAATCAGCACTTGGTGAAAACCAAACTTAAACTTGCATGTTACATTTTTTTTTCTTTTATGTAGCCAATTGTTATGTATACATAGTACAGTTAATCCTGTACCATCATAAACATGATACATATTAATTTGTATTAAGTGTACTTTATCTGAATAAACAAACTCCAAAACCCATTAGGTATTTTATCAAATACAAAAGTTTTTTTAAGCGAATTCATCTTAAATGAAGTTTGAAAATATGCAACTAGTAAAGTTGCATAAAATGTTCTAATACGAATTAGTCCAGACTTTAACAAACTTTACGTACAAACTGGATAATTTCAATTCCAATAGTTTCTTGCGCTAATTAGCTTGCTTCTAACTTAGTTGAAAACTTGAAACTTGTACCGCAGCTTTGCTTACACAGCTTAACGTGTGTTCACATTAGTACAGATATCCATACTCGCTCTGTTGAATTTTTTTTCCAAAGCAAGCTAAAAATGCCGTTATCCGTGTTTATTTGGCACAATGTATGAGGCGACTTCTTTTTTGTAAATCGCCTGACGACGCCCATGGGCATTCAAACTTTTACGGGGGCTGCGAAAACCATGTCGGTCGGCCAGATGCAAACATGTTTGACGGTTCCCAGGTTGTACATTCTGTTTTACAGGTACTATCATGGACGTTGCTTTGTGGACCTTGCAGCCCATATCCCTCCCCATCCCACCTATATCCGGAGCACCCACCGCAGATAATCAGAGCAGGTTTGTTCTGTTCTTGTTCTTCAGCCTAATGTTGACATTAGGCTTTTGAGAACGAACCGTTTCTCAAACTCTTCTCTCAGCAGCACCACCAAAATATGGAACTATCTGCCGGTGGGTACCCTTCCTCAAACCTACATCCTGGGAGTCTTCAAACGTAATTCGAACAAGCTGGATAAACTTTACGATAGTCCGAAAAATCCGCTGGTATCCACCTCGTTGAGTGTGATTTCGTGAGGTGAGGTGCTTTTGACTTTTCTAAGTGCCAACCTCAGCACAGCCGCCATGGACATTTTACAGACCATGTGGACAAATGATCTACAGAATCTTATGGTTCTAATTGGAAGAATGTTAACAGTGAACATGTCTATTACGTGCCTCATGCGCAATTTTAGAATCAGAGAGTAATTTAGTAATGACGGAATTTTTATTATTGAGGGGTAGCAAGAAAAGCAATGTGGAGAAAACAAACAAAATAATATTTCACATGGATCTTAGCCAAAAATACATGAAAACAGAAATGCTCAGATCGCATTCTGCATTTGTTCTGCATACTAAACAATTTCCGTAATGATATTAGCCCAATAAACCACATATTATATAATAGGTGCCATGCTAGGACCTTCCCTTTATGGACAATTTTTCATTGCCGCTTCCACCATAGTTTCATTGAATGCGGTGGTATTACTATGAATATAATGAATAATAGCAAATCAAGCTCGGTAACATATAACATAATACGATTTTCATTTCATTCTATTAGAATACGGCTCCCATTAAAGATATGTTCAACGAGTGGCCAGTTCGAATTGTTCCACTAGAGTAGGTTAATGTATGTATGTAATTAGCTGGAAGGGTGGATTAGCTGTGTGTACAAGTAAGGAGTTCTCTGTTCGCCGCACACACGGCGGGGTCACTGATCCCTCTCTTTCGACCTTACCATGGAACGTATGGTCTGCAAAGTAAGAGAACAGATTTAGATATGCACAGAACTCATGGCCCCATTACCTTCCGCCGCATTGGAAATTACTTTATTTCATTAAGGGCCTTAAAAATCAGAGGACTCGTCAGATTAATTAAAATAAAGGGAGAACTTCAATCAAGCATCAATGCATAAAGAATAAAATAATGTATGCAACGTGAAAAGATATTTATTCTTCATAATTTAATGTATTTAATGGATTTTGAAGCATTGTAATCAGATTTTGAAAATATTCTCACAAATGTATAGAGCAGTGGGCATGTCATCCAAACGTCGCAGGCAGGGCCGCGCCATTTATTGCAAAGAACATTCTATGTATGTTGCCCGTCCCGAATGCGTAAGCGAACTTTTTATAGCTTACTCATCGTCGCTGTGAAAACGTTGACGTTACCGTTTACGCCGACTCCGCGTTTTCATACAAACTTTGTAGCCCGAGCATGATCTTGACAGATTGAAGAAGTAAATCTATAGAATAAGTAGTAAAACGTGTATATAGTTTGACGTTTTTACGTAATTTCGAAGTCTAGTAAACACCAATTTAGATAACAAGTCCCACTAGGCGCTCAGGTGCCGATATATGTATTATTGCAATCGTAATGATAAAAATATTTTCTCTGCAGTCAGTACACTGCTTGGGGGTTGCTTTGTATTCAAGTGTCGGCGATCAATAAATGTGAAGCTGAAGCATTCTTACAGCGGAGTGTGAAAGTCTTATATCTGTTTACATGTGCTGTGAACATTGCGTGGTAGCAATAGCCAATGGAGATTATTATTCATTTGCGATTTCCTAATAAGAACTGCACCATTTGGGTGTAGAGTGTAAAAATTAAAAGAATAATGAGTTGATCAAGTTCTATACAATGCGGCGTGCCTATTTCCTCAGTCAAATTAAGATGTTTTTCTAATGTTTTGTACACTAAATTAACTGCTACGTCTGTACGTTTTTGTTTTTTTATTAATTAAATTATGTCCGTGATAAGCGCCTCTAAAAATGTGTTTACAATCACAAAAAGGCGTACATCATGGATATGATTTAAATTATCAAAAAATAAAAACGTACATACGTAACTCTCAATTGATTTATATAAAGGGCAAAATTTTTAAAAATATTTCTTAATTTCACTTAGGTAACAGGCAAGAGCCATTGCATGGAACTTGATCACCTCATGATTATCTTAAGAAGTTTAATTAACATGAGTTTAAGGTGGGCCCGTAAGCAACAGAAAATTTCGCCCCCCATACAAACGTAGTTTACTAATCATTTGTAAACCACTGTTCCAATAGCTTACGGGCCATTCTTAAGTCCCCACCGCGTTCATGCACCACTTTCGTTCTCTTCCTGAGTATCTAACTCAGGAAGACTTTTTTTTTTACGAACGCGCGTCGCTCAATGCTTCCGAATCCATGTAAAACTGTACGTCTCTGTCCCTACTGAGTGGTAATGTTAAGAGCCCGCCCGGGTTTTGTTATTGGATGAAGATATACTCGAGACGGCAATTAAAAATGTTCCGTGATTTCCATATATTTATAGCCGTGCTCATAAAGGGACAGTCCTGGCAAGGCACCTAATTTCTTCTGGAATGTGGTGTATTTGGCTAATATCGTTACAGTGAATATAGTGTTAGTTATCCATCACACATAAAAAGGGTAAAAGAATATCTGCCAAAAGCGACCCCAATTCTCATTGTAACGATACAATAAAAAAAAAATATATTTTTAGATATATCATATTTTTAAAACACATCTTAAAAAAACGATTCCGATCCATATCCATACTATCCTTACTAGTATCCATACTAATATTATAAATGAGAAAATAACTCTGTCTGTTGCGTTTTCACGCTTAAACCGCTCAACAATTTTTTGATACTTTTCGGTATATAGGTAGTCTGGACCTTGAAAAAGCACTAAGGCCTCTGTTTGTGGCAAAAATGTAATTTTTCGTACATTCAAAATGTGTCAAAGTGACGTCACAAAGTACTTCTTTTCGTTAGTCTTAGTTTCTGGTACGAATATTTATCTCAGCCTAAGTAATGTCAAAACTGACATTTGTCCATACGAAATGTGTCAAAGTGATGTAAGAACGTAATACTTTTCGTTGGTTTTAGTTTCAGTTGCCATTATTTATCTCAACCTAAGAAACCGATCAGTAACGTAATGGCGTCCATACGAGTATATAATTCCATTTTCAAACAATGTTCCGCAGTCCTTGGAGCGTTATACATATTTCAAAGGAATGTTAATGTTCAGGGCGAAACATTTTATTTCCGAGAACACATGATTTGCATAGTTCTGTCGCCCGAATTCTCGTGTCGATGTGAGAACGTCATTTTGGCTCAAATGTATTCAGTTCGGTCAATTATTTCTTGCGCCACAGTAAAGCAGGTCGTTAGTTATAAAAAAAATCGCACAGAACAAATAAGCATAATAAGCAGAAAACTTAAAATGTAGTATGTATTTTGTAATTCATGGTATATACCAGAAATTGTAAGATGTACGTATGTTGTCTGTTGTTCTGTTTTATGCCCTAATGGAAATAATTATATACACCTTAAAATAAGAAAAAAAAAAACTGAAAACCAGTTGGCACCGTACGAAATGCAACTCAATGTCAGATTAAGGGCCGAGTGCACGAAATAACAAAAATTATCGTCAACGGATGATTAAACACGTCACTTTGCATGGACAGTATGGAAGGAACTTCATGCAGTTCAGCAAAAATAAAATAGATTTTAATCAGTTTAATAAAAGTTACGTGTTTGAACGATGATTAACTCTGCCGTATCTTCGTGCAATGTGGCATGTATGAGTGTATAAAACACATTAATTAAGAAAGGTCCCTGTAAAAAGAACTACTTTACGAATATGCTCCAAGGCTGGACGCGAACCAGCAAAACATACCATTCGCGGGTATTGTTTTCCTGGTTCTTGTGGACGGCATAAATCATGACAGTAGGTGTAATATTGATATTAGTCATCACTCGTGAACATTGTGGGCTTCATAAGCTATCCGATTCCAATACTGCGCTACTAACACAGACTACTCGTGATGAACTTTAAAAATAGTTTAAAATTACAGTGCACTTACATGTGATTTGATATTCTATGTGTTTGGATATTCAAATTTTCACTACAATTTTTACATGTTTTCACCGCCCAGATCGGCATTTCCACAAAAAGCAAGAACGATGCGCTCGCACCGAGCGTACAGTAGCAGCTTGCGATTTGCTCGCTATAAGCGCAATTTTGCGCTTATGACGCCGATACGATCCCGTGCACTTTAACCAATTTTGCTCTTTTTTTTATGCGACCTGACATGGATGGCTAATACCACACAACTACCGTTATGATATTAGCCCAATACACCACATTCCCGAAGGAATTAGGTGCCGTGCCAGGACCTTCCCTTTATGAGCACGGCTACATTGAACTGGATGGAAAACACGGACATTTTTTCATTGCCGCTTCGACCATCTTTTCATCCAATGCGATGGTAACAACCCGGGCGGGCTTAAACCCTACCACCTAGTAGGGGAAGGGGACCTACAGTTTTACATGGATTCCGAACCATGGAGCAGCTCGCATTCGTGACGAAATTCACTTATCGAACTCTGAAAGAGAAAGACAGTGGTGCAAGTTGGTATTGAACCCGGGCCTCTGGTACGCTAGGCCAGTCCCCGCGCCACTAGGCTACGAGCCGCTCGCTTATTTATTTAATCTGTGGTAACACCCTGTTAGCATGCAAAGTTCAACGGAGATTTGCGCGGAGAAAAGTCCTGGCATAGCGCCTAGTTCCTATGTAGGTATGTAGTGTTTTGGGCTGATATCATGTCAGTAGATCACATGTATTGGCCTTAACTTAGCTAGAGACATAGACATACGTGTATGGATGCATAATAATGAAACCAAACCGCGTTCCGTGTCTGTCCGCAGAAGCATAAACATTAATTTGATACCATAAAACATGAATATCATAACACATTAAACTAATTTGTCTAAGCCATAAAAAGAAGGGTTTTAAATTGGCGCTATAAAACCAGCGCCCAGTTATGCCTAACCTTAACTAACCATGCTCATGTGATAGGAATAATTGCATTGTTTGGCGAATTTTAGCTTGCAAAATTGTATGCATTACATATTCGTGTTGTTTTGTGTATATATTCCGAAAACTACCAACCCAACTTAAACGTACGTATTCGCAGACAGACGCGCAGAGTCGCGATTTCGGCCGCATGCCACTACTCCTTCCTTTTCTCTTCTGTGGTGTGGCGTAGTGTTGGTCTCGCCAGTCTTGTGTCGTAGACCGAGGGTTCGAACCCCAAAAACCTACACCGAAATGAAATGAGAATGTGTGTCATCAATTATTCGCAACCCATGTTAAAATTTAGGCCACTCTTACAGGTGGCAGGGTTGGGCCCACCAGGATTGGTATTGTTGAATTGGATGAACGATGATTGGATAGGATGAAAATTGTCCGTGTTTCCCATGCAGTTAAATGTAGCTGAGGTCATACTAAGGGAAGCATGGCACCTAATTCTATCGGGAATGCGGTGTGTTGGGTCATACATGTGCAGTTCCATAAATAGTTAAAGCCTGTCAACCAATCATATATTTTTTTAAATATATCTGACCAAATCCAAACGAATTTAAGCTAGATATTAACACACCAAGTTCGGCTGTGTGCGAGTCCGACTTGCACTTGGCCGGTTTTTGGTGCCTTTTGGGTTCCGACACTAGAATTAGAACCAGCCGATCCTCTAGATACATTATCTGAAGGGTCGGTAAACTATAGAATGCCGCGTTATTTAATTAATTTTGTTATTTTATTAGTTAATTATTGCAATTAATATGTTTAATAGGAAAATACTTATTGTGTAATAAAAATAATAAAGAAACAAACAAAAAATATTACATATTATCCTCTGAATGAAAATATTACTTATTTTGGAATTTAAGAAAAGATAGAATATGCGTAGATGACCTAGCAATATTTTAATCATTTAACTGATGCTCGTATGCTGCATTCAGACTTTTTTTATGTTTTCTTTTAAATATTTGTCTAATATGAGAACATAAAGATACCGAAGACTTCAGTTTTATCTTGAAATTATAGCTAGAACATCAATCTACATTATTTACTGTTTTAATTATAGAAATTGGTTGTGGTTATTTTAAAATTTATTGGAATGTTGTTTTACTTACGACCTAATCAAACTAAATGCAATCGGCTCTTATGCCCTCAATACTCGACGCATTTCTGAGAAAATTGTCTAGACATACAAACAGACGAATAACGAAGGGTTACTTTTTTCCTATTAAACCCTAAAAAAGTTGATAGCTGTTCATGCCCGCAAGAACTGGAAAAATGGGCAGGGTAATCCAATATACTTAAACAAAGCCATAAAGAATACTCCACCCTGCGCGTTGTTTATCTTCACGCAGGCTATTATTGCAATTACCTCGCCATTAAAATGCATTTTAAGGTGTGAAAATCCTTGAGAGTTGAATTTATCACAATGTATTAATAATAACATTCATGCAATGCAGCTATTTAGGCTAGGCTTATTGTTTGAATGGAGGTGCGTTAGTTATGCTTACACAATGTTAAGTCGACGTCAATGTATGATTAAACACGTTACTTTTCATGGATATAATGGAATCTATTCCATCCTGTTCATTCAACTCCACGCGGTTGGTTAAAAGTGTTTAAACTTAAAATTACCAATATTTAATTATAGTGGTTTAATTAAAGTTTAAAAATCTTATAATTTTCGCAACTTATTAAAATTATACGAAAATAACCAACATCTCAATAGTTAGCAATGTAAACTAAATTGGGACATAATAACGAGAATTAGAGAAGGGCATGTTGAGATGGTATAGACAAAAGAATGGCACAGCTGTACATGGCGTAAGTGCGTGAAACAATAGGCACTTATGTGAAGAAAAAGTATAATATATCTATATTTTTTTATTCCAGGGCCATTCCTGACACGCAGTGGCTGCGTCGCGCCTAGCTGCATACACCCAAACCGAGCCGAACCGAGCAACGTCCTGCGATGTCCTTGCAACTCAGGTACACCGACGAAAACGGCATCCTCCACATCAACATGAGCCCCCCGTCGTCGAGCCCGCGCGCGGACCCCAGCCAGATCCGCCGGGACCCCAGCCAGAACCGCCTCGAGAACGCGACCCGGCGGGAGGGCCGCCCCGACGCGAGGCACGACCCCAAGTACCCCAACTTCGACACGATCAACAAGAGGTTCCAGCACTACGACATCTTCGGGGGCAAGTACGACGTGCAGTTCGACGCGGGCGGGGGGAAAGGTGGGGGGGCGAGCGACGGCGAGGTGGGTAGCGGCAGCGAGGCGCGCTCGCTCTTCCGCAGCCGCTACAACAGCATCGAGCAGGAGCTAGCCAACACTCCGTACGCGTTCGCCACCGACCGCGACCGCCCCGCCGCCCGCAACCCGATACTCGGCGTCACCTCGGAGAGCGGACTGCAGAATGAATCGCCCTCCAAGGATCTAGAGGACGATAGATTCTTCAGCAAGAGTCGCGCGTTGACTATTAGGAATGAAGACAGCCTCTTCGGGCCTCAGGTGAATTTTGAGGTCCTCTCGAAGACTCTTAAGTCCCCGGAAGGCGAGGGGGAGCCGCCGGTGTTCTCGGCGACGCAGCTGAAAAAAGTGCAGGATCGCTATTTTGACCTCACGTCGAAGCAAACAAGTTTGCGACCGCAGGGAGCGATTAAAAAAGTTTTAGATTCCTCCACGATAAGTAAATTCCCTTTAAAAAAAGACACAAATTTTAGTGACCAAAAGACAGTTGAATTCGGCAAGAGTTTAAAAACCAAAAGTGATCTGACGAAGGACACTAAGATCCTAAGTGATTCAGTGCGCACGCCGCTGTCGGCCAAGGTCGTGCGGCCCGGACAGAGGACGGTGACTATAGTAGAGGGTGTCGGTAAAGGGGTAGGCAGTGAGGACAGGAAGGGACGAGTCGCCGGCGGCGAGGAAGTGAGCACAGCAGGGAGCGATGAAGCGTTCCGGGTACTGAACCCGGCAAGGGCGGAGATCAACCCAGCATTAGCGCAGTAAGCCATATTTACTTTTTTTTTACTTATTTACAATGCAAGATATAGATTTAAATTTAGATGATTTATTAATTACAACGAAGATGCTTCGGTTATTATAACAGAAGAAATGATATAGAACATAATGCAAAAGAAATAATACTCGTATTTTTTAAAGCCTTCATATGAACTTGAGTTGTTGAGATCTCCTCTAACTGAAAATCATAAAATGTATATTTCACCTAATTGCCGACTAGTTAGAGCTCTAAAAGTTAAAGATGCATAGATTGAAGAGATGGCAACATATGATAAAACCTTAAAATTATTGTAACTAAAAACTATTTTCCTGTTGAACATAATTATTTTAATATTTTCTTAAAAACTTGAGCCTTTAATCATCTATACTCCTAAAAAAAAGAGACTACTTTTTAAAAGGTGATTCTGAAAATTGATATTTTGGTTTGACTATCTGTTTTTCTAGGAAACAGCGGGAATTCTCTTAAGCTGTTTGAAGAGTTAATCACAATTGTGAACTCGTAAAATTTTAATACAAGAAAAAGTTAAAGTAATTATAAAAAAATACTTTACTTATCAGAGGTCATGATTTGAATCCCTGCCCCTTTCATGTACCACTTTCTTTCTCTTTCTGAACTGGATTCGTCAGAAATGAAAATGAAAATGAAAATATCATTTATTTGCTCGTTTTACATAAAACAATGGCAAAAAGGAACACTTAATACCAAATGGCATTCTCTACCAGTATACCTTAGGGATATCACGAAAACATATTAGGTAGCAAAGAAAAGTAACAGAGAGTGTAATAAAACTTAACTAATTGACAAATTTGTAAATATTATAACATATACTTTACAATATAATAAATATATTAATACATAAACTATTTTATAATACTGTTACATATAAAACTATATGTATATAAATATATATATAAATATAAATTTATATAAACAGATAATACACATATTTATATAAAATATATACTTACTAGAGTTCATATTGAGATTAAAAAAACTTCTATATTTATTGGGACAGGAAGTGGTTAATTTACTTAAAATGTAAAAATAACCTTCTTTTAAAAATAAGCAAGGATGGTGATTGCCGAACTTCTACCGGAAGGGCGTTCCACATGCGTGCAGCTTGCACTGTAAAAGAGTTTGAGTAGGAAGCGGAAAAGTGAGAAGGAATACAGAGAAGGCGTGAGTCAGTGGATCTCAACGGAAGACCATGCGAACATAGAAAACCGAACCGATCTTTTAGATACTTAGGAGCTTCCGGGTTATCAAGAATGGAGAAAAGAAGAGAAAGGACGTGCATATTTCTGCGACAACGAATATCAAGCCATTGAAGCCGAACACGAAATTCAGAGATATGGTCAAACTTACACAATCCGAAAATATAGCGGATGCACAAGTTAAGGAGACGGTCTAGCTTGTTAAGCAAGACTTGGGTGAGATCAGGATAACACACATCGGCATAATCGAGTATAGGAATAAGCAGAGATTGTGCTAATGTAATTTTAGTAGGAGTAGCAATGAAATTTTGCAAGCGCTGAAGAGAATGAAAGCTGGCAAAAACCTTTCGACTAACCTCCGTTACTTGTGGCAGCCACGACATTGTCTCATCCATTATCAAGCCAAGGTTTTTTACAGTTTTACTGTAGGGTATATCGATTCCGTTGAAAACCAGGGCAGGGATGTCGGTTAAGTTAAGCTTATTGATTTGGTTACTGGTTCCCAAAATGATGGCTTGAGACTTACTAGGGTTCACAAGTAACCCAAAGCGCACAGCCCAGTCCAGCACTGTGTCAAGGTCAACGTTCATTAGACCTACAGCCACACCGATGTTGTCGTGTTTAAAGTGCCTGTAAAGCTGCAAGTCATCGGCATAAAGATGGTATGAACTTAGAAGGAGATGAACTATTGAATTAATAAAAAATTGAGAACAATAATGGGGAAAGAACGCCGCCTTGAGGAACTCCAGCTGTGATGTCACACCAGTCCGAATATACACTGTCAATACGAACTCGCTGCCGTCGGCCGTGGAGATAAGAAGTGAACCAGTCAATCACAGACTGTGAAATGTTAAGGGAATATAGAACGGCAAGAAGAATGTCATAATCAACAGTATTGAAAGCGCTGCTGAAATCAAGCAAGACCAGCAGGGTGAGTTGTCGGTTGTCCATCGCAAGCCGAATATCGTCAGTTATTTTTAAAAGTGCTGTGGTTGTGCTATGCGCTGAACGAAATCCTGACTGAAAAGGACTTTGAAGATTGTATTTGGATATATAACCTGATAATTGCCGATGAACTATCCGTTCCAAAACCTTGGACATGAAAGGTAGAATCGAAATGGGTCGAAAGTCGCTAGCCTGAGTAGGAGAGCCTTTTTTGGGCAAAGGAATGACATATGCGAGCTTCCAAGAGTCAGGAAAGTTACTGGATAAAAGAGAAAAGTTTATAATGTGCGATACAATTGGTAAAATTATGTCCAGTATAGGGATGTACAAGTCTCGACTCATGTCGTCACAACCTACGGCCTTGCTGTTAATAGAGAGTATTATATTTTTATTTCACAGTCCGTAACTGGTACAAATTCGAACGGTACAGTAGAACTGGGAATGGATGAAAATAATTGGCGCAATGTGTTGGTTTTTATAAGAGGATCCAGGAAAACTGGAGAAGTGGAGAAGTGGTGATTTATGACGTTAGCATCAACGGAGGTACATACATTGGATAGGCTTTTACCCACTCCAAGGGTTTTCAGAAATTTCCACATATGTTTAGGAGAAGCATTTTCGACGGACTTGTGAATATGGCGACGTTTGGCGTCCCTACACATTCTATTACACCGATTTCTTGCAGTCTTGTAATGGGTCCAATTATCATCGGTTGGCTGTAGCTTGTGCTTTCGCTTCAGGGCGTCTCGTTTAGCCATCATTGCCCTTATTTCAGTGCTTAACCAAGGAGCTGGAGGATGACGAATTTTGATTGGACGTATAGGAGCGTGCTTGTCAAACAGTGTGATGATGTTTTCAGAGAGAAGTTTGACTTTGGCATCGACACAATCAAGTGCATATAGAGGCGTCCAATCAATGCTAGAAGCGTCACCTCTTAATGCCTCTAAATCCATCCTACCAAAATTACGTAGCAGAAGAACTTTAGGTTTTTGTTTGGGAGGCTTTATTTTGTAAGATAAAAAGATTAAATCGTGAGAAGAAAAGCCGGGAGCGACAAATTGTCCATGGCTGCTAACTAGTTCTTTACGTGAAGTGATAATTAAGTCGAGAAGAATGTGAGAATTTAGAATATTATATGTAGGTTGTAGAGGAAGAATATTGAGATTTAAAGATTGACAGATAGAAAATGAGAGTTGTACCATGGTTCGGAATCCATGTTAAACTGTAGGTCTCCTTCCTCTTCTAGGATAAGCCCGCACGGGGTGGTGCCATCGCACTGGATAAACAGATGGTCGAAGAAGTAATGAAAATGTTTCCGATTTTATTTTTCATCTACTACATTGCAGTCGTGCTGACAAAAGGAATTCTGTGTGTTGGGGCTAGCATGAGTTGGATTTGGTATAAGCCATCCATGTCAGTATCATGAAACTTGTAAATAGAGTACATAACAATATTGTAGGCAAAAACATTCAAACCAGCGAACATTTTATGTGCTCAGTGATTCACCTCTAAACATTTATGTTTTTATTTAAATACCCAACTGTGTTTTGCTCTGAGTTTGATTAAGCACAACCAAATAATGATATTAGTCAAAAACAAGAAGAAAAACCGCAAACGGAACAGCCCATTTCCGATATTACAACAATTCACGTTTTTATTGGATCGCCTTGGCGAAACTCATCGCAATTACGGTTCCATTGTACGTGACACCATGGAGCAAAAACCTGACGCAGCCTTGGCGACGCTTCAATATTACGTGGGTACCACACAGATCGAGAAAAGAAGCAGATGCGCCACCTAGCGCGCTTACCATGAGACCCGCTGTCGACGGTTATCTAAAACAACCAATTAACGCACATGCCACATGCAAATACAGGGTGTCGTAACGGCCGGTACATTCGTTTCGCCAACGTAATCATCATGTTTTTCCGAGACAAAATAAATGAATGGCTTTGTCTAACTTTCTATTTAGAAGATATTCAGAAAAAGTTTTATAACATATTTTTTTATTTCAATGCCAGTATCATTTTCCATTTACTGGAGTAACGTTTTGGAGGGCTTACGTGGGTGGCGCTGACAATGAAAGCATTTCGTGGTGGTGTGGACTGTGTGGCGCACGATTGACGCGAGGCGAGCGGCTCGTATCTTAGTGGCGCAGGGTCTTGCCCTGCATGCCAGAGGTCAGCATGCCTATTCCTGGAATTCAGTGATTCGTAATCAGGAATTCTGAGTGTAGAAAACCTTTTTAAGCGGTTTTCAAAGCGTTTTTTTTGACGAAATGATTCCGTCAATTTAATCAACGTTTTCCGTCGAAATAATCCCTTTGAAACACGCTATAACAGCGGTTTTCTAGTCATGTTTTTTTTCTACACATTTCTTATCATGCTATCATGGTTAAATTTATGTACTTGGCCTACTAACACGTCGTTTGACAGTCAACGTGGTACGAATTGCAACTAAACGTCACATTTAATCACTCAATTAATTGCCTGTTTACCCGGCGATTAGGCTATCATGGTAAATTTCAGTTTATGTACTTGGTCTACTAACACTTCGTTTGACAGTTAGCGTGGTACGAATTGCAACTAAACGTCACATTTAATCACTCAATGAATTGCCTGTTCACCCGGCGATTATGCTATCATGGTAAATTTCAGTTTATGTACTTGGTCTACTAACACGTCGTTCGACAGTTAGCGTGGTACGAATTGCAACTAAACGTCACATTTAATCACTCACTTGCCTGTTCACCCGGCGAGTTAATTTACCATGATAAGCCCCTGAAGTTCTCGAGTTCCAACGATTGCACAGGACACCATATAGTGCAACGAACACTCGATGTAGCGCGTTTCGAGTTCGTAAGTGAACTAACTACCATCACTGCATTATCACTCGTCGGTCGCCACTCTTTCTTTCCTTACTCGACGTTGCGACCAAGGGCCCCGCAATAAACAATAAAAACTGCAGCTCCATCATCATTACATCGGTAAATTTTCCATGACAGACAAACGGAACCATGCACCTGACTTCACTTTCACTGAATGACTCGCAACGAGCCATCGTCGGATAACGTAGGGATCGTTGATTTCGAACAAGTTTTCACTTTTTATTGTTTTAATCTTCAAGTCTAATCTCCCATTGTAAGCGTTGCAATTATAATTTTAATGTGATATTTGTTCTTGAAGGTCGAGTTGTTACTTAAACACACGCTCCAATATGTTTTCTGCTCATCGTCTTTGTTTTTGGGTTTCCGTTTCGTAAGCTCTACAAAAATAACAAGTCGTGCAGCTCTTGGTCTGGGTTCAAATCCTCGCCAGGTCTTGCACCACTTCCTTTCTATATCTGAGTTGTATGAGTGCATTTCGTTATGAATGCGAGCTGTTTCATGGTTCGGAAACCATGTAAAACTGCAGGTCCCTTTCCTCTACGGTAGGGTTTAGCCCGCTCGGGTTGGTTCCACCGCAACTTCGGTTGAAGCGGCAATGAAAAATTGTCCGTGTTTTCCATCCAGTTTAGTGCAGCCGTGCGCATAAAATGAAGATCCTGGCATGGCACCTGATTCCTTCAGGAATGTTGTGTATTGGGCTAAGATCATAACGGTAGTTGTGTGGTGTTAGCCATCCATGTCAGGTTCCATAAAAGACAACGCGATCATAATATACGGCCATTTAATGCCGCACATTTTGCACAAGTAATTGAAGAAATTAGAAAAATGAAAATGTTTTGTTATATCACATTTCAAAAAATCACATTTCAAGAATGCTACATGCACGTGCGGCGAAAGTTCAAGGCATACCATCAAATGCCCGACTTTGATGTACCCACACGCGGGGTCATTTGTAAGTCTTAGGTTGAGATAAATAGTCGTCACCGAAACTAATGCTAACGCAAAGTAGTACTTTGTGACTTCACTTTGACTCGTTTTGTATTGACGAAATCTCAAAGTACTGCCAATTGACGTCACAAAGTACTACTTTTCGTTAGTCTTAGTTTCTGTTACGACTATTTATCTCAGCCTAAGTCCGTCCCTGTAACTACCCTATATCCTTCAGTGCAGTGAATCAGCCGTCAAAATGTAGCAGACGGACAGACAGTTGCTTTCACATTTATTAATTAGTAGCTATGAATTTTCTTTTCGGTACCTTAAATCTTATTTCCGTGAATAGAGACATAATTTCGGTGGAATTTAAAAACAAACTCATATATTTAACATGTTTCTTATTATATTTAGTATTGAAGTCGAAAATTTAATTCTGAATATAAATTCACGATTAACAACAAATATTCCGGGAGGTCACGACATTTTTGGTCACGATAAGGTAAATGGCTGAATCTGGGTTTACATGTTAGAGACCAACCCTCTGATGCTAAATATGTCAGTCTGCCCATCCCAAGTGGTTGAGTTTTCTAGATTGGCTATATAAAATAGATGCTGGTATGTACCTGCTTATGAATATACTGATTATCTGGAAACATTGATACCTATGAATTATACAACAATAACCAGACGGTTAATTAATTAATTACTTAAATAAACCTAAAATTATATCTGTAAACTAAATCGACTATAACTACAAAATGCAACCAAAGATTTGTTCAGTTTTTGTATTGCTAAGCAAGTATGTATTGATACTTTCATGCTTCGTCATTTGCATCCATTTACCTTATCATATTTATTTTTTGTCACCATAACTCCTTTTTCAGGCGCCTTATCTACGTAACGCAACCACTTGGAACAGGCAGACTAACACATTTAGCTTCAGAGGGTTGTACTTTATCCCGTGAACCCAGTTTCAGCCATTTACGTTATCGTTACCATTTTTGTCGCGACCTCCTAGTCTAAAATATACATTCCTGAAATAAAAAAACACGGAAATGATAAAAAAATACGACATGTTGCAATTCACCGCAATTTTCTGTCATACGTACGCAGGATCTATTGAATTCATATGCTTTTCCTCAAGATTTTTATTGTATATGAAATGGAGCTCTATTCAAAGTGATTTGTGTGAAGATGACATGACTTCTTTAATCTCGTCCTTGTTTCATCTTTCTTTCTAACTTCAGCGAGCGTTATCTAGACGAGTCTTTCTCAAAGTGGGCGATTTAAAAATGGCTCCTAGGAATTTAGTCTTCAAAAGCCAATCCTGCAACTCTACCCTGGATTGTTGTCGATTGTTCAACGATTTTGAATAGCAATCGCATCGTCGTATTTATATGAACGTGGATTTCGTTCGGAGTAAGTTGCTAACTAAAAAGATAAATCGTTTGAATGTTATCGAATGCGGTGACTTACGGCTGTTTTTGAATAAATTCGAGCCTGATATAAAAAAAAAATGAAAACCACCAGATTAGTCCATTACATTAGACAAGTAATGAAATTTAAATATTTGTTTTAATTTCTACATCAGTTTTGCTATATTTTATTTATCAATATGCGTTTCATTGCTCCGATAAGAGCAAGCTTTAACTCAGAAAGAAGATAAAATAGTTGAATCATTTTGTCACGATGCAAATAAAAAAATTAATCAAAGTTACTTAAGGTGGCCCAACCCGCTCATCTCCCCATACAAAAGGGGAAAGAAGATCACGCCCATATTTCTTGTCAGAGATCCAAAATTTTGCTCAAAATAGCTTTATTTGATTGAACTAGATGTCTGATGACCTATGGCATTGTAAAATTGTGTTTGGTTTCTAAGTTATAAGGTCCGAAAGTTCGAATTTTTCGCGCGTTTTATACAATAACTTTGGAGGTGGATTACGCAATGATAAAGTAAGAACATCTTAAAAAGATTAGTCATCAGACATAGCTTATTTAATCAAGATTTATGATCCATTTGGTTTTTGTTAGATTTTTGACTACAGCGGTCGTGGTTTACTTTTAGCTAAAAGTCGTTTTGAAATTAAAATTTTCGTAAATCTTACCAAATCATACACTATGCACATTGTGTTTTTTGTGGACATGTTGCATCTTCCTCATCACGGAGCCTGTCTTATTCTTTGAAACAGAGAAGGTCCCAGAGCGCAACAGCACGGTTTTGTACCGTGCCCGCGAATGAGTTTGGCCCGCCGGGTTGGGCCACCTTAAGTAACTATTGCGATAGTGATTTTTAAGATGTGGTAAAACATTTTGGGGGGCTCTAGAAAAATGATTGATTCTCAAAGTGGGTGATAGACGTTTGAGAAACTCTGGTGTGGACGCGCGCCACGCCGCACGCTCTCGTCTCGTAACGTTACGTAGCGCCCGCCGCGTGCCACGCGCTGCGTGTTGCGTCCGCTTCCTGTGCGCAGCGCGCGTGAACGTTTCGTCAACTCCCGCGCATCGCCAGGGTTGGCTCGGCACAGCAGCTCGATAGCTGAATATTGAAGGGGGACTACATACGCGTGATTGACTTTAAAAGTCGATTCCTCAAATTCGCAAATACATACAATTATTATAGGTTAGCTTCTACCTATCTAGTTGAAAAATGGAAAATGAAATGGTGATGAACATAAAACTGAACGTCTTTTGTTTAACGACTTTTGGACTTTAAAACAAAAGCCTTAGCAGAAAATATGTTCAGTTTCGTGCACAGAAAAATGGACTAAGCGAAATTAAACTATATGATAATATTTTATATTTTATATTATCATTTCTTCATCTGTCTAAGTCAAATAAATTAAAAAAAAGCAATCAAGCCAACCATTACTGTTTACGAGTGTTAAAACAAATAAGTTCTATACACAATATCAATACGCGGATTATCACCGGACTAATTATAGAAAATGCGATTGACTACGGAGATAATAATCCTTGCATTAAAGTCAGGAGCCCACTCTGAATACTACTGCAATTATTCTTGAAAAATAGTCGTAGTTGATTGTAAGTGGCAACCTTGCTGACGCGTGTGGTGGCGGCGGCGCGGCGTTGCCGAATCTCTGCATTTTCATAAGTCAGCACGCATAATTAAGAGCACCGATCACTGAAATAGTGTCGGTCAGGGTGTAGAATAATAGTGGTTTATATTATAGATGCGCGAGAAATAGCACCACTTAATGTTAACAACCGAACCCATGGTCATTACCAAATTTGCGATGTTAGGCCAATCGTACACTTTTCCACAGTCCGTTGGAATAGAGAAGCAAAGCCTTCACCTCGCAGACGTTCGACGACGATGGGATTTTGAACTTTCTCGAGGGCTGCATCTACATAGGTTGTTTGCTTTATCACACCATGTTTGAAGGACCCCAAGTGGTGCTTTCGGTGACATACCTGGGCAGGAAACGCATTCTACAATTTACCGACCCTATGAACTAAGCATTGCTTCCAATTAGAAGAATGTTGAGTTTTTTTTTAAATCAGGATTCTGCATTAATGGATGATGGGTAATACCACACTACTGTCATGATATCAGCCCAACACGTCACATAGAAACTAGGGCTGAGATAAATAGTCGTAACAGAAACTAAGACTAACGAAAAGTAGTACTTTGTGACGTCAATTTTCATTACTTTGAGATTTCGTCCATACAAAATGTGTCAAAGTGACGTCACAAAGTACTAATTTCCGTTAGCCTTAGTTTCTGTTACGACTTTTTATCTCAGCCTAGGTGTCACTCCAAGGCCCTTCTTACATTGCATTTATTCATATATCGCATTGAGGTGGACTTGATAATATGCTCGCTGCGCGCGGAACGGACAGCCTGAACTAGAATAGGAGGTCGCGCCAAAAGAAAAACGTAAATGACTGGAACTGCGTTCACAAGATAAATATCAACTCTCTGATCGTAAATGTGTCGGTTTTCCTGCGCTGAGTGATTGCGTTACCTAGATAAGACGCCGGAAAAATTGGTTATCGTGACAAAAAACGAAAACAAAGCATGAAATTAGTAGTACATACTTGCTTAGTAATACCAAAACTGAACAAATCTTTTGTTGCATTTTTAAGTTATGGGGAATTTAGGTTACAGAAGCTTTTTATGTATAATTAATAGGTATCAATTTGAACAGACATTCAGTATTCATCAGGAGGTACATACCAACATATATTTTGTAACTACCTAATCTAGCTAACCCAACCGGTTGGCGCAGGAACCGACATATTTAGCAGCAGAGGGTTGTTCTCTAACCTGTAACCAGATTCAGCCATTTATGTAACTTATCGTGGCCAAAAACGTCGTAACCTTCTGGCAATACCACGTTGCCCGATCATGCAGCTAACCACATGGCCCCCCTGCGAGTCCGACCTCAATGAGTCCCAAACGCCGAAGCCGACAGTGGGCTTACCACTAACTCCCTCAGTTTGCTGATCCGAACAGCCCGACAGATAGCGGTAGCTGCCTCATTTGATAGGGTCCTTAAGATAGGAACAGGCTAAGGGGACAGTGAATGATGTTTTCTCTGCTTATTGTAGGTCATCCTAACTCCGTCTGTTTATAGCGTCCAAGGTCGCGATGGTCTCGCTGATCGCTGATGAAGGCAAAAACTCGTTCCGCAGGCTGAGCGCCAGCTCACAGTTTTTTAATTGTACTTTTTTTCTTTCAGCAATCATATGATTTGTGACGTAAAAACGGAGCAGGGTGCACCACACAATATATTGGCGCGGAACTTTCTGATTTCGTCCAATTATAAGTCGGAACTTCGGCCTTTGTTAGTTGGTAGTGGTTCCCCCTCTTTGGGAGACCTTTTCCCAGCAGTGGGATAATATGTAATTAAAACGTTACAAATGTTTAATTAACATAACGATAGTTATTTATGTATATAAGATTATATTGGGCTTGAAATAAATAAATAAAGTAGTTCCCCCTCTAATTATAACTCATTATGACACTTTTTAGATTGCTTGTGGCCACGATAACCATTAGCAATTTATATTCAGGTTAGCTATATCAAAATCTACTTTGGCGACGACATTATTGATTATGCTGATATTTCAATCACTACAGTCAGAATGCCTTATTTATTGATTTATTCATTTGCAAGTGCATTTGGAGTCAATTTTATAAAAAAAATAATGTAGTCTAGCAATTTGACTCACAGTAAGGTCAAATAATGGATGTATTGCTACTCAAAAGGTTCTGAAAATTTAGAACTCTTGTATAATATCCACACTTACACTGGAATTAGTATGATTGTAGAATCAGTTGCGCACTCTAACAATATTAAATCCACTTAATTTTGCGTCTTGAAAATGGCTCGATCGATTTTTTTTCGAATCGATTTAAAATTGTTGAATCAACCATATTTGGTGTTTTTTTTAAATAAAACTTAGACATAGAAAAAGAAGAATAAGGCAGAATTCAATATTTTTTTTTTAAAAAAGTACTCAACCAGTGAATTTGTACGAATGTGATTTTTTAGCTTCTAGTGCGCACACACGAAAATACCCGGATGCGCGATTGCTTTCTGAGCCCACCTGTATATAGTAATGCCTTGACTGAGCCCGCGGTGCGTGTCATCTCGGATAATGCCAGCGCATTTGGCACAGGTTCTGTTGACGTCGACTGATACCAAACAATTGTCTGTTTAGCTTCAACGTTTAAATAATATCCGGTTTTTTGTTTAAGTAATGTGGATACAGACCCAGTACCGCGACGCCTCAGTGTTCGATCATCGAGATTAAGCAACACTGGGCGTAGTCGGGTTCTCGATGAAATGTTCGACCGGTTAGGTATTTTTATTTTTAAAATAATTAAAATAAATTACATTTATTTCATATACAAAAATTAGTAATGACAGTGGCTTTATCTGAGAAAAACTTTATCTAACCGAATGAATAAAGTATTCCATTTATGGTTTTAGTTAAATTAACTTAAACACGATTTAAAAAAAAATAATGCATTGATTTTGAATCATACCTTTCGTCAAAACAATACAGCAAATTATTATTGTTTTGCTACAATATTACACCTTCTATTTGAGGAATCAATCAATGCTTGAATTGGAAGCCGCCTGACGCACCACGCGTTGAAGTCTTATCTACAGAGACAGCGCGGCGGCTAATCATTGATCGGTAGCACGAAGGATAGAGGTAGAGATCGGTAGCCATCAATCTGTCTCTTCGCCAGACCGTGGAGGTGAAGAATGTACTAATGTTTTTATCATATTTCTTCACCACCATGGATAGGGCGTTACGGGTTCCCGTTTCCCTAGAAATATTCAATTTCTGAGTAAAATGGAAATGCGTTAATTTTCATATTATTTCATAAATATACATAATTAAGATATGCTGTACGCGAAACCTTTCATTTTTTTTGCGTGTGACTACACGTTGTCTGTTTAAGGGGATATTTTAGAGTATTCGATAAATTCATGTTATATATTTTGACTTTTCTTAATAAGCACTTTTATGCAAATATGGTAATCTGAATAAAATCATGTCAGAAACATTTAATGAATAAGCGTAATAAAAGTTGGTCCTTGCCATTAAAATTCAAGCCTAAAACTAATTTGGAACACTTTGACGCGTAATAACTTCTACAGCGTAAGCGGTAAGGCTATTTAATTTTCATTATATCAATTTTCTACATCGCGTTTATAAACATAATTTTTTTAGGCCATACATTAATAACAATTCATTAAAAAATTATCAATTCTAGGGGAATTAGCTCATTATTTCCTCAGAATCAGTTTCATTATAATGAATTGGAAAAAAGAAGTAAAATAAAAAATACTTCTAAGCGGGACAATACATAATCGTTTAGTCAATAAAATGAAATCAAAATTAAATACTTTCACCTACAAAAGGTATTGACGCGCTTTTTGACAGAGCACGCGCGAAGCGCGAACGGTTCTCCGTTTCAGGTTGGGCAAAAATGCTTTCGTATGTCCGGCTGTTCTCCTGTACAGATGATGTTATGGTGGTAAGTGATTCTAGTGAAATTTTGTAAGTAGGATCCAGATTTATTTATAATATTTTATTCCTTTCTTTTAATCATCGTTGATATATCGAAAATGTATTTCCTGTATGCTTTGTATACTATGGAGGCCGCAAAGCGAGAAAAATAGGTGCTAACTAAACTAGATAAATATTTTGGGCTAATAGTGGAACTTTTTTATTAAAAACCAAACCTTTGAATCAGCTGCATTCCTCTCCAATACGTAAATGGTGGTACATTCAAATCCTTTTAAGGTACAGTTAATGTACCGATATAATGAGGACTCGTTAAGATTGCCCCATATAAACATGCTGGTACAGTACCAGGAACGCTTTTAAATTTACCGTTAAATTAAAGGTACATACGTCATGCGGCATTCCCCATTTTAACTGTCTGATAGAGCAGCGGTGGGTGCGTTAGGGCATAAATAAACAAGTCACGAGTAGGGTTTCTGGGACAGTTTTTAAAACATTTTTACAGTTTTATACACAGACAGTTTTAGAATTTACTTTTCATTTTGATATTTTTTTTGTTTTGGACGTTATTACAAATATATAGTTACTAATTATTACGATAATTTAATTACTTCTATTTCATTTATTTGTGATTCACTGGCTTTCTTGCCATTATTTGTTTACGGATTTAGGTTTATGTATTCATAAAATTTAATCAAAATTCTTCTAAATGTTTGTGTCGCTGTTAACTTTATTAGGGTTTGATTTGAGGTGATCCAACGACATCTGCAATGAAGTATTGTAACGAGATTTTGAAAATAAACGTTTTTGGTCGTGATATCCGTCGAACCGGGATTCGAACCTGCGACCTGCGATTACGTCGGATATATCATTAGATAAGCTTAAATCATTGCGATAATGGTAATGTCATATTCATTAAATACATGAAGTTATTGGATTTAATTACCGATTTAAATTCGAAATGAAAAATAAGATCCAAAAATCGTTATTAAAACGAAGTGCTGATTTAATTCAATCGACTCTTAAGGTGGCCCATCCCGCTCATCTCCCCATACAAAAGGGGAAAGAAGATCACGCCCATATTTCTTGTCAGAGATCCAAAATGTTGCTCAAAATAGTTTTATTTCATGGAATGGATAGGGGACTAAACAAATTTTACGGTCCGTCAAAAGTAAGCTCAGTCAGCCGATATGCTCTCAGTCGGTGTCAGACGTCAGTGATGAATTCAGTTGGGCGAGATTTCAAAGTATCAACAAAATGTCGTCTTGTGTTGTTGAAAAATATGGAAATAACGCCATAAAGGACAACTAGAGCAATGGAATCACATTCCACGTATAAGTGCAAGCATATTCAGTATATTCAGTGGCCCAGTGGCGCGACACTTCGGCGATCGCTCTCCGAAGTTAAGCAACGCTGGGTCCGGTCTGGTCTTGGATGGGTGACCATTCGACCGTTGAGAGAGGCTGGCCGTGGTTCGGATTCCACGTTAAACTGTAGGTCCCCTTCCTTACTTACTAGGTGGTAGGGTTAATCCCGCCCGGGTTGGTACCATCGCATTGAATGAACGATGGTCGAAGCGGCAATGAAAATTGTCCGTGTTTTCCATCCAGGTCAATGTAGCCGTGCAATATAAGGAAGGTCCTGGCATGGCACCTAGTTCCCATGTGGTGTATTGGGCTAATACCATGACCGAAGGTGTGGTATTAGCCATCATGTCCAGTCACATAAAAAAAAAAAATATTTTTAGTTTAGTTGACCTGAAACCTTTTATGTGTTGTAAAGGCGCAAACAGGGTTGGCACAAGCAAACTTAAATTGTCAGTTCGATTTTTATTTTTGTTTTCATTTCAGTATTATATATTGAACTAAATTTTATTTTAAAAACAAGTAGGGCTGCCAAAAAACAATAGTCTACGTAACTACTGTTTATTATTTTTTATAATGTCGTTTAGGATGTTAGTATAATATGTCTTAGTTCTGAGGCTGTGATAAAAAGGTACATCCTTGAAAATGGTCAAAATTTTACATGTGACAGACAGCTCGTTTCCATAAAGATTAAAATTCTCAAGTCATTTCTTGGCTTAAATGTCCTTTTGTCATTGAATGAGTATTCATTCCTTCAACCTGCTACATTTAATCATAGACTCCATCTTCTTAGGGCTATTATCGAAAAATATGTAAATGTAAAACTTTATCATATCCATAAAACCAATCCGGGGATTAAAGCCGCCACAAAAGGACAAAAGCGTAATAAACTGAACCTATTTAAAGGAAATAAAAAAAAATTAAAAAGAAAGAACTTAGTGGTTTATCAAAATACCATCACACATTTATGGCGAACGGCAATAATCATCAACAGGTTTTACATAACACTGTACTGACTATTACTTGGACTATTTTTTAGCATCTAAAACGCATTGAACGAAATTTTTAAATGCATAAAATGCAAACATGGACAATTCAAGAATAATCAATATTATTTGTTTTGCAATGTTTGACCCATACTTGCAATACATTAATGATTCCCTCTTTGTGTTTATTTTATTTTATGATTTCAATATTTACAAATTGTGTATATTCGACTTTATTAATTTATCCTTAGTATCGATGATTTTTACTCAGAATAACGATGGTTTAATGAATGATTCCATTAATATTTTTTTCATTTTCCCGCTTGCAAATTCGCGAAAAGATTATTTGATGCCTTGTTAACTATACAATCATGGTACTACTTGTTCTGACCACTATCACTAAATAGGAACCTTAATATTTTAATGCACAATACAATATATTGTTATTTATTTTCGTGATCATTTTTGGCAACCCTGCCGTTTTCACTTTCATTTTTCATTTAGTTTTGACGCGCCATTCTGCTCAAAGGGCTTAGGATGCGCGCATCGTTGATGTGTCATGATGGATTAGGATAAATTTTGCACTATATCTACGACTAGATGTCACAAATGTCACCATCCCTTTTTCTCATGCTATAACGAATTCAATTTAAGGAAATTTTTGTCTCATTTCATTCTTCCGCAATTAGATGAATCTATTTGTCACTTTTTCGCATGATGCATTTCCTTATACCTTGGTCCTGCTCTATTACCCTTTACGTAGTAGAGTTTGGTGTGCATGTAAAAGTATAGGTGTGTGAGTTTTTTAAAAAATAGGAACGCTTTTGAACTATCGTCAGTATGGAGGTACCGTATCCATTCTTTTTCATCTAAGGATCGAACTAGATGTCTGATGACCATTGGCATTGTAAAATTGTGTTTGGTTTCTAAATTATAAGGTCCGAAAGTTTTTTTTTTTTCGCGTTTTATACAATAACTTTGGGGTGGATTATGCAATGATAAAGTAAGAACATCTTAAAAAGATTAGTTGTCAGACATAGCTTATTTAATCAATATTTATAATCTATTGGGTTTTTGTTAGATTTTTGACTACAGCGGTCGTGGTTTACTTTTAGCTATAAGTCGTTTTGAAATTAAAATTTTCGTAAATCTTACCAAATCATACACTATGCACATTGTCTTTTTTGTGGACATGTTGCATCTTCCTCATCACGGAACCTGTCTTATTCTTTGCAACAGAGAAGTTCCCAGAGCGCAACAGCACGGTTTTGTACCGTGCCCGCGAATGAGTTAGGCCCGCCGGGTTGGGCCACCTTAAAGAGCCTTTATTACTAAAGTGCTGATTATCTTGTTATTGATTGCAAGCTACTAAGAAAGGCCCTTAATATGTGGCGATTAAGCTAATCAGCAGTAGGTTCAAAAGGCTCTTAGTGTTCCTCGTCTATTCATTTGATGAACTGAAATACAATACAATACAGTGAAAATAGACATAAAGATGTATAATAAATTAATCTCGGCCACAAAACACTTGACATCAAAATGATACGATACCCTGTGAAGCAATGGGCACTAAGACGAGACGTTCACAGTCGGTGAGCAGCGGCAAGCGCCGTCATTACGAATTAGCATACACAATATGCTCCGAGTTGGGCTCCGCACGCAACAGCTCGCAGTAGCTTTGTTTGTAGAAGATTGCTCTTGCTTCAGAGAGCTCGGTGAAGTGATTACTTACCATGATACTTTGCATAAGGCCACATTGGAGTTACGCATCGCGATCAACATTAATTCGATGTTATACAACGACGTCTTAAGAGACCCTACATTTTAAAATTGAAACGTTAATTATTTACCTATAAAGCTACCCTCAGGAGAAAACTGTTGTCCGCTGTTGTCTACATCTAAACATGGTAAGATTTAACAATTATTAACTTGAATATATTTTGAAAACCTAGAGGTTAGTCGCCTATGCGTCCATAAATTGGTTTTTCTTGTAAATAAATGAGTTAAAAGCAGTTTAATCTTGCATGCTTTTTGAGTAAAGTGGTGGTAAATAATCCAGTAAATAAAAAAAAATTGATAAATTAAAAAATAGGCCGTGCTCATAAAGGGAAGGTCCAATATAAAGGTAACTAGTTTCTTTAAGAATATGGTGGTTTTGGCTAATATCATGTCGGTGGGCTTATTAACCATCCATGTTCAGTTACATAAAAATCATCTAGCATCTTAGTATCTTGGTTTGGTTAGTATAAAGAAAACCTTCGATTTAATAAGATTACATTAGCGGGTTATTCATCAGAGTCAATAGGTAAGTAAATATTGCATGCGAATGATTAATATCGAGTGTTGCAACGAGCCATCAGGCGGATGGGAAGACAATGTTGTTACGCCTACAGGAACCGAACCTGTGACCTACTGCGGGTGTGATGTGCAATTGAGTAACTGACGCTTTGTGCTAACGTTAGATGATGATCGTGAGTCGAGCGCCACCCACGGCAAACCTTTGCAACGAGACCTCATTATGAAGATGGAAATTAGAGAAATGTATGATGAAGAGGAGGGTGAACCCAAACTTTACCAACTTTACCAAAGTGTGGTAGAGTTTGGGTTCAGTATTTTATTTATTTATTTATTTTGGTATATCCATAGTAGAAGTGTTCACAAAGATGTACAAATTAAATTTATGCCTTGTAGTAAGTTCAACAGCCGATCAAAATTATTTGTGCATTGCTACCCAACAAGGTGTGTTCCAAAGAAAACTTTTTGTTTATTGCTCAGCCCATTCGCTAGAGATTCAAAGGTTATTTGAATACCGCAAAAAAAATTAAATTCTAATAAATCGTTTGGTATAGTGAGCAGTAAATAATGCGAGTAGCAGGTAGACAATACACTGAAATCCAACATAAGAATTATTTTATTTAGTTTCACTTCCTTACTTTATTTTGTTTAATTATTATTTTAGTTTTAAGTAAGGTTATTGTAATGAAATAGTTCTTAAATGTTAAAAATATTCTTTATTATATATGAAATAGTTCTTAAATATTAAAATCCATACTAATATAATAAATTCGAAAGTACCTCTGTAGAATTTTCACGCCCAAACCGCTAAACCTAATCTGATGAATATAGGCTACCTTTTGTGGCGTATTAAACTCGGAGTAAAATAGGGGATATAACTCATCAATAATCAATTCAGCCCGACATCCGTCCAAAACGATGTTGACTCGAATAGAGCCGAGTACCTCAGCTAGTAGGCATAAAAATATAATACAAACAATCATAATACTTCTCTATCCAACTAGCTGTTTTCAAGAAAGTCCATCAAAAGTTCGTTGTGGTCGGGTGACTTCTTATGCAATTTGTTCACATTTTTGAGGTAAGGTGCCAAAACAACGCTTCATGCATTTGCCTTTTTTATTACGGTAAAACTGAAAAATACACAGCATGTAAACGACCGCCGGTCCTTTTTTTTACCACGTAGTCGATATTTGATTTTTATTACACTTATTAGAAACAAAAATGTACGTAAACGTCGCTAGACAAAGTGCGCAAAAATTATTTTGTCGCAGCACTGCTACTGCGCGTCTGAGACTGCTGGAACTGGTTTGTCGATAAGGGATGGATACGCTGTATAAGTATAGTGAATGTTAACATTTTTCAAAGTTATTAATTGTAATATCTAGGAAAAAACTAAACGAACTTTGTTGGAACCTTCAGGAATAACATTCATTAGGGAACACAAAGGACGGGTTTCGTTTACAACCTGTATATTTTGGACCCAAAACTAAATTAGTTTCACCCGTTTCACCATTTTCTAGCAAGTGCGGAGTTGCTGTAGAGAGAAATACGACGGACTTTGTTTTCCGTCACCTCCCCGCACCCCGTGACCGCTCCGTTGGCTGACGGTTCCCAGCTTCACGCATGTATTCCGAGAGGTTAAGCTGGCGGCCTGAAAAATCTGAAATACCTACCAAAATGTTTACAATACTTTTATTTTTAACATCCATAGTAGTCTTGAAATTGTCGTGTAAATCATGTATTTGTTTATGTATGTATATTTTATTATTTGTATATGTACATGGATGTATATTTTATTATTTTTATATGTATATGTATGAATATATATGTATATTTGAAATTTATAATAAACGTAGCTGGATCGATTTCAATATAAATGTACTACGGACGTCTTAAAATATGCTTTAAACAACTCTTGACGATCAACTTACACAATTCGATTACGCAAATCATTGTTCAATCTGCAAGTATCGAACCCTGGTGCACGGCAAAGTGCCTCAGCAACGCGGTGCCACAGCGAGTTCCCAAACTAATCAGCGTAAGCGATTGCACCATTACAATACATTTTTCAGGCGCCTTTCATGCGTGAAGCTTTTTGTGAAGAACGAGGTAACGATAGCGAACGGTGGCGTAATCATAGATCACGCCAGGGGGAGCCACCGGCGGAGTTCTCTATCGCTGGGTGGAACCATTGTGTTTTTTGCACGTAATACCTAACACACGTTTTGGTTACAGGCTATGGTCATTACGAGGATAATGTGGTGATCGATTTCCCGTGGTTGTTTCCTCAGTCAAATCAAGAAATATTTTTCTGGAATCTTGCGCATAAAATCAATCAAAGGGTTCCGAGCATGGCCAAAATGAAATTAATCGCATTCGTGACGAAATGCACTTTTCGAACTCAAAAATTTAACAAAAAAAATAACCGACTTCAAAGAAAAAGCACTAAAAAGTAAAAAATAATTTCCATTTTTTGTAGTTACGATTTTTGTTATTTTTTGAGTCGGCGTCAGCCGGGCACGCGCTGCGCCAATCAAGAGAACCTTGGCTACCTTGGCTGACACCGACTCAAAAAATAACAAAAATCGTAACAACAAAAAATGGAAATAATTTTTTACTTTTTAGTGCTTTTTCTTTGAAGTCGGTTATTTTTAATTGGTATTTTTTTTATTTGTTTACTTTTGGTGAATCTGAAGTACACTTACTAATTTGTACACGTCCTTTCCAATAAAAAAAGAATCACCGAAATCGGTTGGCGTCAAAATCGGTTCACCCAGGCAAAAGTTATGAGGTAACAAACATAAAACAAAAAAAAACATACAGACGAATTGATAACCTCCTCCTTTTTTTGAAGTCGGTTAAAAAGAGAAAGAAAGTGATGTAGTTCGAAGCGGGGGTTTCAATCATTTGACCACAAGGAGTAAAGCGCGGGGGCGCCCCTGAACTAAGAGCTATAAAATCCACCGTTGGCATCGGTCAGTTTAGATATGTGTCCGCTATAACTAGAGAACCCCTTACCCGATTTGGATTCGGTTTGTATCAACGTAAATTATTCGTCCCATCATTTATAGACTAAGTACTTCTCATCAATATTAGTCATCAAAATGCTATTCACAACGTCTTTTATTACCACAGAAATGGCCCTATTTGGTGGCAAAGTGCATTCACTATGTATGTACTATAATAATACCATACACTGTGTAAGGTCTATGACACATCACCGCCCACATCTTGGATGCAATAACCCGCCTTGTGCTGTGAACTTTGTGCTCATTTTATTAGGCGTACGACAAAGCGTAAATCAGAGCTATCAAGATCCACGCTTGCGGTGACGATAGGCTCGGGTCACCTCTTTCCCTAAAATATGGTTTAAAGAGGCGATGGCTCGACACGGCGTGATGCTCGTGAACGGGTGCTGTTTGTAGGGAATGGCCTGCTCCAGTTGGCAACATGGTAGATGGTGGACATAGTCATCACAAATAAACTGATTTTTGTCGTGAACTTTTGCACACGATATTAATTTTCGAATATTTTCAATCTTCAGAATATCTTACTGTTAAAATTGTTGTTTGTTAGGAGTGTCAAAATATATGAGGCATAAATGGTCTTAATTTTGGAACTCGCTGACCGAGAAGCTCTTTTTACAGCTTCAAGAGACCATAGACCTGAGAATACCTCCACGCGTTCGTGCATATCCATGACATTAGGAGACGCAATGAACTATTGCTGGTCCCTAGGCACAAGCTGGTCAAATTTAGAGGCAGTTTTAGGTACGCGGCCACAAAATGTTGGAACAACCTCCCACCACCCGTTCTGTATCTGCATACGCAGTCGCTGTCCTCTTTTAAAAAATCTCTGAAATCCCATCTTTTAAGTCAGCAATAGGCCAATTAATCTAATCTATTTGTTAAACATTTTAGTTACATTGATATATAATCCATTTTATTATTATTCCACTCAATCTCTCCCTCCCACATTGCATACACACATAACCTCACACAAACACCCTTGTTACAACTCTCATATACGTATATAAATGACACACCTCACATTCTAAATCTCTCTCACACACTTACACACAAAAACACACTTTTTTTTTTTACAATCAAACACTGTTAAACTTTTTTATAAAATTAAGCTAATTATATTTTCACTTCATTTTATGCTGGCAAACACGAAGCAGCGTCACCTAAACTGCAATGTTTAAAGATAGTTATAGTAGGGATTCGTCTGAAAACCAGCTTCGTAGTTTTCTGCGAGACAGCTGAGATTGATCCCATTTGTCACAAATTGAAGATACCTACAAGAGAATGCAATGTTTAAGTGTTTTTAATTTAGTTTAATTTGTTTTATGTTCATTACTCTATTGTACTTATGTGTTGTGGCAAATAAAATGTCTTATGTCTTATGTCTTATGTCTTCTTGAAAAAAAGGTCTTGACAGACAGACCGACAATGGAGTGATCCTATAAGAGTTCCTTTTTCGCGTCCATCCCCTTTTTAGCGTTCTTAATGCGTATGATGGTGGCACCAAAAAGTATATTATATCGCTATTTTCCGATCTGGAATAAATCAATCTGCTGACATGCTGGTTGCAGTGCGTAGTATGTGGTGAATTTTCACTGCTTTTCACCTGCTTTCTTTAAAGAGACTGTTGGAAGCAGCCTCCGCCACCGCAGTGCCACCTATAGCCGGCTCATTGCGGTTACTCTCACTTTAATACAATATATGTATCCTGGGATTTTACTATGGTGAATAACTCGCCCGGTGAATAGTAGGAGAATAGCCAAATTACTGATTATATCTGATGTTTAGTTGCATTTTGTACCAGCCAACTGGTCAATTTCAATCGCTTGGCCCAATATCACTTCATTTGAAAGTTATCATAGTACGAAATGCAACTATTACTTTGCCGTCCGTCTGTCTGTCCACCCAAATCCTTTTTGTCAGATACCAACCCAGGTGGTCTTGCCATCTAGGGGAAAGAGACCTACATTTTTACGTGGAATCCGAACCTCTGCCAGCCTCAACAGTTGATAAACGCTCAGAGGTGCTTCACTAAAGTTTATCGAATCGCAAGGCGTCGCGCCACTGGGCTAGCGAGGTTGATAAACTAAATATACCTAATTCTAATAAATAAACTCTATCAGTCGTATTCAGAACGGGCGGACTAACTTTAATACGTCGGACTAAAACGGTTTTTGTATGGTTAGTCCGGTCCTAATCTCGTACTATCTTTTGACATGTTCTATCTGAATACAACTTTGTGAGGAGCTTTTGTTTCGCGATAGGTGGAAGGCCGTCGGGTCGGGTTCAGAGTATTACTCAGTTGCGAAACCGCGCTCACCCACACCAGGCTCGTCATACTGATTAATTAACCTCATTCTTAAGTGTTGGGGGCCCAATTGAGAGCTTTACACTTATTGGTTAAGTATTTGTGAGCCGAGTGGGCTCGGAGCTGGCAACACACGATGCCATCAGAAAATGAAGAGAGGACCGGGAGGTGCTAGGATGGTGCTAGATTATCTCACCCTTGCAAGTAACTCACATAAGTGACTCACATTACCATGTACCACCTGGGGGTCCATTCAGAGCAAGAGTGAGTTCGAGTTCGGGAGTGAGTTAACCTAAAAATAGCTGGGAAATATATTATTATTCGAATAACGGAACCGTTATTTATACTTCCAACGTATTTACGGGACAAACCAGATTTTTACCTTACTGTAATGATGTTCTAGAAGTGTGGAAACATTAACTATTTAAAAAAGTGAGTTGATATTTAGTTGCGAATTCGAACTCACTCTTACTCTGAATGGACCCCCTGGGGTGTTACCATGGTGAATGACTCGTCAGGTGAATAGCAGATGATCAAGAAAATTAATGGTTAAATCTGACGTTTGGTTGCATTTCGTACCATGCCAACTGGTAAATTTCAATTCGCTTGCAAAATGAAATGAAATGCAACTAAATATCAAATTTAATCACTCTGTTGCTTATTCACCCGGCGAGGTAACTTACCATGGTAGCCCCTCTGATCCTAGATTTTTTTTTATCATTGTCACTGATATTGTGACGGGTCGTGCTTTATATAAACGAACATTTTAAGGTAACTCAGCCTAAAATCAGTGTTGACCAAGGTAATCTCACATCATACGTCAATTGGGCGTAACTCTTATGAGCATGTCTATCTGTCTTTTTGCTTTCGCTCGTAGTTTAGTGGCGCGGGAACTTTCCTCGCATACCAGGGGTTTGGCTCATTCCCTGCAACGGGGCATGCACCACTTTCTTTCTCTTTCGGAGGTGTATCTCGTAAGTGCATTTTTTCACTAATGCACCATTAACCCTCCCCCTACTAGGTGGCAGGGGTAAACCCGCTCGGGTGGTACCATCGCACTGGATGTCGGAGTAGCAATAAAAAAAATTCCATGTTTTCCATCCAGTCAAATACAGCCGCGCTCATTAATGGAAGTTTCTGGCATGGCGCCTGATTCCTTCAGGAATGCGCTGTGTTTGGCTAATATCAAGACTTTGTGTGTGGTATTATTATCCATCCAAGTCCAGTTACATAAAAAAAATAACTTTGAAGCCATTAAACTAATTATGATACAGCTTGTATCTGTTTAATTTAAAGACCATTTAAATTGATGGGATATTAATGCGGGCGTAGTCGCGGGTAGGACATCCTAGTAGTCACCACGACAAAGTAACTCATCGCGCTTGACCGGTCAGTGTCGTCTATCGTTACACATAATTTGTACTTATTTAGTTAACTCGTTAATGCACACAGCCCGGGAGACCATTTTGCTGTAGTTACATTATATTGTTAGCGAATAATTCAAGTTAATAAACTATTTATTCATGTAACTGGATACGGAATAAATTAACATAACTTCTGTCATGATCCTAGCCCAACATATGGGAAATAGATGCGAATGCTAGCACATGGCCTCTTACGACATGTAAAAACCGCATCATCCTAGATGCCATACATTGCACTTTGACCCACATACGTGTTCCTTGCAAATGCCAATGCCTACTGTGGCGCCGAGGGTGATGCGCTCTGTACGTGACGTAAAGCGTTGGTCCTGTTATAAATCTGGATAAGTTAAAATAAGATCTATTTGCAGATTAATGGTGTGATGTAGTAATATGTCAACAACCATTAAGCCTTTAAGGTATTTATTACTGGATATTTCAAATTATTTATTGTGTAGAGTATTTTTTCAAGTATACAATAATAATCTATCTTACACGCCACGTGAGATCAAGGTCCCATGCCGATACCTTCCTTATGCATAGCTAAAAAATCGTGTGCAATTACACTAGACCAGTCTTTCTCAAAGCGGGCGATAACGCCCCCTTGTGGGCGCTAGAAGACTACAGGGGGGCGGTGAAGTGGTTTAGGGGGGCGATGGCTGATTTGCATTTTTCTAATACTTTATAGTAGCTACTTCAAACTTAAATGAAATCTAGTAGGTAGGATTGATTATTTGGCTAAATATTATTTAAAAAGTTTACTTTAATTGCCTTAAATTGCAAACTCATGTGGGACACTATAAATACATAATTAAATTAAAACTATTAAAGTAATGATTGTGATTGTTATTTGTAAGATGTGGTGAAGCTAAACATTATGGGGGGCGCTGGAAAGTAATGTATTCTTAAAGTAGGCGGTGAACAAAATTAGTTTGAGAACCTCTGCACTAGATGAAATCATACATTTTAAAAATGTATGTCTACGTAACTCCATAGTTGCTTTAAAAGTATTTAAAAATATTGAAGTACTTTTTTAAACATGAGGATCACACTGGCGAAATTAATGTACCGACCGTTCTGACATCCCCGTAGATGACGTAAGGGTTTCTCCCGTCAGCTCCCGGCGCGTAATGACAGCCTTCGGCGCGGCAGCGGCTGCGCGCGCGCCTGTCGTCACGGCGTAATTACACGCGCATGCGCAGCTAGCGAGCGGCGCGGGTGCGTTGCGGTGCGCGCGCGCAGGGAAAGTGCGGCCCGCAGATTGGATCTAGAAATTGTAATTCATGGCGGATTGATAAACCTGGAGAAACCGCTGGGACATACCGGGTGGACGTGATCACTTACAAGAAATGCTCGGAAATTCACAGAAATAAAAATCTTTAGGAGGCAACGAGTTACGATTTGTAACAGTTACGCCAGTGGTCTTTTGAAGACCACTGGTTCGAATCCCAGAGTATCACCTCTTTATTTCGTATCCGAGATTATAATATTAATTTCCTTTGAAAATGCACGTCAATATATGGTTGTGAACCATCTAAAATTGGTTACTGGGCGGTTAAGATTGGACGACAGATGATTGAACCGGCAGGCAATGAAAAATGTCCATATTTTCGGTCCATCCTATGTCGACGTGCTCATCAAAATAAACATTATCATATAAATTTATGGAAATCCGTGCTCAGGAATCAGGAATATTTCATTTGAGAAAACAGCTTTTACCGCGATTTTCTCACTTTTTTACCATTTCCTACCTAAGTCAGTCAGTCAGTCAGCGTGTTTGCGTCCACTGCTGGACATACGCCTCTCCAATTTTTCTCCAGTTCTCCCGGCCCTCAGCGGTACGGTTCCTACCTACAATATAACATATTTCCATCAAGAAAGTCGCTTTGAAAAAAATTGCGGCATTTTTGCTCTGATGGGACATCAATCACTACTCCTGTCCTTCCATGCCCGCTGCCCCGGACGCACCCTGTGCCGCTGCGTATAGGGTAGTATATGCGCCGCGCGCGCGCCGGCGGGACCGCAAGCAATGCGACGACGCAACGGGGTCAGATTGTAAGATATCCCACACTTTTACGGCAAACAACCGCCGCTTACCTTACACTGCTCAAATTTAGACAGGCCATGTACAAGGAATGTGATATATGTATGCATAATCGACGGTGAATCGGGGACACATTAATTGAAGAAAGAGCCCAGTAAAAAGAACTACTTTACGATTTTTTTTTAAATGTAACCTGACACGGATGTCTAATACCACACAACTACCGCTATGATATTAGCCCAATACACCCCATTCCCGAGAGAATTAGGTGCCGTGCCAGGACCTTCCTTTTATGAGCACGGCTACACTGAACTGTATGGAAAACACGGACAAATTTTCATTGCCGCATCGATCATCTTTTCATCCAATGCGATGGTACAAACCCAAGTCGGGGCGAGGAATTGGACCCAGGCCTCTGGTACGCTAGGTCACTCCCCGCGCCACTAGGCTACGAGCCGCTCGAGAATATACTGCAAGGCTCGACCCGAACCAACATAACATACCATTCGCCGGTATACATACATATCCCTTGGAATCATTGTAAATACGAGGTATCTGGTTAAAGGTGTTTACAGTGCCAATGTACGCGTGACAAGGGCGGTTACCATGGTAAATTATCTCGCCGGGTCATCAGGAAAGTGAGTGATTAAATCTGACGTAACGTTGTATTTCGTACCAAGCTAACTGTCGAATTCGGTCAAGTGAACTGGAGAGTTGACAAGATAAATAACTCGCCTGGTGAATACCAGATGTACAGCAAAAGAGTTGCATTTTGTGCTATGCCAACTGGTAAATTTCAATTCATTTGGCCGAATAACAAGACATTTGACAGTCACCATGGTAGTAAATGCAACTTAACGTCAGATTAAATCACTCTCTGGACTGTTCTTCCCTGTTATACATCTGGCGACTTAGCATACCATGATAACACCTCTGAAATTTGCCCGTTAGCATGGTCAGCTAAACGTCAGACTTAGGGCCTTTTTCATTAGTGCTGTTTTGGGCCCTTCTTGCCGGCTTGCAATCTATACCATAGGACAAGACAATCAGCACTTTAGTAATAAAGGTCCTTTGAGTGTCGAATAAGATAAATCAACACTTGGTGAAAACCAGGCTTAATCACTTACTTACCTGTTCCCCCGGCGCGTGGTAGCCCCCCAGGTTTGGAGTGTAGGGCCACTCTGCACCTTCCTGCCTGGCCGTTTTCGGCGGGAAAGTAATTCTATTCCATTGTGACCCACTTTAATTAATATGGAAGTTGTTAGAGTGCGGCGCGTCGCGGTCAGGGGGCGGAGGGGGGGAGGGGGCACAAAATCCTTCAGCCGCCGAGGTCGCCTGAAACCTTATTTCTGAAACGCCGCTTAGAGAGAGATTCTATTTTGGTACGACAATAACTTTTAACGGTCAGCTTAGTACTTAGGATCCGATAACTATTTTTAAAAATATTCTTTTAGTAAAGTATACAAAGATACATATAGTATAACATTCCCAGAAGGTAAAGTCAGCCAGGGAATTAAAAGCCTATACTCATAAGTTACTACTTTATAAGAATAGTACTATATAAGTATACCTCATGCCCGCAAGCATGAGAGGTCATATAGCCCAACTGAGGGTGGCACTCAAAAATAAAAAATATATATAGTTAAGTAAATATATAGTGCGAAACGTGGATTGATAATAATTAGAGTATACTTTTCGTTTTAAGCTTTTTTGCACGAATATGATACATATGTAGAATCGACCGTCAAGCAAGGACAAATAAAAGGACCATTGAAAAGTATTACAGGTGTTCACGGGCCAATGGTCCAAACGTAGGCTTGGTAAAGTTAAAAATACGTAACTACTCGCATTAAGCAATTATATAACACTATGTTAGTGGGATTCATAGATTACCGGAAGGACTGTAGGAGAATTCCAAATGATGTGTATAGACCGGGTGGGGAAACTGGTAGACTCACTGACCGCGAAAGGTTCGCTTTCTGGTTCAAGTCCAGCTTTACAACGGAACACACTTATAAAGAACACACTTACAGCTTTATAAAGAATTTATTTCAACAGTTTCTTTTAATTAATATGTCCTTGCTTCACAGTCGATTCCAAATATACTAATATTCGTTGAAAAGAATCACTATCCTAGGACGTAAAATAATTTAATAGATATGATTATTTCATAAACGTGTCAGAGCTGAGAGAAAATAATTATGTGCAAGTGCATTTGTAATAACACGCCGTTGTCCCGGAGGGGTATGCAGAAATTATAGAACGCAATGGGATGCAACCACAGCGTATTTTGTTCTTTCCTCAACAGGAATGCATATTCTTATAACTGCTCGTCGATTACGGGGTGCTACGAGTTGACCTTTAATTAATCAGCTGATGACTGAAAAAATTTTTTCGTGCTATGTTCCGTCCGTTGTGTACTTGTCTTGACTTTCTTTGATTACACATTCATTCTATATGCCAAAACCATCTCAACTTCCCTATGTTGGTCACATTGTATTTATACCGTTTATTGCATACCACTATGAGTACATAGGATGCAAGAAGCGAACTATTTCCAAAGGCTATTGAATTGAATTTTAGAGAAAATATATGTAGAGGTAGCAAAAAACGTCAAATTGCATCACTAAGACTAGAAAAAAATATATGATTTAAAACGATGCATAACAATCAAACATGCTTTTATTAATTTTATTGTTTTAATATAACAAGTACCAAGATTTTAATTATACAAACAGCACTACCGTAACCGCAACTTTGGAATTTGACCCACATACCATTTTCTTATAAATCACAATGCCACTGCGCCGTTTACGGTGATGCGCTCCGTACTTTACGTTTCCCTACCTCTAAACATTGTCAGATTTTAATCAAATTTATTGTATCACTCGATTTTGATTTTCTTGTAAATATCTGTATTTTTCAGTAAAAATAATTCTAAAATAAACGTAAAAAAGACAACTTTTTTCCAATGTTTATTAGCCAATATTTTCCAATCTAAAAGGTATATTAAAAAGGAATGTGACATGTATGTATGTATACTCGACAGTGAAGTAAGGACACATTAATTGAAGAAAGAGCCCACTAAAAAGAACTACTTTACGAATATACTGCAAGGCTGCACCCGAACCAGCAAAACATTCCATTCGCGGGTATTGCGTCTACCAATTTCTTCAATTAATGTGCCCTTGCTTCACGGTCGATTATACATACATGCATGTCACATTCCTTGGAATAAGCGACGTACCTGCTTAGCTCGAAAAAGTATATTTACTTAAGGTATATTAAAAACATTAAAACATACAGACATAGATATCTATGCTATGTATATGAATCCAAAATTTGTAAAACGTAGTAAAACATTAAGAGCATGGAAACAGTTATCGTCCGTAGCATGAGGAATTGATAGGTTAACGACTCTCTTAATGTTAAGAGGCAATTGATCCTAAAGTCGTGCCGAATTAACGAATATGACGGAAAAAGAAGCAGGAGATTTCATCTGGCAACCCCTACATTTTTACTGTAATTAAATACTAGTAGCGAGCAGACGTGTAGTGATCTTATAAATAATATATATTGTAATTCTTTCGTCACCCATTCGCTCCATATGTCCAAACTCGTTTAACGCTTCTTGATTTCTTTGTTATTAGAAATTTAAATTGTTTACCTAATTGGCGCTCATCTAACATCTAACGGTATAAAAAGTTTTCTAACCTCATACTTTATTACGAAACGTTAAAAAAAATTACTAGAAATGTTTATGGTTCGGACCTTAACCATCGCATTCTTGATCCATGACATGTCTGTCCAGTTCTACCCCTGAATACCAAACCTGAAGGCTAAAATAATTGTAGCCAAATATTGAAGCTCTAGCCTGCGCGGCAATCGACGGCTGGCGAAACTCGCCTCATTTAATCATTAGGCAATCCCTAAGACAAATGGGGCGACACGTCGCGCGTCGTCTTTATTTAAGGTGGCACTTCCCGGTGGGACTGACTCATTCGTGAGCACGGTGCAAAACCGTGCTATTGCGCTCTGGGACCTTCAATGTTTCAAAGAAAAAAACAGGCTCCGTGATGAGAAGGGTGCAACATGTCCACAAAGCAGACAATGCGCATAGTGTTTGATTTGGTAATATTTACGATTTTTTTTATTACAAAACGACTGATAGCTAAAAGTAAACCACGACCGCTGTAGCAAAAAAACTAAATGGATTATAAATCTTCATAAAACAAGCTATGTCTGATGAATAATCTTTTTTAAGTTGTTTTTTTTATCATTGCATAATCCACCTCCAAAGTTATTGTATAAAACGCGCGAAAAATTCGAACTTTCGGAACTTATAACTTAGAAACCAATCTGCGGTTCTTTTTTTGTCGGTTCCTCTTCACTATAGATGTAATCGAACTGGCAGATTTTTTTTTACTAATTCGACTGTGCAGCATACATATAATGGAATCCTCCATCATCACAGTCATCCAATCATAATTAAACTAAAACAGAAACTACAAAAAAATATACTTTTTTTTTACTCCTGGTGAAGTTGCTTGTCGGTTCTCCTCAGTCTGTGAACCTCTTTAACGAATTATTAATATAATATATTAAAAAAATAAAATATTATTAAAATAAAATTATTTAAAGCTATTGAAAGAAAATAAAAGAAATTTAAGCGCTCGACGATCTTGTAGATTTCGGGCACGAGTCCGTTTTAGTGAGAGCCAAGTAGAATATGTACCCAGGGCGTTCTGCTGTGCTCGGATCGGCTTGACGAACTCCACGGGGTTACCCAGCTCCTGTCGGCCGACAGTAAGCACGAGAACCATGCCAGAATTTCGTCTTATCGGAGTGTGTTAGGAATCTCAGTACCGTCCGGTTTTCTGCTTGCGATCTGACGTACGTAACGCAGTCTTTTCTACAGAATCGCTGCCTCGTTTCTGGGTAGCGCCGCGGGTCGGCTGGTTCGATTGTGTACGTGTGCTTGCAGAGACGCAGGTTCCAGACCGGGTCACACGTGATGGTTTTATAAGGTTGATCTGCTCCGATCGGTACCAACCTGTACCAACAGGTCGAGACCGAAAAACCTGCTTCTTTGTGAAAGCACCCTACTTGGCTTATTAATGAGATGATGGTAATGTCCATAACATATGTACCTACAATTATCAAACTATACCTACTGGTACTACCTGAAAAAATATTATTAGCTTATCACACTGTAACCCTAAGCATTTTCTCCGATTTTGCTATTCTACAATTAACGAGAACGCATTTTAATGCTCTTTAGATGGATACATTCAAATTGTTGCTTTAGGTATATTCTGTCTTAGCGTTGGATACCTTTGACCCCAACCAACCCTGTCTAAACTTTGCATTGAAGACCGGTTCCAAAAAATATGTTTCCTTACCCTTAAGTGCCCACACTTTCTAGTTTCTTACAAAATAAATAATTTACATAAATCAAGAAAGTATACGCCCCAAGACACTTCCTTGTGGTACCCCATATACCAATGAATGGGATCATGTAGCAGTGCGCAAAGTTCGCGTTCGCTTCGCTAAATCTTCGCGCTAGGGCCCCGGACCACGTCTGCAACCCCCGAAGGTCAACAGTGGTGTAACCGGCGGCGGCGTGTGTGGAAGTAATACCACCGCCGCACGCACGTCGCCACCACCACCCCCCGCGCGTAACGTTTTACAATATGACTAGTTACTGTTTTCTACAGGTTATTCATTTAAATTAAATAAATGTTAAGGTAAGAGCGTGTTTGTACGGATTTGTCTCTCCGACAAACACAGGCGCTGGTACTGTAACTTGTTTTTGCTTACTTATTCCTAAACTTTTTTGACTAAAGATAGAGATCTAAGTAGAAACTGAAATATTAATTTGTGAACAAATGTTATTTTTCTTACTATCTCTAGCCATCAGTATATTTTAAAATGTCTTGTCTTGAATAACTTTTTCAATCGAAAAAAGACTTATCGGTTATCCAATGACTGCATAAAATTGTTTATCTGTTAGACAATGAATACATAAAGTTTTTATCTGTTAGCCAAGTGGCTACATAAAGGTTTCAATCTGTTTGCCAATGACTGCCCAAAAGTGTTCATCTGGTGGCCAATGGCCAAAAAAAATTTATTCGGTTGCCAATGACTACGTAAAGGTGTTTATCTGTTATACACTGACTGCGTAAAAGTGTTTATCTGTTAGCCAATGACTGCATAAATAAAAAGCAGGACACGTATGCAATGATCGTTCCGATGGTCTTCTATCGTCTCTGCTTACCTTCCGGGAAAACTCTGGTTGAATTTATGCCGAGAGTTAATTTCTTTCTGGTCGTACGCTTTCAAGGGGCCTTTCCTATCGAATTTATAAATTACGTGCTTCGTTCACATGTTGTGTTCAGTGGATCACGTATCTCCGGCAACATTCGTGTAAGGAGAGATTCAAGAAACATCTTTGTAGTTTTCATTTATGAAAAACCAAAAAAGATAAGTGAATTCACTTTGTTGATTTTTTTTACCGTGCTGATGCCGTGGATGCGTGCATATTGTGTTGGAATATCTTGCACTTCGCGTAGCAGCTAGATGCGTTCAGTTCTATTGAGGGCATAAGTCAACCACATTTTTTTCTAAAGTTGTAAGATGGTTCGGTGGTTTACCTATGTTTTAAAAAAATACTGGTAAATCCTTGGCGCTCTTTTTATTTGATATTGTCATTTTCAAATATGTCAAACTTACTGGTCAAATTCGTAGCAACTTCATATATTCAAAGAGCATGTATGAAGAGATGCATCCCTGTTGAAGAAGGGAGAGAGGGATGTCGCTCTATCTACGTGCCTACCCCTCCGGGGAAAAGCAAAATATTAAGTAATATAATTGAAAGCGCCAAGGACTTGCCGTTATAATATTGAGGGGCCTTACATACTTTGGCAAACTGGTGTGTATCTTTGCATTCTTCTAATCTTCTTATTCAAATTGAACTACTAAAATAACTTACACTTGAAAAAAAAAATTTTCAGTTTTTGTGAGAAAAATGTATTTTTTGTATGGGGAACTCATATGATATTATCCAAGAAATAATTCGGCCCGACATCAGTCCAAAACGACACTGATCCGAGCAGAAGGGTACCTCAGATAGTATTAAATAAAACAAAATGTGGTTTCACTTTCGCACTAATTGATCTGAACTCACTGCTGCTAGCACTTCAACTATTAATACATTTGCATGATGAGAATGTGATTTATTGGACGGTTTTCCTATCTATGGCATGAAAATTAAACTCAGATACATCACGGTAGATTCCGTGTTCATACGTAATTTAACAATAATAAAATAGTCCATTACGAGATTGCTTAAATGTACTTATCGGTTTAGTTTTTGAATAAAAATGTGTGCTAGAAATTTAAAATATGAACCTGTCTCGACCATGACTGCACACATAAGGCCCACTTAAATGAAATAAATTAATGTTTATAATTGTTCGCGTTTGCGGTAGAAACGCTCGGGCCGTGGAGCGCAAATGCAAACTTTTTTTGGAGGACTGTGTGAAATAAAAAAAAAACATGAAATGGGGGGGGGGGGGGGGCTACTTCTACCTAAGAATACGTCCAGTCATTCAGGTCGGAAACGCCGCTTGTGTTCTTGAAAAATTTAAAAAGGCGCTTTTTTATTTTAAGTTCGTTTAATTGTAGTGTTTTATTTTTAATGTAATATTTTTTTGAATTCAATTAAAAATATCATCATTATGACTTAATATTGGTACTTCACCGAAGAGGATTAGGTAAACATAAATATGCATATTTATGTTCATGTAGGTAATTTAAAGACTAATTTCCTTTTTAACCGACTTAAAAAAAAGGAGGTTCTCAATTCGACTGTTTTTTGTTACCTCAGAACTTTCGACTGGGTGAATTGATTTTGATGCTTTTCGTGTTTTTCGTGTGATCCCATTAAATTTTTTCTAGTTCTGACAATGGCATCCATGATAAAATTATATAAGTCTTAAATTTGCATTAAGTATTTGCGCGACAAATGGACGAATAACTAAATATTTCGCAAACCAATTTCTATGATTCTTTTTTATTGGAAAGGACGTTCAAATTAGCAAGTGTACTTCTGATTTATAAAAATAAACAAAAATTTAACAAAAAAAACGGTCTTCAAAGAAAGAGTATTAAAAAAAAATGATATATATAAAAATTATAATTGCAATTATTGTAGTTAATTACTGTTATTTTTTGAGTCGGTGTCTCTTTACTGCATTTTTGTTGTGTACACATTATATTAAGTTCAAGAACAGGGGGTCCATTCAGAGTAAGAGTGAGTTCGAATTCGCCACTAAATATCAACTCACTTTTTTAAATAGTTAATGTTTCCACACTTCTAGAACATCATTACAGTTAGGTAAAAATCTGGTTTGTCCCGTAAATCCGTTGGAAGTATAAATAACGGTTTCGTTATTTAAATAATAATATATTTCCCAGCTATTTTTAGGTTAACTCACTCCCGAACTCGAACTCACTCTTGCTCTGAATGGACCCCCAGAGCCACGTTAATTTTTATAAAAATGTGTACAAAAAATACCCTCCGAAAACTAATATTAGTGTGTATGGACTTTTTCTAAAAGTTAGAACAACAAAATTTGATTTGTAATTTTAAAAATATATTGTTAAAACGTCCATTTGTATGTTGTTTATTTTTTTATTTTCCTTATAGATTGGAAAATATTGGTTAATAATAATTGAAAAAAGTTGTCATTTTAAATTTTGTTTACTGGAAAATTTACATACAAATAAAAACATTCTAAATTTTAATAAAATCTGACAACTTTTAGGTTTCAGCATGGGGCCCGGAAGACGATTTCGCATTCGGATGACGTAGTCGGCTGAACCGGGGTAAAATGTGAGAAAATAAGTGAGGGTTTTCGATGTTTTTTTTTTTATGTGACTGGACATGGATGGCTAATACCACACCTTCTGTCATGGTATTAGCCTAACACACCACATGTGAACTAGGTGCCATGCCAGGAACTTCCTTATATTGCACGGCTACATTGAACTGGATGGAAAACACGGACAATTTTCATTGCCGCTTCGACCATCGTTCATTCAATGCGATGGTACCAACCCTGGCGGGATTAGCCCTACCACCTAGTAAGTAAGGAAGGGGACCTACAGTTTAACGTGGAATTCGAACCACGGCGAGCCTCCCTCAACGGTTGAATGGTCACACATCCAAGACCAGACCGAACCCAGCGTTGCTTAACTTCGGAGAGCGATCGCCGAAGTGTCGCGCCACTGGGCTATTGATTCACGAGAGTCTTAATGGCGCACAGATGGTTGGACTTGCCGAGAAATTCTGGCTCCATGTCAGTATATGGTATCGGTATAGAAAACCCAAAGTTGCAAAAGGTTTTAGTCGACGAGGTGTAATCTCGAAAAATGCGATGGGGTGAGATTGATTGATGAAACGATGCGTTTGCTATATTTTCAGGTATAGCGAACGGTTACCGTACATAATGTACCATCACACTTAAATGTTTTCGTGAATTAATATAAAATTATTGTTTTTACCTGCGTTCATCTTCTATCATAAATGATAAATACTTGCTGTTAATGTAAAAACAAATTAAATTCATTTGTTATTTACAAACATACATATACTGTTTATCTGTAAGCAGTGGCAAACTCATTTGTAAACATACACCAAGAAGACGTTGAAAACATTATCTGAGAAGATCCTTACCAGTTCTTCTTCGCTGTGATTGTTGAACTAGCAAATGATAAAATATAACTAATCCGAGTATAGCCTATGGATAATAAATACACAATATAATACATTAGCAAGAAAGGTCAGATATTAAGGCATATATTTGTAACTGCGTGTGTGGTGACTACGAAATAAATTATCTATAATATTGCTAATTTCGTTCTACAGCATAACCCTCCAATTTTCCTGGATCTCCATGTGGACTAGTAGTCTTTATTTTTTTAATTATTTGCTAAAAAAAGCAAGTTTTGCATGGTTTTAATTATATTTTCATATACTAATAATCGGCACGAGAGTCCGATTGAAATGTGAAGTTTTTAACTCTAAGCATGCAGTTTACGAACGACTCAACTTTTCATAGTTTGTTACGACCTTACCTTTGATGACATCATCCGCATTGTGGCTGAAAAAGATTAGTCTTTATTACTGCATGAGTCACTAAATAATTCAACATGATTCAACCGTTACGTTACATCGCATGACTTTGACATTATTCATAAAACTTTGCGAAATTACTTGACCTTTCGTATGGTCAAAGTACCTACTTTGAACCTTCCGCTACACATGTAGTCAATTTACTAAATCTTACGTTATTTTCAGAGTGCTCCCGACCTCGAAGAGGAATCGAGAGTCATCCTTCGCGATCATCGCCGAGACCCCCGCCCCTTCGCGCCCTACCTCACCCAGCCTTCTCCCCGCGGAAACCCGCAGCGGCAGAAACTCCCCCTTCAAGGGAAGAGGATTCCGCGAGGAGACCTCCCGGCACACGACACCGGGAACGTCGAGAGCCAACTCCCCTCTGCAAAGAAGAACCAACTCCCTCTCGAGATTAGACATGGCGCAAGTCGCTGCGATGCCACCGCCTATAAGCTTGAGTAGACCACACTCTCCCAGGAATTACATCAAGCAGAATATCGAGGAAGTTCGGGAGATCAGCGAGTTCAATAGGGAGAAAAACGAGGCAGAAGCGGAGCAGAAGAGAAGGGAGGAAGAAGAAGCTCTATTGAAAGAGATGGGACTATTAGATAAAAATGCCAATATTGAACCAGTTAAAAGTCTTAGATCTAGGTCGAACTCTCCAAGTAAAATTAAGCTAAGGTCGAGGTCTAATTCACCGTCGGCGATATTGCACGTCGAGAAGATTCCTGAAGATAGCAAGGATTTTATTAACCCTGAGGATACCACAAAAAAACCAATGGTGCATAGGTCAAGAGTTCGATCGGTGTCCAGATCACAACCACAATCCAACAACGGTTCCCCAAAGCACTCCAAAATTCCGAAAAGACAAAACTCCGTGTCACCAACGAGGCCTGACAGTAAACCTGATAAGGTTGTAGGTAACAACTTAAATAAAAACCAAAGGTTTATTTCCAACAGCACGAGTAGCATTCACGATAGTATAAGAGTAGGAGGCAAAGCGTCGGAGCAGAAAAAAATCATGAGCAAGAGCAGCCAACATCTGAATATCTCGCCTTCTATTTTAAAGTCAAAACCGCCAATATCGCCCAATAAATTTGGACCACCACCTACTAACAAATACGTAAATCCGAAACGTCTATCACCGATCGTTGGAACACCAAACAAAAGTCCAACTGAAGGTGTAAGTTCTAACCCTTCGACTGCCAGAGGAAGTCCCAGAGTGAGCACTTTGAATAAACTGCCAAAGAAGACGACAAAAACTGGGGGTACTAATCCCACTAATTCTAAACAAGCATCAAGAACGACTAAAGACCCTAGTCCTGAGAGAAAGCGAAATGCTATTGCTAAGTCTCCGTCAAACGTTTCATCAAGAAACGCCAAAAATAATGATACACCTGGAACAGACAAAAATACTACTATTAAAAGAACTCCAAGTCAGAAAAATTTACCTAAAATAACTCAGTCAGGCAAGCCCGATATAAAAAAAGCAGTTAGTCGTATCAACAGTATTCGCAATTTTTCCAGAACTAATAGCTCTAAAACTTTAACAGATAAACAAGATATTACAAAAAAAATTTACTCCCTAAATAAGGACAGAAAAGATATTAACGGAAGCGCGAAAGAGAAATCTGAAAATAATGATGCCACTGAAGAAATCACTACTATAAATAATAATTCTAGTAAAACCGACTTTAAAAATGTTGAAACTGATACTTCAAATAAATCCACAAGCGAAATGACAAAAAATGACGTGGACGAGAAAAGCAAACAAGACAACGAGACACAATATGATAAAGGTGCTACAAATGAGAACGGAGAACATTTAGTCCCACTTACGAAAATGAGTGTGGTTTCAATGACGACAGCTGCGATAACCGCTCAGCCACTTGATGTCGTAACAAAAGTAACTAACCAACTCCCTGCTGCCTTAGAGAAGGCCAGAGAAAAGGGAATGTTTGAACGACTTGGTTCCAATGATTCAATCTTGGGTAAGATCGATGATGGTGACGCGAAAGTTGGAATCTTAGAAAAGAAATCCAGTAAGTCTAGTTTATCCAGTGTAAAAGATGCAGATAACATTAAATTGAAACCTCTTCAACCGCCTTTTAACAATCCTCAAGTAGAAAAAGTCAGGCAAAAGATTGACGACATACTTAAAAACCCCGAAGTTTCTACAGAGAATATACTAAGTCCAGTTACTAAGGAAGTAAAATCAATGAAAGATTCCATGAAATCGATGACATCCATCGGTAAAACAGAACTGCAAAAATCATCAGCAGAAATAAATGATAAGCAGAGTATAAGCAAAATCCCAGATGTCAAAGATTACATACTGAAACATGCCCAAAAATCTACTGACGAGTTTCGGCACGAAGCTACTAAAATCGTTGACAGTATAATGACTCCTGTGGAAGAACCAGTTAAAGAAAGAACCAAACCAGTAACTAAAAGTATCATAGAGCCAGTGGTAAAAATTGTAAACGAAAAACCCAAACCAATTGCTGAACCTATAGACGTAGTGGAGAAGATGACTGAGGCTGTGATTAAGGGCGATCCAGAGGTTGAAGTTCAAAGTTCTAACCTAAAATCACCAACTATTGACAAGATGACGGCTCAAAATAATGCGTCGGAGGGAAACGACTCTGATAAATCGACATACAGTAATGGCGGGTAAGATTATTATTATAAACAAGTAACTAAAGCATCATGAGGAGTCGTTTGAATAATTTGGGCACTTCTAAATAAATACCTAAGCCTAAATGAAAGCTAATACTTAGGGTCTCCACCAGATCGTAAATGGTGACATACTTATTAGAATAATGGACAACCGATCTCGCTTTTTATCCCTAGGGAACGATGTGTCTCGTCGCAGGAATATTATTAAAGCAATACGTTTGCTTAAGTAGCCGTATTGCTTACTGATTTGTTTTGCTTTCAGTTCCGTTGGTTTATGACACAACCTTGATTGTACGTTCTAATAATTTATAAGCACGTATTTTTTCATTTGACCTGCAATAGTTCATGTCTCTTTCATTTGCCTCATGAAACGTCTCTCGGTCTCGCTCTTCCAACCCCTTAATGTTGTGGACGTGACTAAGTGGGTTTGGCAAGTTTCGCCGTCGGGGTAAACTATTATACATTTATTGGAAAAAGTAATACTGCAGGGGTGATATTCGATTGAGCTTTTTAGTTACAGCAAGTAATAAAGAATGTTTGCGCATTTCTTGATAACGATATTACAATACTTAAAAGATGCACACAAAATAGTCTACCTACAGACAGTACAGTCAACAAACCCCTCGTGATTAATTATCGTATTCATAAAACCGATAATAAGTTGCATCATACTTTAAAAAGGAAGAAATCTCTCCCCTTAAATTTAGTTTTGAATTTATTTGAAAAATTCTTTCACATATCGTATCGTATCGTATCTTTAAAATAATTATAAATTCGATCGCTTTGCGATTGGACAAGCTTGGTGAAGCGCCTCTGAGCGCGGTTAGGTTCTGGATGGGTGACCATTTTCAACTTTTCAGGCTGGCCGTGGTTCGGATTCCACGTAAAACTCCCGTAAGTCCTCATCCTTACTTACTAGGTGGTAGGGTTAATCCCTTCCGGATTGGTACCATCGCATTGAATGAACGATGGTCAAAGCGCCAATTAAAATTGTCCATGTCATCCATAAGTGCTAACTCAGTGAACAGTTTTAAAAACAAATTGGACAAATATCAAAAACGAGAAGCAATAAATAAAAACTAAACTTACAAAAAAAACTTTACTTGCAAAAATATTAATACAGTGCACTCAATAATTAAAATACACGCATCAGCTTGTAGCTGCTAGTGTATATAAAATTTAATAATAATAATAATAATGTTTTTCATCCAGTTCAATGTAGCCGAGCAATGTAAGGAAGGTCCTGGCACGGCACCTTGTTACCATGTGGTGTGTTAGGCTAATATCTGACGGTTAGTTTGGTATTAGCCATCCATGTCCAGTTACATAAAAAAACTACACTGACGCATTGTATTTACAATTATGAAAATAATCCAAACAAATTTGATCTGTACATTCGTCTGAAGCTTAAACTCAAAATATCTCTGTTATTAAGGCGAAGACAAATAAAGAGCATTTACGGCCGGCAAGAGCAATTGTATCGCTAGTCTCGTCGCTTCTATGAATTTCCGTTATAGTTGAACTAACAGTCGTTGATACTGGCGAAGAGAGCCGTGGCGCTAGCCTCCCCTTCCCTCTGCCCCCACCGCGCCGCCCCCGCCCGTCCGTCCAGCGTTATCGGGTCTTGGCCGGCGTCGCGGCTAGTGGCGTGCGCTGACTTCTCGCATTAGCATACTTAGGGGCACAGAGGGGTGAGAAGGGGGTAGCGAGTTAGAGTAGACACCCTAATGGGCATAATAGAGGAGTGTGTGCTACGCACTCCTACATGTGCTCAATGCACTGTTTTATTATTATTATATAAAGCCTTGTTAGCACCGTAAAATGGTTTGATCCCTTACTTCTTCTAAGTCTAGAATCTCTATCTCTTTATCCAAGTATGCTGTACAACTAGTCTTTGTCAATATCAGTTTTAGGTACCACCGAACAATTTAAATTGAAGTCAGAAAAAAGCAATTCTATATTATTTTTTATTCGCTGCTTGAAAAAGTTTTAGTAAAAAATATTTGTCTATGCCTCATCAAAATATTGTTTTGTTAAATCAGTCTACCGGTTACAAAATCTTGCAACGGCAGTGTTTACATTATAATAATTACATGTAGGTTTCGTTATTTTTTGTAAAGGCTTTCTCAGCAAGAACTTGAATTTCGAATCCCGCATTATTTTCGACTGTCAATTGTTGAGTCAGCCATATTTCGTATTTGTTTAATTAAAACTTAGCCATTTAGGAAAATGGTGCATTTATGGGGTGCATTACAGCTTTGAAGAATATTTCTAATATTGAAAACATTTTTTGTTTTGGGTTGTACGATGTGTTCAGGTCGTCTCATCTCTTGTAATGGAGACTAAAACTGGCCGCCAAGAAGTTGCGATCTAACTTGTTTGGACTATTTTCTCTGGGTTTTTATTGAAAAAGTGAGTTCTGTGCGAACCAACCTGAGACAAATGAGGAAGAATATATTGGACGTCAATTTCGCCAAATCCAGCAGTAAGTTACAAAAGAGCGCATACCGGCCAACAAAGCAACGATTTAACCGATATTTTGTTTCATGTGTAAATTTCATCACTACCTCCATACATGTGTGGAAAACAAATATAATAAAACATGAAATTAATATAGTTTTAGGTTTTCAAATTTAAGCTCTTGCATTTTGGATTGTGTTCAACATTCATGTGACGATGTTAATATGAGGAGTGGTCCGCTCAGAGTATACTTACGTCTGGCGCGGAGTAGGATAGAGTCAGGGTGCGGGGGTAGAGTGTGAGGGTCACCCGTGCGGCACAATTGCCGATTTTTTTTTCAGGTAGACTTGAAGTCATGGTTGAGGGGTTAAGCATTCTTGATAATTTCTTAAATATCAGCGTTTTATTTCAAAACGTCTGTTTTAAATGCAAACAATTACATGGCGATAATATGCGTTTTCCAAAAAGCTGCAATGAATGTTAAAAGTTGTCTTTACGGTTCTATGGTACAACTTTAAATTTTAAAGAAAAAATTAAATTATTGTCTGAATAGCTTTATTTGACATCAAGTATCCCAAGTAAGTATTTTAAAGTAAATATTTATACACAAACATTAATAACTCAACACTTCTAAAAAACTATAACCCATATTAGGGTTATATTATTGAATTACCACGGTAATCTCAAATCATGTAATACAAATTACTTGTTTATTTGGAAACATAAAGATGTACGGGCTTTAACGATAACACTTGAACACTGGAAAGAGGGAAAGAGAAAGAGGCCCTTTACTTTCAAAAGGACAGAATGAGATATCGAATTTTATCCATTTCCGGTGTACCGGTTTCAGAGTAAAATGTGTTTACGGCTAGAAAACACCTTGAAAGTATCAAAACCATCTAATCTCACTCACCCTTCACTAACACCCTCTTACATACACAGCCCACCCCACACGTGCACACGCCAAGTATTTAGTTAAATTGACCCACTCCGCACAATCCATGTGAAATGGCCCCCCGGGCTCAGTAGGTGAGCGGCCGGCGCTCGGGGCTAGCGTACGAACGCGCAAATTAGAAGTAAACCCGCGGGAATGCCCGCGCACGGCACGGACCGGTTGACGTTTGGTGTTGCCAAACAATGCGCAAAGCTGCTGCTTTTGAGCGGATTCGGAATAGGGTTGTGATTACGGGAACTTTGATTCACTTTTCGTAGAAACGTTTGAGTTATTTCGTACTAAAGGCAACAAGCTGTGTGTTAACAGTATTGACGCCTGGTCTGTTACTAGATTTGGACCGATGTTCCGCCAACCGTAAAGCCTAGAGCACAATTTGAATAGCTAAGTAGTTATGTAGCACCTTACCTACTTATGTATGTACTTGCTCCTCACTGTCCGCGGGTAGATAGGTTAATGGCGAGCTAAGTTGGAAAAAAATTAGCGTAATCGAACACACGTTGACAAATGCACTTACTACTCGAACAAAGTGTGAACATACCTTTACATAGCTTGTATTATTGTTATATTATTAAATTATGTAGGTAATAATGAAAATACTGACTTACCTAGATCTGTGGTGGATCACGACCAAGCCAATGAAAATGTTTAAATAGGTTTCCTTTTATTTAAATGAAAAGTGTGTTCAATTATATAAATATGCTAGTTATTATGAGATAAGACTAGCCAGATATGATCCACAACCGAACTGTGTACATTCTGCCCTCTGAACTCCTGCCTAGGCGGTACGACAATGACAATGGGTGAGTTATATGTATGGCACTTGTGATTTCAAAAGAGTGTATCTGTATCATCGTGAAAGCTATGAATTTATTTTCCACATCCAGAAATATGAACGAAAACTAGAATTAACATCAATTACTCCGTGTTGTGATATGGCTGCGATTAAGCCGAAATGTGAAGTTTATACTAATTAAAAGGCGTGTTCGCGCATGCTATACCTGTACAAGAAAATAATTTCTTCAGTCTCAGTAACGTATTTTTCTGCAGGCTACCAAAAAGCACCAGTACAACACCGCGGCCCATTCCACCAGCGAGGTCATCCAAACCGACCACATCCACTGAACCGTCCAAAAAGGACGACAATGTCAAGAGAAACTCAACCTCCCAACCCGAAGGCGCCGGACAGAAGAAAGCCAATATATGCCAGAGGTTGATGGGGAAATGCGCCAACAAGTGCTCCTGCTGCGGGAAGAAAGAAATAGAGGAGGTGAAGAAGGCAGCGGGGGAGCTGGAGAGAGGGAAAGAAGAATTGGAGAAGAAGACAGGGGTCTTGGGAAAGTTCAGCTGCTGCAAGAAGAAAACGGAGAGTGTGGCGGAAGAAGCGGCGGCGGTAAGAGGAGCTGGAAAAGTAAGTTCTCATAAAGACAAATCGCAAACTTGAGAAACAATCGATAATTGAATCTAAAAATAATCGAATTATTTGGTATTAAGGATATTATTATATCAATGAAACAGGAAAATTTCAAGTCAGGTTTTTCCTGCAGTTACTTGAAATATGTGCACCAATTTGCAAACGATGTTTAAATAACTACAAAAATTTGGGTTTATTTTTTTAAATGTTGTAACCGATTGATTTTTATTACCTTCCATAAAATCTACAGCTATTATATTATTTGAAATAAGGGAGAAACATTCAGAATCGTTTTCTAAATGGATCAAAAAATTTAGCCTGTTTTTGAATTATTAAACCAACACGAAGATGAATTAATTGGGACATAGCATGTTGGTACTTTTCATATCCAGTCGAACACCATCGAATTCGAAAACGAATCGACTAAGAAGAAGCGAAGTCTATCTGAGGCGCTATGCGGCTGCTGCAAGAGGCGACACCGGATTGGCGACTCGACCGGTGACGTCAGGCGGGCTCCAGCCAATCGTAGCGGCTGCTGCGGCCGGCTCGCCTGCTGGAGGAGGAAGGAGAATGAAGGGGAGTGGGCAATGCGTCGGGACAGCATCCTGAGCGAACAAACGCCGAGGACGTAAGTTTCTCTTTCAACGACTTCTTCGCAGAATACATGTTGACTATCAGAATTTTGAAAGTTCTGTATCAGCTAAAATAAATCGAGATACCAATATTTAAAACGATGAGGCAAATTTTTTCAAGTGAAAATTTGTGGAATAGGTGCCAGAACTTATAAACCTTAAGCGCCCATATACATATGTAGCTGATGCGCTTTTTGAAACTGGGAAAATGTAAAAAGCTGCTACCGCTGTATTCGAAGGTGTTTGGGATGGTTTGTTGATAGTTTTGGCCAGTCTCCCATACGTACTGTGAAACATTCAAGACTCAAAGTTTTAATATTGTAATATTCGCTAAATAAATTATAATTTCGTGAAACCTTCATAGTTTCCTGCAGAGCCAGGTATAACAGCCCAAATTTTATGAAAAGTTGCCTCAGTCCATAAATGCAATTGAAAATAATAATATCTTTAGGCGCCGGTTAAAGGACCTGTTAACGAACATACCTTATTACAAGGTAAACGAATATCTTAATGACCACTTGACTGAATATAATATCCGTACAAATTGTATATTTGTTTACTTAAATGATTTTTCCATAGTTTATTTTATTTGATTTGATCATTGTGACCAATTTTACTATTGTTAGTTTAATTTTGATATTTTATTAATTTTGACAAGTAATACAAACGACCACCATGTACCTGACAATATTTTGTTATATGTGTGTAACTTTGTTTTATAATTAATAAATACAATACAATACAATACATATGCAGTCATCTGCTTAAATATCTGAATGATTTTGTGGGCTTCATCCAGACTGGAGATTAAACCACCTAAATGTGATCCTAATAAAATACTATCCTATTTTTCGTTTTCATTAGCTTAAACGATGAGTTCCTGGTGGGGTTTATGTATAGACAGCGTGCTGAAGATGCTGTTTAGTTATCTTCTTCCTTTCTTCTTCTTTCAGATGCTGCAACAACCGCGCCTTCAACTGGCTGTGCGGTGCATGCTGCAAGCGGCCACCCGTCGAGCCGCCGAGCCGCCGGACCAGCATGTTTAGCAAGAACAAGAGCCTCAGTCCCACGCTGCCGGTCGAGGTGAGGCGCCTTCTCTCTCGACAGTTTTCCTTCATCCAGGATGCATGGAACAGCTCCACCGGAGTAACATGTTCAACGATAATAATAACCTCAGTCCCATGCTGCAAGTCAAGGTGAGACGATTCATCTTTCGCCAGCTTGCTATCGTGTGCTATCTACAGAACTGCTGAACTGAAACTAGCTGTGTGGTACATATAGTCAAGACGTGTTGCTTTTTAAAGTGGACGTCGAATCTGAAATATTTCAGTTCGCTTTGCGAAACCCGATTGTGTCAAGCTTATATAGGGTACATAAAGTATGGGATGTCCTACGGGTAGCGCCTGTTGCATGTACAGGATATTGCACGTCTTTCTTTTTTGGTATTTTTATTGAGAGTACACGTTTTAGAATGCAGTGAAATTATCATTCAAGCTGTTTATTTGTCTAACCCTATTGTTTTCCCCTGAGTATATCTTTCAGTTATTATTTTTATGATTTCAAGTTTCTGAGAAACCCTTGTAATCATTTCATGTTCACGCTCTCAACGGGTGCGCTGTTGGTCGAGCGATTCTGTAGTCTCATTGGTCTAAAGTTTAATTACCACTACTCACCTGCCGCATTAGATATGAATAATATGTTACTTAGTTCATTTCCATCCAACAACCCCAATCCCATCGATGTTCAGAGAGTTCATAACAGTGCTAGATTCAATACTGGAAAACCGGCCAAGTGCGAGTCGGACTCGCACACGAAGGGTTCCGTACCATCGTACAAGATTTACCACAAACAAAACATATTTTTTGTATGGGGCCCCCCTTTAATTTTTATTATTTTATAATTTTACCTATTTGTTGTTATAGCGGCAAAATAAATATATAATCTGTGAAAATTTCAGCTTCCTACCTGTTACGGTTCATGAGATACAGCCCTGTGACAGACGGACGGACGGACGAACGGACGGACGGACACGGCTTAGTAATAGGGTTCCGTTTTCACCGCTTGGGTACGGAAGCTAATGAGAATATATTCCACTTTTCTAGACATAGAGGCGGCTTCCCGCATTAAAAAGAAACTTAATCGCCTACGCGAGGTTTTCCAATTTCCTGTGGGCATTCCACTCCCCCTAACTAAATTTCCTTTTCGCGCAAGAAGGCTTTAACCCTGCACGTGAATACAATAATGTTTGTTAAAATAGGCTTTTTGTTTAGCCTTTTTGCAACAAATTTTATTGTCAGTATACGTAAGGTCGGGGATGTACTTTGATAATCTTAATGCTGATGCTGTACCTGGCTTTGTGGAGACATTATTTATAATTGGATATGGATAGCTAATATTACATCCACCGTCATGATAATGGCCAAGGATTAGATGTCAGGACCATTCCTTCTATGATCACGGCTAATCTGAACAACGGAAAACACGGACCAATTTTCACTATCGTTTCGACCGTCTTTACCTCCAATGCGATGGTGCCAATCTAGACGGGCTAAAACCTTACCCTGGTACCGGAACGGGATGGTTTTATATGGATTCCGATCTATGGAACTTGGCAATTGTTTTAACTAAGTGTACGCAGTGCCGTTACAAAGCGCGAAATGAGACAGATGCTGCCCCTATCCCAAACTAAAATTTTTTTCGGTAACTACATATGGGCCTCATATGTAGTAGTAGTGTAGTAAAATGAAGGGGAGGGCTGCACTCGAAATTTGCGTAGTCTCCGTAGGTTGCTGGATTTTGGGAAAAAATATATATGATAAATTGTGGACTGTATTGCTATTAAGAGATTGTATGGCGCCCTATAAAATACATTGCGACTGACCTGCTCTCCGCGCTAGTGGGTGTTCACATCTCTCGCTGGAACCCGGGCCCGGGATTGGCTTGTGGTGATGATGAGAAGGCGCCGCCGTGGCGATACACTGACTATAGATCACTCACTACTATGCAAGCATAGCATTCGCTGCAGACATCGAAGATAGGCAATAAAAACTCCTTTTGGCTGTATTTCTCGAAGAATATGTCCAGAGCTCAGTGCATGAAAAAACGTGGCAGTTGAATGTGCTCAAAAATTTCGTGGAGTTACTCAAAAGCGACGGAAAATGTGGGTAGTTCGCATTTGCATATAAAGGGCGCCAGAAATTCAAATTTGAAAAGGAATGATTGAGAGATTTCTCAACACCGGCCACCGTTAAAATATCGATTTTAACGAAGAAAATATTGTAATAAAACATGAGTAAAGGAAAGGTAAAATATGTTATAATTAGGTACAGTTAAAAAAAATAAGAAAAAAGAGTGTTGGCCAGATTAGGAGATAGGGAGGGGGCACAGTCTATGCACTGGCCGCGTAAGAAAGCCATCCGCTGTCTTTACTTTCACAACGCGAGTGACTCCATCCTTTGATGGATGGACCCACAGAAATCTGTGGATGGACCTCAGAGATTCGTCCTAACCGCCATTGCAAGGTAGGTAGATTAGATTCTTTTAGAAGGACAAGACGACCAATCTGAATTGATATCTATGTAGTTATATTTATGTACAGTTATATAGGTTATATATTTAGGTTTAAGTATAGTGTGTATTTGTTGTATATTGTGTAGGAGTTATGTTTCCTCTAAAGCTATTTCTCCATAGTTACTACTCGCACTACTGCTCACGATACCCAAAGGTAGACTGGTAGAAAATGCCTCCGGCATTAAGTTGTACCTTTTGCCCGAGTTTTTTTTGAGTGCAATAAACTTATATAAATAAATAAATAGAATTGTCGCATACACATTTTGTCCGTTTGCTGTCAGTTTAGGCATAGATAAATGATAGTAGGGAAAGATTGCTTACGTCATACAAGTGTTGAATAGAGATAATCCACAGATGGCGTTGAAACCAAAAAATTAATATCAATGATACAAACCAATAAATATCAATTTTATTTCTGACTTCATTTATAGTTAAGATGTAACGTTTTAATTGCGCAAAATTTGGAATTATGCTTAGTTAAATGACGGTGTAACTAGTTCTGACAGTGACGGGAGATGGCGCTGGTTAGATGTGTCATGATACCTGAAAAAATAAGCAGTTTTCAGCGAGTTGTGTACGTTTGTCTATGGTTTAGGGTAGGTGCAGCACCTACGTCTTATTTCGCGCTTCGTAATCGCAATTCGCGTACCCGCACTCGGCGCGCGCCGCCATGGCCGGCCGTGGCGTGCGGAAACCAATTCCACAGCGGATGTGACGTCACGGAGCGAAAGTCGCGTGCCGCCTTTGTGTTTGTCGCTCAAGCAACGCTCCACGTTGCCATGAAGCAACCTGAGCCTGGGGCACACTTCCGCTACATTCACGAACCTAGTCGATCTCCGTAATACCAACACCTAACCAACCAAGAGCCTTCGGTTCGGCTCGGACTACTGACACTATGTACGTTAGGTTAGGTTACGTAGATAAGGGATGGTACCATCACGCTGGATGAAAAGATGGTCGAACCGGCAATGAACCATTGCCCGTGTTTTCCATTCAGGTCAATGAAGCTGTGCTCAAAAAATAACTAACTGTCAAACGATGTGTCATTCGGTCAAGTGAACGGAAATTTAGCAGTTAGCGTGGTATGAAATTCATCTGCACGCCATTGTACTTACCAGTTCACTAGGCGAATTATTTTCCATGGTAGTAGCCCCCCTGACATAACATTTCATTCTTCCGGGAATGCGTTGTGTTGGGCTAATATCATGACGATGGGTGTCGTATTATAGACATCAATATCGGTTTTTTTATGCAACTTAACATATATGACTATTACCACACAACTAACGTCATGATATTAGCCCAATACATCAAATTCCCGAACGAATAAGTTGCCATGTCAGGATCTTCCCTTTATGAGCACGGCTTCACTGACTGGAAGGAAAACACGGACAATTTTTCGTTGCCGATTCAACCATAGTTCCATCAAATGCAGTAGAGGAAGGGGACCTACAGTTTTACATTGATTCCGAACCATTGAACACGTCGCATTCGAAAATAAATTCACCTATCCTACGCAGAAAGAGAAAGAAAGTGGTGCATGACCGGAGCGAGGATTTGAATCCAAACCTCTCGCATGAAAGGCAAATCATCTAGCACCTACGCCACGAGGTATTCATAAAAAGTTACAATCAAAAAGGGAATTTTTAGTCGCTTCCTGCGAAGAAAATCTTTGTGTAGTGAATGTTTATGATTGCGTGCTTAGTAGTTGAGCCGACACTTAGGGGAGGGAGTGAGAGGTCAAGATTTTATCGAAATTATAACAAAGCCTATTATAAACTCACGTAGATCGACCATCTCCATGTCTTAACTGGCTAGGCTAGCAAGGCTAAGAATGCCGGATGAGAATCGGCCACTGTTGCACTCCTGTCCATCTGGCTTCCTTACACTTTATAAGACTCCCTAATCTGCGAATATGGCTTGGATTAAACACATCTGAACCCATAGACCTAGCGAGCACGCTGCTAAACCACGTCCTGTTGTCCCTTTAAATAGGTATAATCTGTTTATTTAAAACAATTCTAACTTACAAACAACCTCATTCCCGAAGGAATTGGGTGCAATGCCAGGACCTTTCCTTTATGAGCACGGCTACATTAAATTGGATGGAAAACACGGACAATTGTTCATTGCCGATTCGACCATCGCATCCAATGCGATGTTACCAACCCGGGAGGGCTTAAACCCTACCACCTAGTAGGTTAAGGGAAGTTTTACCTACAGTTTTACATGGATTCCGAACCATGGAGCATTTCGCAATCGAGACGAAATGCACTTATCCAACTTAGAGAGAGAAACAAAGTGGTGCATGAACGAGGCATGAAGGGCATGTCAGGACAAACAAGGTTTCCCCATGATTAATTAGATAATGTGCTTTGTACAGGCAAATGTATAGAGCCATAATCTAAGAACATGCATGAAGAGAGAGAAGTACGCTGTGATTGTACTGTATGGCGCTCACTCATCCCTGCTTACCCCTGCGAGGACACGCTATTATGTTTTGTGTAAACTCATTGGTTATTATTATGCATACTTGCTATTCACACATGTGTGGACGTTTTGTTAAATTCTTCCGCTTATACCTTACTTTGCTTTAATTATACACTGGCACATACGTTATTGCCGAAAAGGCCAATCCACCGGAGTAATGTGAAGTCTGCAAAGAACACTTTTTCCTGTACTGTTTCTTTCCTAAGAGAACAATATATGTTATCGGTATTTGTGCCAATTTAGTAATGATGATATGTCGCAGGATACGCGAAGCAAGCTGGATACATCTCTCGTGGAGCACACGAGCTCGATGCGAGGCGCCATCCCAGCTCTCCCCGTCAGCCTCGCCTACTTCTGCCTTGTCTGCAACGTGCTGGTGCCCGGACTCGGTGAGACTTGCCCTCACTTACAGCCTACAGTCTGCACACGGCGCTCGTGGAGCACACGAGTACAATGCGAGGCGCCATCCCAGCTCTCCCCGTCAGCCTTGCCTACTTTTGCCTCGTCTGCAACGGGCTGGTGCCTTCAGACTTGCCCACAGTTCGAGCCTACAGGCTGCACACATCGCTCGTGGAGTTTTCGAACACAATGCGAGATGCCATTCCAGCTCTCCCCGTCAGCCTTGCCTACTTCTCCCTCGCTTGCAACGTGCTGGTGCCTGGACTAGGTGAGACTTTCCCCTAATTCGAGCCTTCAATCTGCACACGTCGCTCGAGGAGCATAGGAGCACGATGCGAGTCGCCATCCCAGCTCTCCCCGTCAGCCTCGCCTACTTCTGTCTTGTCTGCAACGTGCTGGTGCCTGAACTCGGTGAGACCACAGTCTGCACACGTCGCTCGAGGAGCTCACGAGCACAATGCTAGGCGCAATCCCAGCTCTCCCCGTCAGCCTTGCCTACTTCTGCCTCGTCTGCAACGTGCTGGTGTCTGAACTCGGTGAGACTTGCCCAGTTACAGCTGGCAGTAATTAATAACGTTTCCAGTAATCTAACCTAATCTAACACCAAAGAAAGACCTGACGGTGTCATTGTAATAGTTGTGTTTGTTGCAGGCACCGTGTTCAGTGGCATGCTGTGCCTGTGCTTCGGCGTCCCGCGGTTTGGAGTTCACGACGGACTGAAACCTAGAGTCGGTGAGTTCAGCATCCACGTACGTACTTGGACTTTTATTTTGCCTGTCAAGATCTTTGCTTAGAATGTGCGATTTCTCGCTACTTAATCTGTGAGAATTTAAAGGCCTTGGCGAACTTTGTCTCAATGATATCGCCGAATGGTACTAACCAGAAGTTATGGACAACACGTTTTGAAAGCAATGATGGTAAGTACTTAAGTGAAACAGGTCCCGTCTTAGATCGTGCCACTGATCTTGATTCAAATTTAATGACAGATCCATAGAATGTGTAAGGTTGTCATCATGGAGGTGTATTTCTTCACCTCCATGGGTTATATCATGCGTTATTATGCATCGTTGAGCATGCATTATTAGAAGTACTTACCTATTATAAATAAATTATAGCGTGAATGTCAGTTGAAGAAGGGATCATTAAACAATCTGGCCTAGCAACAGTCTTAACCCCAAAGTTTGGTATATACATAGAGGAGCGTCATGCATAGTTCCCAGTCAAGCCCTACGAACCCAGAGACAAAACATAATGTTCTCTGGAGCCAGCAATATTACCCATTATGATCTTTTTTATTAACTCCGATGGGTGGTACTACGTGGTATTGGTATTGTACCAACACCACGTAGTACCAGCAATTTAAACGCTGTGCGTATCAGTCAGAGTGCGTTCGTGAACAGGTTCGCTGCTGATCAATATAGCGGTGGGCGCGGCGCAGCTGTTCACGGTGCTGTTCTGCTTGGTCGGGTGGGGCTGGTCTATTTGGTGGGGCACCATCATGCTCAAAGTGGCCAGTAAGTATCCAAGATTGTTATTACATCATTAAGCTAGATTCCTCCATATTTGTGGGCAAATACGTAAATATGTGGTTAACAAATACGCCTGTCAGCCTAGGCTGCCCAGTGGCGCGACGCCCTGCGATTCGATAAGCTGGGTGACCATTTTCAACCTTTGAAGGTGGCCGTGGTTTGGATTCCACCTAAATCTGTAGGTCCCTTTCCTTACTTACTGTGTGGTAGGGTTTATCCCGCCCGGGTTGGTACCATCGCATTGGATGAACGATGGTCGTAGCGGCAATGATAATTGTCCGTTTTTTCCATCCAGTTCAATGTAGCCTAGCAATATAAGGAAGATCCTGGCATGGCACCTAGTTTCCTGTGATGTGTTAGGCTAATATCTGACGGTCAGTTTGGTACTAGCCATCCATGTCCAGTTACAAAAAAAAGGAATGGACTAGAACTATATAACTACGCGCGCCATACATTTGCTTCGACAAGCAAGTCTTATCTCGCACCGCTAGTATTATCGACTGCGCGCTCGTACTCGCTGTGATTACAAGAATTACAAAATGACATGCCTAGTAGGCAGCGATATAAATGGGAAGATTGGGCAATGCACCTTATAACGTAGTATATGACATAATATAACGTAAAAAGTGTTAGCTTTTTCACTCTCGCGGTAAATATTTATCGGCCATCTGACGCCAACAGCCGCGTGCGTTTTAGTAGTAACGCGATTTAAAGGAACCAATATTTGTCAAAGCCATGTTTTCCCATTTTATATCCCTGCTTATGGGGTGATTTTTTTCTTTCGAGAAAAGTTTCCTCGGCAGAAACTAATATCATTCAGACAGTGAGGATATACCTGAATTGGGGCCGCGCAACTTCCTGTGAATTTCTTAGGTGTCGTTGGAACTCAAGAAGATCAGTAGTAATCGAAATCACTCGCCGGCACTGCCGCCATTGTATGTAAAGTAGCTACGCCGTTGCCCCATACAAACGAGCTTCGATCGCTGCTCGCGTCCTTCCATCCTCGCTGTTGATAGTAAGTACCACTGAAGAGAAAGGATGGAGAAGTGACATGCGACCGATATCGCGTCTCCGCTATATGGTCAAAATTACCATATAATTGCATGGGAATCGGGCGACTCCTCTTATGCCACTCATTCGGAAAAACCTCGCCACGGCGGGCGAATGTGCTGTGAATGTGAAAAATGCGTTTGTTGAGTCAGTTCCCACCCACACAAACCCTCCAATACGTCTGCGACTATGTTTGCATGTGGCATGCACGTTTAAGTTGGATTGGTAGTTTTTGAATATAAGAGACTGCGGGTCCCATAGTAGGCGCTCTCGATGCCATATATCCTCCCTTTTTATCTATGGTAAGTACTCCCTGAGAAATAAACAATTACGTAAAAGAGTGCCAACATCGTACATGCAAATAAAATAAATATAACTACCTAAAAAAAGTGAACCATTGGTCTAATCTTCGGTGAGTGTTTCAATCACGGAGGTTTTAATCGAAGTTTTTTTCTTAAAAAGCACCTACGTTACACCGTTATGACTAGGTACGTTGTTACTGAACTATAAAAATCTCTCGTCCATTCAGTTTTAAAGGTCTTGCTAAGGTATATAAAAAATTTACCGTTTCTAAGAAATCACGAAAGCATAACCGCGATTAGGCTCACCCATTGAGTTATTCGACGTGGAGTTCCCTTCATTTCCTGTTCCACCCGATACGGAGGCGTCGTCATATTGGAGGGTTCGTCGCTGGCCAAATTGCAAGTCACCTCCCGACACTCGATATCCGGCGAGTCGCCGCTTCACCCCCACGCCCCGAGCGTCGCGGCCGCCATCTTGTGTATATTATACTCTATAACCTGTAGCATTGAGTGAACGCTTGAACTTGATTAGTGACAACAGCAGGCCTAGTCATTACGAAAATCATACATTGCACTGCTTAAGGTGGGCCCGTAAGCAGCAGAAAATTACGCTGCACATACAAACGTAGTTTACTAATAATTGGAAAACCACTGTTCCAATTTGCTTGACATTTGGGATTTATATCAAGCAACAAATATACATGCCTGCACTTGTTTGTCTTTTCTAAATATGTATCAGCAGAGAAAAGAAAATTTGTTCTGATAACTTGAAGGTTTTCTTTTGCCTCTTATTTGACTTGCTTTATATTTTTCAGCAAAATAAAAACGTCCAGATACAGATATTTATTGTCGAATATTAGATACCAAATATCAAGCAAATTGGAACAGCGTTTGTCAAATGATTAGTAAACTGCGTTTGTTTGGGGAACATAGCTTACGGCAGGCGTGTGCGTCAAATAGATGGCACCACGGTCGTTCATAGCCAGTAAGCTGGAAAAACAGCGGCGTAACCACTTTTAAACACAAATTCGGCAGCACGTTCGACGAATTCGCTTTCTACTGATTTTCTCGACCAACGACAGGTAAGAACACGTAACAACTTTACATGACGCTTTTTAGGGCCAAAAATATTCGATGTGCCGAATTCCTAAGCGAACTAACTACAGTCAGACGTTTTCCACTAACTCGTGACTACGCTGCCGCCATACGAATGAGTATCAATCGTTACTCCCGCCCTTCGATATTCGCAGTTTTCAGCTATTTTCGCTAAACTCTTTCATAAATCTACAAACGATAACTTTGCGACAATGTGAGCACACTGAGCAGTTATATCATGTTTTTAACGTCATTAAACAACTTCTTAAAAAGCTAGCGTATGTGAGATAATTATGAGACAATGCTATAAAAAAATATCGACTTTTTAGCACCACCTATGTACGTTGGCTTCCAACGCTATGCCGATTGTGAAAACTGTGTTGTTATTTGAAGAGACAAACTCCAATGGGACAACACCGCATTTTCTGAAATGTGTGCGTATGCCATGCTACGTGGCTTTGTGGCTAACATTGATCAGAAGCAGTAGTGCCCTGTATATATCTAATCCTACCTAGCAAGCATGATCCAAAACTTGGTCCTACTCTGGTCATTTCTGCACCCTGTGACTGGGCACCGCTGGCATCCCCCTAGTTACGGCGCTGGTTAGAAGATAAGGCTGATCGGCGAAAAGTGGCTTCGAGGATAGTGAGAGACGGACCGAAAGGTTAGGTTGAATTCTAAGATGAACAGTCAAAAAACGTACACATGTAGACTTTATTTAGTAACTAGCTGCGGTACCCGGCTATGCTCGGGTCAATGTCGTGTTGGACTGATTTCGGTCTGAATAATTTCCTCGATAAAAAGTAACCCACCAAAATGCTGGTCCAGGACTATGTATCCATCTCTCAAATTTAATCAAAATTGTTTGAACCGATATGGCATGATTTCACATTCCCATTTAGAGCTTCGTAAACATTTGGGAGCGAATTTTAAAAGCCAGTCAATTTTAAAGCAAAGCAAAGAATTTTAAAAGCAAAGACCCTTACGGCACTGGCACTGCTACATAGAAATTGATAAAAAACCCACATGCAGGTTAATCCCCCCGATTAACCCTACCATCTAAGTAAGGAAGGGGACCTAAAGTTTTATGAGGGATACGAACCACAGCCACCTTCAACATCGAAAACGGTAACCCATCCGGAATCTAACTGCGCCCATAGTTGCTAGACATTGATAAAATACACATTTAAATCGGGTGAGTGGTTCGAAGTTATCGCTCTACATAATATCGTGGAACTTTCTGTAGGCCTTTTTAACACCTACAATTTTCAAGTTCTTAGTTTTCATTTTTTAATGAATGTAATAATTAATTTTCTTAATTTAATTAATTTTCAATGTAATCAAATATACGTGTAGTAAGTTTCATCGAATTCGGATGATCGGTTTAAGAGTTATGGAGGAACAAACATACATACAGAACTGAATTTTAAAAATTGTGAAATTTGTTTTAGTATCATACATAAAGACTTCTACAAACGAAATATCTTAGAAAACAAAGCAACTTGCTCCATGAACACCCCTTACAGATTTATTATTAGTATAGATGATTATATATATGCATGCAACCGTTATTTAAATATGTCGACGAAATTACAGGAAATTATATTTTAACACAATCATCAAATCACAAACAACAGTCAGCCTCGGTAGCACCACCTCTAAGCGCACTTAAGGTGTGGATGGGTGAGTATTTTCAACGATTGAGGCTGGCCGTGGTTCGGATTCCACGTAAATCTGTAGGTCCCCTTCCTTATTAGGTGGTAGCGTTTTAATCCCGCCCGGGTTGGTACCATTGCATTGAATGAAAGATGGTCAAAGCGGCAATGAAAATTGTCCGTGTTTTCTATACAGCAGTGTAGCCGAGCCGAATAGTTCCCATGTGGTGTATTAAGCTAATATCTGACGGTCAGTTCGGTATAAGCCATGTATGTCCAGTTACATAAAAAAAGGTTAATTCGAAGCGGATGTTTATTGGTCCTATTCTAACCTTGTAAGATATAAGATATGTTTTAATCATTGGCAAAATAATATAGGTATGAAAACTGAAAAGAGAACTCTGTGTTGCAGAGAAGTATAGAAAGTTGCGAGAGAGTGCGGCGGCGGACGAGGAGCGAGCGGCACCGCGCGTCACCGCAAACAACCACACGACGCATACCTAGCGCGGCCGCGGCCATCCGGCCCCACGGCTAGCCAACCACGGGTAGCCAGCCTCGCATTCAGTCAACTCAGCAGCTGGTCAACCCCGCAGCTAGTCGGCCTCTCGGCTATGACAGCGTCGCAGCCAGCCAACCCCGCAGCTAGCCAGCCCCACGGCTAGCCAACCCTAGGGCCAGCCAGTCCTACCGCTAGCCAGCCCTGCGGCTATGATAACCTCGCAGCCAGCCAACCCAGCAGCTGGCCAACCCCGCAGCAAGTCGGCCCCTGCGGCTATGACAGCGTCGCAGCCAGCCAACCCTAGGGCCAGCCAATCCCACAGCTAGCCAGCCCGACGGCTTGCTAACCCCATGGCTAGCTAGCCCCAAGGCTAGCCAACCCCAGGGCCAGCTATTCCCACGGCTCGTCCCAAGACTAGCTTGCAACACTTCTCGGGTTAAACACACGATTTTAGTATAATATTTGATAAGTAATTATAGACACTAATATTGAAACCACTGTGACCAGTATGTAAAAGCCCGCAATGCCATTTTTGGATATAAATATCTATGCATGGGTACCCAACGTGAATAAGTAGGTACTAATAAGATTATTCCGTAACAGTTTAACAAAATCTGAAAAAAAATATTTTACCAAGCTCCTTTGAGCTACCTATAAATGTTTGTGAAAGTCGAGTTGTGCGGCACTGGTTGCACCACGTAGCGGGCGGCTGATTGTAGCCGCGTCAGTTGTTTGGAAAGCTGACGGCAGGCTTGATGTCAATACAAGTGACTAAACTAAAAATCCTGATCGCAAAACCCAAATAGTAATACTCCTAAAAACAATGACGCATTTTACTAAAAATTATCATTTAGTGAACGTTTACAGAGTTTTTTTGAATTTACTTACGATGAATTTAGTTTAGTATTAACATGTGTATTCAATTATTTAGATTAGAGAGGGTTGACAGATAAGCAGTACTGCAGATACACCCACTCAAGTGATGCCGATGACACCTGTATAATTCAAAGTATATATTTATATATTTGAAGAAACAAGTTAAAAGTGATTCTCTGTCATTAAGTTTTAAAATAAAATATGTACCTATGTGACCAATAACGAATTAGATTAAAGTAGAATTTTTCATAGATTTTACCTATTTCTTGTAACTATTAAGAAATAAATGTAAGTAAGTCACATTTTTATGTAGAGCGAAGTGCAAAAAGTAATAATCTACTTACCATTTTTATTCCAGTAATCTAATTTATGGGCTTTCCTTTATTAATTTAGTTTTAATATTTACTTACTAAATTAACAAAAATACATTGTTGGCTATTTGAAGACATTATAAATAAACTATAATTTAGTAAGTATGGGTTGAATTGCAAAATAAAGTGCCTATAGGTTTAAATTAAATAAATACATATGTATGCATTATTTGTCGTAGGCAAAATATTGTTTCGCTGTAAGATTTGTTAATATTTCACATCATAAAGTTAATTTGTCTTCAAACATATATTCAAGTTCTTCCAGAGTGCATTCCATGTATTGAACATTTAATTTTGGTTGCATATGAAAATAAAAAATATTTTGACTAATTAAAGGAATTTTCATTTGTCCAGGATGGATCAAACATAGCTTGTCTTGTCCTCGGGGTAAATCGTGTGATCTTTTCAGGCCACGTGATTTACCCCTCCCTCGCCCATACCTATTCGGACCTCACGTGATCAATGGACAAGTGCATACCCAGTCAAGGCAGCCATTTCTATCCAGTTCATCATTGAACCATCCATGCTCACTCGAAGGCTAGGACATAACATGGTGTACCATATCATTTTTTTTGAGGAACTTTTAAAGGATCTGTTCTATAGACGTTAATAATCATTACTCTGTCATGAATATAAATTTGTAGTTTCGGCTCTGCAGTTTACCGTTATTTTATACCGTGCAATGTTGTATCAACTCTGGCGTCCCTAAGGTTACGAAGTCGTATAATATTAAAGAAGACACTTACATAACACGACGCTAAGGCCGGTTTTCACCAAGTGCTGATAATTTAATTAAATTTAATCTACACTTTCTTCATTACTAAAGTGTTGATTATCTTGTACTGTTATCGATTGCGAGATGGTACGAAAGGCCCTTTAATGTGAGGATTAAGCTAATTAGTACTACGTAGAAAATACCCTAAACCTGGTTTTCACCAAGTGCTGATTTATTTTAATCGACACTTAAAGGGCCTTTATTACTAAAGTGCTGATTAACTTGTACTGGTATTGATTGCAAGCTGCTAAGAAAGGCCCTTAATAAGTGGCGATTAAGCTAATCAGCGGTATGTTAAAAAGGCCCTAATTAGGCTAAAATAAATAGTCGTAACTGAAACTAAAAACTAACAAAAAATAATGTCTACTTTTCTTAAATCTCATCACTTTCACACATTTTGTGTGCACGAAATGTCACTATTGACACTATTAGTGTGTTTGGTTAGTCTTAAGTAGCTTCATTTGATACTAGTTATCGCTGCCTAAATCTTTAAGGCTTACACTTGTGACTATTTAAAGATGAGACTAGAGGTGGTAGGTAGGAGAGGGTACAGGTAAAACTCTCTTCACTGATATCACTTTATTATTCCTAAATATAAATAATTATTACAATATAGGCGCAGGCGACCGGAGCATCTACACACAAATTTTGTCATTAAGAAACCAATAGGTTGCATATACACGGTGTTTACACAACATTGCAAATTAGTTTTAAACTCTGCCTCATTCGAAACGCTACAGTACTCAGATTTTCGATTACACATGTGAAGGGGAGGGCTGCACTCGAGGGCTTGCGCAGTCCCCGTAGGTTGCTGGATTTTGGGAAAAAATATAAATGATAAATTGTGGACTGTATTGGCTATTAAGAGATTGTATGGCGCCCTATCAAATACATTGCGACTGACCTGCTCTCCGCGCCAGTGGGTATTCACGTCTCGAGCTGTAACCCGGGCCCGGGATTTGCTGGTGTCAGTAGTGATGATGAGAAGGCGCCGCTATGGCGATACACTGACTATAGATCACCCACTACTAGGCAAGCTTAGCATTCGCTGCAGACATCGAAGATAGGCAATAAAAACTCATTTTGGCTGAATTTATATGTCGAGAGCTCAATGCAGGAAAAAACGTGGCAGTCGAATGTGGTCAAAAATTTCGTCGAGTTACTCAAACGCGACGGAAATGTGGGTAGTTTGCATTTGCATATAAAGGGCGCCAGAAATTTAAATTTGAAAAGGAATGATTGAGAGATTTCTCAATAACATGTAAAAGCCCTTCACGAGCTAGGTCTAACGGCTAGCAGTGTTGCGGGAAGAGGAAAATAATGTGCTGGAGGCCAATTCTTGCGCTAATTAGTTTACATACGGAATATACAGTCCTGAATCCTCACTGAACTAGTAAATAACTTTCAACCTATTCTCGTGAATTTATGGATCGCTTATGGAAATGGATATGTACTTTTTCGTTAGCGCTGAATTCGGAAATACGTGGATATGTTTTTTTCATTTTGTGCCACTCATTCCGTGTGGCGCTGCGATCGATTACCAAAATATCAGTATTTCAATGATTACAAGATATTCCATCGAGAAAATCCCTTTGACAACCGCTATAAATGCGGTTTTCTCAACTGAAATATGCCTGAGCACGTAGCTCCATGAATAGGCCTATGTAATGTCAAAGTGAATTCTTCTCCTGAAAACACTCCTGATTCATCAATTCGGAATTTCCCGAAATGGCTTACTGGATGCCGCTGGCTTAAGGGTGGAATAAAAAATTTAGTCGAAATTCGAATAACTCATAAATGAGTAGACGAAATAGATTTGTCATTTTGACCATTCCTCGAGTATACTATTGCATTAAATATAAAATATAACATTTCATCAAAAACACCAAAACCCACGTTAAAGGATACTCATATGGATGTAAACATTCTGCATATTATGAATGTGACATGAATCCATTCAATGATAGGGCAATACCCCTCAATACAATACCGTTTATTCTATAAACCTGAAAATTTAAATTTTAATTAAAATCAACCTCAGTGGCCCAGTGGCGCGACACTTCGGCGATCGCTCTCCGAAGTTAAGCAACGCTGGGTCCGGTCTGGTCTTGGATGGGTGACCATTCGACCGTTGAGAGAGGCTGGCCGTGGTTCGGATTCCACGTTAAACTGTAGGTCCCCTTCCTTACCTACTAGGTAGTAGGGTTAATCCTGCCCGGGTTGGTACTATCGCATTGGATGAACGATGGTCGAAGCGGCAATGAAAATTGACCGTGTATTCCATCTAGTTCAATGTAGCCGTGCAATTCAAGGAAGGTCCTGGCATGGCACCTAGTTCCCATGAGGTGTGTTGGGCTAATACCATGACAGAAGGTGTGGTATTAGCCATCCATGTCCAGTCACATAAAAAAAACTACCCATGCACATGTACTGAGAAATCAGTTTTCTCAATGAGAAACAGTTGAAGATTCCGTTGACTGCTGGAAAATTCATTGCTTTGGTAACGCACACATCTTCCATTTCATCAAATGTTGTACCCACAAGAATCCCTCCTCCCACGAGGATCTGTGTCAAGACTAAATCACAATTGACAAACGAACATCATGCTGTTTCGTTAGTTACAAAGTAGAACAATCACGATACACATACTCGTACATCCCGCACATACAGGCTTATTCTACAGAGGTCTCGTAGCTTTGGGAGGTTTTTCTGGAGGACAAAAAGATAAAATTTCTAACCTCAAAGTGCATGGGAACATGTATTTTTCTAGTTACCACAAAAGTTACATAATTGTTTTCACTGTTTATTCTTGCCTCCACAATCACCCCGGTGTTACGAGACCCTATGTCGCATCAACCCGCATATGGGCACATACAAATTGAAATAAAACCACATCCCATTAGGCACAGTAAGAACCCGGTTCACGCGTCCTCTTTTGCTCGGACTTGTTTGCATTTTGGGGTTTTATTAAATAGAGTGCATTCCGAGAATGAATTTTGTAAGATCGTATAAGATAAAATGCATTTAAAAAAAAAATTGCAGCCTTATCTACTTATCCGGTGATAAACTTATCTATACATGTGTACTCAAGGTTGTTATTTAAAAAAGAATACAAGTGTTTCCACTGCATTTGTTCCTGTCGTTAGAAGCAACTAAGGGATATATCGTTCATAGTTTGGATTCCTCGTAAAATTATGGGTGCTTCAATACTTCCAAGGATCTTGGTGCCTGAGTCGGTACCATAACGTTTAATTAAAGATGGTCTAAGCAGCAATCGAATAAAACGAAATGTAGATGACTTTTTTATCGAAAGCGCGACATCTAGCGTAAGGACTCTCAGCAAGATTGCCGGCAGCGGCCATACGATTTCGACATTCCAATATACAGGGTAGGTCCTGGGATTGCACCTAGTTCCTTCGAGAATGCGGTGTGATGGACTAATACACAATAGTCAGTGTAATAATAGTAGTTATTGTCTAGTCCAATATTTTAAAACTAATAATCAGGTTACACAGATGTCATTGTTTTATTAGTAATGCTGTGTAAAATCAATAAGTGTAGGTAAGTAAAGTCAAAAGAAAGAAAAGTTGATTGATCATTTATTACATTCGCTATACACCAAAACGGTATACAGCTAAAGTAATGTGAACCGGGATATTACTATACACCGTAAATTGCAATAAAAAAAATCATAGCACCCTTTTATGGCAACTTCGACACGAGCCACGTTAAGAACCAAATATAAGCCTAGATTAGTCTAGTTTGTATACCGAAATATTTAAACGACATCAAAAATGGCGTAGCTCTTCGGACTTGTAAAAAGCCTTAACTATACACTAATGGTGCGGTCGGTAATGACAAACAGCTACGGTGCTCAGAGATACACGACACGTTCAAAGCTGAAGGAATGACTTCGGCTAATTTAGGCTTTCATCAATCCGGAGATTGCAGACATTTCACCCTGAACAGTTTACAGTATCATTAAAAGAACTGGAATATACGGGTGATTATCCAAAGGGTCCGTGTAGAGGGCGCAGCAGTCTTTCGTCGCTTTTTCTTTTATAACTCCCGAAAAATAGGAAGTTCCAACTATAACTATATAGGCGACCACACTACGCAGTTATGTATTTAATCTCATACGATACTTTTTTAGATAGGGTAACATTTGTTAATTATGAGTCATAGTGAAAAAAATTGCCAATTGTAAATGGCAACTGTTGATCTAAGCAGTTCCAGCTTATTTTTGTAATTGTTTAATGATATGAAATACAGAACCGATTGAAGTGCTATAGTTATGGTATGTAATTTTCTGTAGTATGAGGAGTTTTAGCAGAAATAACTACAAACGACTGTGGCGTCATCTACTTTGACGCACACACCCCCATAACCGATGCCCAAAATATGGTTTCTGTTTTGGTGGCTTATCTGTGTCACACGCATTTTAAGTCTGCGACAGCTGTCAACCACCTTCACTGGTTAGAAAAGCTACTGTAAACATGACTTTATGCGATTCCATTCTGCCTAGTTTATAAGGCCAGGATATCTTGTCAGAACCGAATCTGACTAGTTAAGCGGCTCGGAGCGACTTGCCCTGCATGCCATAGCTAATGGGTTCAAATCCCTGCCCCGTTCATGCACCACTATCTCTCTCTTTCCGAGTTGAATAAGTGCATTTCGTCGGCGAATACGAGCTGTTCCATGGTTCGGAATCCATTTAAAAGTTGGTTCCCCCTTCTAGGTAATGGGGTTCAGCCCACCCGGGTTGGTACTATCGTATTGGATGAAAAGATGGTCAATTTAGCCGTGGTCATAAAGGAATGGTCCTGCCATGGCACCTAATTCCTTATGTGATGTATTAGGCTAATATCATGATAGTGGGTGTGGTATAGCTATCCATGTCGTTATATAAAAAAAATAAGAAAACTCCAAAGGGGATTGATGTCGAAAGTTAGCGGAAATCAACATTGGATGATGATCGGCTCTGATGAGTTCCACTACGCGACGCTGTGGGCATTTTTGGGATTCTACAGAGACCACCTTTTCCGGTAAACGGCCAGTCAATTCAAGACGCTAAGGTAACCGCGACCTATCAACAACTATGAATTTGAACATAAAATTTTTAACACAGCGAATTTGTGGAAACTCGATAAAAGTCAACTGGGGTGACTTACATAGTCACCTCGACCTAACAAGGCCCTTTGAAGAATCACCCTCCACAAATATAAATGTGGCGATATATGGTTTGTGCTGAACCTATGTATGTATATGCGACCAGGTAGGCCCTACCTATCCGGGTGATATACTAACACAAGCAGTAAGGGTGCAGTGGACTGACGAGGACTGACGAGAGAGAGACTGGAATGCTTGAATCTTTGCAGTCAAGGTCCGTAACGGAGGTATAGTGTTAAATAAATGTATGCAGGTATAATCTTAAATACTGTGTTAGTAGGAGGCATTGATTACGGGAAGAGGGACTGTAGGAGAATTCCAAATTATGGGTATACAGCAGGTGGAGAAATTGGTTAGACGCAATACCTACGAATAGCATGTTTTGCTGGTTCGGGTCCAGCCTTGCAGTATATTCGTAAAGTAGTTCTTTTTACAGAGATCTCTCTTTAATTAATGTGTCCTTGCTTTACGGTCGATTATACATACATACATGTCACATTCCTTGGAATAAGCAACTTACACGCTTAGTAAGAAAAAGCATTTCCTCTAGAATAACTCCATAAATTCATGAAAAAACTCGATTAAGCCCTATTCGAGTCAAATAAAAGATATCTTTAGAGCATAGCTGTTACGAAATAGAAAATTTAAACATATGCACTTTGAGAATGTCAATGTTGCTAGAAAAACGAAAAATAACTCAAGTTGCCACATATATATTCATAAGCATTAAATAATTAAAATTATTTAGAAGTATTATGTATTAATACATAAATCAGGATCGATACAGCATTTGTAATTGAAATTATTTTTGTACATTGGTATAATATAATAGTTGTAGTCAATATATTTTTTAAGGTAACAAGCGGGCAAGTACTTTATAACCAAAACATTTCAATCATAAGGTTCAAACTCCTTCGAACACAGTCCCTACATAAAAAAAGTTAGCTATTGTTAACTTATAATATATTAAAATTACAGTTTCAAATATAAAATATGGCAAATTGTACTTAGAAATATCTATTTTACTAAAATGCCAAAATAAATCTATAATAAATTAAATAAACATCTAAAAATCTTCTTAAAAGTATTATGAAATGAAAACTTAAAGCAAATAAAAGGAACACAATGTTATTCAATAAAATTTTCAGAATTTTTGGAACCATAAAAAAAAAATTTTTGCATCATAATAAGAAAGTTACATCTAATTTGTGAATTTTAAAAGGTAATATTACATAGTAATTGAGTAAAATACAAATAACTTCACATCGATTGCACTACATACGTATAATGAAAGTATGCAGTAATAAGCAAGTGAAGATCAGTAAAATTAATGAGTATTTCCACTTGACTGTGGTAAAGCTATAAGGCAATTTTTCATAAAAGTCACAAAAGTATGTTGTCCCACATTTTCAACAAAAAAACAGTGCCGCTAAAATTGGGCCCGAGTCAACAGGATAAAACAAAAAAAATTAACAGGAAATTTTATGATCGAATCACATCAAAAAAGACATTTTATTTGTCGCAAAAACTACAATCAGATTTATATTTCACGTGATGTCAATTAAAAAAGCGACCACACACACACGTACAATTTATAGTTAAGGACTTAAATCTCTTAGCAATTTATAAATATTTAAGATTAGCCCTGTTTCACGTGGACTGTAGAGTGGACGCAATTTCTGCCTCAGGCGATAGTTTCCATCACTCTTCATCACAATGGAATGAAAGAAATGGCACTAAACTATTGAAAAGCAAGACGATATTGTTCAGAGCAGCATTAGTGGACAATGCCGTCGCGAATTTAAGTCAATCATAAGGCTATCGTTTTATCAATAGATGGCGATGCACCAGTTTCTTTAATTCGATACCCAAACGCGTCATAAGATGTCGCTACGGGTTTTAAAGTTCACAGAATAGATACAACGATTACGTGGACAGTTCACCTAAAGAGGAACGTGCACGGGCGGTGCATCGGGTGGTGTTGGGACTCACTGAAGGATGCAATTGTTCTTTCGCTGGATCTCGACGTGGGAGAGGTTCCGCTCTATCTCGTCGTCATCTTCAATGCTGAAAGTGAAATAGGATACTCTGTGTTTAATGTTTCATGCCGATTTTGCTGATGTAAGCTTAGAAAATCTTAGAAAGTAAGATTGCTTAATCTTTTTAATTTAATCTAATAAATAATATAAAGGGGAAAGTTTGTAATAATGGATGGATGGATGGATGGATGGATGGATGGATGGATGTTTGTTACTCTTTCACGTAAAAACTACTGAATGGATTCTAATGAAACTTTACAATAATATAGCTTATACATCAGAATAACACATAGGCTACAATTTATGTGCCCATGGGCTTTAGAACTTTCACGGGGCTGCGAAAACGATGCCGGTAGCGATACTTCACACTAGGGGGAGAGGAGCCGGGGGCGGTGGCGGGGAGCGGCGGCGGGGGGAGGGCAGACGTCGTGACTGTTTGGTGTCCGTTTGGCGAATTTTCAAGGCACTAGCGATTTGTAAAACTTAGTACATGTACATTTAACTACCCGGGAATTAGGATTGGCTAAATAGAATTCAGTTCCGCTTACGCTAAGATGGGGCTGTCATACAAACTGCAATGCTATGCACGGCTCGGCTTTGCGGCGGCAGCGCTTACTTTTACTGAAGTACGGCTTGGTATTTCCTGCAACTTTAGGACTACTTGGCATCACGCTAAATCGCCGGAGGAGCGAGCAACAGAATAAAATCCTTGAGAACCAATTACTCGATTTAGATGTGCATTTTATCTACGTCTAGCCTGATTCTACTAAAAACTTATAGATTACATAATATAACGCTTCATTACCAGAAGGGTAAGTAGTGAGTCTTAAAGTCTTATAACATGCGAACCACTTACCTGATTTATATGCGTATTTTATCAATGTATAGCATCTCTGGGAGCAGTCAGGTTCGAGATGGGTTACTGTTTTCGATGTTGAGGCTGGCTGTGGGTTGGAGTCCACGCAAAACTTACCTACGTTACACGTTACTTACTAGGTAAGCAATGTAGCAGTGAAAGTGCAGAAAGGTTCTCGCGGCAAATGTTTTTTTTTTAAATAGCCACCAAACGTCAACGAAGCTCTAAATGGGAATTATTGGATGTTTCTCATTAAATCATGCTATTTCGGCTCGAACGATCTTGATTAAATTTGGTACATGGATACATTGTCCTGGACCAGTTTGACCCTATTTTGGACCAGTCATGTGGGCTACTTTTTATCCATGAGATAATTTAGCCGACACTAACCCGAGCGGAGCCGGGTACCGCAGCTAGTAGTACATATAACCTGGACTCTCCGACCTAATATGGACCAGCCCTAGCTAGTCCATCGGTTTGGCGTAAACGCTAATTAATATGTGAAGTCGGATTACAGGCTCGGGCTCCCTGAGTCGGATTACAGGCTCAGGCTCCCTGAATCGGATAAATCGGATTTCGGTTAAACTTATGTTGGTTTATCTGGGTTCTACTCTGGTTCCAAGACTGCTGTATAGTTTGAAGAGGTAATTAAGATGGTATTCAAGAGTACTTTGTGCAAGTTACTTAGGTTTTATAACGAACTAAAACTAATAGAGGAGGACCACACTGAGAGAAGAAATATTATTTGGATATTGCAAATCTCGGGATTTGTCAAACATAAAGCCACACCTGTCGACGGCAGAGAGTAGCTGCTGTAGCAGAAACCACTCACAAAACCGCTTATTTTCTTGTCTCGTTCGCTCACACATTCCCTAAAGCTATAGCTACAATCGCTCACGCTCTCTCCTGGCTGTCCATCTCCTGCACGAGCCGGTCGCGCTCCTTCAACACGGCGGCCAGCTCTTGCAGCAGCCAACCGCGACGCAGCTCCCTCCAAAGCTCCTCCCTCCCCAGCTATAGCTACATTCGCTCACACTCTCTCCTGGCTGTCCATCTCCTGCACGAGCCGGTCGTGCTCGTTCAACACGGCAACCACCTCTTGCAGCAGCCACTCGCGACGCCGCTCCCTCCCTCCCCAGCTATAGCTACAGTCGCTCACGCTCTCTCCTGGCTATCCATCTCCTGCACGAGCCGATCGCGCTCGTTGACGGCGGCGAGCAGCTCCTGCAGCAGCAGCCGCTCGCGGCGCCGCTGCCCCGGCGTCTTGCGCCACTCCTCCACCGCGAGAGAGAGGCGCAGCTCGCGAGCGAGAAGGTTGCACCGACGCGAAAGGTCCTCTTCTTGTTCCCTGTGATGGCGACAACAACACTCTTAGAAGTTGATTTAATTAAGATGGTCAAAAGTTGTCTATGTTTTCCAAGCAGTTCAAGAATAGCCATGCAAAATAAGAAAGGTTCTGGGATGCCAAAAACTTCATGCTTACAGTATGCAGAACTATGTCGACTCGAGTGAACCAGTAGGACCTCTACTCGTCTTCTCCTGTTTCCAATAACAGACACATAGAATACGTGCACTTACAGTATGTTGAGCTGCATCTGCCGACGGAGCAGGGCGTTCTTCTTGTTGACTAGAGTGAACCACTTGGACATCAGCTTATCTTCCTCCTGTTTCCAAAAACAAACGCATAAACACTTGCATTGGGGTATCACTTAGTATGCGAATGTTCCCAGCAGCACACACACTTTAATCAAGTTTATTTACAAGACTTAATAGGTGCATGCAAAGTTAACGACCTTGTATCTTTTCAATTAAAATTAAACACAGGAAATAGGTGAAGAGTGCAGGTCGGTGATTGTTGTAAAAACAAATTTCTAGATGTAAAAGTTAGTCAGGCAGACATCTTTGTTAGCATAGTTATTCACTAATTGAGCGATGCGAGCGATCTTATTATTATCAAACTTATTTATTCCCCTTTTTGTGTAAGATATTAAACAAATCCAAATGAGACATTAGCGACCTCACCTTAAAAACGTCAAAAAAGTAATTTCTGTCAGGTTTGATTTACGAGTTTTTAGATGAAAGACATACTCCATGATGCAGTTAGAACAAGGTTTAGAGGAAAAGAAGAGCTTTGATTTGTCTTCAAACAAATTTGAAGCACAATGACCAGCACAAAGTATGAAGAGAAATATTATAGGTTATGTTTTTGTGATATTTTCTTTCCCAAGACTTCTTTTGATTAGCATAATTAAGAAAAAAATATTTTCGGAATAACATGGAGAGAGATTGAGTCATTTCAATTACACAGATGAGTAAATAAAATTTTCAAATCTATTCTGTCAGTTTTGACAGATCTTTTAGGTGAGCTGGCTGAGACGCCACCTGTCGTGATAAATAAGCAGTTTTCTTCCCCACTGGTCAATCTGCAGATTCTTTTTCAGCTATTTGACTGGTCGAGTTTAAATCTTTAGAATTTTTTTTAAAGCCCATGGAAGCCAAGATACATGCAACTGGTTCCTTTCTTTGGTTAGTGGGAAATTCGGTATACATCCCAATAATAAGAAAGACTTTACTAAATATTTTTATCCCCTAAGCCGGGTCATGGTAACATATTAGTTGTTGTTAGTGATCAAAACTTGGCTTTTTCAATTGAAAGAGATTTCGCATTGTGTCATAGAAGATAAAAAGGTACCTATTTAGACCAACTCTGAAAATATATATTTTTGTTTATTTAACTGGACACGGTTGGCTAATACCATAGTCTTTATATTAGCCCAACACACCCCATTCCAGAAGGAATTAGGTGCAAATGTTTATTGTTTTGTATCTTTTTGGGACTGCTAATCTTTTTTATTCGAAACATTTTGAATGTATGATTTCCACAATCAGTTATCATTGAGTGAACATAAGTAGCAAGCAATATTTAAATATGCACATGTTAGACGCCACTCGTTTGTTAGTACTGAAGCAAGGAAGCTAAAGAGACGGGGTCCAGTCACCTTGGAATTGGGTCTATGACGTTTAAATGGTCGGCAAAAATTCTCTCTCAGCTGATGAAGTAAATACAATCGTTAGTTCAACTACTACACTACTGGATGAAAATGCTTGTCAAGTTAGGAGTCACATTTAAAAAATCTGAAACTAACCAATACTTCAAAAAACATCTTGGATTGGACATAAAGCTACTTACAGGCATTCACTATACTACTTGGTCATTTAGTTAAGCACAGAGTAAGAAAGAGAGTCACATGAGAATGTCTACGTAGTCACATATTATCATGTCGTCACAACGTAGCCTATTGACTCGGGGTCTGGTCTAGCGTATCAGAGGTCTGGTTTCGATTCCAAAATGCACCACTTTCTTTCTTTTTCCGAGTTCGATAAGTGCATTTCGTCACGAATGCGAGCTGCTCCATGGTTCGGAATCCATGTAAAACTGTAGGTCCCCTGCCCCTACTAGGTTGTGGGTTTAAGCTCGCCCGGGTTGGTACCATCGCATTGGATGAAAAGATGGTCGTAGCGGCAATGAAAATTTGTCCATGTTTTCCATCCAGATCAATGTAGCCGTGCTTATAAAGGGAAGGTCCTGGCATGGCACCTAATTCCTTCGGGAATGTGGTGTATTGGGCTAATAACATAACGGTAGTTGTGTGGTATTAGCCATCCATGTCAGGTTGCATAAAAAAAACAGAAGTCAACCGAGTAAAAGAAAATGTGTGTAATGTTATGTAATAGCTTTAGTTACAAATTCTCTCCAACTCCCGGTGACATTTCTTGTCAGTTATTCTTCGTCCGCGGTGATCGAACTGTCTTTGAAAATAGAGGAATTGATGAATGCGTAAAAAAAAACACCAATAAAACTTGCAGCAATAGAAATTTCCAGTGTGACAACATGAAAGTATGTGACAGGACATTGAATGGAAAAAGATTAAAGGAAATTATTTTAATAGGTATTCATATAAATTATAGGTTCTCTGCCGGGGAAAATGTAAATGTATTTTCATACATGTACATACATGGACATACATGGATCAATCACATCACAATAACAAAAATCTTCCAACCATCCTATTGATAAATCTATTGATGACTATAAAAACATTACAATTGTTAAATACTGCTCATATTTACAAACAATATAAATGCAGAGTTATGCTTACTCCTTTTACGAGTGGGATGAAACATGAAGTGAAGCAACTAAACTAAACACTGTCTGTTCATAAATATAAGTAAAACACACACAAATACACATAATTGTGTTTTGAATTCTATAGGACATGACACGATGTGATAGGTGATAGGAGAGTAGGGAGTGGGATACCGGAGAGGGGCGCGGGGTTGGTCCGACGATGCAAGACAACAGGATTCTGCGCCAACGCTTCTGCAACCCACAACCTTGTTAGCCTGCCTCCGAGAAGTGTGGAAGGTGTGTCTTTTACACCATATAATACTGGTTTAGTTTGGCAAACACAGAGATATCGTAACTTGTAGAATGATGACTGAAGTAAGGGTCTCTGAATAGGCTACCGGATTTTTGACAGTTGTCAGTAGTTTTTTCTAGTCTGTGCTTCACCATAAGTGTTTCCCCATAGATTAATTTATAATTCGGTGCTAGGATGAGCTAGCAAAATCACCAAATATTTACTAACAAGGCCATGTGCATGCCATATGCATCACATTTTATCACACGACAAAATAAAACTTTACAAAGAATATTTTCCATTGGCTCTAAAAATAATGCTATGGAATTAATGGGTAAAAAATGTATTGTGAAGTTAATGTTAAAATTCTGAACAGAAAATTGAGTAAGTATATTTGCAAAGTGACGCAGAGTGCTACTCCATGACATGATATGATCAGATACGTAGCGAACATCCGTAGTCAAAGGGCATGTACGCAGAGATCATAGATAGAGATCTCCATTCCGAAGACAATGTGGCGATAGTATCCGAAGATTGTAAACTAAAAAGAATGAGAGGAAACAAAATATGTAAGCCGACCGTGTTCTGTCTGTGAATAGTTTTTTTTTTATTACTCCCACAGAGATATGTATGACACGGCTGTGTGTTTTACGTGAAAAAATGCCCATACGCTCGGACGTCTTCATTCTATTACGTTCTTTTGCCTGCCTTCTACAAAACCTTTACAGTTGTCATTGACCTTGGTCTGTCAGTGCGGCGACAGATAAGGTGGTATTTCCAGTAGGATGTGGTCTGTGCCTATGAGAGTTTATGTGTTGGAGGTAAAGTTGGTGGAAGTGCCCCGTGTTTGGTATCGCACTTGGCAGTGCCTACCCGTGTGTTCAGTGCAAAACGTGGAGTGTCGACGTCGCCGCACAGAGAAACCAGGCAAGGAGTGTCGTGAGTTGAGAAAATCCTAGATTATTTGACGCTAGTCATGGTTTCCTTCCGCCGTAAACTGGCGCCTTCATTGGCCAGGTGAGTCCCACCTGCTACAAATACGATACATTCACATTGCACACATCTTGACGACGGTGAACAACAGACGATTTACATTATTGTCTCGCCTCAGGGGCCACATATCGCGAGAGCCAAGTGTCTACTCACGTCGTTGGAGTTGGAGCTCTCCATGACCCTGCGGAGCTCCTTCTCGAGGAGCGCCGCCTGCTCGTCGATGGCGCCTTGCTCGCGCTCCAGCGCCTCCATCTCGCTCTGGATGTACGAGCCGGACTCCTCGCCCTGCGTGGTACATTTTCGTCAGAATCCGGGGCAATACTATAGAAAATTGACTCATTAACAGTAATGAGAACCATGCTGCCAAGTGTCAAACGATGTGTTATTCGGCCAAGTGAAGTGAAATTTACCAGTTAGCATAGTACAAAATGCACCTAGACGTATTTAATCACTCACTTGGCAGTTGACCCGGGGAGTTGATTTATCATAGTAACCCCATGGACCCAAAAATCCAGCATTTATTGGTAACTACGCCCATTTACGGTAGTTTACAAATCCCAATGTGTTCTTTAATGTTACTGGACATGGATGACTAATACTGTGGTCATGATATTAACCCAAAACATTGCATTCCCGAACGAATTAGGTGCCATGCCAGGACCTTCCTTGTGTGAGCACGGATACAATGAACTTGAAACACGGACAATGGTTAATTGCTGCTTCGACCATCTTTCATCCAATACGAAGGTATCAACCCGGGCAGGCTTAAGAGCATCCTAATACCTAAACATTTTGGTCCATTTTTTGCAATAAAAACGAGATAGCCAGAGCCCAACGTCGCTTAGTTAGAGCAGCTCGGAATAATTCTTTCTAAAGGTGACCAACCTGCATAATGCGTAAAACCGGTTTTTTTTCGTAAAACGAAACAATTGTTAAAGAAATTTAAAAACAGTAAACATAACCTTAACTAAATTGTTAGATAATGTTACGCTCTTTGAAATGATATTTAAATCGATATCAGTTACTGTCAATGTCAGCAGCAAACTTGAAAAAGAATACGTTTGAGACCTGACTTCAGCATTTTTTCCATGCAAAAAATATCATTTTCAAAAATGTATCAGTAGAACGTTAAATGGAATTGCATAATTTTTTTTCATGGTCTCATTCCATAAGGTTGTTGTTGTTGTTGTTGTTGTCGGCGAGTGGCTGCCGACGCTTGAACGCACTTGACACGAGGCCGTTGTGCTCAGTAACCCGACTTTTGGCTCACTTCAGCCAGCCGAGCTCTTCCACAAAGCGTAGCAGCCCTTTAGGGTCTTTCCACACTTGCGGGTCGCTCCTTTCGAAGCTAAAGACCCCCGTCCAAAATGTCTGCAGTTGTCTACATTCCATGACTATATGTGCCGGTGTCTCCTCCGCCTCCAAGCATCCATAAGGTTCAGGAACTTAAAGCAATCGAACCATACGCATTGGCTAGTATAATCATCTTAATTTATTTATTTATTTGATAAGGTCTGCCGACAGACTATACGACAGAACATAAATATATTTTTGAAAAAAGGAACTAGTTGTGCAGCCCAAATAGGGTGCAAACACCGATTGCATTAAGTGCTAAGTAGCTTGGTAAACCACTTACTAGAGGAATGCAATTCATTCATTATTATGACTGCGCATTTGGCACTGAGCAGTGTTTTTTCAATAGTATTATATGTATTGAACATTGAGGATTCCAGAGATCTGAATTTGTAAAATTATAGTTAATCAGCTAAAGTTCTCATTTTTCAACTTTCAACACAACCAGCGAGCATTTCGAAACATCTCCCTATCGCCAGGTAACTGTTGCGGTGGCGCCACCTAGCGTCGAGCGCGCGAACGTTACCTCGGCGTCGTCGTCGAAGTCGCGCTCGGCGTCGCGGTCCGGCGTGAGCCGCTCGATGAGCGCACTGAACGAGTGCAGCGGCGAGGAGGCGGCGCGCGGGGGGTGCGCGGGGTGAGCGGGGTGCGCGGGCGGCGACCCGCCGGGGCTCTCCTCTGCCGGAAACCAAAATAAATTATATGAGATGTTCTATTAACGCTGGGTATTTCCGTATAAAAATACGGAAATACCACTTGAGGTAATGTGCTAACATGATGAACATACTTTTTTTTTGATATCTTGCTATCTGCCATCAGTTTATTGTTTGTTCATCATCCATAGGCACTCGGATTTGTCATATTTTATCACTAGCCAGTTCAGCATTCAGAGCGAAGAAGAACTGGCAAGAAACTTTACAGATTTTTTTTTAAACATACTTAGTCTAAGTTTACAAAATTGTTTGCCACATATGGAATATTCGTACCCATTTGTGTTAATACATTATTTTAATTCCTTGTAACATAAATAGCAAGTATTTATCATTGACGGTAAGAGAAAAAACACAGATACATTAAATTAATATGAATTTACAAAAATCTACAGTTCATGCCATATGCAACAGTTCATGACAATTATCAGTTTATTTTGCAAAGTCTATGTCTGTCATCTAACATGCTGAAAATTTAAGCAGAAAAGTCCCCACAAGCAAGATCCATTCACAAGCATCAAGCCGGGTCCAACCATCGCTTTTATATCGCAACCATATTTTAGAGAAAGATGTAACCCGAGTCACCGCAAGCAGAGACCTTCAATACTAAATCATTATTTTAATTAATCACCATTTAAATTATGCTCTGAATGCAAGTTTCAGATAGGATTCATGAAGTGAATTATTGTGTAGGATATACCTGGATCGCCGTTGGACTGTCGCGAATGGTTGCTGTTTGTGGAGTCTTGTCGCGCCAGCAGGCTGTCCTGGCGCGCCAGCAAACTGTCGAGCTGCTCCACACCACCCGCTACACACGTACATATTTGCATAAAAATTTCGACATATATGTGCCGTCTTCTGTGACTCTTACTAAAGATTTGGAAAAATCTCCACTGGACAAAAATAAACTAGACATTACTTTACAAAATGTTTTATGTAACTTGACATGGATGGCTAATAATTTTGATCACGGCCACATTGAACCAGATAGAAAACAAGCACAATTCTTCATTGCCGTTTCACTCGTTTTTACATCCAATACGATGCTACCAATCTCGGCAGACTTCATCCTGCCTCCTAGAAGTGAAAGGGGATCTACAGTTTTACATGGATTCCGAACCATGGAAAAGCTCTTATTTTGTCACGAAATACACTTATCCAACTCAGAAAGTGATGCATAAACGGGGCAGATTTTAAGAACGGCCCGTAAGCTATGCTCCCCATACAAACGTAGTTTACTAATCATTTGGAAACCGCTATTTCAATTAAATTGATATTTAATATCTAATATCAGGTAACAAATATCTGTGTCTGCACGCTTTTGTTTTTTTGAAAAATCCAAACCGAATGAAATAAAAGCACAAAGAAAATTTTCATGATAATTTGGTTTTCTCTGAGGTTTGATCCAGAATACATTTACCGAAAAAACAAAGACGTGCAGACACTGATATTTGTAGCCTAATGTTAGATACCAAATATCAAGTAAGTTTTTTTTATTTTTTTTATCTACTTGTTTATTTGGGACTTAAGCCGTCACCGACTATGCCAGCCCCATAGTGACTTTATAAGTATAATAATTACTTCAAGCTATTAGCTACTCCTTAGAGCCAATGACAGCTTGAAAAAATATACAACTTCTCTGAACTCGTTTGACCAGGGCTTTCCCAATGATTCGTGTATCTTAAAAAATAAATTCATTCTATCCGTACACAATATTTTTTCAAGACCCAGTCGAAGCCTCTCGTTCAGAACACACTCGATAAATAGGTGAAATTGATCTTCTGTTCAAGTAAGTTGGAATGGTGGTTTTGAAATTACTAGTAAACTACGTTTGAATGGGAGACGAAATTTTCTGATGCTTATACATGCAAGGCTACCTGTTGAGGGACCGTGTGCGTGTATGTATGGAGGAGGTGGTAGTGAGATAGTGAGGTGGCAACAAGAGGCGACTTACCTGCTGCTATCTCCTCCAGCATGGACTGACGGCTGATGATCTCGACGGTGCCGGCGCGCGCCGCGCGTGACCCCGGCGACGGGGACGTGGGGCTACCACACAACATACACGTTATACATTACTAACTTCATACACATACACTCCTGGCATAACTCATTGACATTTTATTGGGGAGATTTGGACAATCACCCGAGCGGAGCCCGGTAAAATGCGCCATTTGCCTCTGACCCACTGCGTCGCATCGCTAGCCCGCTCTATGACTTCGTGTTCGCATTGGATTCTTAACCACTTTTTTTCGTTTTGCTCGGCTCCTAAGTCATAGTGTGATGTTAAATCCTGTAACCTTGCTCAAGAACTGGGCCATCAAATGCAAAAGCAATATTTCAAATCCGACTGGCAGTTCCAGAGATTAGCATGTTCAAACAAAAAAAACAAACAAACACTTCAACTTTATTTTATTAGTAAATAGATAGATGACCGTGGCTCTGCCCATGTTAAAGTATACCTGTTTTCTTTCCATGGCAAATAGCATGGCTACTGTCATAGCCAATAACACTACTGCCCAAAGGAACTAGGTGCCATGGCAGGACCTTTATATTATTCTCGTTTGTTCGTTCAGTCTCGTTGGCCCCGCCAGTCCTTCCTTGGCGGAAGCGACGATGAGACGTCACACTCACCTGACGACGCCGGCGCGCGCGTCCGCGATGAGCCGCCGCGCACGCTCTCGCAGCGCCGCCTGGCGGGACTCCTCCGACATCTGCGCACATACAAACACATACATGCATACATACATACACACCGCCTCACTCAACTGTGCACGGCCCGTGAGACGAGATAGACAACTTAACCACACTGCCAATGACCTACTGTCAAGATATTAGCACCAACAGCTTGACCGTAAAACTAATTATTACGAACCGTATTATCATTTGTAATGTTTTGTATTTGTGTGATAATATTTATTTAATTTTTTATTTAACTGTATAAGGAGTTGGGGTTCTTGCCTAAATTAGCGTTTACGGAACTTCAAAGTCACGTAAAAACGTCAAACCCATACAAGTTTTACTACTTATTCTGTGGTTTCACTTCTTCAACCTGTCAAAATCAAATTCACTCGCATGGAACAGCTCGCATTTGTGACAAACTAAATTAGCGTTTACGGAACTTCAAAGTCTCGTAAAAACGACAAACCCATACAAGTTTTACTAATTATTCTGTGGTTTCACTTCTTCAACCTGTCAACAAATTCACTCGCATGGAACAGCTCGCATTTGTGACAAACTATATTAGCGTTTACGGAACTTCAAAGTCTCGTAAAAACGACAAACCCATACAAGTTTTACTAATTATTCTGTGGTTTCACTTCTTCAACCTGTCAACAAATTCACTCGCATGGAACAGCTCGCATTTGTGACAAACTAAATTAGCGTTTACGGAACTTCAAAGTCACGTAAAAACGTCAAACCCATACAAGTTTTACTACTTATTCTGTGTTTTCACTTCAACCTGTCAAAATCAATTTTCTCTTGGACTCTCGCATGGAACAGCTCGCATTTGTAACAAACTGCACTTATCCAAATCAGAAAGAGAGAGAAAGCAAGTAGTGTATGAATGGAGCAGGGACTGACCCCATGACCACTGGTATTGGAAACAAACCCTTGACCTGCAAGCTGATGGTAAAAATAATGATATGAATGACAGTTTGTTTCCATTTTTTTATCATGCTTCGTGATATTGACTTTATGGGGAGGTTCATTACGTGTCTCTCCTCAGAGATGTTCATTTTCATCTGTGGATAACATTGACGGGAATTTAAGCTGCCAAAGAATAGTCAGTATAGCTACTAAACAATCTCTTACCATCTGCCACCACCTCACCTAATGAAATAAAGGTTTCAGTTTGTTTGCATTTTTTCCTATGAAGAGTTTGTTAATATTATACATGTCACGATTCAAAATATATAACAATGAGTTAAATAAGCAAAGTTTTACATATAGAAGATATTCAGTAAACAATTAAACATTTACTTTATTCTCATTTTGATTTTTTGAAAACTAGCAGTAAGAGACATTTTATAGAAAGAATAACCAAAGATGTGACGATGTGTGTACAATAATAAAAAGTATATTGAAAGTAAAATATATAAAAGATATGTGTAAGAAGCGTGCGTCAACCAATGTGAAGCCCATGCAGAACTACCTTAAAGCTCAATGAGATGGTCCATTTCAAATTGATGTACTCAAATGTAAAAAAAAACGATTTTAAAAATGGATCATTCCATCTAACCTTAAGTAACAAATCATGCAGCAACCAGCATGCGACAGTATTCGAACCCCAAGACGGATTCCCTCCCTACCTTCTTGGGACTGACGTCACCGTTCCTCAGTGCTCCGTTCGGCGGCCGCTCCTCGCGCGACCCCGGCGCTGTTTCGCCGTCCCGCTCCCTCTCGCGTGCCTCCCGCTTCGTCGCCTCCAGCAGCTGTCTCGCTCGCTCCTTCAGCTCGCCGTGTCGCGTCACCAGTTGCTTTCGCGGTTCAAACATGCCAATCGATCACACCACCCCGGCAAAGCGTTCGCCAAGCGAGCCCGTATGCGGCGGCGGTTTTTAAAACGCACGGGGTCTCAACCGTGCGGAAGCGGGTTCATAAGCGATCTCACACGCACACGCAGTATATGCATACATGGATATTATGTATGTGTGTGTAATGTACGAGCGGGGCACAATGCCGGATATGAAACTAAATAATACTCTTATCAGAAAGACTATGTGTGGTGTACGTTTATTAGCTTTTCACGAATTTCATAAAAAGTACTTTCTGCATAGATTTTGGTTTGATTGACTTGAAAAATATATCTATATCTAAAAACTTATCTTTTCTATATATTTTTGTGCCTTATTATTTCATACATTTAAAAAAACCATGTGTTTTTTAACCACAGTTTGCAGTACAATACTAAATTTAAAAAATACAACGGTATACTAATACATTTTACATAAAATTATCTATTTCATGATAATATTGGGGGTGGAAATGGTTGTATCTAATAATACCTACATGGACAGAAAAAATCTAATGAATACAAGGGTATTGTGTACATATAGTATGCCTGAATCAAGTTAAAGGGAAATTTCAACTAAGTACTCACACTAAGAGTTCTACTGAAATCGTTCTACTAATTCAAATCCAAAAGTGAAACCAAAAATTTAAGTCCACCGTGACTTCTTTGTAAGAAATTAAAAAAAGGGAAAACATTTTACAAAAACCCACATTCAAAATACAACAAATTTCAGATAAGATAATCAATTGTCTTAAAGGTTTTCATCAACACAGCAAAAAATAACTCACAGTAACCACTCCCGCACTCGATGCCTCCATAGATGTATTGGGTGCATGTAAAACAGCCGCTTTTACTTTGGAAGAATCTAACACTATTCAATCCTTAACTTCACTTGGGACAAATTTCACTCATAAATGCATTGAATATGTTATAGGAGGTGATCATGGAGAAGTACGTAGAATATGGTGTGTTTGTATGTGTAGTTTTGTGCACGGGGAGGCGTAAGTGGGTGTAGTTGGAGGGTGAATGTAGGAAAGAGAGTAAGGATAGGGTGTGAGGGTGCGAGAGGGTAGATGTGTTTGCGTGTGTAGGTACGTGTGCTCACCGGTGCGGGGCGCGGCAGCGCAGGGTCAGAGGGTGAAAGGCTGCGTGAGTCGCGCGCGCCGCCCGACGCGGGTGTAGCCGGAGAGCGTGCCATATCGCCCTCTGAGGGAGATTTGGCCTCACTCTTGGCTGAAAAGCGAAAGTATATATTTCTATCTATAAATACATTTTCACCGTCACGAAGTTAGAAATAATTACAGCAATGGATCACAATATCTTTCTTTCTTATCCGAGATTTAAATATAGAGTTTTGAAACCATGTCCATTCCCAACATACTAGGTGGTAGTTATGTTTAGTTTGCATGGCGACTATAAGGAAAGGCCTTTTGCCTACCCCCCTGACAAAAACAATGTCAAAAGAACAAAGTGGTCTTAAGCATTGGTCTGATAGATCGATCCGAAATTCTGTGCTAGGTTGAGCTAGCAAAGTTGGGAGATTCATTGTGGCCTTCCGCCAGAAAAGATAGGCTAATGTTTGTTTAGTGTCTTTCGGTAATTCGTCGATTTGTGTGCAAATCTGAAATGAAGTGTCACCAAGTGCCATCAGTACCAAGACCATCAAGATTCATAAGATGTCATATCCCTTTAGATCTGGATCCAGACTAGGGTAAGGCTCTTTTCGACGCATCGGTGCACCTTGGGGCGCTTCTGTCGGTCAGCTGAGACTGCCTGCTTGAAAAGGTTATTTCATCGTTGTAGTGAAGCATTAATAAAACATTGTCAGGTCCAAACCGACAAATATAACTTATATGTACTGCTAGTGTCTACCCAAATGGTCTAAGAGCGTCGCTACTCACGGGTGCTGGCGACGGGGTGGGCCGGGTCATCCTCCTCGTCGTCGGAGCCAAACGGGTCCAGCAGCTGCCGACGCGTCATCAGCTTCACCGGACGAACCTGCTGCACCTGGCCACCGAAGTGTTGACATACATTTATAATTAAATAGCGACATCTACATGTGGAAGCAATATAAATAAATTCAAAACACTAGCAGAAAACATTTTGGTCTGGAAAAAATGCCTTTGCAAAGGATTAATCGGAGATAAGAGCGCCATCTATTCAATGAAGGATGCAATTAACGACAAATTTGTCAACTGAGTGAAGTCTTTTTACTGCCGCTGAAGACGTAGAACTCAGAGGGCTTCCAATGGGACCAAAGTTATAAGATAGATTTTGACATCAAAATCGAGGTTTCCTGTCAGGGAGGATCTACGACTTTCCTCATATCTTTTGTCCGTACGAGTGCACTAACCTCTCCGTGCAGCTTGGTCGCGCCCCCGAGCGGCTCTCCAAACCACCTCGTGTTGCCTCTCTCCTTGTCCGACTGCTCCTTGCTCGAGCGCAGCTCCCCCTGCCGACACTCACTCATACATGCCATCACTCCACCAATATCACTGCAATCACTATGACCATAGCTTAAGGTGGCCCATCCCGCTCAACTCCCCATACAAACGGGGAAAGAAGATCACGCACATATTACTTGTCAGAGATCGCAAATTTTGCTCAAAATAGCTTTATTTGATCGAACTAGATGTCTGATGACCGTTGGCATTGTAAAATTGTGTTTGGTTTCTAAGTTATAAGGTCCGAAAGTTAGGATTTTTCGCGCGTTTTACACAATAACTTTGGAGGTAGATTACGCAATGATAAAGTAAGAACATCTTAAAAAGATTAGTCATCAGACATAGCTTATTTATTCAAGATTTATAATCTATTTGGTTTTTGTTAGATTTTTTAATACAGCGGTCGTGGTTTACTTTTAGCTACAAGTCGTTTAGTAATTAAATTTTTCGTAAATCTTACCAAATCATACATTAGGCACATTGTTTTATTTGTGGACATGTTGCATCTTCCTCATCACGGAGCCTATCTTTTTCTTTGAAACAGAGAAGGTCCCAGAGCGCAACAGCACGGTTTTGTACCGTGCCCGCGATTGAGTTAGTCCCGCTGGGTTAGGCCGCCTTAAAGAGGAATGTATAGATTTATCATGTCATAGAAGTGTTGAATAGGGATTATAAAAGTCCACAGGTGGCATTGCAATCCACATTTCAGAATACATTAAATAAAAGCCAATTAATATAAATGATATTTTTGTAATGAATTTTTACAACTACATTACTTAATTTACAGTTAAAATGTAACGTTTTTAACACGTCTACGTAGGCAAAATTTGGGATCAAGCTGCACCAAAATGTGGTGTAACAAGTTTTGGCAGTGATAAAAGATGGCGCTGATTAGAAATTTCATAGAACCAGCGAAAATAAGATTTTTTCCGCAAGTTATCTACGTTGTGAGGTGTTAGACACCTTTATCTTTAATCTATGACTATGGCAAACATAATACAGTTCTATAAGACACCACCAACATACCTAATTTGATACCTCTATTCTACAGGCATGACTCTTACAATGACTTTTTTGTTAAATTGTTTTGTGTGGACCATACCTAGCGTTTGGCTGCCATCCCTAGTAACAGAGACTGCAGGTTCGAATCCCTGGGTATGCACCTCTTTCTTTTGAGATTTTGTTGCGAATGCGGGTAACTCCATGGTTTGGAACCCATGTAGCCGTAGAGGCAGCGATTGGCAGGGGCTTTTCTTTCGTTTCTTTTCTCCGAAAGCGAATTCCTTCCAAGAACTTAAAAATATTCGCAAGACCTTTTTTTGGTCCTCCGATATTTCAACCCTTACTTGCGTTATGATGTTAAGGAGACATACCATCGCGATCGTACGAATCCAGGTTGGAATCAGGTTTACCTTCTTCTCCTTGTTGGGCGAGAGCATCTTGCCGAGCAGGGACTTGCCGCCGCCGGGTAGGTGGGGGTGTGCGGGGGGAGAGCGTGCCGGGCTGCCCCCCGCGCCGCGCCCCACCGCCGCACCCTCCTGCGACCGCTGCGAGTCCACCGAGTCCTGCGAACTGCACACGCACCCACTCGTGTCACAAACAACATCAACACTACTCGAGTCAGGGAGTGAATACATTAATTACAGAACATGCTATGCAAGGTTATCAGAAAACCTGTCCAACACCCGAAGCAGGAAGTACAGTTTCAGATAGTGAGTCGGATAGGCTAGATTTTTTTCTCGAAATTCGGACAAAAATATTTATTTAATTTTGTTTTTTTTATACTACAAAGAAAACAGACGCCCTTTGTGTTGCGTTTCATCGCAACAAGGCCGCAATATCTGTATAATAATAATAGGTAAGTACACACTAGCACCTTCAGGTATAGATAGGTACAATGAATTTGGAAATAGAGCATTGAAAAAGTTTCTTTTTTATTTTGTCTAAATTTTAAAAAAATCTAACCTATTCGATGTAGTATCTCAAACTGTATGTAGTATCCTGCCTTCAGGTGTTCGACAGGTTTTCCGTTCACCGTGTATAAAGTGGAGCGCGCCGATAGAGCATGCTGTATACCTGAGCGAGGCGCGCTGCGACGGCCGCTTGTTGGCGATCTCGAGGCTGAACAGCGACGAGGGCAGCTCCTCGTCCGTGTCGTGCCGCCCCACCATGTACGATGACTCGTGCGGGTTGTTGCCTGCACATCACCAGCATACATCGAACCAACCCCAAAATAGCTACCAACGCTAACAAATAACAATGATCGCAGCTACCAATGGCTTCCCCAAACATTTCCAAGCTATGAGGCTGTCAAATATAACACGTTTCTCATCGGACTTTAACGTAGGTGGAGCCACGGGCGTCTGGTAGTAAAGAATCGGTCAAGTGGGAGTCGGACTCGCACACGAAGGCTTCTGTACCATTATACAAGATTTAACACAAATAATCACATAATTTTTTGTATGGTAATTTTTTTTTATTACCTGTTTTCTGTTAAAGTGGCAAAATAAATACATATTCTGTGAAAATTTCAGCTTCAGCTTTCATGAGATACAGCCCCTTGACAGACGGATGGATGTACGGACGGACAGCGGAGCCTTAGTAATAGGGTTTCGTCGGCACCCTTTGGGTACGGAACCCTAGTTATAGAAGTGGTAGACCCACCGAGTTGTTCGACCTGCAGTTCACCGCCAGTGAAGTGCGCTCTCAGCTGGAAAAGGTGCGTCATCACCTGCCGACACATGTCAATAGTATGTAATTTGCAATTTAATATAATAAGTAAGTGTATATATTATGTATAAGTGAAAAAATATGGCTTTACACGTAGTTGACATCACAATAGCGAGAAAATATGGCATGGAAAAAAAGGTGTGTTGGGCTAATACCATGACAGAAGGTGTGGTAGCCATCCATGTCCAGTCACATAAAAAAAAATCCCTTGTGGTAAAGATAGTCAGGCGAGGTTATGTGGCGTCTGTGAGGGTAGTTGGTTGAGGTAGTTTAGTAAAAATATGGCATCCCCGTGCGGATGTTGCTAACGCTAGAAACTATTTTAAAATACATCACTAGTGGAAACATCTGTTGGATACATGCATTTAGTCACGAATGCAAGCTGTTCCTTGGTTCAGAGTCCATGTAAACTGGCGATGCCCTTATGCTACTAGGTAGTAGGTTTAAACCTGCCCGGGTTGGTGCCATTGCATGTGATTTTAAGATGGTTGAACGGACAATGATAAACTGTCCGTATTTTTCATCCAGTTCAATGTAGCCGTGCTCATAAAGGGAAGATACTGGCATGGCACTTAATTCCTACTGAAATGCAATATGCCTAATAACATGACGGATGGTTTGGTATTATCCATCAATGCTCAGTTACATACACAAATATGTAAGGCAAGAAAATATAGCATCTCTGTTGGGAAATTTTGTCCGACGAAAACACAAGGCATTCCTGGCAGGATGTTGGTAATGCGAGAAATTATGGGGGGGACCACTATAGGTTAAGTAAATATGGCATCCCTGACAGGAAGAATTTAGAAAGCAAAGAGGATGTTATTTTATTAACATTTCTTGCGGGAAATTGGAAGGCACGGCAGTTTGGCATCCCTTGTAAAATAAACGATAAGGTAAAAAAATATAACAATTTGTTAGGAAATATAGTAAGTTGAGAAATTATAGAATCACTAGTATGTCAAACAATTTGTCATCCCTGGTTGAGACATTGCTATTGCGAGAATGTTTGGCATCCCTGGTGGGAACTTTAGAAATGCGAAAAGCATGGCATTCCATGTGATAAATACACGAAGCCGAGGAATAATTACATCCCTGAAGAAATTAATTAGGCAAGATAATTTGACAATATGGTGGAAAAGGTAAACGTTTGTGAGTCAAAAAAAAATACCTGTAAGGCAGGTTTCTTAACCTGGAGTCCATGGACTCCTTGGGGGTCCAATACTGCACGTTATTGATCTAAGCAATGTATGTATAATTACTTTTCCAGTAGGAATAAAAGGTTTGAAATAGTTTTTTAATGGCTTATTTTTACCTAAGAAATAATTTCAGAAGGGATCAGTAATATTTATGAAATTCCAACCGGGGTCCATGACTAAAAAAAAGATTAAGAAACCCTGCTATAAGGCGACGAAATTGACATCCCTGGTGGGGACAACGATAAGGCAAGAAAACAGGGCACCCCCAATAGGAAAGATATAGAAATAAAATTAGGTTTTACTAACAGCAAGGCGGTCCGGCGCGCCCGGCCGCAGGATGTCTCGCGCAGTGAGCACGCGTGACACGCCGAGTTGCGCGCTCGCATCCAGCGCCACGCGCACGTTCGTCTCCGCGCACTCCGGCTGCAGCGCAGAAAAGTCGCTGCCGGAAACGAAGTCATCAAATATTTCATTTGATAATCAATAAATATTACAGCTTTACTATTAAAATTGTTAAGATTAGTCTCGATATTTAATTCGAAATTTAAATTTCTGGTGCCCTGCTAACGCTTGAAAAAACGACACGTATTTTTGTCAGCATTTGACAACCCTAAGTACTCATACAGTGAATAAGTACTTTAACATTTCCACCCAATGTTGTCACTAATAAACACGGTAAAATATCTGGATTACTGTCTAGCAGTGTAAAATACTGGTCACGATTATTCCGCATAATCATTAACAGTTTACAAATAGACACAAATAGACACTTTAAAAAAATAAGCTATCAATGACATTTAAAACAAAATTGCACTATGAAACTGCATTGTAAGAAGCTCTCAACACGTGGCCCACAAAATGGCACCTATCATTAGGATGACATTTTGCACCATGCTATAACTTGTAGATCAAAGGGTGCAGAACTGCACAAAGGAAATTACAGACATTATAAACCCAAATTCATATGACTTTTGTAATGAAAATTTTATTTTGATTTAGTTAAGGCCAACCTTCCTTTCGCTGGAGATGTGTTATCCCACCTTTAAGACACCTATAAATATGAATGAAATCATTTTTATTTATTTTATAGACTCCTAATAAAAAAAATTCAATCATCACGCCATTGGCTGCCTCCAGAAGCTTATTTGAGCTATTTTACAGCATCAATGAACACAAAGTAATGGTCTCACATGAGGTCGGGCCTGTAGTGGTGTATGATGGCACAGAAGGCGATTCCGTTACGGAAACTGGTGGTGAGGTTGGTCACCTTGCACTGGCGGTACTCGCGGGTCACCTCCTTGCACCACTCCAGCAGATCTTGCACCTGATGATACAAACGCCCAACATCTCATCAGAACTCTATCCTAGTCCTTGAACTATTTGACTTAACTTGACTATTTGAACTGACTTAATCATAAGTTCTCCAGTAATAAACAATCAGCGAGCATTGTGAATCCAAGTTATCTGGGTGATTACTGTTTTAGACCCTGTGCGAGCAAACCCCTGGCTATGCCCCTGGCTTTAGCAAGCGGCCTCTAGAATGTACCCTAATTAAATAATTTGAGTGAGGAAACAGGCATGAACCATTGCATGGAAATTGATCACCTCATTATCCTCTTAAGGTACCTGCACATTTTAAAAATCAAAACCTTATCACATAAACCAGCCATTAGTGGTAGTATAGATTACTCCACTTTCGAGTGTTAGCGTTATGAGATAACCCGAAATCATTCAAAATTATACCAAACCACTACAACCGCAACACGCTCTCATAACGCTAGTGCTCGAAAGTGGAGTTATTGATTAGCGGACTTAGGCTTCTGGTTTGAATCCAGCCTTACACTATATTTCAAAAGGCTCACCGGAGTCTTGTCCCGGTTGTCTCCGGGCGTCAGCTGCGGTTTCTCCTCGGCGACGGGCGTGTCCTCCTCCTCGGGCGCGCCCGCCCCCCTCTCGCCGTCCTCCATCGCGTTGAGGTTCCCCTTCAGCTCAAGCGGCTTCAGGTTGAGCTTTGAGAACTGGCGCGTGCGGAACACGACGCCCTTGAGCTCGGGCCGCTCGTCGGGCGCGTCTGCGGGCGCGCGCGGCGGGGAGACGGCGACGGGGGGCACGTCGGCGACCGGCGTTGGCGGCGCGGTGGGGGTGCGCGCGTCGAACGTGAGCGAGGAGATGCTGAGCGGGGTCGCCAGCTCGGCGCCCGTCAGGCTCGTCGTCATCTGATCCAGCTGGTGCGTGAAGTCGAGCATCTGCGGGCCGGCGTTTGGGGTGTTGAGTTGGTATTTTTTAACTTATTTAATTCTAGAGATGAAGCCAATGAAGGTCTCAACAAAAATTATTCCTTATTTCAAGGAAAGTTTAAGTGATCATTTTGCCAAATGTCATGTTTTAACAATGCATCATGGATTATCAAGTGCGTGTATTTGTCTTCAGATTGAGGTAGTACTCAAACTACTTAAGAAGTCAAATTCTAAATCAATGGGTAATCTCATAGTTTTTTCTCTTTTTTTAGCCAGACACAACAGTCAAAAGAAAACGAGTAATATAAAATCTTACTAACTTACGTAATGGGAGATTTTTTCAACATTCAAATGTTTTTTAAATAGGTACAATGAATGACACAGGTTTTTGTTTTAGCTGAACTTTTTTCCCACAATTATTGACCTTGACAGTCACGAGAAGAGCTTTTCAAACTCATCATATTTGGTCATTATTTTTGCTCATGCTCCGTTAAAATAAGCGAGAAGTTTGCACTGACTTGCTGGATGCTGGCGGAATTATCCGAGAAGCTGTAGTCGTCCTCCTCGAGGTCTTCGAGTGGCGCGATGTCCGAGTTGTTGTTAACGGAGAGGAGTGAGGCCAGCGACTGCATGTCTTCATCCCTGCGGTGTGAGGACATACAAAACTATACACTCTGGATTCCGCAAGAAGACAGTTATTTTACATATGCGTATATTGTTTCAAAATTTTTGATTAGCTAACATGGTGTAAATTAAATAGGTTAAGCCATTTACAAAGGGCTATCTTTCAAACAACATTTTGAAACCTGAACTATGTTTATACATTTTATTAGGCATCTAATAATGTACATCTTTATATGGCAAGAGTTCCAAGACAGATCATTAATGGTTTTGTGTATCAAAAGTATTATGTTTGGTTTTACGTTTTTATCATTTTCAATGTGAGTGAGAGAGAGTGAAACAACTCGAGTATGCAGTCAGACTCAACTCCCTAGTGGGGATGCCAAATTAGATCAAGATTCAATAAGACAACTGAATATAAAAAAATGTGCATACCACAAACAAACCAAATTCACATTAATATGTGTATGTGTAGTTTCCAGCACTTAAAAAGAATACAAGTGGTCCCACTTAATTTTTTTCTTTACATGTGGTAGTTGTTTCTAGTGGGGCTAAGAGATTTGTCATTCGTGGTTTGGGTTCCACCTAAAACTGTAGGTTGTACTTTATTACTAGTTTGTAGAGAATTGCATTAAATGTAATAACCTAATACGCAGCAACCTAACCTATATACCATGCACTAGGTTAGGCTAACATCATGACAGCAGCATTCAGTATTCAGTAGCACCTCTGCAAGCAGTTAGAAAGACTAGGGGTTGGAATCGTTTTCGGGATGTTCAGACAAGGAAACGCTTAATAGTAACTAGCAGGGAAAGAACACACACGTAAACGGTCAAAGGCATCGCTCTGGTTGGATGGTGTTGGCGGACTCACGTGGCCTGCCCCTCGCGCAGCAGCACGCAGTGCACGGTGAGGTGCAGCGCGGCGGACTGGATCTTGTGCGTCGCCGGCTGCAGGCTGAGCGTGACGCTGTGCTGCGCGGGCTCGAGGCTGGCGTAGCGGCGCATGTTGAGCGGAGTCGCCGCGAGCCGCCGCCGCTTGCCCGCCGGCGACACCTGCCAACCGCCGCCATTAGTGCCTAGTGGGGGTCGCCTCGCCTTCATAAAGACCAAGACGGACTCGCACACGAAGGGTCCCGTGCCATCGTACAAGATTTAATACAAAAAATCACGCTTCTTGTATATACATACAGGACCCAAAAGTATGTATTATAAAGTATTTTAGAAATAAAAAAATCGGGCCTAATAGTAATTTTCCGTATAAAGAAGCGTTTTGGATACTATGGGTTTTAGATGTTATGCTTTTTGGGCTTTATGATGCATCTACGTGAGTCATACCCAATAACGTTATTAACCAATGCACAACACTATCCCTCCGTCCCCATTTCCCCGGCTCTACGGACAAATTTACCCGGCACATTTTACACATTCAGACCTTCCGAGATACTTTCCTAAATTAAAACCTAGGGTCATTTAAAGGTAATGTAAAGAAGAAGCTTTTCGCAGCTTATTAATATGATTGAAATTCTTTCGTATGTTTCCTATCCGTAAGGGTTAAGGCAGGGATCCCCAAACTTTTTGAGTACGAATGGCTCCCTTAGTCATATGGAACCGATGGAAGTCCTTAGTACTCAAGGACTCCTCACCGTGCCCCGGAGCGCCACGGTGCACACTTTGGGAACCGCTGAGGGAGCAAGGAGCACTTACGTCCTCCAGCACGAAGGTCCAGTCCTTGTCCTCCAGCTCATTGGTGCGCGAGTCCTTGAACAGTGTGACAGCAACACTCTGATTCTCCGGAACAGCCCATATCACCGAGCCCCTGTAGACAGACACTTCGATTTGATCTTATGTACGTTTCAATGTTTTGTTTCAACACAGACTTTGCTACTCATGAGAAAGTAACCTCAATGTTTCCTTACAAGGGAACCTGAAAAGGTGCAGATGAGGTGAACAAATCTGTATTTTCAATTTCATCTTTTAAATTAAGAAATTCTTGCCACGCTTTAATCTTCAATCTGCTGAAGCTTCCATAATTTCCTCTCTCACATTTGGTATTTCCTTGTCTTGATGAAGTATATTTTTTTTATAATAGACATCATTAATTGCATCCACAATAATTCGGAGATTTTTGATAAAAAATTGAAAGATTTTGAATTTTCTGACGTACCCCACAGCAGAAAACAATAGGTAGGTAGATTTTAAAATCACCATTTATTTTAGATACAAAACTGGGGAAAGAAGAGGAATAGAGGCTGTGGACTTACTTCAGGGGATCCTTTAGCGATGGCTCCCAGTCAAGGGGGTCCGTCACGACGCGCCGCGAACGCCGCGACCACACGACACTCAGCTTGTTTGGTTTCCTGCAAACACACAAAACGTTTTTATCGATCTGTCGACAGTATGACTATCTTGAGTCCCTTAACAGTCAGTTATCTAACGCAATGGAAATGTCTGGGAAACCACAGGCAGCCTAGAGAGTCTATACCATTCATCGATGCATGCTTCACACACAAGACTGGCGTCAAATCAGGGATTACTGAAGTAAAATTAGGGAAACACAAACAGGACAGCACCTGCTAAATAAACACCTATTGAATATGGGTGTAACAGAGAGTCCTCTGTATCGTGGCTGCTTGGAGACAGCAGGAACCTCTGCCTATGCACGAAAAGAGTGCTGAAATCTGGCCAACTCTAGCTCTGGGAGCCCCGAAGACTGGAGCAGGGATAACTAAAGTAAGCACCTAATACACACGAGGCTTGGTGTAGAAAACAGACTCCCAACTAGCCAACTAACCCATCCGTTCATACTGGCCACTCTTATTGTGCGAGCACTCACCACTTGCTGGTGGTGTGCAGGTCGATGCGGTGGTAGGAGGCGGTGTACTGGAACTTCGCGGCGCGCTTATTCACGCGCTGCAGCCGCTTCCACACCGACGCCATCTTCGCCTCGTTCTATGCTGCTACACCGACCGCTGCCTCCTGGAACGAAGCACGTACAGCGATGAGGAGGATAAGAGGTGTCTTTTGGACATTTTAAATTTTTATTTGCAATATTATATGAAGGCTTGGAAGGTATGGAAGCTTTTATCGCAAGAAAAAAAATACTACTCTATATATTCCATGTGGCTACAGCAAAAACAATCGAACTGGCAATCCATAAGTGAAACCACATTTAATTAATTTTAAAAAATAACAACAATTAATTTTGAATTAAAAAAAAAGGGCGCACTTATTTCTTATTAAAATTTTCTGTTATGAATTTTTATGCCTAATTTGAGAGATCAAAGCACCAGAAAACACAGATTCTTCTTTAAACATTGGTGAGACCATCAATCTAAAAATAAACTTTAAATTTCAAAATAAATAAATAAAATTTAATTGTAGTTATTTTTAAATTTTGCTTTACTTGCGCTCTTATCAAACTAAAAATAATCTGCGGCCTTAAAATGTATAATTGTGTAGATGTTTTTTGTACAAATGATTGCGATGAAACTGATTTTTTGTATAAAATTCATACACGTGCATCAATATATTGTACATAAATCATAATTGAAAAAATATATACATAGATATGGCTTACCAAACAGTACTACTTTGTTACGAAAATGTGCACTCATATGTCAGTTATTTGGCAGTAGCTTCATGTAAAGTTTGAACGATGGCCAAGTTACAAAAACAAGACAGTAACATCTTTGGTTACAGACCAAACATCAATGGATAGGAAATTATTTACATCTTCACTAACTCATTAAACCTGTCTCTCTGTTTGTCCACACAACTTAAGAAGCCCCTTACCTGATTTTGATTCGGTTTATATATATGCATAGCTTGATCCTCAATCAATCATATGCCAGTTGAAGGCCACTCAACATATTAAATTATCCAAGGGGTGAGCAGTGATTTTAATTATGAGAGATGTCGGGTGTAAATCGATTTTATTTTTCGTCAGAGATTTATCATGCTTTTTCTAGAACTTAAGAATGTTAAATACATAATTTTTTTTATCATTAAATTCATGACGCTGGATAATCTATTTGTAGAGGAGGCCCTGGTAGTCAGTGAGTGTACAAAGCTATCAACAAAAGTTGCTACAAAATGAATTGCTATTAAAAATAACCAAAAACGAACAGTGTCCAAGTATTATATCAGTAAACTCTCAAACATTACTGATTCACTGAGTTTTGGCCGAGAAGAGGCCACATATAAACACACACACACGCGCACGAGAGAACAGTGGACAACACATAAGTAAACATATTGGTTCATTCAGGTAACTTATCCATACATATCGTACCCAACATCACCGACAGCAAACTGGCTTAGGGCGGGTAAAAATCTAAATCAACGTCAATCAACTAAACACATCACTATGTATGGACAGTATGGAAGAAATTCCATGCAGTTCACTAAAAGTGACGTGTTTGAACATCGAATAACTCAGCCGTCTTTTCTTGCAATCGGGGCTTAGTCGACAAGTTATACGTTTACATTCATGCAAATGATTTGTTCAATCTTTACTGTATAAAATACATAAATAACCCTCCTTCTTGCGCAGCCGGGTAAAAAAAGAGGTTTCCACGAATTAAGAACCTCCTCCTTTTTTAACCGACTTCAAAAAAGTAGGAAGGTTCTCAATTCGTCTGTATGTTTTTTAAGTCGGTTAAAAAACACTGTCAAGAATGACATTCTAGAGTAAATTTTATCTACCTACTCAAAACATAAATCAAATATTCCAATCAGTGTAAACCAGTGGGGCGCAGTTATAAACATGAACGTCCGAAAATAGCTTATCACTCTACACAGTAGCAGGCAGAATATCATATAGGTGGGTATATACTTATTGTACATTTGCGAGTACACCGTATTTGTTTGCTGTGTGCTTAGTCAGATTTGTTCCCACACTAAGGGTATCTCCAGGGGGCGCACTTTTGGAATTCGTTTATTCGTTTATCTTCCTCCATAAGGTGTAAACAAACACTTTTGGATTATTCCTTTTTTATAGCTTATTTTTGGTGGCTAATATCATACCTACTGTCATGATTTTAGTCCAAACATACCGTATTCCCGAAGGAATTTGGTGACAAGCCAGGATCTTCCCTTTATAAACTGGATGGAAAACACGGTCAATTATTCATTACCATTTCTACCATTTTTTTATCCAATCATCGGTACCATGTACCGGCTGGAAATATTTCACAAGGCAGTATTGAAGGTAATGACAAATAAACCAATAAGATATCCCACTAATAAAAATTTTGATGATGTACAGGTTCTCTCCGTTAAAAAATTATACATTTTAAAGCTTTGCTTTTACTTTCATTCCCATAAAGGTGAAGGCATGCTAAAGCGGCCGGAACACAAACACAATACAAGAACAAAGCAAAATAAATTCATCCAACCTTCAACAACCTTATATAGAAACTTAAAATAGAATAACTCATACTAACATTTTTATGTACACCAATCACCAATAACTGGCTCTTACACATACTTATACATACACATACACATATACACATCACTACACAACTTTACACAACCCTGCTTATGTACTTTTTCATGCACACCCATACCCAACCACGAATAATAGAATCCTAGTCTAAAATACTCAATCACACAAACCAGCACATTTGACACTAAACTTCTCAGAGTCGATAGCGATTATTTGCAGTTCACATTAAAATTGGTGCTTTCCGTCAGTTGCACCCTACTACACATAATTAAATTCTTTTGTAGGTTGCACAGTGCAAATACGTAAAGCTTTAAAGACTGGGTAGGAAAAAGAAATGTATGCTACCTGTTCATGCTATATCTGTACAGTTACCTACTTACCTTGTGTGTGAAATAAAATAAATAAATTAATAAATAAAATAAATAAATAAAAAATCCTACCACCTAGTAGGGGAAGGGTACCTACAGTTTTAGATGGATTCCGAACCATGGAGCAAGCTCGCATTCGTGACAAAATGCACTTATCCAACTCAGGAAGAGAAAGAAAGTGGTGCCTGCCATGTGGAGGGGATTTGAACCCATCACCGCTGGCATGCAAGGCAAGTTGCCACGCTCTTGAGCTAGGAGCCGCTTTAAATTCGTAGTGCATCACTTCAAGGTCCCTGCTTACGGTGATGATGGATTCGGGTCCCCCTCTTTCCCTAAAATATGGTGGAGAGAGGCGATGGCTGGACCCGGCGTGATGCTCGTGAAGGGGTAATGTTTGTGGGGAGTTGTGCTCCGATTTGCAACATGTAGGATGGCGGACATGGTCTTTACAAACAAACCGATATATACAATTTTAAATGTACTAAACAATAAAAATTAAATCAAAAAAATATGTGAAATACGACTAAAATTGTTGATTCTCATTAATTCATATTCCTTTAGTGTTCTTACCTGTGATTGTCTGTAAGCAGTGGCGCTTTTTAAACAACAAGTTTCTTGGCAGTTCTTCTTTGCTGTTATTGCTGAACTGGCAAATGATAAAATATGACAAATCCGAGTGCAGTGTACTGTGTATGGATGATGAATAAACAATATAGATAATACAAAAACAATACAACACATTCTAGAACAATCTATTGAAAGCATGATACTAAACAACGAGCAATTAACCCAGAACTCTAAAAGAGTTCATCCCGAAATAATGGTTATTCCACAAATAATGATAATCGGAGGACGAAGTATGTAGTTGAAGTGTTTATCTGAATTAATTACCACCAGTCTGCCTGAATGATGTAATGCAAGTGCTGTATGCATCAAACACACACATTTGGCATATTCTACGCAACTTAAAGTGTTGTATAGTGGCCACGAGATGGGAAACACTTCAGAGTTCATACACTGGCATGAGTCAATTTATGTAACGATGGAATGGCAAGGACACCTTAGGTTTATAGTAGATAAACAGACTTATCCTTAATTATTATGTGCTGTACACAGGATTTTTAGTTTTATTTATTTTTAGTTGCTGTTTGGAATAATTCAGTCAGGTTTAGTAAAAAAACCAGGATATTCTTGGAATTATTGGCCTGTAGCATTGCAATTGACAAGTACCTTAACATAGAAGCTTTTAAGGTTTTTAATAGCTTTAAAAATTCTACATTGTTTACCATTTTTTACTTCACTGTTTTCCTTATCGATACAACTTTTATCATAATTTGAGGTCTTTCTAAATATAAGGCAACATGTTTTTATTCAATGATAATATATTATTACTAAACCAATGTGTTCTAGTTCTCTCACATTTTCCTTTATTTTCATTGCAAGCTCTTGCTTATCATCTGCCTTTATTACTGAACTTGTATCATCGGCAAATAAGAGTATAATTCCTAATTGTATGTTATTTACGAGATCATTCACAAAAAAAAGAATAGAGGGCCTAAAACAGATCCTTGCAGGACTCCACGCTTCAAGATCTCCCAGTTAGAGTTTATGTTTTCTATTATATTTTTTTCATATTTTTTCTTACCAAGCAAGTACGTCGCTTAATCCAAGGAATGTGATATTTATGTATGTATAATTGACCGTGAAGCAAGGACACATTCATTAAAGAAAGAGTCCTGCAAAAAGAACTACTTTAAGAATATACTGCAAGGTTGGACCCGAACCAGCAAAAAATACTCGTACCATTTGCGGGTATTGCGTCTTCCAATTTTGCTACCTGATGTATACCCATAATTTGGAATTATCAACTATCATTTTAGTAATGTTTAATAGTAAGCTATTTTTTTCTTTGGATCTATTCAAAGGAGATGCACACCTACGAACTTAGGATCCGGAAACCGAAAATGGCACAATTGTTATTTTACAAACTAACAGAGCATTGCTAATGTATGCCTGTGGTGTTTAATCTCAATGGTTTGCGCCTGAATGAATCAGGTTTTATTTTTGTAGCCACTTACTAGCTTGCTGTGAATGCCCCTTTTAGGTGCAATGAGCCGCCTGTTAGTTTGTTTCACGGCCCATAGGCTCACTCTGCGTAGCAAGGACAAGTTTTTTTCTGGTTTAGTGATGAGTGACAACATATGTGATGGGGAAAAAAATCTCTGTCAATTTGCCAGAATTGAGATTTACTCCATCTACCAGTTGGACTGAAGTGAGCTACTTATAAATTTAACTCTAAATTTATTAGTCGTGGACTAAAGTCTCGATATACATACCTCTTAAACGAGTCTGGTGTTACGTCTCAGTTAAAGTGAAATTAGCCCTTAAGAACGGCCCGTAAGCTATGCTCCCCATACAAATGTAGTTTACTAATCATTTGGAAACCGCTATTCCAATTAAATTGATATTTAATATCTAATATCAGGTAACGAATATCTGTGTCTGCATGCTTTTGTTTTTTTTGAAAAATCCAAACCGAATGAAATGAAAGCAAAAAGAAAATCTTGATACGAATTTTGTTTTCTCTGTGGTTTGACCCAGAATACATTTACCGAAAAATTACTGCAGACACAGATATTTGTAGCCTAATATTAGATACCAAATATCAAGTAAGTTGGAACAGTGGTTTTCAAATTATTAGTAAACTACGTTTGTATGGGAGGCGAAATTTTCAGGTGCTTACGGGACCTTAAGCTTATGACATCAAATAATCGTCTATAGCCGAATGCAGCAATGGGAAATGCTGAAAAACAATTGATTTTTCTCCCAACTACTCGTTATTCAAACAATCTATTCAACCTTCAGGTAATTTAGCGTGAAAATAAGTAGAAGAATCAATATATGGTTCAAAACACATAAAAATCGGGTAAATCGGCGTTCCTCATACAAACAAATATATATATATATACACATCCTGATACACTTCTTGCGTCCATGCTGAGATACCGACTTACGGCGTCCATCGCTTCCAATGGTTTTATTACTAAGGTTTCCATGAATATTGTCTTCAATATAGTATGCAATATTCCCGCTCAACTTATATTTGCAAAAAGTTATAAATTGCGGATATTCACACTCCATTCATTTCGGTATACTTCTTGCGTCATTTACATTTTCACGTCCACTTGTATATTTTTTGTATATTTCAATCCACACTAGCATACTTCTCACGTCTGTAGTACTTGAGATAATTTGTGCGTCCTCTAATATACTCTTCTTTAAGAAAACCTAATTTAGCACACATCTTGCATCCTTTTAATTTCGCATTTTAAAGCCAAACATTATGTGTTTATTTTTAAATGTTATGGTTCACACTGGTATATCTATAATTACGTCTTTATTATTTTGAGGAATCATATGCATCCTCTAGTATTATTCGATGAGTAATACCAAAAATACCAAATAGGGAAAAAAATGCATGTAAAAGCTCATTTTGGCAATACACTACAAGAGGACAGTGTCCTGAACTACATAATAAAAGAACTGATGGATGGAGGTGGAGCAAAGGTTTTTTAGGCGCACGCAAGGACCTCACAAAAAAGGCGCCCGGCGGCGCCCATAAGCTTTCGGACTTTCACGGGGGCTGCGAAAACCATGCCGGTCGGCCAGGTGCTTCTTCAAACTATGTTTGAAGTACCCCAGGTTGTACTTTGAGGGAAAAACTTCGGCAGGAAGTCGATTCCATAGTTTACCGACCCTGTATATAAAAGATCTAGAGGATCGGTGGGTTCTAATTTTGGGATTTTCGGCAGTGAATGGGTGCATTACCTGCCTGTTCCGCGTTTTGCGGTGGTAGTAAGGGGGCGGAGAGACTGAGTTATGCAGCTCTGAAGAGCACTCTCCATGGTAAAGACGATAGAATACAACGAGAGACCCTACATCCCTTTGAAGTCTTCGGTCTCTAAATTTTGGGATACCTTGGGATCGTCGACGAGACGCAACGACAGCGTCCAGGGAGCCAAGTAGATAATTAGCTGAGCCGTCCCACAAATGCGAACAGTACTCCACGCAAGACCTTATCTGCGCCTTGTAGAGGAGCAGTTTATGGTCAAGCGTGAAATACTGACGCACCCTGTTGAGGACTATCAGCTTTTTTGGGGCAAGCTGGGCTTCATCCTCGATATGACGTCCAAAATGTTGGTCCCAAGAATCCCAATGTGGTTGTCAATACGCAGAGTTGTACCGTTGAAGGGCGGAGCTACACTGAAAGGTGTCCTCTTCGCACTAAATATGCAAGCCTGTGTCTTGCTCGCGTTAAACTCAATGAAGTTCTGGAGACCCCATCCGAAAACTTTTTCCAGGGTCTCTTCGAGTTTAACAGCGAGGCACCGCGTATTCTCCTTCACGTCATCCCGACTTGCGGTCTGGTGACTGGGTTGGACCGTGCTGTCATCTGCATAGCAATCAATGTCGCCAAAATAGGCAGATCATTAATTTGCAGCAGGAAAAGGGTTGGGGACAGCACAGAGCCTTGCGGTACGCTGGCGTTCACTGACATGGCTTTGGCGCAACAACCGTCAAGCAAGACTTTTATGTTGCGGCCATGCAAAAAGTCGGCGATCCGGTCACATAGGTCGGCTGGAAGGCCATAGGAGGGCAGCTTGGAAAGTAGTGCCTTGTGCCAGACCTGGTCTAATACTTTCGTGATATCCAGACCGATAGCCATAAGAGTACCTTAGTCATGAATTTTGAGCGCATCGCCCATCTCATGTGAGACTAAGCCCCGATTGCACGAAGAGATGGCTGAGTTAATCAATGTTCAAACACGTCACTTTTAGTGAACCGCATAGAGTTCCTTCCATACTGTCCACTCAAAGTGACGTGTTTAATCATACTTTGACGTTGATTTTGATTTTTGTCCTTTCGTGCACTCGGCCCTTAGACTAGGAGATCCCCAGCAGATCGATTCGGACGAAAGCCGTATTGGTGATCGCTGAGGAGTTCATTATTCTCTAGATACCTCATCAACTGAGAGTTAATGATGCGCTCCATCACTTTGCAAAGAAGAGAAGAAATGGCTATTGGTCGGTAGTTGGCCGGGTCTGATCGATCACTTTTTTTTGGCACGGGCTAAACGTTGGCTGATGGGTGGGAGGGAAATGTTTTTTTTTGTATTGTCTATTTTTCTCCCTCTATAACTCTTTAAGTATTGATTCCAGCGAAAAAGTGTGTAGAAAAAGGTAATATATACTTTTTTGCTAGTATCAAAGAGGATTTTTTGGGATAGGCCGTAGTTTTCGAATTATTCACGAAAAACTGAACAGAGATACCTTTACACCCCCCAGCCCCCCAATACTTTTAGTATTGTTGCACATATGCCAAAATGACCTTTTACACGGACTTTTTTGCCAATTTTTCTTTCGTACGACAAACTATAGGTGCACAAGCATTCTTCGACTCGTCATTTATTTTAGACGGTTCTTTTTTTTCGCAGGCTCCGTGAAAGTTAGAAAGCCCATAGGCCTCGCCGAGCACCTCCTTGTTGAAAGTTTGACTTGCACCACATGCTGCGCTTTTCAATTAAATAAACACCATATTACCATGCCAGAAGCTTCTCAAAATGTAGCATAAAATGCATGTAGGTACCTACTTAACTTTACTTAAAGCTAAATCACCATAGGTTGATTGATTGATTGAAAATTCTTTATTACGCCACAAAAAAAAAAACAATTTACAAAAGAAAGTATAGTGCAAAAACAACATAAGTGAGCACAAGGGCGGGCTTATCCCTCGAAGTTTATTCTATTCCTATTAAGTCTATTTCTCAAGTTTCGTTTGATCGTGTTAGTATAGGTGGGTAGAAATGGCACGATAAATATAGATCATAATCCGACATGCATGTACTTTCGCTTCCATTCATTTATAGGGCACTGCTGCGTCCGCTAAGTCCACCAGCATGCCACCAGCAGAATGAAAAAATAACACGAGACGCACCCAACAGCAACGTCGCCTCGTTCGTCGTTCCCTCCGAATCAATGATGCCCTATGTGGCAACGTTGCAGAATATTTAACGGCGGACGCAATTTTATCGATGGAAGCAGGATTATCGGCGAAATGTACAAAAATATACACCCAAAAAATATACAGCGATGCAGCGCCTCTAGTGGCCAATCGGTGAACTAGAATATGCTCGTCCAGGCACTCCGGAGGAGAAATTGCGTCCAAACGAAATTTTTACTATAGGCACTACATGCTTATAGCTATTGAATAGTGTTGATTTTGGGTGCAAATAATCTTGCGTCCGTATACCGGACGCCATAAGTCGGTGGACGCAATATTACTATGGGATTTTTTGGGGGTGGACGCAAGAAGTATAGCAGGTTGTAAATATATATATATATATATATATATGTAAAGAAAACCACTTAGCTTTTGTTAGGTTTATACTGGCTGCATTATTCAAAAAACCTCTGAGATGTCAACTCTGACAGTCATGACACTCAACTAAATATGAAAGTGGGTTTGTTATTGTCGTGAAGAATTAACTTACCTAAAGATACAAAAAGACCTGAAATAAAGGCTTTAAATGTTGTTTCTTTCGTTTTACAGGTAAGTCCATCTTTTGTTAACATATAATGCACTTAATTGGTTAAAAACCGAACGCACAAATTATAATTAAAACTTTCGTTTTACAGAGAAACGCAATTACGTCTTTGTTTCATTATTTCTATGCAGAGATAATAACACTATTAAAAAGGCTAACATTCAACCTCTCGGCTATCTTTAAACCTCTTTTTATTTCGGTGTATAGTATACCGAGATCCTCTTAGATATGCCTTGAAAATGCCACTCTTAACAGAGTTCACAACTTACCAAATTGCAACTGAGTTCCCAATACAAGTAGTTACTTCAACCAAACTTCAAGAAATTCAGTTCAAGAATTGATTACAACATACCGACAAACAGACATATGGTTCATGGTTTTACGTATGAAATCCTAAACTGAATTAATTCAACAATTGCGTATTATATACATTTGAACAATGTGCAGTGATTAGGTAGTTGATATTATTCAAGACAGTTCAAGTTTTGAACTCTGCAACCAAACATTAACTCTAATTAGCATTTTGCTTATTCATTTAAATCACCACTCAGTCGGAATACAACTCTATCTCGAATGCTTATGGTTTCATTTTCCCTGTTTTTTTTTGTTTACCTAACTCGACTGAACAGGAAAGCGGGAGAGTGAAATATGACCACTGGACCTTGTACCTGAGTGAAATATGGATACCAAGTTGGAGAGAGCGAGGTGGAGAGCAGGAATGGCAGCCTAGTCTTAGCGGACTATCTGCGAGGGCTTGTAGTGAGTGCTAATGATCTCATTGAGAGGCCACTCGTCTTAGTTACGACTTCAATTCAAACCCAACTTTATTGACAGTTAATATAAAAAATTAAAAAAAAAAAAAGTAACCGGGGACCTGAGCAGCCGAAAGCCAAACTGAGACCAATTTAGAATAATAGACCTTCGCATTAGTAAGAAGACTTCGTTCGACTAGGAAGGAGAAGCCGAGAGCCGAAGCAGTCGAAGACCAAACGAAGACCATACGCTTTTGGATTGGTAAGAAGAGTTCGTTCGAAGTCACGTTGGCTTAGCTGTCAAAAGAATATCTTTTCCTATCAAAATGAAAATCTGTAGGCCGACACTAAGTGTTAAAATTTGGTAAGTCAGTATTGGATTGAACGGCCCCATAAGTTAACGTTACCCTACGCCTTGTGCGCCTACTCCTCGCTTCTGCATATGCGAGTCAGTAAGGAGCCGGAAGTGGGAGCAGGTCATTGAATGGAGGTGAAATGGAGCGATATTCAATTTCGAACCTCCTTATTGTGAGCAGGTTCAGCCAGAATGATCCATCACTAGTAGAGACTGGGGGAGTAGCTGGGAAAATGGTTCTGTGGAAGCTTAGTATGGCAAAGCAGTCTAGCAAACGAGTTATGTTGCTAAGAGAATCGGTCAAAGCTACAGCGAGCACAACAGAGTGGCCACCTACCAATTTCCAGCTTGCGAACCATCCCTACATGCAAGGGGCCCAGATTCTGAAAAACCAATGATAGCTCACCTTCCGTGTGAAAGCATCAAGACTAGCATTTACCAGTTTACTTCTATTTTAGTTCCAAGGATACTTTTTACAGTTGAATGTAAAATTTATTCTTTTAAAATACAACCCTCCTTATAAGTTCGCGAGGGTTCGATTTTGTACAGTAAATTAACAAACATCCGCAATTATGTTTAAACATATTGTTATTCCTTTGCATTAAAGTATTTTGATTGCACATCTTTTCGTACGTACGAAAGTATTTTTCAAAAATCTTGAGATGGTGGACCTTTAATTATGAGCAGATCTCGGCTGTACTATGAAGGTGCCAAACAATAGGAAAAAAAATCTTATACAAAATTTAATTTATCTGTGTTTTGACAAAGGATATTTTTTTCGAAAAAAACATGAGTATGTGGGTAAATTTTAAAAATATTAAGTTAAACAGAACTCTTATAAGATGTAGTAACGGCTTACAAAAAAAAATCCACCAAAACCAGAGATGTTCACTCATCCCACATTATGACGAAGCATTTTCTAGGTACATAACATCAAAGTGGTCAACACAAACAGAATATCTCAATACTTCGCTAAAAATAAACAACACTAATACCATTACATCATCTAACACACACACAAGTCTGCATCGAATCACAGCAACTGCCTCATGTCATTGTAGACACGGTGAGTACAGAATGTGGCATTAAACTGTTTCACTCTCGCCCCTTCAACCATAGCACTCAATCACAAAAAGCAAATCCGTGAGGCACAAATTCAAATTTGCGTTTTACCGCATTGAAATCAGCTCCTCTAACTTGGCGCCGAAATTTAACAGAGGTGTGGCTAGCCTTCTGGTTGAGAATAGTTTGTTGTGCCACATATGCTATCAGTAATTCTTTATGGAATAACTGTAATGATAACCTACTGTTATCTTCCAAAATATATTCTCTTTCATTACAATTAATTAGTTCTAAGAGATTTTACCGCCTCAATAGAATTGTCAGTAAAGGGCTAGCTACGAAAATGTTAAAGAAATTTACCTTCTAGCGTTTCATTGCAGGAATAGTTATTCGCGTAGTTGGAACAGCCTTGAACCTCTGCACTTTTTATGCCGGTATTGAACTGATGCACCAATTGTAATTTATAAAACAGCTGAGAAACAAGTCAAACACCATCCATCCAATTAAATTACACCATTTTGACAACTGTCAGTTTGCCTGGGAAACAGGAAAAGGCAGGAACGGATTCTATGAACTTTTTTCGGTTGACCGTATTCTACGATAACGGATTTGGGCCTACCGTATTCGACACTACCGTAGTGTCTTTTCCTGGGTGGGCCGGAAAAGGGCATACCAAGCTTAAACTGGATTCGAGTTGATCGGATTCGAGTTGACGGAATCGGCTATACCGTATTTGCCACTACCATACGTCCTTTTCCATATCGTCTTTTCCGGTAGCGTAGAATCCGGGTTTGGCGCGGTAGGGCGGATTCCGCGGTAAGCCGTATTTGGGACTACCGTGATTACATGCTATTTGTGTATGAGTAGTAGTGTGTCAAAGAATATTTAGCAATAACCAGTGGCTCACAGTTCAGTGTCATAGGAATGTTCCGTCTAAAACGAGATTTGCTTTCAATTTCAGGAAGATTTATTCTCAATTCTCTACATATCAGCACTAATTAAGCTCAGTAATTACTTTTTTTGTATTGACAAGGAACTAGTTTTGTATTTAAATGTTTGTTAAGGGAGATTATAGAACTCAACAAACAGTTTGCTGAACCTAATCTAATTCGGGTAGTAAACCTAATCAACCTTGCCTCAGTCCTGGTACTTGGTAGTCTGTTTGCATGCATGAACAATCTATAACACGGCTTCTGAATAGTTCATAAAGCTTTATGAAAATTTATTAAAACCACATTCGTCTCCAACACGGGCTTGGAACTTGCGTGTCTTTATCATTGGCCTTTTTTCTAGTCGTTCAAGACTAGTAACAAATCCAGTGTGATTTTTGCTCTTACTGCATTCCCAAAGGAATTATGTTCTAATACCGGCACCATGCTGAATGTTTGGAAATTATTAATCGAATGTGGTGATACCATCCCAAATACTTATAATAGGGATCTGCAGTTTTACATTGGTTCCAAACCATGAAATCACTTCAATTCATGGTGAAAATATACACTTTAGATTAAATTATGAAAAAAAAACAGTGCCCCTCGTTATTAAAACCATAATTTAAAGGACTAGGTCTGGAGCCTTATGAATAGTATTTTATCGTCACCTACCTCATACCATACATAAAAAACAAATCCTATAACAATGCAAACAAAGTTGCTACATTTGCATTGTAACTAAATACATTTTGTATCATGTATTATTCCTATATGAACGCAGGGCGCTATGATAACTGGTTGTGGAACAGGCCGAGCTGTGGACGCTGGTCGTTGGACTCAGCGCACAGGGAAGATGGATCGCAGCAAATGGTAAATTCATATTTTGTTATATGTTTTCATGTTTTATATGACATCATGATTACAACCACGACCAGCGATATAAAACGGGAAGATATGGCATTTGATTTGATTTATTTTTAACTTTTGGTAGTCAAACTACACTAAGTTACGTCAAACCCTGATTGATATGCAGATTGGATCAACTCGGTGAAGAAGAATCCTCAAAAAACTTTACGAGTTTTCCGCCACAGTAATGAAATACATGGTTAGATCTAAATGAGGCATTTTCAAGTATTGTCCAATATTGATTCCCGCAGATCGTGTTAGTGCTAAGATGCATGCGTGCGGGTCATTGGCATCAGATGGCCTTGGAGTGGCAAAGGTAGATACAATGCGATTTACCGTGAGCTCAGTGGCATGTTCTAAGATGCTTTGCCCAATCTTCCTATTTATATCGCTGCCCACGACGGACCAAAAATTACTGCTTCACAAGGCACGAATAAGGCCTTTTGTGGAGTATTGTTTGCATCTGTTTAATGGATCTGCTAAGACCCCGCTAGTCTCCTTGGACTATATTGCGCCGTCCCATGGCGTTCATCAATGACTTCGAAGAATCCCACAACTTGAAATTGCTGTTTGGAGCTGCATCGTGCTCCGTCTCCTTTCTACCATCACTAACAGGCAGGAAATGCACACATTCACTGTCCTCTTCTTTTAACATACAATGCATTATGAATGCAACATTAAAGAAAATCATTTTTATGGTTTCCTTAATGTATTCCTGAGTTGTACTCTCAGATGAAAATGTGAAAGATGGAATGATAAAGGTTTTATTTGCATATTCTCGCAAATGGAGTATAGAATAGGTATTTTAAATAGTAGGGAATAAAATTTAACACTTTTTATACGTTCACATGATTCTTATGATTTGAAAAGATAAAAAAAAATAAAGTTTAAAAATTACATGCCAGGACCTCTTCAGGTGCCCGACGACTCCAATGGATTTTTGAAATTTCAGATGGGGCTGCGAGAACCATGCCGTCTGGCCAGGTGCATCTTCAAACCACGTTTGAAGGACCCTAGGTTGTACTTTGGGGGAAATATCTCAGCAGGGAGTTGCTTTCTTTGCTTACCAAGCCTCTGTCAACTGAGTGGATGGATTCTCTGCCTGTTCTGCGTTGAGTGAAGGTAGAAAAGAGACGGAGAGACAGCGTTATGCAGCTGTGATGAGAATTCTCCAGCTGATAGAACTACATCCCTTCGGAATTGGAGGGTCTCTAAATGCAGAGATACCTCGGGGTCGTCAACGAGACGCACAGTCCGATGCAGTATCGAGTCTAGGAAGCCAAGCAGGTGCTTAGCTGAGCCGTCCCACAAATGCGAACAATACTGCACTCAAGACCTTATCTGCACCTTGCAAAGGAGCATTTTTTGGTCAGGTGTGAATTACTGACGCACCCTGTTGAGCCAAATCGAAATCCACCGTCGTTGCCACCGAGCCGGCGGCGCCGCTTCGACGAGCCGGATTGCGTAATTTTTGCGCGGTTTGGAAAAATGGGACAATTTTGCATGCCGAAGCTTCTTTCGGGGACACCGGGAACGAAGACCGAAAAAAGGGACAATCCCGTTCAAAACAGGATACATGGTCACGTTATACATAGATCAGACAAGATATTGTTAAATTCATCTATGCATGGTTACAGTTGGCCATGAAAGAGTAGAAAGGGCCTGATGGCGCTGTAGTTATTTCTTCAAGAAGTCGACATAGTTGGTCGTTAGGAACCCTGCAAATATTCCACCGAATAGATGGGAGCGAGACATGACATCAGTGATGACGTATTATTTTACTAACTTATTAGCTTATATTTTACTAACGCCCTGTTTCACCACCTCCAGCTACAAATCCCAAAGTTACCTTTCGGTTTCACCATACAAATATGCAATGTATGGGAAAGTTAACTATCGGATTTCAGGTAGCTGATGGTGAAAACGGGGGAAAGACAAGCTAGGAACATTTTTAATTCTAACCAAAAACACTAGTAATGGTACCCATTCGAAATTCAGAAATATGCATTGCAGAAAAATAATGCATTCCTGACTGGTACTCTCAGATGAAATATGTTTGTAAAATTAACTCAAAAGGACACAAGTAGTAAAAATCAGGAAATAATGTCAATGTCTCCCACATTACACTGTATATATTCTCCATGCCTACTTAAGTTTTTAACCTTTCAAGGTACTGCAAGGCTGGACCTTAACCGGCAAAATATACCATTCGTTGGTTCAGGTCCAGCCTTGCAGTATATTTATAAAATAATCCTTTTTACAGTGCTCTTTCTTTAATGAATGTGTCACATTCCTTGGAAAAAATGACGTATTTGCTTGGTACGAAAACATATATTTACTTACCTTTTAATGTGTTAATGCACTGCATTATATTTGCAGTAACAGTGCTGTACCTAAATCATTTTTATAATAATAATTGGCATGTGACGCTAAAGCAAGTCCTAGCTCCAGCTGCTAATTTAAGTACCTATTTCACAAATTACTGTTTCATGTTCGTCAGATTATACAATCACAACCCTAAAGAGCCTACTATCTCTAGACCAATTTAAAAGTTTTTTTTTTATTTTGCAGCCTCCAGTTTGACGGTTCCTGGCCTAAGAGAGAAACTTACTATGCAAGAAAAAAACCTGTAATATCAGCTCAGATCGCCTCTTTTCCTCAAGCTCTGCTGAAATTTGACCACATACATCAAGCCATAGGTGTGCTTTAATATTGATTCAAGAGCCTGAGTGAAGAGACTTTGGCATCTGCGCTTTTACACTTAGATTCCAGCAAGTGTTTATATTCATTGGTGTAGTGATGGAATCTTTGAAATAAAAATTACCAAAAAACCGAAATGATACATTTTTCATTAATAACAGAGTTTCATTATCCAAGTGTGGGCAAAGGTTAAGATAAATAGCAACTGGAACTAAAACTAACAATCTACTATAGTGGCATGGCCCGAGGAAGCAAAAGATCTGGCCAAAGATCTTGGAGTGGCCATGCGTGCAGTTTCTGGTGAAGTCAGATTGTTAGAGTACCTGAGAAAGAGTATTTGCATGGCCATTCAATGTGGTAACGCTTCCAGTGTTCTTGGTATTAAGGTGGCCCAACCCGGCGGGCCTAACTCATTCGCGGGCACGGTACAAAACCGTGCTGTTGCGCTCTGGGACCTTCTCTGTTTCAAAGAATAAGACAGGCTCCGTGATAAGGAAGATGCAACATGTCCACAAAAAAACAATGTGCATAGTGTATGATTTGGTAAGATTTACGAAAATTTTAATTTCAAAACGACTTATAGCTAAAAGTAAACTACGACCGCTGTAGTCAAAAATCTAACAAAAACCATAAATATTATAAATCTTGATTAAATAAGCTATGTCTGATGACTAATCTTTTTAAGATGTGCATACTTTATCATTGCGTAAAAAACGCGCAAAAAATTCGAACTTTCGGACCTTATAACTTAGAAACCAAACACAATTTTACAATGCCAATGGTCATCAGACATCTAATTCGATCATATAAAGCTATTTTGAGCAAAATTTGGGATCTCTGACAAGAAATGTGGGCGTGATCTTCTTTCTCCTTTTGTATGGGGAGATGAGCGGGATGGGCCACCTTAAGGCGGCATCGTCTTTTCTAGAGGAGGATATAATGTCGTTTTTTATTTAGAGTCTGCTTTGATATATAATTTAATGCTAGATTTTTAGTTTGTATTATTAATTATATAACTACTGTATATCAATCATTAATAAAAAATTGAATTCAATATTTTCAGTCGATTTTTTAAATTATTTTTTTCCTAAACCGGACGTATTGGTTTACTGTTTTTGTGATATAATACTTAAAAAATATGTTCTTTATTAGGGGTTTCACAACTTGTGGTATCTTTGTTTAGTCATGCAAATTCATTATGTACTCATTAATTTGAGTTTCAGCGATCTAATTACAATGCTTCACATGTAGATGTCGCTGTAACTCAAATTAATGAGATAGCGGAAATGTCAGATTCATTAAATACATAAAATTATCATTATGTATTGTACTTTTTATCTTTATAAATAAACATGTAACAAAAACCCGCCACGTGCGAGTCGGACTCGCACACAAAGGGTTCCGTACCATCGTACAAGATTTAACACAAAAAAATCAAGTTTAATTTTTATAATTTTTTAGTTGACCTATTTTTTGTTATAGCGGCAAAATAAATACACACTCTGTGAAAATTTCAGCTGCCTACCTATAACGGTTCATGAGATACAGCCCTGTGACAGACGGACGAACGGACGGACAGCAGAGGCTTAGTAATAGGGTTCCGATTTCACCCTTTGGGTTCGGAACCCTAATAAATGATATCGCTGTTTACTTGAGCATAATAGAAATAGTACTTTCTTGCTTCGGCTCAGAGAAACAGTGATAAAGCCATTTGAAAGAACTGGACAATTGGGAATGACCTGTTTTAAAAGTTTTCTATATATTTTATCTGATTGAAATTGTGTGATAGTTTCATTGGTATGGTACTACTGCTCCAAAAAACATGTATAGTAGAATATCGATTATATGATGACCTGTTATACGGATCACATCAAAGATTCGGAATCACAAACTGTTTTTCTATGAAATAAGAAACTAACAAAGGCCTTAGGGCATTTACGTGTGCCACCTCAGCTAAAATAAAAAGGTTTATAATGTTGCATTAACGCACTAATCAATTGAATAAATTTAAATAAATAACTGCATTGTGCATTCAAAGTGGAATGTAAAATTTTTAAACGTGGATTATCTCCGAAATTCCCATACAAAATACGATTTAGTCCGGAGATAATCCGCACATAAAAGGTAGCACGGCCACTCTGAATATGTAAGTAATTTTGCTTTGAACATGATTTTGTGTGTATCATATTAGAAGGAAATTAAATGAATAAGTTATTATTTGATTTATTTAATATTTCTATGAGACCAATGTATCCCGATTGCCTTCAGTCCCAATTCCACAATAATTTACTTTAAATCACTACATAGTATAAAACAAAGTTGCTTTCTCTGTCCCTATATCCCTATGTATGCTTAAATCTTTAAAACTACGCAACATCCTTTGATGCGGTTTTTTTTTAATAGATAGAGTGATTGAAGAGGAAGGTTTATATGTATAATAACATCCGTTAAATAGTGGAGAAATACTGTTATTTTTGAGGTTTCCAATGTGATGTCGTAAAAAATAATTTTTTTTCCGCTTACATTGCAAACGCAGGCTGAACCCTACGAGATTTATCAAAATAATGTACTAAGTATTGTACACATTTAAAAGGTCTACAGAAAACTCCGCGACGGTATATGTCTATGTCTTATGGATATCCCACAATAATTATTTTTTTGTCATTTACTTTTTACGATATAATGGCTAATTTTCGAAGCGATTTTAACCAATACAGCGTTCATCCTTATCCAATTAAATACCTTAAATACATTGTTCATTTAATATAGATCCATATGGCCCTTTACAGCATGTGATTTAAATGAATATTTTCGAAGATATTACAGATTTTAAAATTGCGGAACGTAGCGTTTGCGGCGGTACCGGCCGGCCGGGGCGGCGGCGGGAGCGTGCCTATAAATAGTGCGCAGAAGGCCACTGTTCTCCCCATAGCACTTTGAATTCATTATTTCTCTAATATCTAATAATAATATCTAAGTTTTTTTTTATTTCAAATATTACAATGTAGGAACCCTACGTAAAAAGGGTTTATTTGTGTATCATTGTGTCAAAATAATATTTTTTTAAATGATATTATGCCCGTGCAAAGCCGGGACGGGCTGCTAGTGATAATATAAAAAAAAGTCATTTACAATTTTGAGTATAGTGAGTATTTACAAGGCGGCAGGGTGTGCCAGCACAGTTTTGAATGTTCCATTGGCCAATGGTGTGCCATTCATAGATTGGAGATGTACTCAGACATTGTTTAGGGCTCCAATGTTACTCTTGTTTCATTTTAATATTTAAAATGTTTAAACAATTAGCGTATGCAGTGGCATCTAGCGTGATTATTTCTTGAATTTGATTAACCCATTTAAATAAAATATCTACCTTATTTAATACCTATTCAGATATTTGGGCCCACTGTCGCCGCCCTTTGTGATCTCGGTTGAATCAGATTTAAGGGCTAAGTACATAACATGTCATGTGTTGATTCAATTGTGCACATGCATCGATATTAACATGTAAAACTAAATTCACACATCGTATGATCGACTAGCAGGTGCCTGCTTTTATGACCACGTTAAAAGTCCATCGAAAAACAGTCGGTTTTCCCCCACTATTCTGATATTTGGTAACCCTACTGCTCACCCCTTAAGTCATTTAAGTAACCCTTAACCTTAAAGCCTATAATTTGAAAATCAAGCTACACATAGATTCAGACCGCTCCAAATATTCCAGTTCTCAAGTAGGTACTAAGTCGATGGATAGAAATGCTAGATGCTGTTAGTCTGAAGTCATTAGGCGAGCACCAAACGTTTGGTTCAAAACGTCGTGCAATATCATCAACACACCGTGAGTAAGCTGTTTTCCACAAACCCTAAAATGAGTGTTAACCACGGTAATTTCAAATCATATATGAGAAGTAACATTTTCTAAAAAATTTACCATTATTTAGGCAGTCTTGTCATCAAAATGAGGACAGGTCACCGGATGGGTCACAAACTTTCGTTATTCTGATAATTCCAAAAAAATTTGCACCCATTTTTTTTTGGGAGAAAAGAGAAAAAGTTAGAAAGAAAGGTGTTTCGAATAATTTGCAAAATATTATAATTTACCAAATCTCAAAGAAATGTTCACAAAAAATACAAACAAACACCTTAGAGGGCACAGCTTAAAACTTAACCACTCTGCATCAAATTCTAACCCCAGGAATTACTTCTTGGTGAACAGAGTTGTAGACTCTTGGAACAAGCTGCCGGAGGTTGTGTGAGTGCTGAAAGTGTAAATGGATTTAAAAACCGACTAGACGAACACTTAAAGACAATAAAAAAAAACAAATAATCAATAATAATAATAAACAATCAACAACCAATAAATAAAATCAAATCAAATATAGAATGTGAATGATAAGTAATATTAGTAATACCAATGTTTTTTTTTTAATATACAAGTGCACTCCGGGAAAAATGATATTCACGCATCAGCTTTAAGCTGCTAGTGATATAAATAACATAATAATAATAATTTATTGAACTTTTTTTAACAATCTTCAAATGTGGCACAGCCTAGTATTTGCATGCACTAGTGTAGGTAACACCCACTATCAGTGGTCTTACATATTGTGATCTCGCAAGCAAAAATAGTTTCACTTATATCTTTCTTTGATAGAGTGTGCGGTCAAATTGCGGATATCTGATGTGGTGGTGTAAGTGGCAGAACTGCATGAGACAATAAAAAAGTTGATGAACACCTTCAACTCATAGCGTAGGACTGAAGCTAACCCAGCCCACTCCCTACACTGACCGCGGACCTCAACTTGTTTAGTTAGTGATAGCTGCTGTGCGGTCCTTAACGCTCAAGTGGCATTTGCAGAAGTTGTCTACGCTCAAGAGATGATATCACGGTCAAAATTATCCTCATCCTCGGTGTCACAGAGAAGTCCAAGTTACTTCGTCGAAGATAGCGGAGCAGATGGACGAAAGATACGGCTTGAGGAGGCCAACCAGCGGGCTCATACGCCCCCGCTCCTTATTAACTCGCTTCATGCAGCTAAGCCGTCAGGACGTCGCTCAAGGGATCGGGCATCACAGTCTAATTTCAGTGCGACACGTTTTTCAAGCGAAATGAAGCCGTGTCGTTGTGCAACTCCTGGACGGAACTCTCCTCGAGGTGTTATTATATTATTCCGGGTTGCGGGTGCTAGCTAGTGGTGGTGACAACCTGACCTGAAGCCCAGGTCATCGGGCGTCAATACGGGAAACAAAACTTAGATGAAACAAAAAGGAAGTAATTTCTCCTAAAAAAAAGGCAAATTTCGATATAACACGGACACAGACTATAATAAAAACAACAGACTAAATTAAAGGCTACGATCACAGATGATATAGAAAAAAATCCTATATTCTGTGTAAGTATAATTTTCTGCATAAATATATATTTTTTAAATTACCAGTAGCCCTACCATGAGTTTTCTATCGAACGAACGAAAAATATCATCGAATGTCCACGAACGAGATCGAACAGCGTTACAGTCGCTACCATGGGTTACTTTATTCACCGACGGATCGTTTATCGAACGCTCGATGAACGTTGCGTTCGACCAGAGACAAGAAATAATGGAAGATAGTGAGTAGGCCGTGATTAACAGTGTCCGTATCTTCTTTCGAATGAGATAAAATAGGACCGCACTATTATAAATTTGAGTATAAACTTGCTAAGTTTACTAGTAAAAACATACCACAAACCATCGATTGTTGGCAGCCGATATTTTGTGACGATATTTGTTGACCGATACTTTGCCGGCGCCGGCGCGGCGGGGCGGCGCGAGACAATAAGGGTGACTCATAGGGCGTACCATCTGTCTGTAAATAACATCATATACCTAGTGACCCATTTCGCGCAAATGTTTTGTCAATGTTTGACTTTGGTTTTCTTGGATGCAATTATAATTGTTTTATTTTTCTTATTGATTACCGATACAGGTTATGTTTTGAATGCTTTATTTTCTTTGCATAAAAAATATGTGTTGAGAAAAAAAAATATAAATTAAATTTTTAAAAATAAATTAATTCCTGAAACAGGTTTGAAAAAGCGTTTATATACTCATTATTAAGTTGCTAACATAATATTGAATTGAGAAATTGACATGAAATACGCTTGGTTTTTCATCCTTGGCACTAAAATGTGTGTTCGATCGTCCTTTCACCCAAGATATGACTAGTGAAAAGAAATTCGAATAACGTTATCGAAGTGATCACGTTGAACTGTCAAAATGTACACTCATGGTACCGTTTTTCATACAACCGTATCGCGTCGTCGTTCGATAACGTTCGTGATGCTCGACAACGAGCGTGAATATGAACTCGTAGTGCCGTTTTTAGTAATAAGATCGTACGCTAGAGGCGCTGCAATTTTCCCCATACAAAAATTTCGTTAACGTTGATCGAAGTGAACATCACCAAAACTCATGGTAGGGCTACAGTAACCAATATTCAGAGTTGGTGTGAAAACTTTATTGCATGAATTATCTGCGGACTAAATCGGATTTTATATGCATTAATGCGCGTTTTTAATTTTGACTGCCCATTATGACTAGTTTCGGTTTGGCCCTTGTACTCATGAAGCGAACACGAGTTTTATTGTTTTATTGTTTATTCATCATCCACAGGCAGCATACTGCACTCGGATTTGTCATATTTTATCATTAGCCAGTTTAGCGTTCACGGCGAAGAAGAACTGGCAAGAAACTTCGCTGATTCAATTCACAGATGAAAGTGTATCATTTAAACTAAGCGTTTGTATAACAGCTGATAATAGTATGTGATGTAATCGCACTCCAATTAGTATGATTCGAAAGGGACGCCACTAGGGTCAATCGTGTAAAAAGGTTAAACACTGATTGTAGCTGTCATTTCATGAGTAAGAAATTGTAAGTATTTACTGGTAAGTCAAAGGTGACTGAGAATCATCAGTGATTGTGGATCACAAGAGGCCCTGGTACGCAGGAAGCGAAAACGATACTTTCTGTCATGAGCGACTGTCAAAATAAATGCAGAAAAAATATGTCTACTTATTTTCTATTTTCAACGGGTGACAGCTCGCAAGTGACTCCCCGACAGAAGTGAGATTAAAGAGTACGTACTAAGATTGACCTCCCAATATAACGGCATATTTACAGGGCTAGCACCGAAATATTCCTACTTACTTTTTTTTTACTTGTTTACTAGCGCAAACGTCGCCAGACGCTCCCTAGAGCTGTCATATGTCACTCGTGAATACCGCGTTTTTTTTTTGCGAAAGCGTTTGCGTTAGTGTCCGTTATTTACTCACGCAAAGAGTCCGCTAATGCCTCTCCTGGTCAGGAGGCTCTAGATATTTGTTTTTAAGGCAAAATAGCTAAACTTTGTAGAAACCCAAAGTAACAAACATTCTTAACTTATGAATGGTTTTCATATTATTTTGGTCATTAAAAGTACACCATTCCAATTACAAAATGTATTTATTTTAAATGCCTTTGGCCTCCTGATTGCCGAACGAGTCATGTCTCGTGTTTTATAAAAGTGTCTCTCTCAAAACTAGACCACTACTACGTTTGTTTAAAGTGCGCTTACAGGCTCAGACCGTAGGTTAATTTTGGCGTTCAGTGGTTGAGTGCAAGTCTAGAATTCGTGTTCAGAGTGGCTGACTAACTTTGATACGGGGTTATCGCCATAATAAATAGCACTTTACAATATACAATGTAAGAAAAATATACTGGTTAGTCCGGTGCTAGATAGCATACTAAATGACAGCTCACTCTGAATACGACTGTAGGTCGTTAATGGGGAAGAAAACTGCTTATTTATCACGACATGTGGCGTCCAAGCAAGCTCACCTAAAATATCTCTGACAAAGCTGGCAGATACTATGTAAATAAAACAGAATAGATTTTAAAAATAAATTTACTTAATGCACTTAATTAAAATGACAATTTTTTTTCGTTATTATTCTGAAAATTATTTGTTCCAAATTATGATAATCAAATGAAGTCGTAGAAAAGGAAATATCACAAAAACATAACCAATAATATTTAATTTTTAACTTTGTGCTAGTCTATTACATTAAAATTAGTTTAGCTCTTCTTTTTCTCGAAACCTTATTCTAACTGCATCACGGAGTACATCTTGATTCTAAAAACTCGTAAATAAAACTTTTGAGGAATGACAGTTTTGACGTTTCTGATGTGAGGTCGCTCATGCGACACCTAAAATAAGCTTGGAGTTTTCTTCCCAGTTGTAACTATTTTCTGATATAATTAATATAAAAATACCATAACGTATGTGAACCATTTATTCAATGCTCGTTCAACCACTTGGCAATTTAACTACTTGGTGCTGACGTCTACACAATTTCGTCTAGCTGTCTACAATCCACTTCGTTGCACACTATACATACGCTCGTTGTATTTACAAATGTGCTATATTAATCAAGGGCCCGGTTCCAGTGTGTGGTTTAGTGTCCATGCCTATTGTTATAGTCCCAAATAGCCTATTTTGCGCATGGCTGAGATCACCACTGTCTTTAAAGAGTTACCACATGAAAAAAATCCCCCATTGATCGGGAAAATATTTACAGACTGTGCTGTAAGAAAAAAAATGAGAAAATTAAAATTACTATTTTAGGTAAATAATAATAGGTCGGGGAAAAAGTCTTTTCGCATTATAGTATGTATGAACTTCTAATAAAATCTCTTTGGCTATACTATTTGTATCTGGCTGGTTTTGGTATCATTGAAAGTTTAAATTTTAAAGAACATAATTCCAAATTCAAATTAGGAAAATGTGTGATTCTCATTTGTTTTTCGTACTGTCAAAATGAGTGAATCTAATGAAGAAATTCGATACATTTTAAAATTTTTCTACAAAAAAGGTAAAAATGCAACGCAAGCCGCGAAAAAAATTTGCGATGTTTATGGACCTAGTGCAGTGTCTGTGAGAGTAGCACAAATTTGGTTTAAGCGTTTTCAATCCGGAAATTTTGATGTCAAAGATGCACGTCGCTCTGGTCGCCCTATTACGGATAAAATGGATGCCATTTTTTAAAAAGTGGAGCAAGATCGGCATATCAGTAGTTACGACGTAGCTGAAGAACTAGGAATTGACCACAAAACAGTTTTGGCGCATTTGAAAAAAACTGGGTACACAAAAAAGCTCGATATTTGGGTACCTCACGAGCTCACTGAAAGAAACCTAATGAACCGTGTACTCATTTGTGATTCTTTATTACGACGTAATGAAACCGAACCATTTTTGAAGAAGCTGATAACTGGTGATGAAAAGTGGATCACGTACGACAAGAACGTGCGAAAAAGGTCGTGGTCAAAGGCCGGTCAAGCTTCACAGACTGTGGCGAAACCCGGGTTAACTCGCAACAAGGTGATGCTGTGTGTGTGGTGGGATTGGAAGGGCATTATTCATTATGAGCTGTTACCACCAGGCAGGACCATCGATTCTGAACTCTACTGCGAACAACTGATGAGATTAAAGCAAGAAGTTGAGAGAAAGCGGCCGGAATTAATCAACAGAAGGGGTGTGGTTTTTCATCATGATAACGCTAGACCTCACACATCTTTAGCGACTCAGCAAAAACTAAGAGAGTTTGGCTGGGAGGTGTTAATGCATCCGCCGTATAGTCCTGACCTTGCACCTTCAGATTTCCACCTGTTTAGGTCTCTTCAGAATTCTTTAGGCAGTATCAGGTTAACATCACGAGAGGACTGCCAAAACCACTTGTCGCGGTATATTGATCAGAAGTCCCAATATTTCTATAGCAATGGGATCATGTCCCTACCTACAAGATGGCAAAAAGTTATCGAACAAAATGGTACCTACATACTTTAGTTAAATATAAATAAACCATATTAAAAAATGTTTTGAATTTTCTTAAAAAATGCGAAGAAACTTTTTCCCCAACCTAATATTATTCCGGGAAAAAGGTGTGAAGTTATGAATGTATGTATGTATGGCTAACCTAAACCACACACATTTCTTCACAAACTAATTATTACGTAAAAAATACCTCAGCCTTAAATGAATAAGTAGTGGGTAACTTGCATTGTTATAATGGCAACACATCCCCGTAGCCGCGAAAATGAATGCTCATGATGGCGACCATTTAGTTTTGATTTTGTCCACGCGAAAAATAAGCTATGTGGCACTATTCACTAAACCATATCTTCTTATATCGGATAGGTCTGACGCGTCTAACATACAATACACAGCCGTATTCAGAGTGGGCGGACTAACTTTAATTCTCCGGACTAAACCGGTTTTTGTATGGTTAGTTCGGTGCTAATCTCGTACTAAGTTTTGACCGGCCTTCTCTGAAAACGACTGACAATGTGTAAGTAAATCCTCACAAGAAAATTATATATAGGTTAGCAAAGTAAGATATGGCTGATGCTAAAGAATTTTTTGCTTTCCCCTGTGCAAAAAGGTACTAAGAGAAACATAATATTCTTTGCATTCTATGACTCACACACACTTGCACAAATATTCTTTAAAATTGTTCATTTCATATCAATTTGTCATCTCCATGCCAAAATGATTTTTATTTCAAAGGAATAAGAATTATATTTATCTAATCAGTTATTTCGCCTGTAGCGGCTTTTACCGGCACCCCCGGAAAAGGGCATACCGAGCCTGAGCCGGATTCGAGTTGACTGGATTTCAGTTGACGGAATCGACGGTATTGTATTTGCCACTACGGTAGGTCCTTTTCCTTATCGCCTTTTCCGGTAGCGCCGAATACGGCGAGCGGCTGGTACGTCGGATTCCGGCAGTCACCGTATTCTATGGAATATGGTATGGGCAAATACAATAGCGTCAATTCCGGTAGTCTCGAATACGGTAGCGCCGAATACGTTCCTGCGAATTACATGGACTCGTTTGCCTAAACAAACGCTGTCAAAATTGACAGCGTAGAGTGTTGCCAGCGTAAACATTATGCCCATCCACGGTACTCATGAAATTCACATGGACAGGTGAATGTGAATCACTTTTATTAAATTAAGGATGACGTCATCGCTATCGTTTTATCGCAAGGGGGATCAGGGGCTAAGAGAAGATGTCCAGTGACTCTAAAGCTGAATCACTGCTTGGGAGTAAGGGATCGACACGATGGCCAAGGAGAGCCGGTGAAACGGGTGCTCCGCTGTAGTTCAGGGTCCGGTCTGTGTCTAGCTAACACATAAAGCTGCGCCATCACTCGGCGCATAATCTCGGAGTGGGCCGTCGTGCCGGTTGGTGACCAGAGTGCCGGGGCCCCGGTGACCACTTCCGGGGGGGACCGGGGTTCCTTTCGTCCAAAGTGTCGGCGACTCACCATCCCAGGAAGATAGTGACGAAACTAAATAATTGCGCTTTGACCAACTATTTTCGCTGCTTGTCCCTTGTGCAACCCCTCACACTACAAGACATGACATTGAAACCAGTCCAAGGAATAACGTTTATTCAGCGGTGCACAACTTCATTACCTTTCGCGCAGACATGTCGAATATACGGTGGCTGCACACTAACCTGAATTAGTCACAATTAATTAGTCACAAATTAGCCAAAACATCTAAGAGTTTTGTTTGTAACAGTGTTCGATTTTATAATAAATTGCCCAAAGAGGTGAGAGATTTATGTGAAAATTCTTTTAAAGTTAAGGTTAAGAAGTTGCTAACACAGAAGGCTTACTATTGTATTAAAGATGCTCTAGCTAGCTGATAAATTTGAATTTCCTGAGATCTTGACTGCCTGCTGACTGGGTACAAAAAGTATCCTATTATTATTACTACCATTTGTACTAATTTAATTTTTTACTAACTTTTGACACCCGACACATTTTGTATCTTTACTACTTTTATGATAAGTACTACGTGTAGTATGAAATTACTAACCAATCAATTTTGATTTGATACAATTTCGTATGAATAATGACTAGGGCTCTATACACCCGAATTTTAATTAATTTTAATTTGATTTTGGTTAAGTATTATTAGTTTCTCGGTATTGGTCAAAATCTCATACGGGGATCTATTCTTACTTTATTGATAGGGCTGCTCTCAAACCATTATGCTCTTAATATTCTGTAGGTGGTAGCATTTAAAGGGATATGCAACTATGTGATCAGCTCACTGTAGTTATATATGACAAAACTTATAGGAGGTATTAAAAAACTTTTGTTGCCATTGGAGCAGTGCACCGCTTCAAGGTCCTTGCTTACGGTGACGCTTTGTTCGGGTTATCTCTTTCCCTTAAATATGTTCGAGAGAGGTTATTAATGGCTGTGCCCGGCGTGATGCTCGTGAACGGGTGCTGTTTGTGGGGACTGGCCTGCTCCAATTGGCAACAAGTTAGTTGGTGGGGATAGTCTTTGCAAATTAAATGATATTTGTCATGAACTGTTGGATACGGCATAAAAAAGTAAAAAAAAGGAAAGTAAAAACTTATTTATTTCGCATAGATAAAAACAACAAATTAACATAGTAATAAAGTAGTAATAGAAAAGAAAAACAAAAAACAGTTACATATTTGCACATCATTACAAACACGCTTACGGCAATAAAAACAATCAGAAGTATTTAGTATGCAGTTGGTTTAGTCTTTGCAAATAAAATTATATTTGTCATGAACTGTTGCATACGGCATGAATTGCAAACGTTTGTGAATTCATCTTAATTTAGTGTTTTACATATGTTTTTGTTAAAATAATTGATGAACAATTTTGTAAATTTAGACTAAGTGGACGTTGAAAAAAAAACAGCGGAGTTTCTTTTCAGTTCTTCGCTGTGTTTTGTCTTGCTGAACTGGCCAATTTTAAAATATGACAAATCCGAGTGCAGTGTACTGTCTGTGGATGATAAATAAACAATACAATATGGATATTTTGAATGCATTAATTTTTTTCAAGAAGTCTCTCCACAGAAGTTGCACTCCCTGACAGTAAGGAATCAATTTTGATCTTAATTGACGCTGCACTAAAGTATCTATTAATTCGCTCACTGTCGGCGCGGGGCCGCGGAGGCGAGAAGAAACGCGTCCTCGCCCCCCCGCCCCACCACACACTTTTGTCGCTCGAATTTGGCTTGCGCTAGGGTTGTCACGCGCTGCCGCGCCGCCTCCTATCGTTTTAAAAGTCGAATAAAACTCAACTTTCAAAATTATTTATTTATAATGTATCTACAATTATCTAACTCCTTCTGAAAAGCGTTGATTATTCGGCCAGTATCATATGTATGTCCGTGTTTGCACATATAACAACGTTTGATGTTTTCATCAAGACTCTGTAAGAAATCCATGTTTCAACGAATATGCTATGATGTAGAATCGACAGACCGCACAATCTTATGTATGACTCGTATGAGCGGCTCGTAGCCTAGTGGCACAGGGACTGGCCTTGCGTACCAAAGGTCTGGTTTCAATGCACCACTTTCTTTCTCTTTCCAAGTTCGATAAGTGCATTTCGTCAGGAATGTGAGCTGCTCTATGGTTCGGAATCCATGTAAAACTGTAAGTCCCCTTCCCCTACTAGGTGTTAGGGCTTAAGCCCGCCTGGGTTCGTACCATCGCGTTGAATTAAAAGATGGTCTAAGCGGCCATCCATCTACAAAAATGTCCGTGTTATCCATCCAGTTCAATGTAGCCGTGCTCATAACGGGGAAGGTCCTGGCATGGCACCTAATTCCTTCGGGAATGTGGTGTATTGGACTAATATCATAACGGTAATTGTGTGGTATTAGCCATCCATGTCAGGTGGCATAAAAAAAAGTGAATAGGTATACTAATATGATATTTTTTCTGTATACTGTAGCATCCGTTCACGCAAAAGTTATTATATTATACTATCTGATGATAAGACATTATTACAAATAAATACGTCGAAAGTGCGATTTCCGAAACGACTGTACGACTGGACGTGCGAGCGTGTGCGCGCGGCCCTGACTCAACTTGGAGCCTCGGGTTCCCAAGAGCGGTGGGGGAAGATCTGAGTAGGTATTTAGGAGTGACGGATGCCTGGTCTCTCTTTCATCAGCTAATAGAAAATTTGCTGATAAAATGCCCAGAGTGTATTAGTTATTTTACAATCTACACTTATTATAATAACAGAATCTTTTTTAAAAAACCTAAAACTTAAATAACTCAAAAACTACTTATTTTAGACCACCATTTCACTGGCCAAATTGGTTGAAAATTAGCTCTAGAATGACCCCTTAGAAGGAATGTATCGAATAGATAGCAACCTAGCGACATAGGGGATTAATGAATATAATAGGAGCGTACCGTATTTAAGGTATTTATAACGTCCTGAGATTAGATTAATTCAGTGAAGAAGAACCTCCAAACAAACTTTACTGGCCCCTGGAATATAGTTTTGACGTCCATTTTCATGTCTTAAAAAAGCGTTTGTATTCACATATAATAAAAAAGCTTTAGTAGGGATGTGCCTACTAGTTTTCCTTATCGCATCGAGCGACAACGCAAACGTGTTCCGCGAAAACGGTTGAAAGATTTGGAGCTGCGCAGGGACCGTTCCTTTTTCTGGTTATATATATATATATATATATATATATTCAATATCTGCATTGCCAACATATGCATCGCCAATATCTCCTTCGCCGGCGACGGATATGCGGTCCAACCGCAGCTCCGTCGCTGGCGATGCAGCTGCGGACCATTCGCAGATCCGACGCCATGGGTGCGAAGGCGTATGGCGGGGCGAGCCATTTAACCTAAGCTAACCAAACCTTACCTAATCTAATCAAGCCAAACCTAACCTAACCTAAATAACATAACCTAGCCTTACCTAACCCAACCTAACTTACATATCACCACACCACACCCACTTTGGCGACGCATATTGTCACGTAGTGAAACGAAACCTACATACTGCCGGATGAATAATTGCAAGAGCCAGGTACTGGACAGGTACCGACACATCTGCAGCCCAGCCGCAGGTTCGTCTCCAGCGATGGAGATATTGATCATGCATATGTTGGCGATGCAGATATTAGCGAGGCAGATGGTGGCGATGCAGATATTAGCGATAGACATATGGAGTACCCCGAAACAGGCACTGCATTCTGAAATGCGGATATTGTGGAGAATTCACTATGTACGCGTACACGACCGTTCCGAATTGCTTAAAATCACTCCTGTCAACTTCATTTTGACATAAGGGACGTGACTCTAGACCACACACAGATCGTACAAAGCGCTCACTGTTGAGAGCACGTGCGTCGTGTACGCTGTCAAATGGCTGTCATCGAGCTGTCATTAAGCGTATGATACTTTTGAGAATACCGCGGTCGTTAGAAAAAACGATAACTTTCAAACATGTCATTAAACGTGTTTATCTGTAGTTCTCTGATCGTATGCACTTGTATTCTGAAAGAACGAAGGCCTTTCGCCCTTTGTTAGTCTAGTTAGACAATTCCAGGCCTGAAATAACTACTCTCGAGACTTACAAGTGTAAGTAAAGTAAAGTAATATCAATTCGTAACACAAGTATTCACTGTATTCGCTTTCTCTGCGATATTTGCAATGTACGCATTTCGGAATGAAGGGAGGAAATGTCCTTGCATATCTACTCAGCAAAGCGAAAACGAGTTAGTCACAGATGAAAGTGAGAAACTTTCGCCTGACGTCATCAAAAGTCAAATGTTATGTTGTGTCATTGCACTCTAATTAGAATAATTATTAAGGGACAGCACTTGGGTGACTCGTGTCTATTATTTCATGAGTACGAAAGCGTTGTGACTCCCCGGCGAGTCACCTCATCCGAGTCTCCTCGAGATCCGAGTCTACTCATGAGTGAACCCTGAAGTGAACATTAAGGCACACCCCACAGGGAGTTCCATTGGAATTATTATTATTTCTTGAAGTTACGTTTCTTCTCCTAGATGAGTATATATAATTCTACTAGATTAGCCTCGGATCTTTTGATGCCAAAGAGTTTCAATTTCTCTAGTAAAATATTCGTAGAACACAGTAACAAATATTTGATGGATCACAGAAGCCCAATAATTGTGGTAAGTAGTTTTTCTATTTATCTGTAAGTTTGTGTTTTTTCTTTCTGAAACCATATTGACACTTTTTCAACAGTTCGTGTTTTTTCCAAAATACGCTTACGACTTTAGTTCACATTGTTACACATTGATATTGGGTAAATACTTTTGGCAACACACGTAACAAAATTTAAATTTGAACAATGCCACTAAAAAACTTCGTGAAAACCTCCGAAAAACCGTGCTATTATCCTTAATAGCGAGGATGTACTCATGGTCGCTACCGACAAAAAATATAATGATCGGAATCACAGAAACAACCCTAGAAGGCACCAACGGCTGACTCATTTCATATTTTGTTGATTCTCAAAAAGTTTGTTTCTTGAAACCTTTTCTATCCCACGATTTGAAAATTTAATATTTCTTTTTTGAGCCCACATACAGAATGGAAGTACTTTTTCTACAGTATATTGTTTATTGACAATTAATATATTGTTTACTAAATATAAAATATTTAATAAACTAGAAATAAAATTATGTCGGCATGTAAATTCCATTGTATGTAAATCTTGATGTCCCATTTCCGTAATCTAACAAACCAGTCAAATTTTACTAATATTCTTCTATGGCCACCCATGCTTTTAATGCCGCTATGTGATAAGTAACTATATTATATACATTTCCAATTACACGACTTCGCAAGACGGAGGATTTTGTTTTTTTATAATATATATTTTACCCGACTGCGCAAGAAGGAGGTGTTTTTTTTAAATATATTTTTACCCAAATGCGCAAAAAGGAGGGTTATGTTTTTATTATTATTTCAGTGTATGCCCTGCAGCCTAAACGGCTTGATGGATTTTAGCTTAAAGGTGTCGTTAGATTTGTCTTAATTCTTAGAGTGACACTGGGTTTATCAAAATTACCAAAAAAAATCATGGCCCATTTTTGGCGCCAAATTATGTCTTCAATTTTTTTTCCTGAAACCTATCGAGAGGGCAATTAAAACAAAGGGATTTCTAATCCTTTACAAAAATATATGCAGCTAATATGTTTTAATTGTAATTTAAATGAGAAATATTCTAAAAACTTAAAAATATTCAACGTTTAATATTCATTCAAAGGTTTTTGTTTCCACAAGCGCGCTTGTGCCTCGGTTTGTACACCAACTCAGTTCATACACCCCTGTATTCAACACCTCCAGCTTCCTGAAATCCGATAGTTAAGTTTCGGTTACATGAATGATACACGCACTATTTTTTATTATGTTATTGTTTCGTTGCATTTATATAGATCTCAAACTAAAATAAAACACGATTAACTAAATAGTACCATATTTTGTATAACCATTTTAGGGTGAATGCCGTACAGTGTGACCTTGACTGGCGGTTGGCGGCTAGATGACGTCACCTCATCGAGCCGGTCAGGTCGGGCCCCCGAGTTTAGCGCGCAGAGTGGCTTGTCGGCGGTTATCCGCGCTCGTCTGTTATTACCGCATCGTTTTTATCTGTGTTTTATCCACCGTATTTGACGCCATTGTAAGTTTTCACCTTGTTTATTCCGTGTTGGGTTGAGTCATCGATATAATCTAAAACTAGGTTGGGTGAGCTCAAATCACTATCGTGGTGATTCTTCCATAGCATAATCCTTAGTGGTGATTCAAATGTAATTTTCCACATAAGGTCATAATTTTTAGCATAAGTACATATCTATGCTAAACAATAATAATACAATACGCTGTGTGTACCTATAAGATGTATGTAATTGCATTCAGTGAAATATTGTCTGCAAATTTGCGGGTAGGTAGGTACACCTGTGATAATGTCAATAGGTACTCCATCGTTCGAAACCCATATATTTATTTTTTCCTTCTTGTCTAGGTATATTAGTATTGACCTGCATACATTGTGCATGTAATGCACCCGCCCGCGATCTTCGACTCAAGAGACCAAGGGCGATGGCATGGGCTCTTCGGGTAAAAATTAGGTCAAGTTCGGGAGTTAGGTAGATTACCCAAATATAGCTGAAACAAAAATATTATTGAAATAACCTTCCAATAATGTATAAGGCAATGCCTTCCAACCTAGGTATTCAGAGGAAAACCCGGAATTTGACCAAACTATAAAAACAATATCCTATATCCTATATCAATATTATATATTATTTATATAAAACCTATTTATAAAAGTGAGTTGATATTCAACATCAAACTCGAACTCGGTTCTACCTAAATGGGCCCTAGCACAGAATAACGGCGTATTCTGTTCCTTCTTATCAGCGTTGCCGATCGAGCCAATTCCCCGAACTGCGGGGAATTCGAGGTCTTGTGGGGAAAATTGTTTGGAACGCAAGCTCGGGGAATTGGTTAATGCGCGGGGAATTTAGTTTTCTTTTTTGACCATTCCAATGGCGACAACGTTTTCGTTATTGGCTACACGACCTTTTTTTTTGCTCATTCGAAATTTTCAATAAAAACTTGGTTCCTTTTCCGGATTTTTACGAATGTCGGAGAATCCTGCGAACGCTTTTGGTGAATTTGAGGAGTTGTAATCGGCAACGGCTGCTTATACTTCGGGCTACGCGTGGGCTACGTCACGCCAAGTGGTTAAGGCGCTAGGACTAGCCAACTACTCGCGCCATACAAATGCACTTTTTAACAAATGTAATAATATGTAGTGAAACGCTTCAGCAAATCCAAAAAGAACTCCAGACTGATAATGGATTGTTAATATTTTTTTATTCCATCATTTATTTAAATAATAATAAAAATAAAAAAAGTTGATTTTTCTCATTAGAAATCTGAAAGTCATTCGATTTCTAGATATAAGCAAAAACAGCATATATGCATAAACAAAAAATTCCATTTGCTTTTAGATTTCTACATTTAGTCAAAAAAGTTCGGAAATGGACACCGTTTCCGCAATGTATTTTGTATAGAAAAAGGAAACATACATTAACGAAAATCATTCGATTCCTAGACAAGGAATCATATATTGTAAGGATGACACTTATAATCGTCAGACTTAGTTAGTTTACTTGGGGTGCCTCGTCTAACTTTGCGATTTGGCTAGTACCAGGCCCTTAAGTATGACCACGCATTATTAATTTAAACCTAAAAATACCTTACATATCCAGGATAATTTATCTATTAATTTCATACAAATGAATTGATCACTTGGCGTATTCAACCACCTGGCGCCGACATCGAATTAATCAGAGTGGTTTTCAATAATGATTACTTATCTATATTATATCTCAATTGCATTTGACCGTACCTATCTACAAAATACCACAACAATATTTAAAACACACGCTTCATTACTATCTCTTCTGGTGTCTGTTTGTATGAATGTCCGTTAGTTAATGTCCATAACGAGGTCCATAACGTCTCCCAAAGCGGCTGCGCAGAACAAAAACTCTAACGGAATTGGTACCTATCTGCGCAGCCGCTGGGGTTGGGGGGGGGGGGGGTTGTAGGACCACGTCCGTGACGGGCATTCGTAACATCGGAGGTATAACCTCACGAATGACAGTTGGACACGGGAGCCCACCGTTGGACACGGGATCCCTATACATATCTATATATATATAAATGAATTGCTGTTCGTTAGTCTCGCTAAAACTCGAGAACGGCTGGACCGATTTGGCTGATTTTGGTATTGAATTATTTGTGGAAGTCCAGAGAAGGCTTAGAAGGTGCTACAATGCCCATGGGCTTTCGAACTTTCACGGGGCTGCGAAAACGATGCCGGCAGTCGAGTTCTAAAACACGGCGGGGGGCGGCGATGGCGGGGGGGGCTGGACCGGGGGAGGGTGAGGTGGGGGAGGAAGTAGAACACGGGCAGACACGTGAGTGCAGACGTGAGGGCGGCAGAGGCGCTTACTTTTACTTATTGTACCGATATACGGCTTGGTATTTCCCGCAAAGTCGCCAGAGGTGCGACCAATAGAATAAAATCCTTGAGAACCAATTACTTGATTTAGATCGTTATCTGCGTCTAGCCTGATTGTACTCAAAACTTATAGGCTACGTAATATAATGGCTTCATTACCAGAGGGGTGAATAGTGAGTGTTAAATCTCATAACATTCGAACCACTAACCCGATTTATGTGCGTATTTATCAATGTATAGCATCTCTGGGAGCAGTCAGGTTCGAGATGGGTTGCTGTTTTAGATGTTGAGGCTGGCTGTGGGTTGGAGTCCACGCAAAACTTACCTACGTTACACGTTACTTACTTACTAGGTAAGCAATGTAGCAGTGCAAGTGCAGAGAGGTTCTGGCGGCACATACTTATTTTTTTTAAATAGCCACCAAATGTCAACGAAGCTCTAAATGGGAATTATTGGATGTTTCTCATTAAATCATGATATTTCGGCTCGCACGCTCTTGATTAAATTTGGTAGATGGATACATTGTCCTGGACCAGTTTAACCCTATTTTGGACCAGTCATGTGGGCTACTTTTTATCAATGAAATAATTTATCCGACACTAACCCGAGCGGAGCCGGGTACCGCAACTAGTAGGTAATAAATGCGAAGGTCACACGAATCCGCACAAATCATGCTATCACGTCTAACATGTCCTACCGTCAGTCTGTCCGTCCTTGTGGCTCGGTCGGTCCGTCAGTCGGTCCGTCCGTCCGGCGTCGCTCGGTCCGTACCCGTCCCTGGTCTCCGCATCGCGCGCGTCGTTCCGTCCGAGTACCCATATGTCCGACTCCCGCTTATTTGTATTTTATTTCATTTTCATTGCCATATTAAGATAATAGTTACGTCATTATGCTTATGTCATATTGATTTAACACATATACTATAATTGCGGTTTATACTAACATTCCTATAACTTGATTCTTATGACTTAGGCTAGGCTGCTTATCAACACGCCAAATTAGGTATCTGAAGTCCCGGGTAAAATCACGGAGATCGATCTCTGTGGGTAGAAGCGACTATTCCGCGGGCATCTACCTATACCTACGTGCTTATTATTTAATGCGTATGCGTAAGTAGTAAGTACTTAGGTATGTTTATTTCACTATTTCCAGACTTTTCCTGACTATTTTACCAATTTTCTCTGACCGACCATGTCCATCCATAAAAATTATAAAACATTTGGTAATACAAGGATTTTTTATGAAGTAGATATGCTTTTGTTGTTTCTTACAATGGCATGCCGCATTATTTGTTTCTCGCGAGTCATTTATAAAATTCTTTAGGTGTTTAATGTATGGTCCCGAGTGGTCCCACAGCATTACCTCAGAATAAGTAATAGTGACATTACCTCCTGTGCATTTCGTAAGAGGCGACTTACCACTTCACCACCTCCAGTTACCTGAAATCCGATAAGTAACTTTTTTATTTATTTATTTATTATTTATTTATTTATTTATTAAACTTTGTAAACTTTTTTTTCCACAAGAAATCGTGCATAACACAATTTAATCGAAAACAATATTTTATAACAAAAAATAAAATAATTATAACTAAACGAAATTAAAATATTCTTCTGCAAACGTCTTTTTTTAATGTTCTAGAACACTAGCGGCGTTTCCGCGCTGAATAGCCAGACTAATTATTTGGTAAAAGTAGGCCCCCGATTGTGGGACCCCGGTTTCCTCCCTCAATTTGACACAAAGTCTCTCCGAGAAAGCCTTTGCGTCTGCGCTCCACGGCCCGAACGTTTCTACCGCAAACGCGACAAATTCAAATTTAAAAGGTCTTTGTATTTGCCGCGCTTAAGGTTCTCCGCTCTGGCCGCGGCGGCACCAGCTGTTCTCGAAGAAGCTAGTACATGACTCTGTGCCAAAGTGTCGACGCAAGTCGCGTCCCACAACAGAGACCTACCTTTAATCCAGGGCACAAGACTCATTCCGTCTGGGCGTTTGCCATCCTGGCGGGAAACGCCGTTAGGCTCTAGAACAGATGGAACATGGACGGTGTTTAATCCAGACTTTATGATGGCGTTGAGTGCGCTATGTCTAGAAAATCTTCCTGCACTTTTACAACATGAAAGGCCATGGTGACCATTTCTTTCCACTTAGGTACCACATACACATGAGTGTGGTTCACAGATATTTGAACCTAAACTTTGTAAACATTGTATTTATTTATTAAACTTTCGGTTACATTGTATATTTACATGGTGTAACCAAAAGGTAACTTTGGGAGTTATGTAGCTGGAGGTGGTGGAAATGGCCATTAGATACCTAGTTACCTGGTTGTGGTTCTGAACACGAAATTATGAAAAGTTAGATTATTTTATGAAAAGCTAAAAATATTTTTGTTTTACTGGAACATACATAAATTTACATAAAAATAAAAACATACAGACATAGAATCAAGCTTTCTTAAGTGATTAAAATTTTTGGATTAAACTCTGACAACTTTTATGGGTAAGGAAATTTTAGGGCCCGGTAGATGATTTCGCTACTTTTGTTCGCAGTCGGCGTGCAAATTGTATCTCGGCCAATGGACAAACGTAGCATTTCTTTAAAGTTTCAAATCTCTAAGTGGTCAGTCCGAGTTCTCACCTAAATTGGCGTTTACGGCATACCGATCGACTGGCGTTTTCATATGTATGGAGAAATTGAAGATTTGCGAGTCCGAGTTTGATTTGACAGCTTACTCAACGTTGCCGTAAATACGTCGACGTTGCCGTTTACGCCGACTCCGCGTTTTCATACAAATCGGAAGTCAGAGTTTGACTTTGACAGTTTGAAGAAGTAAAACCACAGCATATCTAGTAAAAGCTTGTATGGAGTTTGACGTTTTTACGGAAAACGCCAGTCGATCGTTTTGGCGTAAACGCCAATTTAGGTGACAATTGAGACTACCGGCTCAGGCCCCGTTGACTCACGACCGTGTCAAGGGGTGCGAGCGTTCATGTAAATGGCGCCACAATCGTTCGTCGCTATTTGTACTAGAACTCCACAAAAATAGGTTACAAAAGTTATAAACTATAACTGAATTGGCGGAAACATTAATAATAATAATAGTTTATTTCAGGCATGTACCCATAGACAAAATTGTAATTATAAATACAGTAACATCAACACTTAATAGGTACTTAAACACTAGTTTTAATCACAGCATTGCCACTTGTCGGATTTAATATTACAAAATGTTTGTTATACAAATTTCATTAATTATAAATAATGGCATTGTTGCACTGAGCATTACACAAGCAGTTGTGTAATTAATGTCATAAAACTATGTTTAAAAAAAAGGGTGGCATTTGTGGGTTAATTATGAGGCAGAGCGCAAAAAGTGATTGTAAATTTTGGCAACTTTTTGAACATATGCTCAGAATCATCTAAAAAATTCCAGCTTATTTTTTTAAATATTTTATGAGATTAAATACATAACCACTACGCTTGCCACTACATTTATAGTTTGATACTTCATACATAATTTCAAGGAGTTATAGCAGAAATAGCTACGAATTACCGTGGCGCCATCTACTGTGGCCTAATGTGTGCTACATTTTTAAGGTAATAAATGGGCTGCGCTTCGTGTGTGTGATTCGTGTTTTTTTTAGAACCTTTTCCCATTAAAACACCTGTTGTTATTTTTTCTTCCTCAAAACTGATGTCATAGAAAAAAATATTCGCAGTTACATACACAGAGTCGCCCTAGTCGTCTTGACTATTGACAGCTCTAGAATGCTATTCAAATAAGAATAGGACAAGGACCACCGCCATTTTGAATGTCAAACTGCTAAAGCCAATTAACTTCAGTATGGTGTGCAAACAAAATAATTAAAAAAACTATAAGTATAACTCGTGTTACTGTATATTCTGTTACTGGCACGCAATGTCATCCTATATGTTTAGATTCGTGTGCTGTCTGTTGTCGCTATCACGGCAAGGCAGAAACGCTACAAAAAAAAAAAAGCAAACGGATGTACACGCACATACTCATATCAATCCTCGATTCTAATGGATGGAAAAAGCGTCAGGCTTCCTTTGATATTGAAGCGAATGATTCCCGTGTAAACCCGTGCGGACGGGCTGACCGTACATTTCCGCACTAATTCTAGTGAAGATAGTCACGAGCCCCGAACAATTTGACATCCTTGAGAAACGGCATTCAGCTGCTCTGCTCATTAGATTCTCATCTGTGACTCAAATTCTGATCTTCAATGTCACCTAGAAAAGTGATAGTTACGTTGATAGAAAAGTGTATTTTCAAAGTGGTTTTCTTCTAAAATTGACCAAAATGTACAAAGTTTCATGCATCTCTTCGAAACCGCTGAATGAAATTGAATAGGGTTTTACCCATAGTCTTAGAATTTAACGACACACGGACTGAACTGACTGATTAAATTATTATTATTTTTTATACAAAGTGTAAAAAACACATAATCACCATGTAGCTTTAAAACAATGATCTAAAATATTTTTTTTAAGCTGTACTTTGAAAGAAAAGTAAAAGTTAATACAGATCGACAAAGAATCGGTGTTTGAAAAATGTTACGGCTTTTCACGCGGCGTTCGGAAAAGCTGGTTCGGAACGCAGCCAAACACATTTCCGCTTCCGCCCCCACTCCCGCGAGCCTAGCTGTCAGTCGTCTGCTGCGTACGAACGTGACGGATGCCTCATTGACAACGGGCTGAACGATTAACTCGTAACGTCGGAGAATGTCTCTTCCCGCCGCGTGAAAAGCCGTAACATTTTTTAAGCATGTTTAACGACCGCGTTAATCTCAAAAATATCAAAAGAATCAGTGGGTCCCCATTATTTACAAGAAAAAAGGGTAGGTATTTGTCCGGCTTTATTACGCCCGTTCACTTAACAATCTATAAATGCAGTGGCCATCAATAAATATTTCACAAAAAAAGATTCTATAGAAATACATTGGATTGCTAAAAATTAATATAAAATAGAATGCTAAAAAAATCACCACCCCGACGGAAATGAAATCTATCTCCGATTTATCAGTTAAACATAGCGTTCTCAAGAACTCATGCTTATGCCAGGATTTTCTAATGTTCGTGGCAGTGTTTGCTTTCAGACGACCAATCAAAGGGGAGACAATTCATTATCAAAGTAGGGGGAATTGGCATCCCTTGTCCCAGGATAATCAGCGGACAACAGCTACACAGCACAAGATAATTTCATTTTGAAGATAGATATTTTATTTGACTTGCAGGTTACAAGATGGCGCCGCTATCTTTGGAAGGCGCGACGCTCGGGCAGCGTCACCGCAGCCTCAACCAGCACACCAACGTCACTGTTCAGAAGCAGACTCCCTTCACAGAGATTCAGGATCTTCCAGAGCTCTCCGACGTGGACCGACTCTACAAGATCGACGTCGCTGCCAAGTACCGCCACCTCGACTACATCCTTCACAACCTCAAGTGCGACGACTCTCTTTACATGTCGAGAGCCTTGAACAAGAGCACGTGGCTCTTCAGTGATTCTCTGTACTCCGAATTTATCAATCCGGACTACTTGGAGAAGGAACTGTTTCCCTCGATGACCTCCAAAGCCATCGCCAAAACTCTTCTATTTGCGCGACTTCACCTCAAAGATGAGGCTCGCGCTGAACTCTTCTATAAGTACTTTGACGAGAAGGATTCCAAAAATGAAGCTCTAAAGTGGCTTCCAAAATGTTCTGTAAAATTTATTGAAAATAATATTCAAGCTAACTTTGACAATATCAATGAAAACCTGTTCAAAAGATTGTGCGAACGTTCTTTTAAAGTTTTTGAGATGTTTGTAAAAAACAACTCTAACCATTACCGATTGCGGCGCTACATATTCGCTGCTGTTTTTCTCCTTAACACGCACACTGACCAGTTTCTTCAAATATTTGAAAAATTGGAAGACTACACTCGGCCATCGTTTAATAAACATTCCACTGCAGTAATTTTGAGAAATTGCGATATTCGTGTTAATGAAAAAATTGATATTTATATAAAAAAAATCGATTTGACTATCTTTGCTAAACATATTGGGAAAGATAACATTAAAGATACAATCATTAAGCTTGCAAAGCAAAAAAAATTGGAAAGGTGGTTTTCATATAGTAACCTCAAGCCTCTCGTTCAGCACTTGCCTAAGGAAGGAAAATTTGAGTTCATAAAAAGTGTGTTTGTTGATAAAAATGCAATTGGAGAAGATGAAAGCCCGATGATGATGAAAACTGATTACTGTTCAGCTGATATCCAACTATGTAGCCTTCGTTCGGCATCGATGAAATGCTCGGCAAGAGCAGGAAAATCGGTTAATTTGAGTAGCGTATACCAGTGGTATCGTATGGCCCCTTTCGGAACTGCCTTCAATGATTTAAAGAAGTTCATTCGAACCGAGTCCTCGCCCGATGAACGAAGCTCCATGCTCAAAATACTTGTTACTTGCGCAGGTAATAACCCGGACCACCTTTATACTCTCGTCCAGTACTTCCGCGAAAAGCACATCAATGAACCTGCTAAGTTCAAGGCAAGTTTCGTGAGTAGCCTCGTTGAGACAACCAATACGTATGCGTATGAGGAGAGAACCTGGAAAATTCTGGAGGAGATCTATCACAGTCTAGACGTTTACAGTGATAGCGAGGACAGTTATGAAATTTGGAGTGCGAGCCATTCTATCGTGGCCTATAATGTTCTTCACGACATACCTATTCCCGAAATTATTCTTAAAAAGTTTATGAACAACTTTACGTTCTTTGAAAAACATGTAAATAAACTCAGTGATCCGAATAAGTCGAAGCTTTTCAATTTTCTTTATAGTGAGCTACAAAAGAAAATTGATTCGAAATCTTTTGACAAGAAGGAAGATTTGGAAGATCTTATGACCATCCTTATCCAGCTTTTGGATTTGCTGATACATTGGAAGAAGGATCTTGCAGATTTTCCGTACGTTTTGAGTTTAGTGAAGAGGCTTGCTAACAATAAATCGTACCTTAAAAATGAAAAAGAAAGTCTGTCAAATATTTACAACAGGGAGAAAAAGTGGAGACGCAGTCTTTTTAATGAGTCTCTTATACTTGTTCAGGACGAAGCGGTTTATATGAATGCGCTAAAACATAAACCAGAGCTGATCCTGGAGCAACAAGTGAGTCTAGATAAGATCATAAAATCTAACAGCTTCGACCTTATACGAATTCTCAGCAAGCTGCGTATTTACTTCCCTAATAGTATCGCAGCGGACTGGCTGGGAATGTATGAGCGGAAGCTGAAAGCTTGTCGTACGGAGAATGTGGGTACCAAGGCGGTGGCGCGCGGACTGTGCATTCTCATGGAACGAGAGAGGTTTACGCAGCTGTTGCAGGCTTATGTGCCCGAGAACTACAAGATACAGTGGAGCGAAGAGGACGCGACGCTCATTAACCTGCGCAAGTTTCTTGCGCAGCAGATGTACCTCGTCCGCCCTACTTTACATGTTGAAACTGTGCTTCTATTTGCAAAAGGAGACTACCTGCAGTACGCGCTGCCTTCTCTCTCATCTGTATGCCACCGCAAGTCCAAGGAGGAATGTAAAATGTTCCTGCCGACTCTGTTGGGGGGCGCCGTCTCACTGCAGAAACATGGCATCCGCCTGGCTTTTGAAAAGATGGACTCGAAGGAACTTAATAAAACTTTCACACACATTTGGAGCGTCACCAAGAACGCGAGCATTCGCGCCGTCATTTTCAACCTAGCTTTCGATCATCTTTGCAGAGAAAAAAACTCTACTCGTTTTCAGGAGCTGTGGATGATACTGAAGCCATTAATGCAAAACTTTTCTCCCGAAGAAAATCGAACTGTGTTTGCGACCATCACCAAAGTTGGAAAGGTTCCACAGTCCATAAGAGCCGAGTTTTGCATGATGAGTTATAATATTTTGAAGAATCTGCCGGTCAAGCTCAACTGCGATAGTCTTGCCAATGGTTTGCTGCGAGACATCGCCGCCGTTATGGACACAATCGATGAAGAGTTTGTGACGCAAATTCTTTTAAAACACGTAAACGAAACCTTCATTCAGAAAAAAATACTCCAGGAAGGTGCTACCAGTTACGAATACAATAACGACATTGATAGATTGGTAGCCAGGTTTTTGATCTCTAGTTCAAGCGAAGAGGTTCAGATTAGACGTTATGATACGATTTTCAAACCGATCGCTGAACACTCGCTCGAAATGTGGAAACAAGTTTGCAAAGGCCAGGTGAAAGTGAAAGGGCGTTTTATAGATTTGATTGGCTTGCTTGAAAATAATACAAAGGATTTGTTTGAAGAAAAAGAACCAAAGTTTGTGATACCGGTCGGATTATACAAAAGCATACAGAAAGTCACCAACCCACTGTCAATCGAAGAAAATTACGTGTTTCTTACTCGCCTCAAAATGATGATAGCTTTATGTGAGTCCTATTTGGATGTCAAGTCCGAATTGAAGAAAGACATCGAAACAAAAATGGAGGTGGAGGATAAATCGGAAAATGATAATCCTAAAGAGCTTTACTCCAAACACGTGCAGCAGAAACTAGCACCTGTGTTCGCCGAGCGCTGCCTTCGCATATTAAAAGAAGACTTAGAGCAGTACAGTCTCGCGATAATCTCCATATTCAAGAACCCTTTGCAAGATCTCATTTCGAGTATTTACGACCTGTCGGGCCAGTTCGCAGCCTCCTTCCTACAGGTGCTCACGGCGGACGGAGGCAACGTCCCCGCCAACCTAGTGGCGGTGTTGCTACTTCCGTGGCATGAAAGATGCGGCAATGACGTCAAAGACGCGTTTGCGGAAGTTCGGAAAAAGCTTAAAACCAACGAAAATCGAGAGATCAAGTTATATTTCCACTCTCAATCTGTTTGTGAGGATTGGGCGAATTAATCAACAACTAAGCTACTATGTATGTTAAACCACAGTCACACAAAATAATTTTTATATGAAAGTGTTTAGACACTATTTATTAAAGAGCTCATTAACAGATGATAAGAAATACATTAAATAAGTCAAATGAACAAAAATAGGTGTTGCTGGATTTTTTACTGTTTCAGGAACTGCAACAAAAGAAAAAAAGATCGGCGAATTTATTATATTTACAAATTGTATTTGTATTGAGGGATACCCCAGTAGGTACAATAATAAATACTTCTTACTGTTACCGTGTCGTTAGAATACCTGCAGCGGGAGCACAAATGACCACTTGTCGAGCTAGAATTTTAGCGTTTTTACAGAATAGCGGCGAACAAAATGCCATTTCCTACAAATCGCCTACACCTAAGTTATTTCGAATTGAATTTCGTATAGATGCACAATTAAGTACGTTTTTAATGAATTTAGATAAAAAATTGCTTGGTTTAGCGCATTTGCCTTGTTAGATTAGAAGGATTGTAGTTTATCTAATGTCAATGGGACGTTAATCTCTGCACTTTTTTCGTTTTCCCGTTCAGCTGGAGCGTTGCTCTAAGCCATTCCTCCTGATTACTTCCTATAACGGAAAGTAAAGGATGGAATGGAAACGTCTTTGCCCAAACAACCCCATCCATCTTTCGCTCTTATTACCGCTTTTCCCATGTCTTTGAACCATGAAAACGTTAAGAAACGCCTGTGACATCGCCACTACATACGCACATATTCGTAACACGAACAAACACCTCCACCCTCGCGGTGGTGGTGACAAAATTATCCTCAACAAACGTCAAATTAGTAGGATTAAATTGATTTGTGCTTCCACAAATGGACAAAATTTATTCTTTGTCGAGATTTGTCTATGGTGTGGATTTATTTTGACAACCTCACTCGACATAACATTGTTTATGCTATCAGTTGGCGACAAGTGTCCCGCACACAAGATAAAGACTATATGTACGTAAGTTTGTCGACCAGATAAAATTATTTGTGCTCCCGCTGCTGATCAGCGTATTAGCATGGCCATTCAACGTGGTAACGCTTATTTAGTTTTAGATTTATATTATATTTTAATGTGTTTCTTTTTCATTAATATTATTGCTGGATTTTAGTTTGTTTTATTAGTTAAATACCTACTGTATACCAGTTATTACTTATTACTACGAACTTATTTCTATAGATTATAAAAAGAACTAGTTACGATTATTAAATAAGGAACTAACCTACTTACTAATTTAATACTAACTTAATTTAATACTAAGCACAACAATCAGACTTAGGGAACACTATAATATGTTTTCTTCACATAAGTGAATGTAAGGGAAATACAATATTATTTAATCTGACTAACCCCTGTTTTCACCACCTCCAGCTACCTGAAATCCGATTGTTAACTTTTGGTTAAACAAACTTTAGGATTTTTACGCATCACAAACACAATCAGAGCCCTTAGTCCGACCCAACTTCTTAACTTTTTTCAAATGTATGGAGAATTAAACAGTGCGAGACTGAGTTAGATTTGAGAGCTTACATTCCTACCTATCTTCGACGTAAATATTTTGACGTTGCCGTTTACGCCGACAGAGTTTGATTTTGACAGGTTGAAGAAGTAACACCACAGAATAAGTTGTCAAACTTGTATGGGTTTGACGCTTTTACGTAACTTCGAAGTTTCCTAAACGCCAATTTAGGCGAGAACCCCGAATACCCACCATGACATGCCATCAACAAAATAAGAGTGTCGAACATTGATGGAGGATATTCTAAATTAAAAGATTGATGGATACACTTCAAAGACACATCTGATAATTTTGGATATCATATAATATCATCTTTCAGTTAATATGTTAACCTAATATCGCCCATAAAGCCCGCTTTTAGAAATTGAGGTTTAGAACTTTATAGATTCACACTTTTACCGTTTTAATAATTAATTATATACTCGTACATTTGTAAGGCTTTCCAAATACGGTTCATATTGTAGCAACTAGGTTTACCGATATTCATGCACAAATGCTTAATACATTTTGCTGTTTTCTATCGAATATAATAACTTGTAAAAACATCTAAAAGAAGATTTGTATTTGTTTATCCTATCCTAAGTTCATGTCTTGGTGAGAAAGGCTTAGTTTTCGTTGAGAAAAATTACCACACTCAAGGTGAATGTATTAGGAACTAGAGATCAATCAGGGTTTATAAACGCATATCAGTCCTACCCGTGTATGATTTATTGTGTGTTTGATCCATAGACCTAGCATAGCGCGCTGTGCTTATAAGACGAACGAAGCGTGGGAGTGAGACGTTAACTCAAGTACCACTACCGTGATTTAGAGGGAGATGGAACACGTCTGCCCGATGAGACCACTTCTGAAATCGGTATAAATTTAGTCGCTCTCATGAAATGTGAAATGTTTTTTTGTGAAATCGTTATGATTTCTCCAGTTTTCCTTCAAGAAAGCATGTTTTTTTAGACATGGCATTTATAGATTATTTAGTGAACGTAAAAAACCCGGACAAAAACCGTTTTTTTGATGGTAAATAAGGGGTGACCCACTGATTATTTTTCGATCAATTTTTTTTAACTATGTCTCAATATTTTAAAGTAAACATTAAAACATAACTTCATATCATTATTTTGAAGCTACACAGCGATTTAGAAATTCTTTTGAGTAAAAAAAATGTCAGTACATATTGTATGAAACGATTTTGGTCTTATACGTCAGTTGACTCTGTATGTCTTTACATTCTAAGCCTATGGTTTGATCTTTTATCTTTCGTGATGTAATGATTCATTCGGAGACGTACCTGTCTCCGAATGACAGTCAAGTCAAGTCAAGTCAGTCAGCGTGTTTGCGTCCACTGCTGGACATACGCCTCTCCAATTGTTTTCCAGTCCTCTCGGCCCTCAGCGGTACGGAACCACTGCTTTCCGCCGACGCACTTGATTTCGTCGTCCCACCTGGCGGGTGGTCTTCCCACACTCCGTTTTCCTGTCCACGGCCGCCAGTGCAGGACACGGTTACTTCAACGGTCGTCGTCTCTTCGGCTGACGTGACCAGCCCACTGCCATTTGAGCTTAGCTACCCGGTGTCCAATATCGACTACTTTGGTACGTCGGCGGATTGCCTCGTTACGCACCATATCCCGTAGCGATATTCCCAGCATGGCTCGCTCCATTGCTCGCTGGGGAACTTTTAACCTTTGGACAACGGCGACCGTCAGAGTCCACGTTTCACATCCGTATATCATAACCGGGAGGACGCACTGGTCGTATATTCGGGTCTTTAGATTTTGCGGGAGGTCAGACCTCAGAGCGAATTTTAGTTTTCTGAAGGCAGCCCAACCCAGTTGAAACCGTCTCTCAACCTCCTTAGTCGGTCCTTGTCTACCAAGCCGCAGAATTTGACCGAGATATACGTACTCTTCAACCTGTTCGATCACTTCTCCGTCGATAACGATTTGTCCTCCTGTCATACCCTCGGTCGCCATGACCTTGGTTTTGTCCCGGTTCATCTTCAGACCTACCTTTATCGATGCATTATAAAGGTCTTCCAGCATGGTCTGAAGCTGAGCTCGGGAATTCAACAGGAGAACAATGTCATCGGCGAAGCGAAGATGACTGAGGAAATCTACACACGTTGTCCCATTCAAGCGTCTTGAACACATCTTCCAATGCGCTACTAAAGAGCTTGGTTGAGATCACATCCCCCTGCCTTACGCCTTTACCAAGGGGGATGGGTTGGGTATTTGGGTATACATGCAAATACTAGTTATTTTTGCTGAAAACTACGATTTTCAATATTATTATAACTATAAATGAAACCATTCCATTTGGTTTCCAGATTAACGAAATGTTACGTCAAAGTTCAATATTATTTAATCACTGAAGAGGAAGGAAGGACAGGTGGCACGCGGTCGATATCGCGTCTCCGTTATTTTGTCGAAATTACCATATGATTGTATGGGAATCCTATAGTAGGGGCGCTCGATGCCAACATCTCCTTCCTTTTTAACCGACTTCAAAAAAGGAGGAGGTTATCAATTCGTCGGAATCTTTTTTTTTTTTTTTTTATGTATGTTCACCGATTACTCAAAGACCCGTGGACCGATTTGGAAAATTCTTTTTTTGTTCGAAAGGGTATAATTTCTAGTTGGTCCCATTTTTTTTTTATCAAAATCGGTTCAGTAGTTTGGTACTTAACTATAACAAACATCGAATTTCTTAACCCCGCGAACCCAGAAAAGTGATTTTTTAGTTACAGTAGCTTTCTTTTTGGGTGAGATTGCTCAGTATGAGAGGTTTTTTTTTACTTCAACTGTTGGGGGTATTCAAGGGGGGTAAAAGAGGGCAAATTGTACACATTTCTATCTCTAGAGCCGCTGAACCCAGAAATGTCAGAGTATGTTTTGTTTTAGATGGGAATTCTTAAGAAGAAAATATTTTTGGAAATTATACTATTAGGGGGGTAAAACAGGTCAAAATGAACACATTTAGGCATGTTGAGATCTCTGAAACCAATTATCCTCGAAACTTAAAATTTTCAGTGACTTCTTGTTAAGACGAAAAGGCTCGCTCACAACGGATTTTACAAAATTCAACTGTTAAGGGGGGATAAACGAGGCCGATATGTACACATTTTCATACAAATTAAAATTACGCAAGAAACAGACTATCCGGAACGATGATAGGATGAGAAATTCAGAAGCTCAGCGGTTCCGGTTCATCGTTGTTTTGTCTTTTTAGGGTTCCGTTCCCAAAGGGCACCAACTTCCGCTGTCCGTCCGTCCGTCCGTCTGTCACAGCACTCTATCTCACGTGATCTCATCGTATCAATTATCGTACGTATCAACCGTGAACTCATGAATCCAGATAGTTACCGGTCTACCTTTCGTCAGAAATGAGATTTCTCAATGGTTGTATTTCTGCTAATGCTCGTTCATTGTATTGTATTGAATTGTATATGTATGTATATCTTCTTTCCACTTTGTATGTGAAGTTGAGCAGGAGGGCTCGCCCACCTTGACTTAAAAGTTACGCCACCACTAAAAAGCAAAAAATAAAATATTTTTAAATAAAAAAAGGACCGCCTTCAAAAAAACCGGAACTAAAAAGCAAAAAATAATTGGTTACTTTTAATTAATGTACGAAAAGCTATTTTAATTCTAACTAATTATGTACAATTTCTTAATTTTTAATCATCTTTTGAAGTCGGTGCCTTGGGTAGACGTTCTTTAAGGGCTGCAAGTAGTTAGATTAATATTACCTATGGCTAAGAAAGAAATATAAGTAGGTAGCTACTTACATTTACCTACTTGAACAAAACACAATAACAAAAATTACATGAACAAACTGGTCGGAAAAACGTATGTAAGTAGGTATTTAGGCAAGTACTTTGTAATTTAAATATGCCTTATACTTAAACTAAATACCTAATACAATAAAAACATAATATTTACAAGAAAACCTTACGAACAAACCAATATAAAAACAACGACCACTTATATGATAAATATTAAGGTAGGTGTAGCTTGTACTTTTTATTCTACCTAAATACCTACATAGGAAGCAATATGTGAGGCACGGGTGCTATGAGTCGAAGCCGTACAACACAAGATCGGGGGTCAGCCAGGGTTCAGTACTGTCTAGCCTTCTATTCAACATAATGATTGATGATATTGCTAAACTTGTACCGTCTGTCGTTTGTCTTCTCTATGCCGACGACATGAAACTACTCTTGCGTATCAGGGAAGAAGCCGATTGTGAAATAATACAGCACGCCCTAAGTATGGTATATCAGTGGAGTATAACGAATAAACTATTGTTCAATCCAGAAAAGTGCACAGCAGTGTCGTACACCCGCTCACCCACACCTCTGATATATGAGTACCAGCTGGGCGATGTCGAGATACCCCGGGACACAAAGGTCAAAGATCTCGGTGTTACTTTTGACACGCATCTCACATTTAATCCGCATATCCGAGCATTGACAAAAACATCGTTTTCCAAACTAGGTTTCGTGCTGCGTAATGCGAAAGATTTTGGGGATATGACTACAATAAAACTACTCTTCGTGGCTTTAGTTCGGTCTAAACTCGAAGCTGGTGCAATTGTCTGGTCTCCGCATGAAGATCTCTATATCCTCATGCTGGAGAAAATTCAAAAACGTTTTTTACGATTTTTATATTTTAAATTTCATGGCTACTATCCTTACCTTTATCCAACGGCATTTTTGCTCGGAATGTTGGGGTTCAACACTCTTGAACTTCGGAGGTCCCGAGCACTGATGCTGTTTGCTAAGAAGGTTCTGATGGGAAACGTAGACTCTCCAGCGCTTCTAGAACTGATATCAGCTCTGAATGTGCCTTGCAATTTAAATAGATTGCGGCGACCGCGTCTGTTTGCCGAACCTATGACGCGCACTCGCTCGCACTACTGGTCACCTGTCTGCCTCGTCCGAAGACTTTTCAATGCAATGCTCTGGTCAACACCTGAATGCGATGTTCTAGTGATCGAGGGAGGAATGTTTGAGCGAGCCTGCATGAGATTTTTGGAAGGGAATAGCTAATAATTTTGTGTATTTTATTTTCTTTACTTTCTTTGTTTTTTTGAACCTACATTTTACAAATTGGTGTTTATCTGTACTGTATTATGTAAAAGTATAATAATATAAATAAAATAAATAAAAAATAAAAAATAAATGAAACACAAAACAAAAAAAAATACAAACATAAAAAAGAACAGAAAACAATAGGTAGCGACTTTGAGGTGTCTGCTCTCAACTTCGTGTCAAAACGAAACGAGAGAAAGTGTGCGGTTAGTACATATCTCACCAATTTCGGCAGAAATCGTCTCGTTCAGACAACGATGTCGCAGGGAAGTACCAATCAACACAGAGCAGCGAATTAACGTCCTCCTTCACCAGTCCAGCCTTTATAAACCCGAAAGTACTAATAATAATCGCTGAAACCCAATTTCAGTACGCTGCGCTGTATCGATATCAGCTTGCACGTAAACCAACGCTAAGGGCATCTCCAGTTAGACAAAATGCTCTGTGGACCAATCATTGCTGACTCAGGTTGTTTACGCTCTCGTAGACTTCGGGTGTGTTCGGCTGAAATAGTGTCTGTTCGGTCAGCAGCGTGCGAAGCGAACTCTACCCAAGGCACCGACTTCAAAAGATGATTAAAAATTAAGAAATTGTACATAATTAGTTAGAATTAAAATAGCTTTTCGTACATTAATTAAAAGTAACCAATTATTTTTTGCTTTTTAGTTCCGGTTTTTTTGAAGGCGGTCCTTTTTTTATTTAAAAATATTTTTATCTATGGATTTAAAGAAAAAATCAATGAACTATTGCACTTTTTATCAACGTTTTTAGACCAAACATCTTTAATTTTTATCATATAAAATATTAACAATAAGCAATAGCTGAGATCTATCTATTTTTGTCAGCCTCAGTGGCCCAGTGGCGCGACACTTCGGCGATCGCTCTCCGAAGTTAAGCAACGCTGGGTCAGGTCTGGTCTTGGATGGGTGACCATTAGACCGTTGAGAGAGGCTGGCCGTGGTTCGGATTCCACGTTAAACTGTAGGTCCCCTTACTTACTTACTAGGTGGTAGGGTTAATCCCGCCCGGGTTGGTACCATCGCATTGAATGAACGATGGTCGAAGCGGCAATGAAAATTGTCCGTGTTTTCCATCCAGTTCAATGTAGCCGAGCAATATAAGGAAGGTCCTGGCATGGCACCTAGTTCCCATGTGGTGTGTTGGGCTAATACCATGACAGAAGGTTTGGTATTAGCCATCATGTCCAGTCACATGAAAAAAAAATATATAAAAAGAAGGGTCCTTATTTACTGACTCATTAACGCCCAGGCTAAACCCTTGGACCTAGGAAAATGTGATCTCTACAACCACAAAGAAAGTATATTTGAAATTCAACTTCTTAAAGGGGTGAAATACTTAGGATGGAACTTTTTGTTTGTGGTCAGATTTACTCGAAACTGGAAACCACGGCCAGCCTCAACGGTTCAAAATGGTCACCCATCCCGAACCTAACCGCGCTCAGAGGTGCTTCCTCAGCTTATCGATCCGCAAGGCGTCGCACACTGAGCTACCGAGGCGATACATGGATATATTATATATTATGAAATACATAAATTATTTTCTCAGAATTACTATTTACAGGTAATTATCGCTACAAGCTTTTATATAATATGCATAAAAAGTATAGATAATTTTATAAGTTGATGTTTTTGATTAAATTAAAAGTTTATTTTATTCTTTGTTGAGCATTTAAATGAAAGCGTGTTATTGAAAAGGGTTATTAACTAATAATTTATTTAATTTTTTTTAGTTTTCCCTGGACATTTTTCCTAACTAAAGTAAATATAATTTTTCGTACTAAGCAGATACGTTGTTTATTCCAAGAAATGTGATATTAATGTATTCAAAATAGACCGTACAGCAAGGGCATATTAATCAAAGAAACAGCCCACTAAAAAGAACTACTTTACGAACATATTGCAAGGCTGGACCCAAACCTCCAAAATACCTGTTTTATACCCATACTTTGGATTTCTCCTCCCGTAATGAATGCCTCCTACTAACACAGTGTGATAGATTATACCTACATACGTTTATTTATAGCCCAGCGGCTAGAGCAATAAAGGGTTCGATAATTCTAAAGTCGCTGATTTTTTTACAGGCGATGTAGTTTCCTTATGGAAGGTTGGGTGCAAAAGATTAGAAAATTCGGAATGCTGCGTTTGAAATTATTTAGGTATTTTCAATAATTCGATCTAAAAGATTGAATAAAATATTTAAGTCAAATTTTATGATTGTATATTGCTCAAAACTTTATTTCCATGTCGTAAGAAAAAGTTTAGAAAAATTGCGTTTTGGGAAAATCGTATTTGGTATCAGACGCTAGAGCCGTTCTTAGGTTGACTTAATTCTTAAGACTTAATAAGACTTAGTTTTTAATCTTGTGACAATATTTTTATTGGATAGGTAGGAACATTAAAATACATATGTAATTTAACCTTAAAGATAAAAAATCTTCTTCTAAAAGAGCCGAAACACCAGCTGTACCTAAAATACTGGCGGTGTTACCTCTTTGAATTTCGAGACTCTTAATGAACATTAAGAGTCTCGAATGTTCTTTAATGCCGGTTTTAACGCCGGTTCTTTAATGAATATATCCTTGCTTCACGGTCGATTATACATGCATACATGTCACATTCCTTGAAAATTTTATTGTTTAACATCATAAGAAAATATTTCATTTAACTTGTTTTGGCTTTTTAAAACAAAAACGTGTAGACATATGTATTTATTCCAGGCCGGATATTAGATTCCAAAATTGGAACAGTGATTCCAAATAATTAGCAAACTGTACGGGAGCATATGGAACCAAACTTCTACCCTCCCCCCCTTCGCCGGTTATTGGACCTGTTGGCAACACTCCAGCGACGCGGAGCGGAGTGAAGTTGCACCGGAAGACGGAGGCGGCGGAAGGGGGGTTGACCGCCATGTTGTTCAGAGTGAAGACGGAAAGGAAGTTCTAGACGGATGTCCTTTTTAAATCGTTGATGCTGGCCGTGGTGCTGATTCCATACGCCTATATCCTAACTAACTAGGTGGTAGGATTCATCCCACCCGGATTGGTACCATCGCGATGAATGAACAATGATCGAAGCGCTGATGAAAATTATCAAATTGTTCCATCCAGTTTCAAGCAATATAAGGTAGGTGCATGGAATCTAGTTTCTATGAGGTATGTTGTATCCTCAGAGTAGAGGTTGTATCACAGTTGGGATAATATCCGTGCGTCTTCCCACCGCTCGCTTGCCAAACGTGCCTATCTCGCGACGGGGCGCCGCCGGCACGCAGAATATTCCGTGGTGCCGAGTGCCCAGCACGCGTCGCACTATTACTTATTCTGTGCCAGCACGCGCTACCGCTCACACGAGTGTGACTCACAAATGGCTGCTGGCTAAATTACTACGTGAATACAAACATGCATGTGTGAGTGAACATGTATGCATGATTTTATCTGCGCTTCACGCGGTAGGTGGACGTCTCGTTGCCGTGCCTCAATACCTACTCAGTTCTCGTATTAAAATTTTCCAACCCACGCATCGCCTGTTCAGTGCCAACCGACTAGGTAGACTGCTATACGAAGACTGGAGTTTTGGTGCACGCACGTTGGCAAGTTTCCAATTTCTATCTCCGAGTTTTTTTCCGAGGTTTTTTCGATACGCTTTTGCACGAATCTTTGTTTGGCGTTTGTACTCGCCTAAAATTGTCAAACTTGTACCGGGAAGTAAAATGAAGGAATCGTAGCTTAAAAACAGGGATAGGTGGCTATGCTGAGAGACCATCTTTCTCACCTCGCGTAACCACGCACCGCCGAGGCAACATACCAGCGGATTTGTAGATTGTAGCAGAGCTAGCGTCCTTGTGTAAATTACTTTCGAAGACTCCCAGGTTGTATGTTTGAGGAAATGCACCCGCCGGTAGACATACCAGTACCAGTACCATGCTAGAACGGTAAGCGTTCGCTGGCAAAAAATGGCTCAACATTACGTTCCTGCAGCCATTGTCTGTAGGCGTGGTTTTTGGCCTCAACTGCGAGACAGCATTGGCAGTTGAACGGCTTGTGATTACCACATAGGATTGAATAAACAATTCAATATTTTTTCGGGAACTGTCTAATCGTTAGCTCGGCTTTACAAATTCCTTCATTATACAATTCAAAACCTATATGTATATAAGTGTATAAAGTTACTGAACACATGCGTCACTAAATACGAGTATAATCACTTGTTTAACTGTCTTAAATACATTACTGTTACAGTTGTAAAATGGCGGCGCTGACTCTGGAAGGAACAACGCTCGGGCAGCGTCACCGTAGCCTCAACCAGCTGACTAACCACACGCTTCGGAAGAAAATTCCCTTCTTGGAGATCCAGAACCTTCCAGAGCTCTCTGATGTTGACCGGCTGTACAAGATTGACGTCGCGGCCAAGTACCGCCATATCGACTACATCCTTCACAACCTCAAGTGTGATGACTCTCTCTACGTGTCTAGAGCCTTAAGCAAGAGTACTTGGCTCTTCACTGATCCTCTGTACGCCGAAATTATCAATCCGGGCTACTTGGAGAAGGAACTGTTTCCCTCGATGACCTCCAAAGCCATCGCCAAGACTCTTTTGTTCGTGAGACTGCACCTCAAAGACGAGACTCGCGCAGAACTCTTCTACAAGTACTTCGAGGGGAAGTATTCTAAGAAAGAAGCATTGAAATGGCTTCCGAAATGTTCCGAAAACTTTATTCAGAACGAGGTTCAAGCCAATTTTGAGAATATCGATAAGGATCTATTCAAAAGATTGTGTGAGCGGTCGTTTAAAGTTTTTGAGATTTTCATTAACGAAAGCAAAAACAATAATAGATTACGTTGTTACCTATCAGCTGCTATATTTCTTCTTAACACAAACATCGGAGAGTTCCTTCATTTATTTGAGGTTACGCACAAATACAATCATTTGAAGTTGCGTAAACATGCTACTGCAATAATAATGAAAACATGTCCTGATCGTGTTATCGGTAATCTGAAAATATACTTGCCCAAAGTCCATATGGCCACATTTTCTAAGCATGTCGATAAGTTAAAAATCAAGGAAATTGTTCTCAAACTAAGCGAATCAAAAGAATTGGAAAAATGGTTTTCTTATAATCACCTCGAGGCTCTCGTTCAGCAGCTGCCCGAAGAAGAAAAGTTTCCGTTTATAGTAAACGTATTTGTTAACAAAGAACTCTCAGAAATAAATTTAATCGAAATTGATGACAAAAACGCAGATCCTAACACAGTAGCACCGGCGCAATGTTCCTTATCGAGCTCAGTTATGACGAAATTCTTAGCAAAATTTGGAATATCGGTAGGTTTGAACGACGTGTATCAGTGGTACCGAACGGCGCCTTTTGATACAGCCTTTATCGACTTAAAAAAGTTCATTAGATCTCAACCCTTCCCTGACGAAAGGAATTACATGTTGACAATATTAATCACGTGCACTCGAAATGATCCCGAGCACCTCTATACTCTTATCCAGCACTTTTGCGAAAAGTACGCCAAGGAAACGGCAAGCTTTAAGTCAATCTTCGTAAATAGTCTCATAGAGATGACTAACATGTATACGATCGAAGAAAGAACTTTTAAACTGCTAGACAAGATATTTAACAGTTTAGGCGTGTATAGAGAGACCGTGGATGATATCGAATTTTGGGATGCTGTTCATTACATTGTAGCGTATAGTGTATTACATGAAAGAACGATCCCTGAAATAATCCTCAAGAAATTTATGGACAATTTTACGCCATTCAAAAGACTAGTAAATAAACTCGACGGACCGAGTAAGACGAAGCTTTTCAACTTTTTGTTCAATGAGCTGAAGAAAAAAATGGATTCAAAGACTCTAAGCAATAAAGATGACTTTAGCGATGTTTTAAGCACCTTCATTGATATTTTAGATCTGCTGAAATGTTGGGGAAAGGCACTCGCAGATTTTCCAGATGAATTAAATTTCGTAAAATATCTGATAGAAAAGAAATCATATTTGAAAGCTGATGATATTAGCCTCCAAAATATTTATAACATAGAGAAAAAATGGAGACGTAGTCTATTCAATGAGTCACTTCATCTCGTTCTGAATGAAGAAGTGATCATGAATGCGCTCAAACACAAGCCAGTAATGATCATGCAGCAGCAAGTGAGTCTGGATGAGATCTTAAAATCCAACAGTTTCGACCTAATCAGAATTATCGGCAAGGTCCGCATTTATTTCCCGGATAACTTCGCGGCTGACTTTTTGGCGATGTATCAGCGGAAACTGGAGGAATGTCGCAAAGAAAATATCGGTCACAAGGCGGTGTCGCGTGGGCTCTGTATTCTCATGGAACGAGACCGTTTTACGGGAATGTTGCGGGCATATGTGCCCGAAAGCTATAAGGTGGAGTGGAGAGAAGAAGATGCAGCGCTCATCAACCTGCGCAAATTTTTCGCTCAACAGATGTACCTTGTCCGGCCCACTCTACATATAGAAACTGTGCTTTTATTTGCGAAGGGAGACTATCTTCAGTACGTGCTGCCTTCACTAACATCTGTATGTCACCGAAAGTCGAAGGAAGAGTGTAGAAACTTTCTTCCGACTCTTTTGGGGGGCGCCGTCTCACTACAAAAGCACGGTATCCGTCTCGCTTTTGAGAAGTTAGAATCGCAAGAACTTATAAACACCTTTATAGACGTTTGGAGCGTCACCAAGAATGTTAGTATCCGCGCGATTACATTTAATCTTGCATTCAATTTGCTATGCAAGGAAAAGAATTCAGCAAAAATTCCTGATTTGTTGAGATTGCTTGAACTTTTCATGCATAACCTGTCGCCCAAGGAGAATCGAACAGTATATACAACAGTCACTCAAGTTAGTAAGGTACCAGAGTCTGTTCGAGCAAAGTTTTGTATGTTAAGCTACAACTTACTCAAGGGACTCCCGGCTGATCTTAATTGCGATGGTCTCGCAAACGGGCTGCTGCGGGATATAGCAACAATGATGGACACGATTGATCAAGATTTTGTAACTCAGATCATATTGAACTACGTCAATGAAATATACGCAGAGAAGAAAATACTATTAGAGAGTTTGACTAGCCACGGCTATGATGATGATGTCGATATGTTGATAGTCAGATACTTGATCTGTAGTCTCAGTGAAGACGTTCAGGACAAACGATACGAAAAGGTATTCAGACCGATCTCCGAACATTCGCTCGTTATGTGGAACCAAGTATGCAAAGGGCAGATGAAAGTACGGAACCGTTTTTCGAATTTAGTCTGCTTACTCGAGAAGGGCACTAAATGCTTATTTGAGGAAATTGAACCGAAATACGTTAACCCGATCGGACTGTTTAGGAACATACAAAGAGACTTCAACCAATTGTCGGTCGAAAAAAACTATATGTTCCTCACTCGTATCAAATTGGTGATCGCTTTTTGCGAATCGCAACTAGAAATTACAAACGGATTGAAATTTGATGAGTCTGAGAACAAGCAAACTCTTTTGACTGAGAAACTAGCTCAAGCGTTCGTCTCGCGCTGCCTCCTTATATTGAAGGAAGACGTGTATCACTACTTTCCTTCTACAATCGCACTTTTTGCCGATGCCCTGGAAGAGTGCATTTCGAGATGGTATCAAACACCTGACGAGTTTGAGGGATACGTGCTGCATGAACTTGCAGCGGACAGCCAGAACGTTCCCGCTAAATTCGTTGCCGTTCAGTTGCTGTCGCCACCGATTAAAGACCATCCTATCTTCGAAGAGGTTGAGAAAAAACTCGAATCGAACGAAAATCGAGGGGTTAGGCTTTATTTGCTGGGTCTTAAACACACTTACTGAACATCATCTCAAAGTCGTGACGCGTCTAGATGACAAAAATATACTTACTTACGTATTTTATTTATTTATTCATGCAACGATATACCTAACATTACATCGTTATAGCCAAGCTGTTAGGCAATTTAGGGATACAGCACACACACTGTTTAAAAAGTATTGTATTTATTATTATTTTAATGAAACTATATGCAGTGTGAAATATGTTAATCAATTACCTAGATTTTATGTTAGAAATCATACTCAGTAAATGAGAGTTATCAAAAAAATGAACTTAAAGTATTTTAGACGCCTCCTCAAGTTCGTTAGGATACATAGCAAAATGACAACGTTTCATCAATGTTGCAGAAATGGATAACATTTCCACCGACACAAAATGGCCCGACAACCTTTGCGACCTCACTCACAATGTTTAATGTCCCTACAAACCCTCAAACACTCAACTAAACAGTTCATTTTCAACATTAACTTTTTTTTTTGTTGTATTTTTATTGAATTTATAAAACCTTATATTGTTTTTAATAAAGTGTTTGTAAACATTTCATGTTTTAAATACTCACTAACTGTAACCGTTTTTTTATGCGACCTGACATGGATGGCCAATACTACACAACTACCGTTATGATATTAGCCCAATACACCACATTGCCGAAGGAATTAGGTGCCATGCCAGAACCTTCCCTTTATGAGCACGGCTTCACTGACTGGATGGAAAACACGGACAATTTTTCATTGCCGCTTCGACCATCTTTTGATCGAATGCGATGGTACCAACCCGGGCGGGCTTGAACCCTACCACCTAGTAGGGGAAGGGGACCTACAGTTTTACAGGGATTCCGAACCATGGAGCAGCTCGCATTCGTGACTAAATGCACTTATCAACCTCGGAAAGAGAAAGACAGTGGTGCACGTCGGAATTGATCACAGGCCTCTGGTACGCTAGGCCAGGCCCCGCGCCACTAGGCTAACACCGCAACTACTGTTATGTTATTTTTGTTTGCATTTATCACTGCCGCTTCGGCCATCGTTCATTCAATGTGATATTTCGATGTCGGCCAGGTGGAATTAAGTACTCGAAATTCCGCAGTTTACCAACCCTATGAGTAAAGGACTTACAGGATGGTTCTACTTGGAAGAATGTCAAAATCTATTTGATGCATTCTCTGCCTGTTGCATGTTGAATTATTGTAGAAAAGGGACGGAGCACTGGGTTGGCGTTATTCAGCTCCGTAGACGAAATGCTGTCTAGATTCCTAAATTCTGGTGCCTAAATTCTGAAATAACTCGAGCCGCCGCTGTATAGAATTCAGCTGATCCGCCTCCGTAGAGATGCAAAGATCTTAGGGAGTGTTCGTAAACCACGTGACAGATTTTAGACCACTTTTGCATAACCCCCCTCACCCTGCCCAAATTACGTGTCATTAAGGCGCTGTTACTAGCCCAATTGCAAAGTTAGACGAGGCACCCCAAGTTAACTAATTAAGTCTGACGATTAGAAGTGTCATTCTTAGAATATATGATTCCTTATCTAGGAATCAACCTACTTTCGTTAATTTATGTTTCCTTTTTCTATACAAAATACATTGCGGAAATGATGTCCAATTCCGAACTTTTTTGACTTAATGTAGAAATCTAAAAGCAAATGGATTTATTTGTTTATGGATTTATGCTGTTTTAGCTTATATCTAGAAATCTCATTACTTTCAGATTTCTAATGTGAAAACTTTTTTATTATTATTATTTAAATAAGTGATGGAATAAAAAAATAATAACAATCCATTATCAGTCTGGAGTTCTATTTGGACTTGCTGAGGCGTTTTACTACATATTATTACATTTGTTTAAAGATGCATTTGTATGGCGCGAGTAGTTGGCTAGTCCTATCGCCATAATAAAATCACATTTTATACAACCTTTCGAAAAGGCAACTGGATCTTTGGGGGAAAGATTACGAATAGGCAATTGAAAAGGAATTAAGAAGCGTAATAAATGTTGACTGTTAGGTTTTTTGGGGCGACCTAGGCTTGATCCACTATATGGCTTCGGAAGTTCAGGGCATGCATCAGACCAATACCGAGAATCTTTATATGATCCTCAATACTCAGATATGTACCCTGGAAGGTCGGCTAACGGGGACTATGGTCGGCTATATTGAACGGTGTTCACTTGGCAATAACACATGCCTTTAAACTCGACGAGGTTTCGGAGAACCCATCCGGATAAATATTCAGAGCCTGTAGTACCAGTTGCCACTTTAATTGGCGTTTACGCCAAATCGATCGACTGGCGTTTTCATTTGTATGGAGAAATTGATGAGCTCGATTTGCGAGTCCGAGTTTGATTTGACAGCTTACTCACCGTGTCGGCGAAAATACGTCGACGTTGCTGTTTACGCCGTCTCCGCGTTTTCATACAAATCTGAAGTCCGAGTTTGACTTTGACAGCTTGAAGAAGTAAAACCACAGAATAAGTAGTAAACAGTTGTATGGGATTTGACGTTTTTACGTAACTTCGAAGTTCCGTAAACGAATTTAGGTGGGAACTCAGACTGACCACTCAGGGTATTTTCGAGTCTAAAGAGACGCCGCTCTTCTCTTCCATGTCAAGCCATCTTGCGATCGGGGCTGATGTACTTGGCTATCACCGTACCGGTTTTTTTATGTAACCATTGACATATATGTAACTGGACATGGATGGTCAATACCGCACACCCACCATCATGATTTGGCTAACACGTAACATTCCCGAAGTACCTAATTAGGTGCCATGGCAGGACCTTCCATTTATGAGCACGACTACATTGAAATGAATAAACAACACGAACAATATTTCATTGCTGTTTCGACCATGAGTAATTGCGATAAAAACCTATGCAACGGTAGAACACATCTATCCCTCTCAATAGAGTCGAACACATTTTAACCGTTTTTTATTTTCAATTTTCCAATTTTAGTCGACGAGACCCTCTACTCTATTCTAAGAATAAAAAAACACAGGGCATTTTGGAAACAAAATTGTATTTAATTCTTAGAATGGATGAATAGTTTATTTTTTTATAATAACTAGGTAGTGTCCGTCCGAAACTGGTTTTCCGGCCGAAACCGACCCCGAAACCGAATATTCGGCCGTGGCTTCAGTTTCGGCCGAAACCGAAATTCAAGAATAAAATTCCTTAAAATACTGAAATTTGTTGCATTTTACCCATTATTCTGCAATAATTAGGACATGAAGTGGAAACACAGTATATTAAGTTTGTTTGTTATCATTTATTAAATATAATATAAAAATATTAATAATATTTTTCAGTAATATTTAACAGTTTTGGTTTCGGCAAAAGGTTCAGCCAATTTTGGCCGAAACCGAAACTGCCGCCGAAACTTGATTTTTGGCCGAAACTCGGCCGAAACCGAAACCTAACTTTCGGTCGGACACTAATAATAACGTTATAAATGTATTGCAAATCAGTTTATTTAAAATCTAACGTAGGTACCGACAAGAAAAAATATTAAACTAAAATTTACTATAATTTCCATACAAATATATAATATTAATAATAAAACAATATTTAAATAAACATGCAACAAAACTGATATTCATCATCCGTTGGAAGTCTATTGACAAAGTGGAATATATAATGGTGTCGATTTACATTATTCTGAAAGCAAACTTTAAATAGTTTAAAGTGTACAAATATAAGTTTGACACACATTTCCAAATTATTTCCGTATAAAAAATAACCTCGACATTTCAGACTATTCTTGTTCAAAATGTATGTATAGGTTTAGTATACATTTCCGATTCCACTATGTATTGTGCAGCAAAATCGGGCATTTTTGCATTAAGAAGCATGTTAAATTCCAAGCTGTTTAAAGTTCTTATCTTTGCTAGAATAATACCAATCTGAGGAAATACTCCGTACCGAAAACGACTTATATTTGTCATGAAGAGCTCTATGCCAGCTACAATACTATTCGATATATGAGAATTCGATAAAAACCCTTCGACAATCGACAGTATTAAATGGTTTTCACCCGTGTAGGGAAAAAATTGGTTATGAAAATGTTTTATTACAAATATATCCATGATTGCTCTCACTGATACATTGTATTTATTACATATTTTATCAAGTTCTAATCCAACAAATACCCCAACAGTCTGTGCCAACTTTGACACTGGAACTTCATTTTCTTTGTTATTTCCCTCCAAATTTAGCTCGTCGACCATCGATTTAATAGCATTAGCATGTGCTATAGACATTCTTGTTTGAACTATTAGACTGAAGTGTTTTTCGGAGAGCAGAATGTCTTTAAATTCGCTAATTATATTTTCAAAAATTGGAGTAGGATCAGTCCACTTGACATTCATCGTCATATTTAAATACATTAAGAAACTATGAAATATTTTTCCAGCGTAGTCTTCATTATCGCTCCATAAAGTTTTTATAGCGTCGATTATTATTTTTCCTAGCACTTCAAATCTTTCATCTTGTTCCTGTGAGGTTGGGCTGGCGACAAGATAATGAGGAATTAGGATGAACAATTCGTGGTCGAAATGGCTTGTAGTAAAAGAACCATTTGCTGCTTGCGGCAAAAAGGTTTCTTGAAGGAATTCATTAATTATGCCCTGCAAAAATTGGGATTTAAACTTATGAATATTACGATTGATATAATATAAGATTTCAATTCGTCTTTCCCTACTATGTGATGTGGTTTGCGCAATTGATAAATATTCATAAGCCGTTACACAATAGTCAGCTTTGATGCAATCAGGGATACAATTAATGTTTGAAATCAAATCGTAGATTTTATCAGTCTGCCGGGGCCTAAAATTTCGCATAATCTCATCAAGAAACTCCCATATTTCGATATGGTTACCAGAACTAGCGCAGAGATGCTTACGAGTTTCCATCAGCAAGGTCAATTGTACCCGATTGTTCTTCTTGTTTTCCTTAATGTTCTTGCAAAGAGTTAGAATTTCTTGGTTGTCGAGTTTGTTGAAGGCGAGTTTTACGGCGAGCCTTGCAAATGACGGTGGGCCGGACGCGAGCTGCACCATGTACTGCGCACAGCGCGGGCCCGAGCGGCGTTGCAGCAGAGTCGTGACCGGGACGATCGCCGCTTTTTTTAGAGACAACAAAATGTTCATATGTATCGACGGGCGCATCAAGAACACATTGTTCAGTAAAACTTGACGAAAATCTACTTTTTTATCGTTTGTTTTTTGTTTAACTTCATTCCTTGTTTTTTTTTCAATGTATTCGCAAACTGCACTACTTTTAAGTATACATAAACCACGAGCAATATTTTGAGCTGAATATTTATTATTAATATTTTCAACGCCAGTTTCAAATCTTCTTAGAAAGCTTTTGGCTAAATCGTGATGAAAATACGTTATGAGTTTGCAGAGAAATCTTTCATGCTTGAATGAACGACTAATGAGGACGTTATGAAAAACATCCCATGAATTTTCGAGCAATTGAGAGCCATGTTTTATGACATTCAAATATGATTCTTGGTCTTGTTTTATTGCAAACATTTCTTCGAAGAACAATTTACGACATGATGTGTTTTTATAAACGTGCTGCAATAAAGATTTACTGGAATCCGAGTCAATATGAACAATATTTTTAATAAAATTTAGTACATCGTCAAATATTATGAGTGGTTTCTTCCAATCATCTATAAGGTTTAAAATTTTCCAGGTTAAAGCAATCGCATCATTGACGTTTGAATCATCTTTTAAAGACGACTTAATTTTGTCCTTCAAGAGGGAAAAAATAAATCTAAACAGTTTAGTTCTCTCAAATTCAGTTAAGGAGCAGTCGCATAGAGTTGTAAAGTCATTCAAATATTTGTTTATGCAAACTTCAGGAATATTCAAGTCATTCAACACTGAGTAGACTATAATCGCTTCAACACATTTGCTGACGTTTTCTTCACATTCCCCAAAAACTCCTATGTTGTGAAATATTAACTCCAACATATTCCAATTCTCAGTGTTAAATTTGTATGCCTTGGCCTGGTTTACAATCGTACGGACAAAACTGCACTTTAAAGTAATGGGCTCATTCATATGTTTGCTGATAAAGTAATCAAGCAAAGTGTTGATGTAATTTTCGTTGTTTTTACTCTTAGTTATCAGAACTGTTAGCATTATCTGCCTAATCGAATGATTCGATTCAGTCTGTATTCGTTTTCTTAACTCGAAGAAAGTTTTTGTAAAGTTAACAAATCTGTAATGGTCATACACCTCATCCATTACGTGTATTGTATACGAAGCAGCCTTGCGACCGCATCTTTTCTTTAAACATCTTTTCATTATACATGTTTTCATAATTCTAATTTTTAGCAGCAACAGAGGGAAATGACGGTCTAGTTTTTTTTGTTCAGTAATTGCATCGGGAGCTTTCGGGAATTCGTATTCGCTCTCTTTAACCATTGATCCAAAAGATTTTTCAACAAAAATGCGCTTTACAAAATCTGACTTTCCATCCTTATCGAGACGCTTCAAAAGAGGTTCCACACTCTTGTAAGAAAACCACGCTGCTAAATACTCAGCTCTAGCAAGCTTAATGATTAGCTCTTTTATATCATCGTTACTTAAATATTTGGCAGCTGTTGATAAGTTTAGAATCCATGCTACGTATAATTCCGGCTTTGCCTTAAAGCGATGCAATTGAGTTCTCATTACAAAATGTGTAGCTTCGTCGCTTAGTCTTTTGAAATGAAACTGATGTAGCTTTTCTACAATATCAAAATATAATTTAGAATGGCTTTTCATTAAAATTTTGATCGTAATCAAAAACTTTTCTTGATTTTCAATATACGATGCATTAGATGAACCATTATATATCATATGGTTAAAATAATAATCAGCCACGTTTGCGTTTTTTTCACAGAGCAATTTCAATAAACGTGGACTTGGATTGAGATCCATTTTCATCATTTCTTCAAAAATGAATGTTGGTGAACATTTAGGTAAGTACTTTTTTGCCTCCGTCATTAACTTTCTTTGTTTATAAAATTCGTAGAATGATTGGCATCTCTTCTCATCCTTCAGACTTATTTCAATCATGTGGGACATTTTAATGACTGCAGGAATTAACATTTTCGGATAGATTTTGTCATGTAGATTATCTGGATTCACCCAATTTTCATATGCCGTATCTTTAAATAACCACTTGCTCTGCAAAGCTCTACTTACGTATAGCATGTCGTCACTCTGTAGATTTTTTATAATATAATCAACGTTTTGGTATTTATTTGCCAGATCAATCTTAAAGAAGCGATCCACGTCGGAATGTTCTTCACGATCTTTGATAGAGTCAAATGGGATACGTTTCTTGAAAGCATCGTTGACGAGTCGATTTAAGTGTTGATGTCTCTTTCCTAAGTTGTCTCCCTCCAGTCTTATGTTCGCCATGACCTGAGATAAGAGAACAGATTTTGGTGATTTCAATAGGAGATTGAATTCGTCAAGGGTGAACTAAAGCTTCGAACTCCTATATATATATAAGTGTATCCGCCACATATATGACTTCGACCCACATACTAATTCCCTGAAAATGCCCCTAATAATGTGGCGTTTACTGTTACCGCTCTGTACTGTATATTTACTTGGTTTTCATACTTTCAACTATTTTAAGTGAACAAATATGAAAACTAATATGATTTCTTATGTTTGTCTTATTACAAGTCAGAGAATATATTAATTTGAGTTTCAGCGACATTTACATTTGAAGCATTGTAATCAGATTTTGAAAATAATCTGATTGAAGAATAAACGAATAAGAAGATATCCTGCTTCCGACGAATGTCACAACCAATACTTTTTCAGATTATTTTCAAAATCTGATTACAATGCTTCAAATGTAGATGTCGCTGAAACTCAAATTAATGAGATAACGGTAATGTCGTATCCATTAAATACATACAATTTGCAGAAAATATATTTACCTGAAAAAAACCATTTGAAAGATATTTTTTTAAATAGGAAAGAATAAACCTGTAGTCTTTTAAATATTATATGTAATTTAATATCCAAAAAATACCCTAAACTGGTCAAGTAGTACGGGTATACCTATATTCCCTTATAAGGCCGAACAAAACGCTTGAAATAAATATATATTCCGGCCGAAGAAATACCTACTTCATTGCAGTTGACACAGCAACGACCAAAAACCCGGCCAAGTGCGAGTCGGACTCGCACACGAAAGGTTCCGTACCATCGTACAAGATTTATCACAAAAAAATCAATGGGTGAAAATGGTTTCATTTTCACCCTTTGGGTACGGAACCCTAAAAACGGGCTGCTCTCATATTTTTAGGGTTCCGTACCCAAAGGGTGACAACGGAATCCTATTACTAAGCCTCCGCTGTCCGTCCGTCCGTCTGTCACAGGGCTGTATCTCATGAACCGTAATAGGTAGGCAGCTGAATTTTTCATAGAGTGTGTTTTTATTTTGCCGCTGTACCAAAATAGGTAAATTAAAAAAATATAAAAAATTAAGGGGGTCCCATACAACAAATGATATTTCAACTTTCACTCGGCAGCGACACACTAAATTTATGAGTTCACTCCACCAACTATTTTGTCGGTGTTTCTATTCTCAGATTAGCAATGAATTTGGTGCAGTCATTTCTAAATATAGCGTCTAGGTCTCGGGTCGCAAAACAAAATATGTATGTAACTAGTTACCAATTCATCTCGCGAAAAGAATGTCAGCTAAAGATAGCGTAGGTAGGTTTTTAGCTGTGCACAGTTTTTAGGCATCGACTCTCGGGTATACAGTCTAACGTGTTTTTTTCATGGGCAGCTGTACCGAAGGACCTAAGGAGCTCCAACAGCAGAATACAACTATTCTCCCAAAACCAAGCACAGCTAGGCTATGAAAGGAATTTCACCTGTGATTTCGTAAGTTGAACCTGGGTGATGTATAATATACATCACTCAGGTTCAACTTACTTATAAATAAGTACTTGTGAAAATACACTCTGAACAAACTTGACCTCAAATTAATTTTCCTGGTTGCCGAGACCTGAGAAGGGAAGGACATGGGATCAGCACAATGGATAGGCAGAATTAAGGGCGTAATAAGAGCATGTTGCGTTAAGTCAACAACGTTTAATTATATTTAAAAATATCTGCAACGATTACCATTAATTTAAAGATAAAACAATGTTTTTCTCGGGTGCTTTGATTTCTCAAAATTAGGCAAATTTGCATAAACATTCATAAAAAAAGTTTGAACATAAGAATTTACGTTACATGTTTCAAATAGGCATAACTAGACTAAAAATATTTTATTTTTATTTAATTTCTTTATGACGTTTATCTGTTGTGACGATAAAAACATTGTTAATCAGATGTTGTTTCGCTGACGTACGCCCGTATGGAAATGAATATAACTTACATGACCAATTTTTTTCATAATTTTAGATTTCTCGTATATATGTAATATTTCATGTTCATTTTTGTTCAGGTTGATCATTGACAGTACCTGTGACTGGCGCATATAGGTACATGTTTGTCACCGGATGCACCTGAAACCCTTTCTAGTATCAGTGCTGGAAACTGATCTGAATTCTAAGTTAATTTAATTTTAGTAAATAATTGCTAAATATTTTATATTTAATTAGTTATCTTCTTACAGGTGTATAATTACAACATTCTAACGCGCTACCTACGCGATCTTATTCTGCAGAAAATATATTTGGAAATCCATAAAAACTAATGTCTTTGTGTAATTTATGGTAACTAAGACCTATTTCCGTAAGTTGTCATAAAAATACGTTGGTACATGGTTGGTACCTACCTACTTATTTACCAATAATTCTAAAATAGTTCCTTTCAAAAGCAATCACAAAATAGAAAACATACCTAAACAGATATATGAATATTCCTATGTTTGTATGCACACGTCGATTTTATCTCGGCGAAACAAAGCACTCACTTACCTAATAATTACAATACTTTATAGATTGAATAACTTTTCCGATAACAGGATTCCATGTGTTACAACTCACAACACGCTCAGTTAAACGGACGTAACAAAAGTGAAAGTGTCTACAGACAGTGCGGGCGTTTTCCGCTAATCTTCGTAACAGTGTGTAGATTAGTTGGTATAATGTATGAATAGATCCGGTCGATTATTTGGGAGGACATAATCTGTTGTTACCGGTATTTCCCATAGTATTTTTGGTTCATATAAAAAACACTTCCACCAACATTTTGTAGTTTCAAAATTGTGTTTTTTTCTCAAACACCAATATATATATTTTACAAGTTTATTATTTTTTTTGAGGTCAAGTGGTTGGACCAAAATCTTGCAGCCTGATATAATATGCATAACGGTTTCGTCTTTCTCGTGGCACAATCTACATTTTCCATCGGAGTCCTTTTTTAAAATATCTCGTTCAAATTGTCGAGTGATTATAGCCTGGTCTTGAATGGCAAAACTTTGTGATTCCAGTTTAGGTGTGATTGGTTTTTTTTTTAACCACGTAAAAGATTTCATGTAGTCAATATTGGGGCATAAAAGAACTTGTCGCACAATTTGACCGTGCAAAGGCTTGATTTTCCATTTTTCTTTCATTTTATTTATCTGACACATATATATATATATTGATAAACTAAATAATAAATAAATAAAAAATAAATTAATAATAATGATAAACATTTAACAAATACAAAATTTCGTGTCTGTGCTGTTAGTTCACTCAGAGTGGTCAGTCCAAGTTTTCACCTCTATTGGCGTTCACGGAACTTCGAATTTACGTAAAAACTAAAAAAAATCTATTTAGTCTGGAGAATTATCTACAGACTAAATAGTATTTTTATGGTTAAGTAGTTCCGTGCGAGCACCGAAAAAGTTGCAACGATTTTGAGTGAAGTATCTTCACTTAACCTGCGTTTTGACTATAGGCTTATAATGTCAACTGAGTCAACTGAGGGATGAGACTAAAATCGTTTCATACAAAATGCTCAGATATTTCTTTTTTTACTCCAAAAAATTTTAAATCGCTGTGTAGCTTCAAAATAATGATCTGAAGTCATTGACTTTTATATTAATTTGTGAAATTATGTTTTAAGTTTTACTTTGATATAAACAATGGCGGTGATATTTCTTCACCTCCATGGATATAATAAGTAAAAGTTAGGAAATTTGATCGACAAAGAATCTGTGGGTCACACTTATATAAGGTGAGTTTAAAATAATCTACAAGCCTTATAGGGTTGATTCAGTATCTGATATAGAACAACTTTTGCTAAGAATGTAGGTATGTAATTTTTTTTTGTTCCATTTTAATTTTTGAGAAATTTAAACAGTATGTTCTTCCCAGTATTTTAAACAACTTTTGCGAAGAAACTATGCACCTATCTGTAATGGTTTCCAAGTAAATAATTTATTAAAGTGCACTAACTCTTCAACTACCTAATTAAAAATATAGGTCAACCACGGGCCATTGACCCGACCGTGACCCACTGACACAAGACAATTCTCCGCCGCCGCCGCCGCCGCGTGCGCAGACAGAAGCCCCGCCGCCCCATCTCCCCCGCCGCCGCGCCGCCCCTCTCACTGTATTCGTTTTGAAAGCAATTAGTATGTCAAGGTCCATGACGCGCATAGGACCTGAGTATCACACGTGAGTGAAGCGAGTGCCGATCGGGCGAAAAAGGACATGGATGCTTGTGTACATACCTACATTACAGCCGCGCCGACCAAATCCATAGCCCGGCGCGGCGTACGTCAGCGTGGGAAGGAGGCAAAACTATTCGGGTAGGTAAAATAGACTCTGCCGGCGCGCGCCGCCTCCGCGCCGCCGGCCGGCGCGGCGCGGAACTTATTTTTCAAATAGGCAGTTTGAAGAGTTAGTGCACTTTAATAATTTATTTTCTTGGAAACCATTACGGATAGGTACATAGTTTCTTCGCAAAAGTTGTTGACAATACTGGGAAGAATGTAATGCATAAATTTCTCAAAAATTAAAATGGAACAAAAAAAATTACATACCTAAATTCTTAGCAAAAGTTGTTCTATATCAGATACTGAATCAACCCTATAAGGCTTGTAGATTATTTTAAACTCACCTTATAAACAACTTTTGATAAGAATGGAGGTATGTAATTTTTTTTGTTCCATTTTAATTTTTGAGAAATTTAAACAGTATGTTCTTCCCAGTATTTTAAACAACTTTTGCGAAGAAACTATGCACCTATCTGTAATGGTTTCCAAGAAAATAATTTATTAAAGTGCACTAACTCTTCAACTACCTAATTAAAAATATAGGTCAACCACGGGGCATTGACCTGTCCGTGACCCACTGACACAAGACAATTCTCCGCCGCCGCCGCCGCGTGCGCAGACAGAAGCCCCGCCACCCCATCTACCCCGTCGCCGCCGCCGCCCCTCTCACTGAAGGACGTTTGTTTTCGTTTTGAAAGCAATTAGTATGTCAAGGTCCATGACGCGCATCGGACCTGAGTATCACACGTGAGTGAATTTAAGTGAAGCGAGTGCCGATCGGGCGAAAAAGGACATGCATGCTTGTGTACATACCTACATTACAGCCGCGATGGATTTGCCATAGCCCGGCGCGGCGAACGTCAGCGTGGGAAGGAGGCAAAACTATTCGGGTAGGTAAAATAGACTCTGCCGCCGCGCGCCGCCTCCGCGCCGCCGGCCGGCGCGGCGCGGAACCTATTTTTCAAATAGGCAGTTTGAAGAGTTAGTGCACTTTAATAATTTATTTTCTTGGAAACCATTACCGATAGGTACATAGTTTCTTCGCAAAAGTTGTTGACAATACTGGGAAGAATGTAATGCATAAATTTCTCAAAAATTAAAATGGAACAAAAAAAATTACATACCTACATTCTTAGCAAAAGTTGTTCTATATCAGATACTGAATCAACCCTATAAGGCTTGTAGATTATTTTAAACTCACCTTATATACCATCAAACATTTTTTTCCAGGTCCGGGTTTTTTACTTCCATTCAATAAACAATCTATAAAAGAACAGGTTACCTTGATTTATTTATCGAAAACTAGAGAAATCATAAATATTTTACAAAAAAAAAGTGAGCGTGACTCAAATGTACTGATAACGATTTCAGAAGTGGTCTCATCGGGTAGATGTGTTCCATTTCCCTCTAACTCGCATACAAAAAACCGGTTTAGTCCGGCGTATTTAAGTTACTCCGCCGACTCTGAATACGGCTAAAAAAGACTGGTAGGCTATATTTCGGACATCTAGTTTTGAATTGTTGGCTGCCTAAATTACGGTATCCCTTACTTTGACAAGTGAGGGTCGTTAAATTTTCATTATTATTTGGAAATAATGTAAAGTGATCTATACAAATTACAAACGGAGTTATACTACAATTTAATATATCATTCATTGTAAATAGAAGGATATAAGTCAGGTATTTAAGAAGTACCAGTTCTTCATATTTGAGGTTATGTATTAAGTCACCCGGCCCAGCCCCTTGGGTGTTCCAGTTGTGGGTCCTGCCGCTTCCCATTACCTACACACGATGTCACGTATCCTCCACAATCGCCTGAGGTAACTGCATAGTACATATATACTCGATATTTTGTCTTTGGCCATACTTGTCTCCTTAATACATACAAACTAATTCGTTTCATGTAACTGTAGTCTTAAGCTTAATTAGTAAGTGAAAAAAAGGGATTGTTATTGAATGAAGCCTCTAGAGAAAAATAAAAATAAAATAAATACCTACTAAAAACCTCAAAAACATACATTTGCGCGACATGAGAAGTTGCGGAAACAAAAAAAACACAGTTCCAAAAATCAGAAATCATGCTTGAGAAAGCTAACAAAATAACAAAATGATAACAGACCACCGCACAGTACAACCAAAGGGCGACTGAACAGAATGTAGGGAGACTGAATCGATTTCATTGATCAATCTAAACCTACTGCACAACGTGTATTGCCACTATATCATACTATAATTACCCCGACCTATTCTGTTTATGTATTATGGTTTTTGGATCTATTTCGAAAGCCCAACCAAGTTAAGTTGGTGGCTACGCCGAAAGACTCGCTTGGTCGGGCCCTTCGCTTAAGCGACCACACTCGTACCGCTCGCTACGCTCGGACCTCCTGCGCGAGCTTTCGTCTCCGCACTTCTAAAAAACTGGAAGCAAGGAGCCTGTAAGTTTGGAGAAACTATTATGTACTATATCACAATACTGCTTGCGGTTCCATATCTAAATAAACGTTCTGCATTGTAGGGCACTCAACACAAGGTCAGCATGGTCGTGCATAGACAAGCGAGCCGTGGCTTTCTCCCTGTGGAGCGGACGGAGCGTGCTGCTGCGGCGGCCACTGGACGTGCGCACCGTGCCGCGGAGACGCTACGGCATGCTGGTAGCACGTGCGGTCCGTGGGGTGCTACGGATTCGCTACCTAGTGCTAGGCGGCGCTGTTGGAGGAGGCATGACACTTAATAAGGTAAGGTTGGTATTTTGAGCTTAATGTAATTTGTTGTAATAGCAGAAAGTAGAAGTCACAATGATTGTATTGAAATAGATTATTTTTATAATATTTTATATGCCCTAGCAGCATCATGCTGATGCGTGCCCTTCACATGGTTTTTTTTATTAAATTGCCATTTATTTTTTCTTAGACACCATAATAATTGGTTTTGGATTTTTATTCCAATAGTATGGGGATGAAATTGTTTTTGTTGTTTAATAAGAAGCACCAAAAATCCTTTGGTATTGGTTTCATTTTACATAAATTAACAGTCATTTTTTTTTATTTTGGTAATTCTCATGTCTCATTCCAAATTATTAATATAATTGAATTTTTCCACTCCATAATTTTTCTAACAAGCTAAGTGTTTCATTACTGTTCTCCGTGTACAAAAACCGACTAGACAAACACTTGCATAAACAACCAATAATCAACAAATCAATAAATAAAATCAAAATAAATATAGAATGTGAATCATAAATAATATTAGTAATACCAATGTAATTTTTTTAAATATACAAGTGCACTCCGGGCAAAATTAAATTCACGCATCAGCTTCAAGCTGCTAGTGATATAATGATTGTTGGCGGCAACTTCAGTGCCAAACGGAACAAATAATAATGAGGCTGCCGTGAGTGAGTCTACGTGACAGTTCAGTTGTTTGCAGAAATATGCAGAGTGGAAGGACGGGTTGCCGGACATGGGCTGGCTCAACGAGCTGCTGCCCGACGAGGAACAGTGGGGCCGCTTTACTACCACGCTGCTCACTGCGCGAGACAAGATCGGGGACAACTTTCATATCGGTGCGACGACATTTAATGCTTTCGGGTCTTTCAATCTGTCTGTCCGTCGATATATTTCTCAAAAACTGTTCGACCTTGAACTTGTCATTGTTTTGTGGTAATAAAGCATATAATCCCGCATAATTATCAGCAGGATATATTACATGAAGATAATAATTACATAAAGGCTGCTCTTTTGAATGCACGCACACCACTGCAAGGGGTTATTCTGGAGACAAAAATAATCAGCTCACCGTTAAAAAAAAACTAAAAAGAACTTATCGCAGTTCCCATACAATTGTATGGTATATGGGGATATTTTTTGGAAATATTATTTGTAAGACGAAATAAAGGAAATGTGTAGATTAGAGTCTTCTCAACTTTATAATTAAATAATATACGGAATAAACTTAAGTTGAACCATATTAATATTTTAAAACTTACGCGGGACATAACTACAATATTTAGTTTAACGGCTTACCGCGCGTGTGAGGAGCAGGACGTGCTGCTCGACGTTTCGGAGCCTTCTCGTTCTCCTGAAGATGGAGCCCATGTGAGGCTCCGAAACGTCGAGCAGCACGTCCTGCTCCTCACACGCGCGGTAAGCCGTTAAACTAAATATTGTAAGTTGAACCATGTTTACAATCATTTAAATATAGCAGGCAAAACATATATGTGCATGCACTTTAGTGCCCTCCTTGTTTTGTACCAACACAGTTATTTCTAAAACATCCATACACTCTTATTCTGTGTTCGACACAGTGCTGAGTAAAATGCATAACGGTCAGTACACACTGAGACACGACAATATGCAATCCAGGGTCCTGTAAAACCTGCTTTACGCAACAATTCGAAAGTCAATGAGAGAATCTGGCATATTCCGAACCTAAGGGTGTATCAGCTCAGCTAACATTAATCTCAGAAAATGGTTACATACGCTTCCAACCTGCGGCCACACAAGTAACACTAAAAACGCCTTAATACCATAATAGATAAAACCATTGTCTGGTTACGAGTTTAGTCAATCCGTGCGGTGCGTGATTGACACATGGGTGTGACAGTGGGTGTGTGCGTGTGCGTAGGCGGGTGGCACCTCATGGCTCTGTGGCCCGCAGATCCGCGGCTGCGCGACGCCGGCGGTGAACTGCGCGATTGGCTCGCGCAGCGCTACCAGGACGCCGCCGCCGCCGCCGCTGCCACCAAGCCCGGTCCGTACCCATCAATAGATGATGTAAATTAGAAAAGTTTAGAGTAATCCGCATAGGATAACTTTCAGTGCATAGAATACCAACTGCTGGAATGCAGCATTCCAGCAATGACATGTTCTTATCTCCATCATATGAGAGACATAACTAAGCTTTTAAACAAAAAACCGGCCAAGTGCGAGTCAGACTCGGACACGAAGGGTTCCGTACCATCGTACAACATTTAACACAAAAAATCGGGTATTTTTTATTTTTTTTATTTTCCTATTTGTTATAACGGAAAAATAAATACGTACTCTGTGAAAATTTCAGCTGCCTACCTATTACGGTTCATGAGATACATCCCTGTGACGGACGGACGTAGTAGTAGGTTCCGTTTGGGTACGAAACTCTAAAAAAAGCTTTTAAAAAGCTGAAAAAAGCTGTTAAAATTTACTTACTTTTACAAAGGTACTTTCGACAGAACTAGAAGTAAGTCAACTTTATGATTTGTTGTGCTGCAGACACCCGACCTCAAATCGTGAATAACCTTCAGGGTAAACCAGCGCCAACTAGCACCAGAACCGCTTCAGATGACAAGAACGTCCATGGTGCGTATACTATGCTCTTCATTTTCTTGAAATGTATCTACTTTTTTGGAGTCTTCATTTATTTCTTGGATATATGGGTTGTCAGACTTCTTCATCATGAATATTAATATCAATAATGTTAATGTATTTAGTTCGTTCATCGACCACGTCAATGCAGTAATGGCTTAATTTATTACACTTATAGCTTTCATCTCTTATACTTTCATATTTCCATCATCGAAAAGTATGTAAAGGGGAAATGTGACGATGGCGCAAACGAAGTCAGGAATGTAGCCTCGAGAAGTGGTGGATGCCATACAGTCCCACCTCATTTCCATCTTCAATAGACAGAATAAGAGGATGAAAATAATAAAGACAAACAAATTGTAGACAATTTGATCATATGTAGATGTTGACGTCAAAAATGTGAAAAAAGCTAAAAGTGTTATGATTTTTCATATTCTTTTTCTTACTATACGGAATTGATAGTATGGTTTCCGAACTATATGAAGTCTTTATTAAACCTTAAATTTATACGTAGAGAAGCGAGTGCACGCACTGCAAGAAGAGGTGCTGGCGCTGCAGGCGCGCTACCAGCGAGAGCTGCAGCGGCTGGAGCAAGAGAACCGCGAGCTGCGCCAGCAGAACATGCTGCTGCGCCAGGGCCGGAGTCCACCCACCAGGAAGATGAAGGTAATGTGTACGTAGAGAGAGAAGTGAGTGCACGCGCTGCAAGTAGAGGTGCCGGCGATGCAGGCGCGCTACCAGCGAGAGCTGCAGCGGCTGCAGCAAGAGAACCGCAAGATGCGCCAGCAGAACATGCTGCTGCGCCAGGGCCGGAGCCCGCCCACCAGGAAGATGAAGGTAATGTGCACGTAGAGAGAGAAGTGAGTGCACGCGCTGTAAGTAGAGGTGCTGGCGATGCAGGCGCGCTACCAGCGAGAGCTGCAGCGGCTGGAGCAAGAGAACCGCAAGATGCGCCAGCAGAACATGCTGCTGCGCCAGGGCCGGAGCCCGCCCACCAGGAAGATGAAGGTAATGTGCACGTAGAGAGAGAAGTGAGTGCACGCACTGCCAGTAGAGGTGCTGGCGATGCAGGCGCGCTACCAGCGAGAGCTGCAGCGGCTGGAGCAAGAGAACCGCAAGATGCGCCAGCAGAACATGCTGCTGCGCCAGGGCCGGAGCCCGCCCACCAGGAAGATGAAGGTAATGTGCACGTAGAGAGAGAAGTGAGTGCACGCGCTGTAAGTAGAGATGCTGGCGATGCAGGCGCGCTACCAGCGAGAGCTGCAGCGGCTGGAGCAAGAGACCCGCAAGATGCGCCAGCAGAACATGCTGCTGCGCCAGGGCCGGAGCCCGCCCACCAGGAAGATGAAGGTAATGTGCACGTAGAGAGAGAAGTTAGTGCACGCACTGCAAGTAGAGGTGCTGGCGATGCAGGCGCGCTACCAGCGAGAGCTAAAAGTACATCACCATATTGTAGATCACCTGAGGCCTTATTGAAATACAGCTGCAAATATATACAAAACAAAAGAGATATTCTATGATCGTGCCGTGTGACGTCTCTAGGTCTAATTTTGAATGCATGAAGTCACAAAAGACAAAATATGTTGCAGAAGTCGCTCATCGACATGTACTCGGCGGTGCTGGATGCAGTGTCGGGGTGGGATGCAGGCGAGGCGGACCGTCTGCCGCGTGTGGTGGTGGTGGGCGACCAGTCCGCCGGCAAGACTTCGGTGCTAGAGATGATCGCGCAGGCGCGCATCTTTCCACGTGGCGCGGGCGAGATGATGACCAGGTACCCCTCCGCCTGATATCTGTTATCCATTACTACCTTTTGTGTAGAGCATTTTATCTCGATAATGATTTTTTGGTTTTTAGCAACGACATGAAAGGACCTATAGGATTGGTAAAATCTATCAGGTCATCCCAGCAAGAAGTCCGATTTTCTGTCGTCGAATTTGGATGCTGCTTCATTTCTGAGTGCTTCTGTGTTCCTCGATCGAAGAAATTGGGTTTCTTGTTCTGCCAACCGATCATGTTCTTTGGCTCCCAAAAGATTACACACTGCCCACTGTTTGGACCTGTTCAAAATTCAACAAATAAAGTACTCGGTCATCTTCTTGTTTTCAATCATATTCATATCTATAATCTGGAGTATTGGCTCGGAATTTTAAATACTTTACAGATCTCACTACATGTGTTTCCATATTTTTTTATTTCAGGTTTATCAACAGTGATACAATTTAGAACATAATCATTCATTATTATAAGAATGAGTAAGAAAAACGATGGAAATATTCACTAATTAAAGATAAACTCAACATGATTATGTAATAACTTTCACATAATTATTAAAGATATAGCTAATAATTAAGATAAAGAAAATGGATGATAAAATAAATTTAAAACAAAATTTAGACGATACCTGCTCGACAAATACATATTTTGTTTTTTTAAATTAGGCAGAAGTACCTAATGTATGTCCTGCAAATGATGGTGTAGTGCTCGCGTAGTATTAAAAGTATGTATATGCCATAAGTATGGCGGATATATGGATATATGTTTAGTGAGCGCGTTCGATAAAGTTGATTAAAATTACGGCATATTCTATTGAGAGGAGAGTGTTTACCAAGATTGGTCCTGTCTTTTTTTAAATGAAGTGGAATGTAGTTTGACGGTCTAGTGGAGAGTCTAGGGTCTATATAGGGAATATAATAGTTTGCCAACAGATAATCAGCGTTGACAAACAGAACATCTCAGCCTTACCCCTGGAATGGAACTGTAGTTGTTGTTGTTATTGTGTGTGTACGTGTGTTTAGGGCGCCGGTGAAGGTGACGCTGTGTGAGGGCCCGTACCACGTGGCGCAGTTCCGCGACTCCACGCGAGAGTTTGACCTCACTAAGGAGTCGGAGCTAGCTGAGCTGCGACGGTGAGTGCCGCTCGCTCCTCTCTGCTTATCACTTCTAGTCAATCAAGCCACCCACCAATCCATTGGTGCTCTGTGGGGACTGGCCCAATTGGCAACATGTTAGATGGCGGTTATGAATGATTGATTTGAGTGAATTCATATTCATTTTGTGTATTTTTTATCCTATCACAATGGTGAATACTTACTATTAATTTTACAAGCATGTAATGAAATTAATTGATTAACACGTATGTTACCTTTCAACTTTCTTTACTCATTGCTCGCTTCTCCCTGCATCCTCATTACTCGACTCTCCCTGCTACACACCACTCGCCACTCCCTGCTGCATCATTACTCGACACTCCTTGCTGCACACTACTCGCCACTCCCTGCTCCCTCATTACTCCACTCTCCCTGCTACACACCACTCGCCACTCCCTGCTCCTTCATTACTCGACACTCCTTGCTACACACTACTCGCCGCTCCCTGCTCCCTCATAACTCGACTCTATTGTATTGTATTGTATTGTTTTATTGCATTCATAGGTAGGTAACCTACACTTAAACATGTCAAGAATCGTTATGCTAGGTCTATGTCAAAGATATAAATGTCGCATACTTGCATGCACATAAGAACTGGCAAACATATTTTGCCAGTCACAAAATAAGTTTAAAACTTAAGTAGTTGATTAATTAATGCCACCGCTCGCAAACATAAGGAGAAACGTAAAAAATAAATATAAAAAAACAAAAGATAAAAAAAAAACACTGATTATGATTCTGAATTATGAATATTGAGCTTAACCTAAATCTGGTGTATAGTGCCATCGTCAATGTAATACTAGTCAAAATTATTTTACGAACTTAATCTAAATCTGGTGTATAGTGCCATCGTCAATGTACCTAAATCTAGTCTAAATTTAATACACACAAACAAAAATCCACTACTATGTAGGATAGAATGTCATTAGTCATAATACAAAATTGTCACAAAAAATACAAATTTACAGTTGTCATACTCTAAAAATAAAAATTATTGTCTGTTAAGGCATCCTTAATATTGTAATAACTCTTTTCAATCAGCATACTTTTGATTTTCCGTTTGAAATTCTTATCGTCTAGTTTCCTAATATCTAAGGGTAGTTTATTGTATAATCTGACACTATTACATATGAAGCTCTTTGATGTTTTCGCTGCCCTGTGTCTAGGAAGTTGCAAATTATTTTTACATCTTGTGTCATAGCTATGATTGTCGGAATTAAGGGGCGATTCATGCATGTATTTCCTGGCATAGCATATGTTTAGATATACATATGCGCTTGGCATCGTCATGATTCCTAATCCCTCAAACGATGTCCTGCAACTATCTCTAGTTTTGATGCTTAAGATATATCTCAAGGCTCTTTTTTGTAACACAAATATTCTATTAGAATCTGCTGAATTACCCCAAAACATAAGCCCATAAAACATGATGCTCTTGAAATATGCATGGTAAACTGTTTTAGCAGCATGGGTTCCACATAATTCTTTAATTTTTTTTATTGCGTAACAGGCTGAACTTAACTTGCTAGCTAATGAATCTATGTGTGGTCGCCAAGTAATACTCGCATCAAATATTACCCCTAAAAAAGTTAGTTCCTTAGCAAGATTGAGTGAGTCATGGCCGGTAGGTAAAAGTTCATCATTAATGTTGCGTCTTTGGGTCCCTAGAGCAAAGTGCATGATATTGGTTTTGCTAACATTTAGCAACAGATTATTGCATTCAAACCATGTCTTAAGTGATCCTAGTACCAATGAAAAGGCTTCTCTCAGTTTATTAATATCTCCGTTTTTTAGTACTACCGAGATGTCATCTGCAAACATTACCATTTCCATGTCTTCTGATATACAACTTGAGATGTCATTAACATAAATCAGAAATAGCAGTGGTCCCAGTATGGACCCCTGCGGAACACCCATAGTAATAGGTTCTATTTCTGATTTTGTACCATTAACACTACAGATTTGAGCTCTATTTTTCAAATAGGATTGAAATATTTGCAACTCTTTGTGTCGTACACCGTAATGTTCTAACTTCATGATCAAAATATCGTGATCCACGCAGTCAAAAGCTTTAGTTAAGTCACAAAAGATCCCATAAGTATGTAGCGACCCATCTAGAGATGTTAATATTGTCTTGAGCAAAGAAGCTATTGCATCACCAGTTGACATGCCTTTACGAAACCCGAATTGCTTACAATTTAGAAGTTGATTCTCCGAAAAAAAATTTACTAATCGCTTTTCCAAAAATTTTTCCAACACTTTACTAAAGACAGGCAATATAGAAACAGGTCGATAGTTCTCAACATTGTAGTGGCATCCTTTTTTAAACAATGGTATTACTTTGGCCACTTTTAATAGGTCTGGGAATGTTCCACTTTCTAGGCAATCATTAAAAATATCTGTTAAGGGAACTGTGACACTATTTAACATTTTAAGTAATACAGGAGACACATTCCATAAGTCCTGTGAATGTTTGGACTTAAGGTGCTTAACTGCTTCTGTAACTTCCAAACATGTTACAGGTGCAAAAGAGGCTATTTTAGAATTTCGTGGAATAAATGTTTTAAGATAAGTATTTGATATATTTATGTTAGACTTTAGGCTTTGAGTTGTGCTATGAGCTATTGTGGAAAAGAATTTATTTATATGATTTGCTAACTTTGTGCTGTCAACTATAATTTCTGAATCAATTTTTTATTCTAACTTGGTGTTGCAGCCTTTAGTTTTACCCGTTTCTTCTTTAATTATGTTCCAGGCCATTTTAATTTTACTGTCGGAATTCATAATTTTATTTTTCAGATACAATTGTTTAGCTTTAATAGTGACTTGTTTGAAAATTTTGCTGTATTGTGACACATAAGCTCTAAGGTCTGGGTGATTGTTGATTTTTAAGAGATCATACAAATTAAATAATTTTTCCTTTGAAATAAAAATAGATGGAGTAGCCCAATCGGCAAATGTTTTCTTATTACGTAAAGATGCCCGCTTAAGTGGCAAGTGTTTATCCAAATATCTTACAAATATATTAAAAAACTCTTTAAAATTATTAGTTTTTGTGCCCTGGAATTCTAGTTTTAAATCTAAATTCAACGCATATATACTAGTCTGATTTAATATTCTCTTGTCAAATGTGGTCGTCTTCTTAATTGTTAAGTAATTTATGGCTATAAGTTGTGCGTAATGATCTGATAAAATTCCCGAAAATACTTTTGTTTCTAATACTTCACAGTCAGTAAAAATATTATCAATGCAAGATGAACATGAATCGGTCACTCTCGTATACTTAAAGATTGTTTGTTTAAGCAGAAAACAATCCATCAAATCTGATAGGTCATGTTGCCCTCCTTCATCTGTGGGAAATTTAATGTTAAAGTCCCCACAGACGATTATCGATTTATTATTATTTGAATTCAACTTCGACAAACATTCTTCCAATTTCTTTTTGAATAATGGCAGATCCCCACATGGCGATCTGTAAACTGAAACAATGTATATTGAGTCCAACTCTATGCAACTTATTTCAAAGTTTTTTTCTTCCGAAATATTAACAATATCTTTTCTCTCCTTAGCTCTATGACAATTTTTCACAAGAATTAATGTGCCTCCTCGAATGAAATTTTTTCTATGGAAGCTGCTGATAATGGAATAGTTTTTAATAGAGTGTGTACTTAATTCGTTATAACATATCCATGATTCAGTTATACAAAATACATCTGCATTAATATTTTTCATCACTAATTCTAATAAAAGATTCTTGCCACGCAAACCTTGCACATTTTGATGGCATACAATAAGGTTATTTATGCATCTATCCTCCTTCATAGTTTTCTTTTTTATGGAATTTATAGTAGGCAATTTCATTTCACTAAGAGGATAGTTTAACATAAAAAAGAGTTTGTGTTTTTATCGCTTTGAAAGCTTACATTTGGTGGTGCATCACTTACTAACTCTACAAAGTGTAGATTAGAAATCTTCAGGCTTAAATTACAATTTTGAATAGTAAATGTCACTATCTCCTGGCCTACACTATTTATATAGCTATTCCAGGAGTAACATGATTTATCAAGTGTATTCAAGTCTATATATGCTGTGTTTGCAACATTCCGGGTCAACGCATACACTAGTTGATTGCTACGGTGAGCGGTGGCATTGATCATGTGCGAACCATGCAGTCGAGATGGCACATATAGTAGCGAGCTAATAAAGAGCGTTAATTTCGCTGAGTTACAGATATCAACTGCATACTTCACACAATTGTAGTAAGCTACTGTGTCTTTGTTAGTTTCCGCCGCGCCAACCAATAATATGACAATGTCTTTTTCCTTCAGCTGGCTCACTTGGCTTGAGAGGTCCTTGATAATTTCAGCGATACAAGCCGCCGGCTTACAAATGGTCGTTACGAAATCCGATGAATTTCGCGAGTCATAGTAGGTGCGACCGAAGTTGCGCGCGTGCTCGTCACCGAGTATAAGCACCCTTCTAGCGGGTTTCACGTAGCTAGAGGGAACTGAAGTTGACGGGGTGATAGGCACGGCACCAGCGCCGGGTGCAGGGCGCGCCTCAGTTGTCGATACCTCGGTCTTCTCAGTCTGGGCACGGACAACTGGCTGCTTCCCTTGCCTGCCCTTTTCTTTCCTAGGGACATTAACCGAGCGGGCCTTTTTAGCAGCTGCTGTCTTCTTTTTTCCCATTCCTTTTTTCTTCTTGGAAGATTTCCCACTAGTGGTCGCAGTGGTGTCCACGCTGTGTGCTTTTCCCATTTTGGGCGGGAAGGCAACATCACATTTAGTACTTGCCGATGCGGGTGACTGACCGGATTTCGTGGTACTGAAGGGGGTGGGGGTACCAAAGGGGTTGGCAAGACAAAGAGGCTCTATGGAAGGGAGAGTATTCCGCGAGCATCCTGGTGAAGATGGAGGCTGCTGATGTATCGGGGTATCAAGAATAACGATACAGTCGACGGCTGAACTGGGGGAGGGGGGGCGAGTAAGCCGAGGTGTCGTGGCGCGTGCAGATGCGCTGCCGCATGCGGCCGCTTCAAACTCTAGTAGCTTAAGCATTTGCTCGCGAATGACCGAGTTTTTCATGGCGATGTCTTTTCTCAGCACCACGTTCTCCTTCCTCTCACTCATAAGCTGGTCCCTCAGTACTTGTAGCTCTTCCGCTGTCCCGTCGAAGGAGTACGTAGAGCTACTGTCTTTGTTAAGCCGCAGTTCCAGTAATTCCTTGTGAAGTGCATTGTTGGAGTCCAAGACTTTCTCAAACTCTTTCTGATTATTTTCATATTCGTAGATAATGTCCATGTACCTCTCCTCGCTCTCCTGAAGCTCCACAAGGCTCCTTTCCTTTTTTGCTAGCAGTACCTTGAGCTGAGCGTGGTCCGCTAACATTTTATCAAATGCAGCCGAGTTCTCTTCTTGCTCGGCAAGTAGACGTCCGTTCAGCTCACGCAGCTCCTCTATATGTTGAGGCAGTTCGTTACTATGGGCCATTGCAGCTTGGGTTTTGCTCCGTGTGCGCATTAAAAAACAGATTAAGTATTCAAGTCAATTAAATACAATACCAATTAATTTACACTGTCAACGATTTTCGTGTGGCTACAATTTTCGTAGGAAATTCGTATGTCAGCGGAGTATTGGCGGTGTGCGCCCTCTTTTGTCGAGTAGAACTCGCCAATTCTTGATTGGCTAGTGAGCGCCCTCTGTTGTCGAGTAGAAATATAGTCGGTTCTCGATCGGCAAGTAGATAGTTGATCCACCAAGCTTGTCAATGAAGAAGTTTGGCTACTCGGTGAGAGATGGCGCTCTGCGCATTTGTTTGCGAGTAATGTAGGTAAGAAATGAAAGTGTTTTTTTTAAAAAACTAACTTTTCATCCCCAAATGATATCATAAATGTTATTTGTGAAACTAAAACACTTCATTGAACTGAATATATTGCAAAACGAATTGACTGTTTTCACACTTCTTTCGAGAATGTTTACAATTAAAACTTTAAATTTAATCACAGCTTGTCTGAAGCATTGTTTACTTGGCCAGCGCCATCTTGCGTGATCTACTCTCCCTGCTACACACCACTCGCCACTCCCTGCTGCATCATTACTCGACACTCCTTGCTACACACTACTCGCCACTCCCTGCTCCCTCATTACTCGACTCTCCCTGCTACACACCACTCGCCACTCCCTGCTCCCTCATTACTCGACACTCCTTGCTACACACTACTTTTATTTACCGTTTTTCATCCAGTTTAAACTAGTCATGCAATATAAGGAAGATCCTGGCATGGCACTTAGTTCCCATGTGGTGTGTTGGACTAATATCATAATAGCAGTTAATACCACACCTTTCAACCATGTCAAGTTACATAAAAAAAAAAATCGAAAAAGGGAGAGAGATGCAGACTTGGCATTGGGACGCAGGACCCAGTCCTGATGATCCCGACAGTTTGTCACTGCACAGGATGCATGTGTTGCAGTGAGGTGGAGCTCCGCATGCGGAACAGCGTGCGCGGCGGTCGCACCGTCTCCACGGACGTAATCTCCATGTCGGTGAAGGGCCCCGGCCTGCACCGCATGGTGCTCGTCGACCTGCCCGGTGTCATTTCCGTACGTACTGATCGTCAAAACAATGTTTGTAATATAAAATAATCTATTTAAATACTCTATTGGCTAACTAAGAGCATTTTTTTTTGTTTCCTCTTTTATTGCAATCTGTCTTTTATTTTTAGACATTGAGCGATAGGTTTCATATGTAAATGGTCTTGGGAGTCACATATCCACTGATGTGCTCATTCTATATCTCTATAATGTTACTTTTGGCGTCATTAATTTCGAAGCTTAATAATTTGGGTGTAGTAGGATTCTCCTTCTATAGTTTTCAGTTTTGACCTTGATTTCTTCCTTCACTGTTATTATACCCAGATCTCGATGCAAATTGTGATTTGTTATATAATGAGGTGCATTTGTTATCATGCGCAGCATTTTTGATTGGAAGCGCTGGATAATCTCTATATTCGATTTTGCTGCGTTACCCCAAACAGAGCATTGTAAAAATATTTTTATACAATGTACTGCCACTTTACTACTGCCCCCATGTCCTTGTTTGGCTGGACCATCAAGGGTGCGTTTGTAAACCACGTGACGGATTTTAGGCCATTTTCATCATCCCACCTCGTGACCGGTCACGGTCGAGGTGATTACATACAATTTATGCAGGTATATGTAACCAAAACCATCATTTAAAAGAGTTAACATTGTCGAAAAAGTTAAAATGATGTTGATACTTTTACTAGTTTTACTTAGAAGCTTAAAAGAAAAGATCGCGGAGGTGAACAGTGCGCGGCAGGAGCGCTTGGGACGGCGCGACTCGGCTTCGGTGCCTTCCGTCACGTGACTCGGGCCGGCACCCCCCCACCCCCTCGCAACCAGACGTGACCAAGAGCCGGACCCCTCCCTCCCCTAAATCACTTGGTTTAAGAATGCTCCCTTACCAAATGTTGAGCCCAGAGCCCCTAGTCTGACTTGTCACCTAAATTGGCATTTACGCCGAACCGATCGACTGGTGTTTTCAAATGTATGGAGAATTGAAGAGCGCGTGCAGTGGGCGTAAGTGAACTAAGATTTGTGAGTCTCAGTTTGATTTGACAGCTGACTCATCTATGCCGTTTACGCCGACTCTACGTTTACATACAAATTTGGTAGTCCGAGTTAGATTTTGACAGCTGTCGTCGTGTTGTGTTGCAGACGCAGACAGTGGACATGGCGGGCGACACTCGCGACGCAATTCGCAAGATGACTCAATCGTACATGGACAACCCCAACGCCATTATACTATGCATTCAGGTAACACGCGTATAATGAATACCCTTTGTTTTGGTCGCAGTTTGCGGTGTCGGTCAAAGTTGTAATGTTTGTGCTTTTACAGGAGATGAGGTACACATGTTACGCAAGGTCAGGACAGAAGGACGGAACAGTTTGAACAACTTGCGGCATAACCTAAAAAAACTGAGCATCCACAAAAACATTGTCAAACTATAATTTGTCACCGTAATTAGACTTAAATCTTCTAAATCGATTTGATGAACACAGAAATAGATATGCTCAAAAGATCAAAATAACGGGCATCTGTCTAGCCTGTAGTTGCGACACTGCAGTTCACATGCGTCCAGTTTGGAGGCAGTAGGTGGTGTGCGAAGCGACTGTCCCAAACAAAATTTGGTTATTCACTACCCTTCACTTCTTACTATTCTTGCTCTTGCCTACTGCGCTGCCTCACTGCTCTGCTCTTGCATTATCAAAGATCCAATATGGTTGGTACCACCCCCAGGAGTTAAGGTCTGAACTAATGCATGGTCACTGCCACATTTTATTATATGACTGGACATGGATTGCTATTACCACACTCACCGATATGATGGCCCAACACACCGTATTCCTGAACGAATTAGTTGCCATGCCCTTTACGCACGGCTACATTAAAAAGGGATGGTAAAACATGGACATTTTTAAATTGCTGCTTCAACCATAAAATCATACAATGTAATGGTACCAGCCCAGCAGTCTTAAACCTAGGAGGGGAAGAAGACCTACAGTTTTACATTGATTCCAAACCATCGAACGGCACTTATTCGTAACAAAAATAGTTCTTGAACGGGTCGCGGATTGAATCCATGACTTCAAGCTAGGCCGTGCAGGGCCTGTGCTACGAGCTATTTAAATTTTATCACTTATTTCTCGGGATTTGGACCTCACAAACACGAACTAAAATGAAAAATTTCAAAAAATTAGATAAGATTAAGTAAAGCTAGCGACCAAATGTCTTTGCAAAACAGCAACCAAATTTCAAATTTACTAAATGTAGAGCGTGGAATAACGCCACAGCAAAATTCAAGCACCAAGTGACATTTTGCAAAGTTAGAAAAAAGGCAGGTGGCAAACTATTCTTGCATTCCATATGCTAGTCGGCAGCATTTCTGTCGCCAGCCTATGCCTGATAATTAGGTTTTTCTTAATCCTCAATTCCCTTGTTGTTCACGTTTCACACCTGTGCATCATAGCCGAGAGGATGCACTGGTCATATATTCTGGTCTTTAAATCTTGCAGAATGTCAGTATTGATTCAGGACAGAATTGATAATCTAAATCAAAAAGTGAACTGGTTGGTCAGTTTGCTTCATTGTCATTGCTAAACTACAAACAGGGACCTGTTTGATAACATTTGGAAGGAAAATGGTTAATTGACTTTATTCATTTGAAATGGAGCATGAGTAGACCTATAGTGCATTCGTGTATTGATTGACTGATTGTCCCAAAGATTTGGAAGTAACACGGCGCTGTAATTAACTAATGCAACATCTTACTGTAACCATATTTGGAAAGGATTGCATTGAGGACTGCATTTGAATATCGTAAGGTGGCGATCCTACATAAATTAACATTGACAGAGTGATGGAGTGACGGAATGATGGAAAAATATGTTCATCCAAACATACTCGAACTACAACCTCTGGCGTACCATATGGACAGATAACGACTGGACCTCCATAATGGGTCGGTTGCAGGACGGCTCGGTAGACGCGGAGCGGAGCAATGTGACCGATCTGGTGTCCGCGTCCGATCCAAGCGGCAAACGCACAATATTCGTGCTCACCAAGGTCGACCTGGCTGAGGACAATCTCACCAATCCCAACCGGGTGAGTTCCTTCCTCTCCTGCTCTTCTTGCTGCTCTCTAGTCTTACTCTTCAGAGATATTGTGTGTGTCACTAAACCTCCAATGTTAAAAGGCGTATGTGTAAAATAAACTCCAAAACGTTTCATGTTTTGAGGAATCTGTTTGCTTAGTCATACTCCACTGTACAGATAAATATAGTTTATTATGCATTTTAGTGGACATGTCACTCGTATTTTTCTCTTCTATTCTCCCCATTCCGTTGTGGGCCGCATTTCAGACATGTTAGTGTGATGACAGATTCGGCGGATCCTGGAAGGAAAGCTTTTCCCGATGAAGGCGCTCGGCTACTACGCGGTGGTCACGGGCCGCAGCAAGAAGGACGACTCCATCCAGTCGATCCGAGAATACGAGGAGAAGTTCTTCCGGAACTCCAAGCTCTTCAAGTGAGAAGCTTACTCACTATAGCTTTATGAGGAGAGTATTTGCACCTTCGCCATATTACACTAACTGTGCTTTATCTACACATCCACACACAACTTACACCACACAACACTCACCTTTTTACCCAAACACACACTATGTACATATGAGAGCTCCATGTTCTACCTCTATTATTTTGTATAAAGTAGTTTGTTGCATCAAATTTGTCAATTTCATTAGCCGCGATAAGCTGATATGTGCAACTTGTGAAGCTTTTTTTCTTTCAATGATTATCCTACAGTAGTGATGCTAGTTGAACCTGAGTGTGCGGTATGCAGGGACGGACTGGTGACCCCATCGCAGGTAACCACTCGCAACCTGTCGCTGGCGGTGGCGGACTGCTTCTGGCGCATGGTGCGAGCCTCCGTCGAGCAGCAGGCCGACGCCTTCAAGGCGATGCGCTTCAACCTTGAGACGGAATGGAAGAACACTTTCCCCAGGCATGTTTCTCTATCTATGGCTCTGCAACGATATTTAGATTAGTTTGAAAGGTCTTCTTCTCCTCTAAACCTTATTCTAACTGTATCATGGAGTTCATCTTTCTTCTAAAAACTCGTAAATCAAACTTGACAATAATGACAGTTTTGACGTTTTAGGTGAGGTCGCTCATGCGACATCTACAATGAGCTTTGAGTTTTCTTCCCCATTGTACTAGTTCAGAACACTCCCATGAATGACCGAGCAAGCCCACCGCTAATGATAATGCAGCTAGCAGCCATTATAATTTCAGCTTGAGTGGTTTTGTGCATTTGTTTGACTCGCCATTATAAGCCTATCCAACTCACCCTTTTTAAAATCAGATGACCACTGGTCAGATCACCATGTAGAAGGAAGAAACATCTCCCAACAGGTAGTTTTTAACCTAAACGCTGCTCGCTCGCGGAAACATGCTACAACATTTTTTCATTTTATAATTGACTACCTGTTAAACTATTTGTTTGTATCGCAGGCAGCGTGAGCTGGATCGAGACGAGCTCTTCGAACGAGCACGCGCCCAGTTGCTGGACCAAAGCGCGGAGCTGGCGAGCGTGCCGGCGGCCGTGTGGGAGCAGCGTCTGACAGACGCCCTGTGGAGCGTAGCCGCCAGCACAATCCTAAACGACATATATCTCCCGGCCGCCGAACACGAAGATGTCGGTCAGTCTATATGTCGCTAAAGTACTACTCTTGCTGGGTCACCGTGTTGCCATGAGTTATGTATTCCCAAGATCACAGGACAAAGTTTTACTGCACCAATTGAGCTATTTTTATAAATTAGATATATTAGTGGACCTAAGCGAGAACCTTGAAGAAAGCATGGGAGTAATTTAAACCACATGGGATTTATAGCCATGCCATTATACTTTCGTAGATATCTGGCATAAAGTTCATAAAATAAAAAATATACCACTATGTGCTAGACATATAAAATTTCGTCATCATAAATTATAACTCATTTTGATAAGGCTTTAATTAAATTTAATCCAAACAACATTGGATTGTTGGCCACATTCAACTAGTTGGCTTGTCGTGCCATCTCATCTGCTGAACTAATGAGCTGGTCATGTCTGTTGTTACATTTCAATTTTGTTTTAGGGGCAGCCTTTAAGATTACCTCACAAAAAATGCGAGGACAGATGTTAAACCTTTACACACTCGACTACAGTGAGTCCTTTCCTTATCCTATCCTGTTCCCAATCATTCATTGTACTGAGTGGGTTCCGGCACTTTTTTATTAGTGATATTAAAATTATAATATAACTTACTAGCTATTATAGCTCTACTATAATAGCTATATTCTTTTACTGGCTGTAGGAACTATTAGAACCAGCAATGGCACATTAGGAAAAAAAAAATTTAACCTCAGAATGAATACCTATGTTTTTGTGAAACGAAATAAATATTTTTGAATTTAAATTTGAATGTTAACAATAATTAACTTACTAGAAGGTAGGGTTCATCTCGCCAGGGTTGGTTCCATCGCATCGAATGATGGTTAAATCGGTAATAAAACTTGTCAATGTTTTCCATCCAGTTCAATGTAGCCGTGTAATATGAGGAAGTTCCTGGCATCTCACCTAGTTCCCAGGTGGGGTGTGTTTGGCTAATATCATGACAGTAGATGTGGTATTAGCCATCCATGAAGGTAGAGTTTAAAAAAAAACCGGCCAAGTGCGATTCGGGCTCGCACACGAAGGGTTCTGTACCATCGTACAAGATTTACAAAATAAAACATGTTTTTTGTATGGGGCCCCCCTTTAACCTTTGGAGCGCGAACGACGCAGCATCGGCGTCCTGTACCGCGCTCCCGAATCGAATAAAAATCTATATCTAAGACACTTGTCAAGGTATCTTCAAAATAATAACTGTTCCATGTAGCTAGATAGTGCCTCCATTTATTTACGTTACTTTTGTAGTAGTTTGGTTCAAATATAAAATAATAAAAATCATATAACATTGACTTTAGATTTTTTTTAAATATTTTGTGATGTTACTCGAGGTTTAGGGTAAAAAAGATAAAGTTATGAAACAAATTTGTTTTTTATTTCGTAGTTTATGATAGCTGCTATAACATTGTGTCAAAAACTAATGACCCCGCCATACAAAAAATAATAATAATTTGGTTCCAAACATCGCGAACAAAAGCGACACTTATTGTTTTTCAAAATAATATTTTAGAATTTATTATAAATTATTTACGATATTATCTCAGTTGAATTTATTTTTAATTTATTGAATAATGATGGAAGAATATTTACATAAAATTTTTGTAAAGAAAAAGTTTACATAACATTTTCAGTAAAGGAAAAACCCGAAAAATCTCTCTACATTACTAACAGTCTAATTAGAATCTAATCTAATTAGAATCGAGTTAGATTTTATATCATCATAAACTGTTATATATACACAATTTTTTTGTGTAAGATAATGTTATAATATGTAATCAAAAACATTTTATTTTGAACATTCAAATTCGGCTATAAAATTGCACTCAGCGCACTCATACATGCAAACGCTCCACTTGAACACACGTCGGTGAGCGCGCGCTCTATCTATAGATAGGTGGGCGCGCGCGTTCTATCTATATAGGTAGGCACTTACTCAGCGTGGCGAGGTCGAAACTTGTTTCTGGAGTAGAAGCAGGCTTCCGTGACACGAAGCATTGGTGACATGGTCTTTGAAATAAAACACGTAAATATAAGTTCATAGAAATATAGCAGCACAAGTATATTTTTTAACATTTTGTAAAAGTGAAACCTAAAATGAATAGAAATTCGAATTAGCGACGGATGGTCAAAAAAAACACCTAATGATTATATCTGAATTAGAGTTTGTGCGTTGTCTGTCCGTCCGTCTGTCAGACACCTCCTCCTATTATTGAAGTTACAAAATTTACAATGTATGACGAAAACAAGTTTTGACATGACAGGTAGGTAGATCAGGTCGGGCCATCTAGTTTGAGGGGTCGCATGATGAGTCTAAGACCAGAATTTCCCAAGATATGACGAAAAAAATTTTTTGAAGTTGTTTGACATGCATGGCAAGTGCTCCCGTGCATGTCGCAAGTATATTTTAGGCATCTTTCGTGTCCACACACCACCCGTTAGCATGAGAATAGGTGCGACATGCACGGCAGAATTCGCCGAAATGTAATACAGCATGCACGGCAATTGACCCAGTGTGACTAGTAACCAAAAACCGGCCAAGTGCGAGCCGGACTCGCACACGAAGGGTTCCGTACCATCGTAAAAGATTTAACATAACAAAATCACGTTTTTTGTATGGGAGCCCCCTTTAATTTAAATTATTTTTCAATTTTACCTATTTGTTGTTATAGCGGCAAAATAAATACACACTCTGTGAAAATTTCAGCTGTCTATCTGTTACGGTTACTGAGATACAGCCATGAGACAGACGGACGGACAGACGGACGGACGGACGGACAGCGGAGGATTAGTAATAGGGTTCCGTTTTCACCCTTTGGGTACGGAACCCTAACAAGAATACTATGTAACAGAAACAAATAGTACATATTTTTAATTCTATTCTATTACCAGATGCGTCTTGCCCTATGGAAATGTATGCAGATGATGCAATGGGATTACTTATTAGATATACCAAACGATTTCAAAGCAACAAAATTTGGTATTATAACTCCACGCTCACGAAGTTCCTGAGATATCGACAAATGACTTGAATCACACTTGACCAACGGCCAGCGGGCGGCCGAGCGGCCGACACCAATACACTCACAATGTTTATACTACAAAATATGATTTTCTAGATTTTCGGTCTTTTTTCCATTTTTATGTAAGAAAACATATCAAGTGTGATACATCACCGGATTCTACACAAAATTTGCCACAATCCGGACTAATTACATTCAAGCAAACGTAAGTTTTTGTAAACAAATGTGATAAATCTTTGAAATCTGAACATGCCAAAAAACATTTGATTTTTTTGCTGCCTACAGAAATTGCAAAAACCTATAACCACTGCATTGATAGATAGCTGAATATATTACAATTTCATTGATATAAAAAAAATTACAATACTTACGTAATATTTTCGTCAATCATCCTTTTCAGCCGGCACAGAACCACGCGCGCAAACGTATCTCGGTCGACTGGCCAGCGAGACGAGCCGCGCGGATTTCAAAAAAATATTTTGTTTTACGAAGTTGCAGCTATTGGGTCGCGGTTTAGCCAATCAAAAGCGTCCTACACTCCTCAATCCATTTGAAAAAGCCAATCATAGACCAGTAAATCTATGCCCACACAAAAAATCGCCAATCAGCGCAGATAGCGGGAGCGCGGCAGAGGACGCCTATGCGGCGTCGTTCGCGCTTTACGGGTTAATTGTTATTATTTTGTAATGTTACCTATTTGTTGTTAAAGCGGCAAGTTAAATACATAATCTGTAAAAATTTCAGCTTCCTACCTGTTACGGTTCATGAGATACAGCCCTGTGACAGACGGACGGACGGACAGCGGAGGCTTAGTAATAGGGTTCCGTTTTCACCCTTTGGGTACGGAACCCTAAAAATAATCCAACATCTGGAGCCTGTCTTTCGGTCTGTCCACTTATAACTGGAGAACCACACTTATTCCCTTCAACTGTAGTCTTCTTACCCTCACACCAAATTACCTGAGTTGTGAGGAGATGGCTTAAATATCGGACAATTTAGGGGAAAATCGTTCCGCAGACAAGTTCAACACTCGTGTTGATATAAAACTGCGCGAGTGGGCTGAGGGTACGCTGCCGAGCGTGTCGGTGGCGGCGGGACGCGCCGCGCTCGCTGCCGAGTTCCGCTCGCTGCTGAGCGGCGCGCGCGACGAGGCGTACGACGCGCTGCACGACGCGTGCGCGGAGGAGGCGCTGCAGCGGCACAGCTGGGAGGAGCGCGCGGGCGACGTAAGTACTCGGCCGTAGGATGAAATCACTGACGGTGAATGATAATGTTACTGTTGGTGAATGACAACATGTCTGATAGTGAATGGCAACATATCTGATGGTGAATAATAACATATCTCATGTTGAATATGGGCATAGCTGATCGTTGGTGGTGAGCGACAACATCACTGTAGGAGAATGGCAACATTTCTGATGGTGAAAAGCCTTATGTTGAATATGATATCCATATCTCTGACTATTGACAACCTCAGTGATGGTGAATGACAACATCACTTATGGTGATGACAATATCTCTGACTATTGACAACCTCAGTGATGGTGAATGACAACATCACTTATGGTGATGACAATATTTCTGATGGTGAACAGCAAGACCTTTTATATTGAATATGTGCATAGCTGCTCATTGACAGTGAGCGACAACATCAGTGACTGTTGACAACCTCATTGATGGTGAATGACATTATTTCTGATAGTGAAGAGCAACATATCCTATGTTCACTATGGGCATTGCTGACAATGACAGCATCACTGAATGACTGACAACATCACTGATGGAGAATGAAAACTTTACTGATGATTAATAACAATATATATTTTGTTGAATATGAGCATAACTCATTGCTGATGGTGAGTGTCAACATCACTGACTGTGAATGACATCGCTGATGTTGAGTGACAGCATCTCCTTGGGTGACAACAATGTGGTTGCAAGACTAATTGAGGAGGGCGGACAGGTGCTGCGAGTGCTGCAGCTGAACGCACTCCAGGACCGCTGCGTGTCGTCGCGCGCCGACTGGGACTCGGCCGTGCAGCTCATGGAGAGCGCGCTCGGCGACCGCCTGCGCGACACCAACCACGAGCTCCAGGAGCTGACGGGTTAGTGCCGTGTTCCCCGAACAACACTTCGATGATTGAAATTGAAATTATGATCAGTGCCTTTTTTTCCTCTTAACCAAAGATCTCATTGAAACATGGACGTAAGTCAATGTTTTTTTCTATACCACGAAAAGTGATGTTACTCGAGCCATTAGAAGATAAGCGTCCCGCAATTTAAGCAGCCCCTCTGTACATGTCACTTTCATTGTTGACTTGACGGCGCTCTGTGCAGCGATAATCAACTCCTCAGACTTTTTTCACCAACTTAATTTTTTTTAAACTTGTTTTGAAAGTTTTGCACATATAGGGTAACACTAAATATATGTACAAACGGCATCGCCAATGCCTGCTGTGATGTGTGTCAATTATCCGTACTGTTGAATAGTCGAAAAAATTTTTGGTAGTATTTTTTTTTTCAGTAAAACATTCTTCTACAGGAATCCTACAACATTTAAAGTGTAACCATATCATTCCAGTAGAGAAACTGATGCTGAGATTAATAGACCTTACTCGTGCTTGGCTTAGCCAAAGCATAGCTTCGTGCAGTCAAATTTGTTCTGTACTTTTTATGTCCAAACTGACAGTTTGAAGGCATACTTTGGCTTAGCCAAGTACAAGTAAGCTTTATGAATCTCAGCATATAAGTTTGAAATCACCCATTTTTAGTAAAACTTTAATAGAACACATGTTTTTAAGTTTCTCAATAACTTTTAATGGAAGCAATGGTTCGCACTTGGGCCATAACTCAATTAACAACCTGTATAAGAATGAACTCGTCTCGTTTTCTTGTGAGTTGATAAACAATTTTATTTTCAAAGCTATAAATCGTGAGCGTCAATTTATTTTGTAGGCATTCATCTTAAATTGTTGACAGCTCAAGACGAATGTGATGCAATGTCCTATATCGTGAGTCAAATAAAAATTATATAAAAGTGTGAACAATTTTCCTAACCACCCTACACTGCCCGCAAACATAAATGTGCTCGCGGCCAAACATTAATTAAAGTTTTTATACATATCGGTCTGAGTGGCCGTGGTGTCGGGGTGCAAGCAAGTGACGTCACAACTACCGGTACCGCCAGCCTGCACGTAAGGCCATCATTTTTGGCACCTGTAACATGAGTTACCTCAAAACGTTTGCATTACAGTAATGTAAAAGTAACATTCAAGTATTCTAAAACCGCATTAATTGCGGTTTATATTAACCGTGGGTTATGGTTTTTATTAATTTTGCTGATAATTCACTTTCAAAGTCCTTTAAATGTTTTAATTATTTTGACTTTTACTGATTGATGCAAAAAATATTTTATAAGATTAACTACAGAGGCATAACTAGAGGCTCAAAGGATAACCTTGAAATACCCCTGTTTGGACATCAGAACTTCCTTACTTGAATTTTGAAACACTTCTTTATAGATATGTCCTGATGCATAACATTAGAACTATCTAAAACTATTTACAAAACCGGCCAAGTGCGAGTCAGACTCGCACACAAAGGGTTCCGGACCATAGTACAAGATTTAACACAAAAAAATTACGGTTTTTGTATAGGGCCCCCTTTAATTTTTTTTTATTTTACCTCTTTGTTATAGTGGCAAAATAAATACACACTCTGAAAATTTCAGCTGCCTTCCTATTACGGTTCATGAGATACAGCCCTGTGACAGACGGATGGACGGACGGACAGCGGAGGCTTAGTAACAGGGTTCCGTTTTCAACCTTTGGGTACGGAACCCCCTTAAAAAGCTAATAAATTTTTTTTCTTCAACAATTGAATGGTTACCTTTTTCTTAAAGTCTTTATCCATTAGTAAAAAGGCAGAGCAGACTTTTCGGTCGGGTGGTGTAAACGGTGTGTGTGGCCGGTCGCGTCGCAGGTCCCGGGTGGCGCGCGCGCTGGCTGCGCTGGGCGCACGCCACGGAGGAGCAGGCGCGGCGCGCGGAGGTGCGCGGCGAGCTCGAGCGGCTCGGCGCGGCGCGGCCGGCGCTCGCCTACGACGAGGTGGTCGCGGTACGCGACAACCTGCGCCGGCGCGGCGTCGAGGTCGACAACGACTACATACGGGAGACGTGGAGGCCGCTCTACCTCAAGTCAGTGTTGTCTATATTGCAATAAGGTAAAATATTTACCAACCCCCTCCCCTCTCAATTTGAAAGAGCATATTTTTTTAAATTAGTATTTTGTCTGTAACTTGACGATCTGTGTAAACACAATCAGCCATTTTTGGGTGTGTGGTTTTGTTAGCCGGAAGGATTCTTAGGAGTCCCTTTTTATTTGCTGTGGTCAAATCTCGATGCTAGCGTAGCGACACTATGCTACTTCAGTCTGGAATGTGAGAGGCTTCCTGTGTCCACTAGTTTTGATGCTAGAGCATTGAGTCTTTTTTATGTCACTGGTCATGGGTGGCTAATACCAAACCGACCGTCATAAAAATAAGCCTAACACACTGGGTACCATGCCAGGACCTTCCTCTACAGATAGATTCCTTTAATATGTACGCTTTTTTTCCGGTGTGCCGGAAGCTTCCCGTTTAACAAATTATGTTCCTTAGATTTTGACTATAGTTACACATGATAATGAAGTTGATGGACGACCTGTCCGAAGTATTAGTCATAGGGATTATAGGGTATTTACACCTTTTTAACACATTTTCCAAAATATACATTTTTGGCATATGTGTCAATAAAAGACACAACTGTTTTCTAAGGGGCCTATTTTCATTGAGATGTTTTCCCTTACAACTAATATTTCATGAGTGTTTTACATTCTATTGTCATCCGCAGACAACCTGTAGGACAGTATAATATGTAAGCTATTCTGTTGCAGGGGATTCCTAGAGAAGGCTTTGATCCGGGCGCGAGACTGCAAGAAGAGTTTCTACCTCTACACGCAACAGAACGGCAACGGGGTACGCTGCACTGCTTGTACATATTATTTTCCGACGCATGGATAATCGAAAATCATGTATGAAGAGATGCCTGCCTAATTGAAGACGCGATAGAAGTATACTGCGGTAATGCGCGGTGCTCTACCTTCTCTGCCTAACCTGCAGAGGAAACGCCGTAGCAGTATGTATGTGAAAATGACAAGCTGTTTAGATTTTTTGTGATTTTTGTGTGATGGACTCTGACATGTTGACATTACATGTAATGTGAAAATACAAAACCACAATAATAACGAAATTCACAACTGCAAAATTAGCAGACTAATTTCTTCTTATCAATTCTTGGTGGCAGTGTTTCAAAAGCAGGAGTGAAATGGTGACCTCCAAGTGGATGGTTATTTTAATTTGTTTTTATTACACTTGATATGGATGGCTAATACCACACCTACTGTCTTAGCCTAATACACCACATAGGCGTCCGCTTTGACCATCTTTCTTCAATGGTAGCAACCTGGAAAGGATTACCTTACACTTAATAAGGAAAAGGACTTACTCCATTTCATTCACTTTCGTACGGCTTATGTGGAAGCCTCAACGGGATTTCCATCACTATACAAAGTTGTGGAGTTTTGCTAGGTATGCAGCGAACAGGCTGTACTCATACAAAAGTGAACCCAAAATCTATCCTTGTGGGACTCGAGCTCCTATTTTATGGAATATTTATGGAACGACTTTGGTTGGAATATTCTCCCTTCCAAATGTTTCCTGTAGGGTACAAAAATTGTGTGAAACATTTTCCCTTTAATTTATACAAGAGTTCCTCCCCGGCAAATGTCCGCTCAAGATATCAAGTAGGCTTTCCTGTGTCGCAGAAAGAGTGCTGCGAGGTGGTGATGTTCTGGCGCGTGCAGCAGACGCTCCGCACGACGGCGAACGCACTGCGGCAGCAACTCGGCAACCGCGAGGCCGCGCGCCTCGACAAGGAGCTCCGCGAGGTGCTCGATGAGGTACGCGGGCTCCGCTACACTACACTCGACTCACACACACCCTCTCCCTCGCACATCATCATAAGATGAATTTACTTTCTTACCTAGGAGCAAGGATAATGCCAAAACCAAATATGGAAGCGAATTTGAAAAATGATATACCCCAGGAGGGTACCGGTAACCCCGGAGAATCCCTCCCCGAACCCTGTTCGGGCAGCCCCACCGTATCTGGGGGGGGGGGCACAATTTCGCTTATAACTCAGGACTCGAATAAACATGAAAACAAAACCCCCAACACAAACAAAACCGATGTGACTTACCAGACCACACCAGTTACAAAGAGCGTACAACAGGTATTCCATCCCAGCCTCTTCATTACAAGACCAAGGAGCTTATCTATAGGCAATAAACCGAACCAGCTAACTGGTATCATGCTGAACACACCACCAGATAAAGACCAACAAAGCCCATTCATGCATATTGATACACACACCCCAACAAGTGATGCAACTGTTAGTCCACCCACATGGCAAAGAGTACCAAAAGTGAGACAGTCCAAGAAGAGAAAAATGTCTACCTCACCCCCGCTAGAAAGCATTTCAATCTCCAATCGATATAGCCAACTACCAGTAGATCTGACTGACGAAGGAGTAACCCAACCCAAAGAAAGAAAACCTAGCAAGCCCCCTCCCATAATCCTCTATGGCATCGAAGATGTTAATAAACTCACTGAGCTGCTAGAAACGGTTGCAGAAAAAACTGAATTCACATATAAAATTATAAACAGACATCAACTGAGAATAAATAGCTCTGATGTAGAAACCTACAAAAAACTAATTACAATAGTAAGAGAAAATGGCCTAATAGGACATACATTTAATAGAAAAGACCAAAGGTGTTATAGGATTGTCATAAGGAATCTGCACCATACAACACCCCACTCCTCCATAATAGAAGCAATTGAAAGCTCCGGTAACACTGTAACTGGGGAAATTATCAATGCTAAATATGGACCAGAAAAAATCCCTACCTCAACATTCTTTGTGAACCTACAACCTGGAGCCAATAACAAGGCGGCCAAGGAAATAAAGATAATATATCATCAATCAATAGTGATAGAAGATCCTAAGAAGCGAAAAGCGGTGGTTCAATGCCAGCGATGCCAGCAGTATGGCCATTCTAAAAACTACTGCCTAAAGCCTTACCGTTGTGTCAAATGTACAGAACCACATAAAACCTCCGAATGCACAAAAAAGGACCGCAACACTCCAGCCCAGTGTGCTCTATGTCTTGGCCCCCACCCGGCTAACTACAAGGGATGTCAAGTATATAGAGAAATACTTACCAGAAAAACCTCCAAACAGCCGCGGCCAAAAGGAATAGATAGGTTATCTAACCAAAATAATTTTAAAAAAGACTTTCCCAGAAATACAATGATGGGCGAAAAGGAGAACAACACAGAACACAAACCGAGTAGGGCATCATATGCCGAAGCAACAAAGAAAAACCATAACAAGAATACTGAAACATGTAGCACAGTATCAGAAACCCACTTTACAGCCTAATGATAAAAATTAGGAACTTCAATATTTACAATACAAACCACCCGGACGGAACTGCTCACGGAGGATCCGCCGTTATAATAAAATCTTCTTTAAAACACCATCTTCTCCCTAAGTTCAGAACCAACCATATTCAGGCGACCACTGTACAGGTTGAAGACAGGCATGGCCACTTCAATGTCTCCTCAGTATACTGCCCCCCTAGATATAAAATAACGGAAGACCTACTTACCCAATATTTTGGTACACTTGGAGGGAGGTTCATAGCTGGCGGCGACTGGAACGCTAAACATACTCATTGGGGATCCAGATTAATAACAACAAGGGGCAAATAACTCAAAAAATGTATGGACAGTCATTTTCTTAAGCCTATATCAACGTCTGAACCAACACATTGGCCAACTGATCGCAAGAGGCTTCCGGATGTGCTAGACTTCTTCATCACTAAGGGTCTATCCCGGCTCTTCCACTCAATAAAGGGCTGTCTTGATAGCTCAACCAACCATATTCCTGTAGTCTTGACTGTAAGTACCATAGTTACACATTATGAAACAAGGCCGACCCTATACAACAAATACACAGATTGGGAATCATTTCGAGAACTAGTGCAAGAAAATCTACAGCTCAAAATAGCTTTAAAAACAAATAATGACATTGAATTAGCAGTTAAAGAACTCACGACAATAATCCAAGAGAGCTGCTGGAGATGTACACCTGAAATACAAGACTTCCAATCAAGAATAATGTGGTGCCCGAAAACATCAGAGTGAAAATACTCGAAAAGCGACGACTACGAAGAGTCTGGCAAAATAGCAGGCATCAAGAAGACAAACGGGCGTTCAACAAAGCTATACGCAAGCTAAAGGAAATGATCCAGCTGGCTGAAAACGAAACAACCGCAGCCTACGTAGAATCACTAACCGCCTCAAAAGACACTAACTACTCCTTGTGGAAGGCATGCAAAAACACAACTCGACCTGTCATACTCAAACCTCCAATAAGGACTCAGGAAGGAAAATGGGCTAGAACACATCAAGATAAAGCGAACATCTTTGCAAATCACCTAGCAAAGATTTTTATCCCAAATGAACCAGAAATTGACGTAGATAAATCAGATATTGATGAAGTTATCAACCAAGACTTTCAGCTAGATGTTCCCATAAAGCCCACAACTCCACAAGAACTAATTAGAACAATTAATAACCTAGTAAACAAAAAGGCTCCAGGCTTCGATCTGATCGACAAAAAGGTACTAAAAGAACTCCCTCGAAAAGCCTTAGTATTTATAACATCCCTTTTTAACGGCATGCTCAGAACAGGATGCTTCCCAGCCCTGTGGAAAGTGTCACAAATTATAATGGTACAGAAACCAGGAAAACCGAGCCAGGAGCTTACCTCTTACAGACCAATCAGTCTGTTGCCGATCTTATCCAAACTATTCGAGAAGATCCTGCTGAAAAGGCTGTTAAATGCTCTCTCGGAACTATCCATTATACCAGATCACCAGTTTGGCTTTCGACGGGAACATGCCACAATCGAACAGATACATAGAGTTTGCAAAGCTATTAGGCCATCATTTGAACACAGAGAATATTGCTCCTCCGCCTTCCTGGACATACAGCAGGCATTCGACAAAGTATGGCACAAAGGATTGCTATATAAAATAAAATCACTTCTACCGCACTCATTCTATAGCATCCTAAACTCCTACTTAATGGAAAGAATATTTCAAGTTCGAGAAGGCGATGCTACATCTCCATTCTATACAATACATGCAGGGGTACCCCAGGGCTCCGTTTTGGGCCCAGTCTTGTACACGATATTCACCGCGGACTTGCCGCAGATCCCAGGGGTGACCATGGCTACCTTCGCCGATGACACTGCAATACTTGCATCTAGCAAAAACCCTGCAGCCGCCTCAGAGTCTCTGCAAAGAAGTCTATCAAGTATCCAACTATGGCTGAAGAAATGGAGAATCAAGGCAAGTGCCTCAAAGTCTGTCCATGTTACCTTTACTCTGAAAAGAGGAGATTGCCCACCTGTGAAGTTAGGTGATCAAACACTTCCGCAAACCAACTCCGTTAAATACCTAGGGATGCATCTGGACCGCAGGCTAACATGGAAAAAACATATCCAAACTAAGAGAGATGAACTCAACATCAGGTACCGGGGACTGTATTGGTTGCTGGACAGGAATAGTAAGCTGTCGATTGACAACAAGCTCCTTATTTATAAGACAGTACTCAAACCTATCTGGACCTATGGCATGCAGCTATGGGGTTCTGCCTGTGACTCCAACGTCAAAATTATGCAACGAGCTGAAGACTCAATACTGAAACAGCTAGCAAATACCCCATGGTTCATAAGAAACTGTGAGGTCCATTACTATCTTCAAATCAAGACAATAAAGGAAGAAATAAAAACAGTTGCTGCAAAATACAAGAAGCGACTTATGAAGCATCCAAACCAGCTGGCAGTGCAGCTTACTGTCCCCGACTGCTTACGACGCTTGAAGAGGCGTAACATACTAGACCTAGATGGCGTAAACAACGTCCCCGAAACATGAGAAGCTCCCAATGGGGAACTAACTCTACACGACAAAACCACACGCAACACATCTGCTAATAGTCTAGAGACTGATTGCATGATAAATACCCAGAGAAAAAAAAAAAAAAAAAAAAACTTTCTTGTCAACTTTAACTGAAATCAGTTCAGAAATTGGGTCGTAAAGAAACTGGTTTTTTATACGGGTGTAGGTAGAAGTAATACTGTAAGATTTGGTGCCGTTTCATGTTCACATCAGTATTTTAATTATGTCCCACGATTAGCCGCCCCCAATAACCGGAAACTCACCACTGTAAACTGCTAACATTGTACGTACATGTTATATTTATAGAACAGACACAAGAAGTGTAACTTTATGTGTGTGCAGATCGCGGCCGACACGGAGCGCAAAAAGAAACTGCTGTCGGGGCGACGCGTCGAGCTCGCCGAAGAACTTAGTGAGTGCCACGTCGCCTTTCAAATGCTTAAATGTCAATAGCGAGTAATTCTTTCAAGTTTATTTTCCAATGTTTTAAAGGTTAAAATCAATGAAAAACTGTTAAGGTGATTTATTTTATTTTAGAGAGGAGGAGGAGAGAGAGCCTAGGCGGTGCTAGACGTCTAAATCCTGTCAAGGGTTGATTTATTTATCACTGTTTTTTCTAATTGTTTTTTTATAGGCTTAGAATGTAAAGACATACACAGTCAACGGACGGATGAGAAAAAAAATAGTTTTATACCAAATGTACTAAAATTCCTTTTTTACTAAAAAAAATTCTAAATCGCTATGCAGCGTAATAATTAAAATATGAAGTTATGTTTTAAGTTTTACTTTCAAATATTGAGGAAAAGGTAAGAGATTTGATCGACAAAGAATGAGTGGGTCAGCATTTATTTACCATAAAAAATGGGTTTTTGGTCCGGGTTTTTCACTCCCTTTAATTTAAAAATCTATAAATGCCATGATTTTTTTAAGGAAAACTAGAGAAATCATAAAGACTTCACAAAACCACATTTTACATTCTATGATCGACTCTTATGTACTGATAACGATTTGAGAAATTGTCTCATCGGGCAAATCTGTTCCATCTCTCTCTAACTAGCGGTAGTGGTACTTACACTTTGTTTGTAAGCACAGCACGCTATGCTAGGTCTATGGTTTTTTGGTCTAGTTAGTAGTGAACTTCAGTGTTGCTATTTACAGTTTTGAAGAGTTCATAACAATGTCTAGGTAAGTGTCCAAACTAGTCTTCAATCAATTTACGTTATTTGCTCTTCTTGTGTCCTTGGAGACTTGTTTACATTGGTCTTTTGGGATCTGCTACGTCCAGCTTCAAGCTGTGACCTTGAAAGTCAATAGGTAGTTCTTGCATGGCTTGGCAGTTGTTGCCTTTAAACATTTGTACACCTCGGATGGGTTTTGTCAACCTAGTTGAAATTACTGAGACACCAGTCCATCCATTTCTGTTTACTGATTTTTTATTTGCATACCCCTCAGGGCATGATTTTATAGCGTCATACGTTCGGGCACAGCATACTTCTTTCGCTTTCTCTACAGTCACATCGTTCATGCTCTATAAGGCATGGTGCTACATACCCAATCTGGTCGTGCTTCATATATTATCCTGTCCAGGGTACAATTCCACTTACTCTGGCTGTATAAATTAGCGTCGTGATTCTTTCGTGACCCATTATTTATTCAATTAAGATTTTTTATATACATTTTATATTTCAGTTTTTTAAGCCAATCAAACGTGACACATTGACATTTGTTAGCAGCCATCAGCTTTTTATCGCAGGATTACAATATTAAATTAAAATAGCTTAAATTGTTAGGAAGTTGTTTTGCCGTAGCTGGCAACACTATTTTCCTATAAGATATCCTATACCCTCTAACATTTATCCATAAATATGTAGCAACAATATAATATAAAATGGAATTGTTTCAGAGCGCGTGCGACAAGTTCAAGAGAAGCTAGAAGAGTTTATAGAAGCACTCAACAAGGAGAAGTAGTGTAGGTACGTGCGGAACTAGTCAGCTATAGATCCATTGCAGCGGCATGTGTCGGGTCGCGTTCGCTTTATCTGTACATTGGGTTAATTATATCTAATATAATGAAATATTTACTAATAAGTTTTTAGAAATAAATTGTTTATTATAATTATGGTTTTATTTATGGACCTTGTAGTTGGACATCAAAAAAATGTAATATTCACTGTAAAAATAAAATAAATAAACATCACTTTGCTCCAATAAGAACCAATGGTCTAATAGATGGTTTATCTATAGGGGGGTAAACTGTGGAATACATTCTCTTTTGGGGTTTATACCCCAAAGTACAACCTGGGGTCCTTCGAACATGGTGTGAAGAAGCACCTGGCCGGTCGCAGTACATGTGAAAGTTCGATAGCACATGAGCGTCGTCGGGCATCTCTTATCTGAGGGCCTGGCGTACACCATATGCTGCGCTTTATACGTACTACTTAGTATAAATCATGCTACTAATTAGACGCTACTAATTAGTATAAATCCTAAAAACTTACACAAAATGGCATCTTAGTTATGTTTGTATTGACTTCTAGAATAATTTCCCGAAGCAATGCCAGTGCCTACTGTGACACCCTGCATACATGTATTGAACTAACCAACGAGCATGGAAGGTCGACATGAAGTTCAGTATGAACTTCACAGGACACTATCATAGATTAATAATTACATTAGTGTATCGCCCCTCGCCAGTGTATCCATAAGGATACTTATTAATCACTTACTAGCTGAGGTTATCGGCTCTGCTCGGGCCCATTTAGTTTTAGAAATAGGCCCGTAAAATGTGGTTTCACCCTCGCTGACGTGTTCTACGAATTTGGATTTCGACAACAGTGCCACCTATCGCATCCAACCATAGCTAAGAACTATTCTCGTGCTTCAACGAATGTGTGAAAAAAATTATTATTAGCCAGATTGGTAGAGCCATTCTCAAATTTTGCTCTTACTGACACAATTAGGTATGCATTTTTATTATATAGATTAAGTGCAACGAACATTCGATGTTGCGCGGCCCAACTTCGTAAGCGAACTAGCTACAGTTAGACGTTTTCCACTAACTCGTGGCTACACTGTCGCCATACGAACGAGTTTCCATCAATATTACCGTCCTTCCATGCTCGCTGGAAGCAACACTCATCTGAGACCACAAGCACCTTCATTGCAATACATTTATACTGCTATTTAAGTACACAGCCTTATCCTCTGCCCATAAATCTTTCGTCCATGCACAAATTTGTCACACAAAAACGAGATCATATCGCGAGCACGTCGAGTGTCGACGGCGCCAGCGCGGTTCCGGCGAGTTGCTCCGCGTCGGGGAGGGCTGGCGCCGGGGTGTCGGGCTGAAGGAGGGAACCCGCGGCCGCGCTGCTCTTGCCGTGCACGTTCTGAATGTGTTTCTTGAGCACCTGCAACCATCAATCTGAGTTTAAAACTTGCGTTTTTTGCTTTATCTGGAATTAACAACAAACCACCTTTAACAAAATATTTCTCATAAACAAAAACTAACAGAAACCTCGGAGTCTTACTCCAGAATTTTAAATAACCAAATCTATGGAATTCTGGAATTCAAGGGCATGCTAAATTTTTGGGTCTCAAGAGACACTGTGAGACATGGAAAAATACCGACTTGCTTGATGATGAGATTTGCTTGATTACCGACTAAGGCAAGCAACTTTTAAAAAATATTTGAGAGCATGATTATTTAAAAAAATTAAGGAAACATTCCTTTATTTCCAAAAGTTAATAAGGAATGATTTTCAATATTCAAGGGACTTTCCTCAAGGTGGCGCCTAAATTTCCACGGTAATTTTTCGCGGCCGCGATACCTTGTTTCAAGCATTTAGTGACTGCTATAACTGCAACATAGCCACCACCTATACCTACAAGCAAGAGTGGGAGTAAACAAAACAAGTTGGAGTGCACGTAAACGTCGCGGCGGGCAGAGGAAGCACTCCTGGCACGCGGGACATGCGTACGGCCACTCGCCCGTGTATGTGTGTGTCACCTGCTTGTCGGTGAAGGTAGCACGGCAGAGGCGGCACTGCGGGCGCGGCAGGTGCTTGGAGCGCACGTGCGCGCCGCGCCGCGACGAGCTCAGGAAGCGCTCCGGGCACGCGGGGCACGCGTACGGGCGCTCGCCTGTGTGCAGCCGCGAGTGAAACAGCAGAGCCGTCTTGTTCACGAACCGCTTGCTGCACACCTGCCGTGGACGTGAACACATCCTGTACAGTACACTGTCCGCTTAGCATTGCTAGAACGATGAAAATCGATTGTGAATTTGTATTGCTTTCATTCAGCCAGCCATGGACGGATGGCTGAGAATCATCCAAAAACGGGGAGTGTTCAGGACAATGGACCCGTGTATATCTACTTCCCAACGCAGGTAAACACATTTATAACACATATTAACACTTATAAGTATTCAAGCGGAACCACATTTCACCTACAGCCGGAAGTTTTTCAGCTTGTAAGGCTTGTTCATTAAATGATTAAGCTAAATGATAATTTTAAGTATTTAATGGATATAACATTACCGCTATCTCATTTACTTGAGGAGCAATCGACATGTAATCCGAAGGTCGCACGTCCAGACCAAAAACTTTTTTTGTTCATTGCTTCGATGTAGATGTTGTTGGATAACCCAAAATACCCAAAATGGTTGGGGAGCAGGCAAATGAATTCATCCACATCTGCTTGTTTTCTTTTCACCCATTCGACCTATATTCCATGTGGTCAAACTCTGTAATATCGGCTCAACCACAAGCGAGGTGTTTGTGACCTCATGGGCACCTCACCCCAGGATTCACGCACGAGGTTGAATTAGTCAGCCGCTGGGAATTTTAAAACCGAATGCACCCCAGAGACAGACACGACACCCATGATGCGCAGTTGTTGTTAGGAACGAGCAAGGCGTACCGTGCAGCACTCCGGGCGGTCCTTGGTGTGCACGCTCATGTGCAGCGTGACTTCACGCCGGATGTAGAAGCCCTTCCCGCACAGCTCACACACGTAGGGCCGCACGTGCGTATGCCGGCGCCGCGTGTGGCACGTCAGCAGGAACTTCTTGTCAGTTGCGTACGTACAGTACTCACACCTGTTCCAACATTTTTTTTAAAAGCTTTTATTTAACTCATCTTTTTAGTTACCTAGTATGTATGGTTCAAATCTTGCTTGAATTTTTAAACAGTTATTCTCAACCGAATGCGCTGAAATTTAGCAAGTAATTTGAAATTGGCGACCATAGAACGACGGCAGTAGCAACCAAAACTCATCTGTATGGGAGCACAAACGAGTCGGGCCGCTTACGAACATCCAACGATACATAATAACATGTGAAACTTCAAAAAATGCTATTAGGTGCAACAAACATTCCATGTTGCGTATCCTGAACTTTTAAGAAAACTGACTAAAATTGGAAATTTTACGTTAACTCGTGGCTACGCTGTTGTCGTTTGAATGAGTTTCCATAAAAACAATAGAATAGAATAAATCCAATAGAAATATGCAATAAAAGCTTGTCTTTAAAAAGTTTTTTTAAATAACTGTACACATGGATTAGCTCACCACATTTAGGAAAAAATAAGTTGCCAGGGTAACCTAACCTGAACATAACCTTTATGAGCACAACCTTTATGGGCCATCCCGGTCAACTCCCCATACAAACGGGGAAAGAAGATCACGCCCATATTTCTTGTCAGAGATTCCAAATTTTGCTCAAAATAGCTTTATTTGATCGAACTAGATGTCTGATGACCGTTGGCATTGTAAAATTGTGTTTGGTTTCTAAGTTATAAGGTCCGGAAGTTCGAATTTTTCGCACGTTTTATACAATAACTTTGGAGGTGGATTACGCAATGATAATCTTCCTTGTCACGGAGCCTGTCTTTATCTTTGAAACAGAGAAACTCCCAGAGCGCAACTGCACGGTTTTGTACCGTGCCCGCGAATGAGTTAGTCCCGCCGGGTTGGGCCACCTTAATGGAAAATATTGAGAAAAACTATTGCCGCTTATCATCCAATGCGAGGAAACACCCGGGCTAGTTTCCTACCACCTATTAAGGGAAGGGGCCCTACACTTTTACATGAATTCTCACATTCATGACGAACTGCACTCATTCAACAATTATTATAGTGGTGCATGCATGGGGTGGGCATTAAAACTATGACCCCTAAACTACTTGTAGCTTTCTTGTCAGTTACTATGAGAAGATATGAATAAATAAATGATTTTGATTTGAATGAATGAATGATTGAATGAATGATTTATTTTTGCATGAAGAAATTACAGATTTTTTCAGGATACTAATTAATAAAATAAATACAGTGTAGAAAAAAAATTACACTTGTTTTCATGAGTGACTTACAGATGGCATGACTTACAGATAAAACATGAACTGAAAATAATCAATGGGAGGATGACCGAAACACAATGATTTGCTACTTTTCCATCTAGTTTAATATAGTTGTGCACTATTGATGGTTAAGTTCATAGTTTTGTTCACCTAGAACTTTATTATCCATTGAAAAAGCCTTCCAAATCCAGCTGATTACCTTGAAAGTGTGTAGATTAGACTTCAGAAAAAGAATGCCTCAAGGTAACAAGCATGCAATTGAAAAATAAAAACACAAGTCATAATGGATAAGTAAAAATCTATGAACGACCCACACCTGTGTACTTTCAGCTCCTCTCTCGTTTTAGAGTGTCTCTGAACGTGGCTCTCGTAATACGAACGCACTTTGAAACACTTCCCGCACTCGGGACACTCCATCGGTGTGTGTCGATTCTTCATGTGTTTCTTCAAATCCACCCGACGGTTGAATGTCTTTGCACAAATTTCACACATCACATTTCGCTCCCTATTCAGGACCGGGGCATCTAAAGGGTTATCTTGGACGATATCTAGCAGTTCCTCCTTCACGGACACTTCGGAAGTATTATCTTGCCTCGCTCGGTCTTTCCCATGCTGGTTGGCACGGTGCAAGTTTAGACCAATGGCCGTCGCATACGTCTTGCCGCAGGCAACACACAGGAAGGCTGGCTGGCCTCCGTGCTTGGATGCTATGTGTCTATTGAGAATGACCCGCTGCTTGTACATGCGGCCGCACAGCCGGCAGATGTGCTCCGTGCCGGGCGGATGCGACAGCTCGTGCTGTTTGAGCAGTAGCTCCGTCGTAAAGGACCTCGCACACATGCTGCAGTGAAACTGCTTTAATTCTGGTTCCAAATCCGAGTCAGACTCCTCTTTCAAAGACACGGGCGTTTCTTCCGCATCGTAGTCGAATAAGCGAGGCAGCACCGGTATGAAGATCTGCTTATCGTGAGGCGAGCGCGAGCAGTGCTCGTGAAGGTGGTGGGAAAGAAGGTGGAGACAGCGCTCGAGGGAGGCAGCGCTGCGTCGGTAGGAGTGCAACAAGTTGAAAGCGGCGACGCAGCTCGCGAGACAGGGGTCGCACAGCCGTGATGGCAGCACTCGGTCATCTTCCACCTGTCCATGAGGAGTTTCAATATTATAGATGCTATAAACAAATTTGCCAATCAATGGAATTATGAATAAATATTAGTAATACAGGACAAAAAAATGTGGGTTACAATATTACAATTAATTTTTACCATCGTGACACACAAGGAATGGATCCATTTCCTGCCTGTCCAAGATATGATATTATGTCCACATTCGTCATAAACACACTGTGACCGATTAACACCTACAAAGTTCGTATTGTCCCATGGCTATGCGGAAAGTTTGGGCGCATCTGTGTGCGGTACCTGTGACTGCGTGAGGCGCGCGAGGACGTCCCGCAGCGTATAGACGCCGGCGCGCAGGCGCAGCTCGGACGCAAGGTCGGCGGCGTCGGCGCCGCACGGCGCGAGGCACACGCGGCACGACGCCACCAGCCGCCCCTCCAGCGCCGCGCGCACCGCCGTCAGCGTGCTCATCCCTCGCACCTTTCGCAACCTTGCCTTTCCCACCACTCGATCCGAATCGACCACCCGGGTACCGGCAGCGCTCTAATCGGAATAGAGGGGTAGATGTAAACATAACCTATAAATTAAAAAAGGGATTGCGTTGAGTGAGAGGCTGAAGTTATTTGCTAACTTATTGATGATTCTGCAACTATGAAATAATCACATATTTGAATGGACGAAAACCCCAAAAACAGATTACTACTTCAGAACTTTTCCTTAGCCTCCCATAGTGTACACACAGAAAAAAAATATTATATGTTCTATGACTGACAATGTTTGTCACAAGTTCAACTATTAGACAGCATGTGCCCGCAGCGCGCTTACATACTATTTCTTATGAGTTCAACAGAATCGTTTTTCAAGTACGAAATATCTATAATTACGGATGAACACAACATGTAGTACAATGCATGGAGGTGAAGAATTTCCTCCATAGTACAATGAGATTGAGATTGATTGAGATTGAAAATAATGCATTCCCTATGTCAGGTGGCAAAAATTATTTAAAATTAACAAAAAAAAGGTTTAAATGATGAAGTTAAAATGAGAGATTGTGTGCGCATTGGATGCGAGAAGGTCACCATTTTTTACTCTCTCGGAAGCGATTCTACTTTTAGGTGAAACCAAAAAGGGAAAAGCGATATGAATATAAATCTATAGACACAAGGGACTGAAGTTAATGTACTTTAAATGCTTTTGTATTTGTTTTTTTGTATTCTTTCATATTTCATACCATTAAATTTACGATTAACTTATTTTCTTATGTAAATTACGTGGTTTTATGTGTTTTGTTGTCTTAATAAATTCATTTCCTTTCTTTCTTTCTTTCTAATCATGATTTAATTTACAAAATAATAAGTTCAATATATTCGGTGATGCCGTAGATCCGCCACGGATCAAATTCTCCAACCCTAAAAAATTAAGGGTGATGCCCTCCCTTCCCCACGACATGTGGGGACCACAAGGGTCTATTAGGACTGTGCCTACGCGAACTGACCTTGGGAAAACACAAAGGAGACCACAAGAATCAATCTTTACTGGCACAAATCTTTCAAAGCACATACTGTCTTTAAATATTATATGAAGAATCATAGTATAATAGTTATTTTTAAGTGTTTATTTAGTATGTTAATTTTTAAATTGTATGGGTTATTCTGACCTGTATTTTTAGTGTTGACTAACACATTCACTTTTTTTATTATGTATGATGCTATTTTCATGATTTTACATATGTTTTTAATTGTTTTTATTATTTGGATTTGGATTTCGTACGTTTTTTATTTTGACGAAGCCTATCTACAGCTGACACTGGTAGTATTTATTATAATTGACGTATCTAAGTGTATTCAAAATATCAAAATGATTAATAAAATTTAAATGAAAAGAAAAGTACAACCTGGGGTCCTTCAAACATGGTGTGAAGAAGCACCTGGCCACGCACACACACACACACACACACACACACAGCCCCCCCCCCCTCCACCCTAAAATTTCGAAATCCCATGGGCGTCGTCGGGTATCTTGAGGTCCTGGTGTATGCCATTTGCCGCGCTTAACATAAAAAAAATGTGTAAGTAAATGTCATCACTAGTAACTTCATACTTACGTAGAAAACAAAGTAACTAAAATATTACATTAACCCCTTACCGCATACTAAGCCACATGTGATCACCTCCACTTTGACATAAATAAATTTCAAACTATGATAATAATTATTTACTGCATGCTAATCCTCAGCAGGCAGTAATTGGCATTAAGTTGCGACCCTTGCCTCCTCAGTGCAATGATCCAAAAGCAAAAAAATAAATAAAATGTCTGTCATTTTGGAATGTTCGTTGAAAGTTAAAGTTTCTTGAATTTGTACCCGAATTAAAATACATTAAATGAAAGATCAGCTCATCGCGCTGCTGATCCACATATGTGCAGTAAGTTTTTTATATATCGAATACGAAATTACGAAGCTTATTAATAACGTCCACTTGTGGCTTTACATGCAGTTGGGCGAATTTTCGTTTTGCACAGGTGGCGTTTCATGCAGTATCAGTTATTTGCATTAGGGCGTTATATGCATTCAGTAATATTTTCGTCTCAGTACAAATATCTTGTACAAATGATTATACACTAATTAATCGTTATTATTCTAGCATTAGGAATCGTTTTTTTTAAGAAATTGGCTAAAATATCACCATTTTGTTACAGAATAATGGATCCAAGAAGATTGTATGCCAATATTCCATCTGATAGCGAAAACAGTGATTTATCAGATGATGAACGATACCAAAGTGGTAGAAGAACATTTTCAGTTTCATACATTTTCAGGGTTTTCTCGGAAAAGGCTGGTTCAATATTTTTTTCTTTATTTTTCCCGTGTTCTACAAACTGAATGTTACAACATCGTTTTTTTTTATTCAAAACAAAAATCCTATGCAGTAAGGGGTTAATATTTTTTTTTTTTATTTAAGTTCTTACTGTGACATCCTTTAGTAGTTGAAATAATAAGATACATTTAAAATATAAACCATATATAATACAAGGCTTTTCTGAATCATCGTCAATGTGTAAATCGTGTGTGCCGTGAATATGTGATATTTGTGGACAGCAGCCAGAGTTCGGATAAGTCGCTGCGCTCCTACATTGATTCTACAGAGATTCTCTTTCTACGGCAGCAGCTGATCGGGTACATGGCAAAAACCCTTGTCTGCGAAAAAAAAAGATAAGTCAAATTTGTCTTGTCAAATTGCGTGGCGTCCATTTTCACTTCAATAATTTTCCCGCTTTTTATTATTTTCTTTCCTGCAAAATCAACATTTGGTCACGACATGCATACCATGAACGAATTCGTTCCAAGCCGTGTCTAAATATACTTAGAAGGGTTAGGTGTCATCATAATTTTAGGTTAGGTTAGGTTGTTATGGAGAGCGCGGAGGCTGGAGAGGGCGCCGCCGGCGAGCGCGCGCAGTTCCGCGCGCTTCTGCTGGACGTGCTGCGCGAGGGGCCGGCGCTGGCGACGCGTGTCTGCCGCGTGTGCCTCAAGCGCTGCGACGAGCTCGTGCGGCTCTCCGACACCTGCAGCGTTAAGGTACACCTTGTCGGCCTCGGTAGCCCAGTGGCGTCATGCCTCTGTATTCGTTTGTCTAGGCTTAGCAACATTGGCCGCGGTCGGTTTCCACCCTGAAGGTAGAAAAATCAAATATATGCAAAAAATCTATTTTGCAGGAGAGCAAAACCAATTTGTAATAAATAACAATACATTTATATCATTCATATTTTATGATCACGCAACCCCTGGATGAGACTCGCCAGGCCAAATCCCTAGGCCACGACATCACTGAACTGACAAAATAAATAGTGACCTGTTAAATTAGCAAATCCGTAGATATTATTATTTTAAAACATATGTGAAACACAACTATAGTATTTAGTTTGACGGCTTACCGCGTGTATGAGAAGCAGGACGTGCTGACATTTGGGAGCCTCACATAGGCTCCATCTTCAGGAGACATGCGCGCGGTAAGCCATCAAATTAAATATTATTTAGTAGTAGTAGTATTTTATTTTTATTTCATCAAACAAACAGACATTTACATGATTAGAAACATTATTAACTTAATATTAGACATTTAACAATAACAAGTATTGGATGTGGTGGGAGAACAAGTTAATAAAATAACTGCAGCCTACAAAAGAACTGAATTCTGAGTAGTAGGCGGCATTCGACATAGAATTATTAAAAAAAAAGGTGAACGCACACTTACTATATGGCAAGCTGAATAAAGTCATGCCAATATGAGTGGATGTGTAAGAGGAGGTAGGAAGGGGAGTTAGGTGAAAAATGATGGTGAGTTAATTTGTTAATTTGAGAAATGTATGTTTGTGTTGTGTGTCAGGGGAAATGCTTATTGCAGCTAGTTAAATTATAATGTTAAACAACTTTTCAATTACACCTGGAAGCATATCTAGCACAATAGAAGATAGTTTTTTTTTGTAAATATTAATGCTTGACCATTTCTTTATACCAATACGGGCATTCAGTGTGCAATAAATCCTTGGCCCGAGCCATTGCAATGATCTTTGTGAAAACCTTGTTGTTGTAGTAGGCTGGATGTATTTATTTTGTTTTAACCTTGTATCGTACTTGTGCTCAGGAACTTTAAGAAAATGTTTGCCTTTACTTGAATGTAAAAGCAAACATATTTTTTGTATGTAGATTTTTTTTACGGACATCACTCTGAGATCTTCAAAAAGCTTGATGCTGGCATACGTTTTAGGTAGATTGCTCATTATTTTGAGTACACCTTTTTGGGCGACCTCAAGACGATCTAAAGATGATTTGTTCGCAGCTCCCCAAGCTAAAATACAGTAACTAATAATGCTTTGACAAAGTCCACAATAAATGGTTTTTTTTGTTTTTTGATCAAGGATGTTCCGGGTTTCTTTGAATATATATATGAGTTTTCTAACCCTTTTAGTTAGACTGTTAATATGTGCGTCCCAGTTGAGGTATTCATCGATTTGAATTCCTAAGTATTTAACTACGTCCGCTCTTTGTATAATCTGGCATGTACAAGCAAGTAGTGATAATGAAGTGTAAGAATTATTCGGACATGTTGAATTATGCAATCTTAGGGTTATTTGGGTAGGCATTTTTCCTGCTTGAGTTATTGAAAAGGAGATATATTGTGTCTTTAACACGTTAAGAGTAAGTAAATTTGAGTCAAGCCAATCTTTAACTTGTCTAAGACCATTTTCAGCATTTTTTATTACCTCCGCCCAGGATTCTCCTTCATATAGTAAAGCCGTATCGTCAGCAAAAGAAAACAATTTCATACCTTGAATTTTGAGACTACACAAATCATTCACATAGATGAGGAAGAGTATGGGTCCAAGAATGCTGCCCTGTGGTACGCCAAAATTAATAGGAAGAACTGAACTTAGTTCCATACCCACTCTCACACGTTGCGTACGATCGCTTAGGTAGCTTTTAAACCAGTCCAGTGCAACCCCCCTTATTCCAAGTAGCTCGAGTTTTCTCAGGAGAATATGAGAAGAAACAGTGTCGAAGGCTTTCGCGAGATCAAGAAAAACAGTAATGCAACATTTTTTCCTGTTAATCGTGTCTATAACTGCTTGAGTAAGTTCTGACACTGCATCTTCTGCTGAGCGATTTCTCCTAAAACCGTACTGGTTCTCCGAATAAAGGTTATTTTTTGTTAGGTATGCATCAAGTCTTTTCTTGACAATTTTTTCTAGAATTTTTGATACGACACTAAGCAGAGAAATTGGTCTATAATTTGACATTTCCGACTTATCTCCGGCTTTAAAAATTGGTAGTACAATTGCGTGTTTCAGGGCATTCGGGAAGTATCCGATCGATAGACTTAAGTTACAAATGTGAGCCAGTGGTTTTGCAACATGATTTTGACCTTTTTTTAGAATATTGGATGATATTTGATCGAGCCCGGAGGCACCTCCAGCTCTTAATTCATTTATCGTCATTAAAATTTCTTTTTCGTTTGTTGGGTGGAAAAAGAATGAAGACGATTGGAGAGGTACTTTTGTAAATAAGACTTCACTACTCAACAATTCTTCATTCGTTTTTAGGTTAGTAAGAATCTTATTTGCGAGATTACTGCCTACTTTTGAAAAGAAAACATTAAGTTTGTCTGGTACTGATAAGCCTTCGTTATCCTTTTCAATTCCTAATTCCATTGAATAGTTATCCTTTTTTGTATTGGTTATTTCCTTTATAATTTGCCATGTTTTTTTTATATTTGTTTTGTATTTTAGTAGTTTCCTCTGAAAATAGTGTTCTCGTGCTAATTTAAGGGCTATGTTACATACGTTTCTGTATCTAGTGTATTCTAATTGTAGTTGGGTATTAGTTTTATCTTGAATTTGGATCTTGTACATCTGATCTCTTTTTCTTATAGATTTAAGAAGGTTCGGGGTAACCCACGGTGTAATTATATAATCTTTACTTTTTATTTTTTTTGTATTTGTGTGTTTCTCCATTAGGGATTTTAAAGTATTAATGAACATATTTGTAGCTTCATCTATATTATTACCGGTTCCCAATTTGTTTGAATAAGTTCTTCGTGTAATTTAAGATAATCTGTCGTTGTTATACTCAACTCCTTCACTCTATGAACACTATTTGATATTGCTATTCCTAGTATAACTGCTGAGTGGTCAGTAATAGCACTATCGACCACCACAGAACATGTAGGGTGCTTGGTTTTCACCATGTAGTGGTCTAGGCAAGCTTCTAGTCTGGTGGGTTTGTCAATAGCTGGTAGAATTCCATGTTTTGCTAGCATACAGAGATAATCATTGACATGTGGCTTGGATTCCGTTAAGATATCTATATTTAAATCACCTGAGAGTACTATACACTTTTGCTTACTCTCTGTTTTTAACAAATCGTCCAAAGATTCTATAAAATTTGTAGCATCCCTAAAGCACGGTGGTCGATAAATGCACAGGATCGAAACTGTGTTTTTTATGTTTACTACCATACAGTTACCCTCCGATAATATTGCCTCATAAATAATAGCATTTATACCATTTCTTACGTAGACAATCACACCGTCGTTTTGATTGTACAACCGTTTTGTACTGTGGTAAGTGTAACCTTCTAAGTATTTTGGGATGGAACAATCATTTAGCCAACACTCTGTAAGTATGATAACTTGGAATGACATTTCAAATCTGTGCAATAGTATCATAAAGTTGTGGAAATTTCGTGCAATGCTTCGTATGTTAATATTTAAAATTTTAAAAGAGTATTCTTTATTTCGAATTATGCTATTACAGTACTCTGGCTTACATTCAAAAGTATTAGGCTCATTTAATTGTTCTATTTCTATATTAATATTGTCTTGGCTAAGCTCTGTGTTTTTTAGAGTTAATCCGAGCAAGCGCCGTCAACAAACGTTTTCCAAATAGTTGTAATGTATCATCCGTTAAATATTGTGCGTACTGTGGTGCAAGATCAACGCATTTCGCGGGCAGGTGCGGGGAGGTGTGGCTCAGAGAGACGCAGTGTGGTCGGCGGCGGCGTCGGCCGACCCGACGACGGGCTGAACGGGCAGCCTGTCGTCGGGTAGGCCGAGCCACTTGATTCACCGACGGCGCCGCATCTCTCGGCATTCGCATGCTCTGTGTTAGACACATTCGATTCTGGAAAACATAATAATGTGGTGCATTTTTTTCAGGTTTAGTTAAAAGATTAATTTTACTTGTAGTAAAGGTGCTCATAGTGATAATAATTGTACTGAACGAGGAGAATGTGAAGTGATTTGAGTGAATTAATTGTGGATAGAATTCTAATGTTTGTGATAGTGTGTAGATACTGTATGTATGTGATGTGTGTATTATGATTAGGCTAGTTATTTTCGAGAATGTTAAGCGTTCCTTATTAACGTTCTTAGTTGCATCAGTGGGAAGGCGAATGATATGAATATGAATGGAAAGGTATATTGTGAGGTGGATATATGTTGGCATGTGCAAGGTATTCTTTAGGTTTATTATTGTAAAGTAAAATAAAGCAAGCTTAATACCTATTTTAAAATAGTAAAAGATGATAAATATGATTAATATCGGATATAAGACTACGATCCGAATATCAAGCAGCGCAGTGGGCTGGGTAGAATTAGGCATTATATTGCATATTGGCAGAGTTTGATGCCTGCAAGCGTGATTCTGTTCGACCGCCGCCCGCACCGAAGGGTTCGCCGTCACCGCCGCCGGTTCCGGTTTGCTTCGACGGCAGCCGTAGTGCAGCCAGGTCCGAGTGGTTACGAATTCTTTTGACAACAGAGATTATAAATCCTTCGATACACTGCTAACAGGAAGAAAACATCTTCACGGCATTCGTTATATATTAGCTTATCATTTTTTCGTATTATTTTGCTGGCACTTCAAAAGAAAGTTATGTTATAGTGAAATTGTAAAGAGTATTAAGCAAAGGCTAAATAATCTTTTTTTTTTATACTCTTAAGACTCTCCCTTTGCAATAAGGCAATTTTCCAGCAACATTTTCTTGTCAACTGAGTTGTGAAACCTTGGAGTGACTGTCAAAAGTAGTAATCAGTTTTAAAAACAGAATCGACAATTATTTACGAGTGGCGTTCAATAATTTATAGCGTTGGTTTCTCCCTTTATGGTAGTCTTATTTGGCATTAACTCCAAAGGAAAAATCCTTTCTCATCCCAAAATACAGTGGCCATGACCTTGACTGCCGATTTTTCGACTTTGAACTTTTTAGAATTGGGTGACGATTTGTGGGTCCACTGCATGGACTCCATTTCATACTCAAGATCTCTATGGTAAACCCACGTTTCATCTCCTGTCAACAACTGTTGAAAAAAGCTTACTGGGTCCTCACCAATCAGGTTCAAGTGCTCTTGGAAACATTCGCCTAACTCATTCGCGGGCACGGTACCAAACCGTGCTGTTGCGCTCTGGGACCTTCTCTGTTTCAAAGAATAAGACAGGCTCCGTGATGAGGAAGATGCAACATGTCCACATAAAAGACAATGTGCATAGTGTATGATTTGGTAAGATTTACGAAAATTTTAATTTCAAAACGACTTATAGCTAAAAGTAAACCAAGACCGCTGTAGTAAAAAATCTAACAAAAACCAAAAAGATCATAAATCTTGATTAAATAAGCTATGTCTGATGACTAATCTTTTTACGATGTTCTTACTTTATCATTGCGTAATCTACCTCCAAAGTTATTGTATAAAACGCGCGAAAAATTCGAACTTTCGGACCTTATAACTTATAAACCAAACACAATTTTACAATGCCAATGGTCATCAGACATCTAGTTCGATCAAATAAAGCCATTTTGAACAAAATTTTGGATCTCTGACAAGAAATATGGGCGTGATCTTCTTTCCCCTTTTGTATGGGGAGATGAGCGGGTTGGGCCACCTTAAGTGGTCTTCTATGGACTCTCGTCCTCATGTGTACTGTTTGCTCCAATATTTGACTTTATATTCAGAGGGCGCAGAATCCTTGTATATTGTTGCCATGCATTCAAATATTTCTTTATTTAGGCTTCTTTTCATCTTTAGAGAAGAACTTAATAACCGCTTAATAAATCAAGCAAAATTTTAGTAGACTCAGACATCGATGCACTTGTCATGCTGTCACTCTCAAAGTATTAATCGGACTAATTAAAAATTTAGAATGCGTTACATAAAGAAACATAGCTATACGTGTACACATGTCTCAACTTGTTCCACGGAGCTCTTTACCCTTATAGGTAGATAAATTATTGAACGCCCCTCGTGAATAATAAATGAAGACATTAAACGAGGTCAGTGCACTCGCAAATTAAAAATATTATTGATATGATAGGGCTAATATATACAGCAATTGAATTGTATTGATATGATAGGGCTAATATATACAGCAATTGATTTTTAAATAATTCGGTCCAGAAACTGAAAAGTCCTAAATCGTGTCCATTTTTTCCAAATGCTCCAAGGGTTTTCTTATTCTCTGACCACAGGGACTATCAGAGATACGTTTTTTAAACATTCAGTTCAGTAACTGAGAAATTCATAAATAGGATAGTAGTCACTTCACAAGTGACAATGAAGTGTATTCAATAAACGGAATATTTAACAATAGATAAATATAAAGTACACTTACACAAATCATGAGCCTGGCTTGAAATATCACGCCGCACCTCTGCTCTATTTCTATCACCGAGTTCTAAGCTAATTTAATGTTAAGCTTATTTCAATGTTGTTTAACATAATACTAGAGTAAAATATTTTAACTAATATTGACTATATGTGCAGCCCCCGACACAAGACGATCCCTTCCCCTTTGTAGCACCAATGGCTGCGCAAAGACATTTAAACATAATAGATTTGATCACTACCCACTGCTGGCGCTTAGAAGGGAAAGGAGTCGTCTTGCGCCAGGGCCTTTAACATACACCCTTTTGTTTTTCAAAATGTATACACTGGATGAATTGATAACCAGCGGAAAGGCCAAGTTTGTAAGCTTATTGGGTTCATATTTTTTTTATTTTCTTTTGATTCATTGCTCTAATATTTTTGGAATAAATTATAAACATGGTGTGAAAAAACACCTGGCTGGTTGGCATGGTTTTCGTAGCATCCCTGTAAGTTCGAAAGCCCATGGGCTTCTGAACCCATAGGTGGTGTTGGGCTTGAACAGTAGGTAGTTAGATGATGCAAATTTCCTCTATTTACTGTCTGAGTCGCACTCGGTATCTTACCAGAAAAGTTGCATTTTTTTGTCTATTTTCAGATATTACATGTGATTTTGAGCCAATAATCTCTACCATTAAATAATAATGTTAAGATGTTAATATTATAGTGGTTGTGTTGACAGATGAAGGCGTGTGCTGGAACATACACGCTGGCAGAGATCCTTAGCCACGTCACACGCACTAAGGTGGGGCTCATATGCAACGTTCTGACGTCGCTGTGCCTATTTAAGACACTTCCGTTACCGTTTTTGATGTACAGCGTACCTACAGCGGACGCGGTTTACCTTTATCTATAAGTCGTTTTGTAATTAAAATGTTCATAAATCTTACCAAATCAAACACTATGCGCATTGTCTGCTTTGTGGACATGTTGCATCCTCCTCATAACGGAGCCTGTCTTTTTATTTGAAACAGAGAAGGTCCCAGAGCGCAATAGCAAGGTTTTGTTCCGTGCCCGCGAATGAGTTAGTCCCGCCGGGAAGGGCCACCTTAATAAGTCTCTTGCGATGCGCAGCAATCAATACACATACAAAACAGTTACTATGGGGCTGGCATAGTCAAACATGGCTAAAGCCCCAATCAAAAAATAGAAAAAAAAGAGAAAAAAATTAATCAAGCTTATTAATGAAAACAAGCTTATGAATGAAAATACAAAATAAATTAATTAATTGAATGTTTTTGGTAAAGCTTTTTTTCAATGAAAATCAACTGTATTTGGTCATTGTAAAAGGATTCATAGCACTCATCACAAACTAACAGGTGGAGGAGGAGGGCGGCGGGCGGGTGCTGCCGGGTGGAGTGTGCCGGCCGTGCGTGCAGGCCTGCGTGGAGGCCTACATCTTCATGCGGACGTATGAGCTCAACGCCTCCTCGCTAGGTATCTGATTAACTTTTTCAATTGCACATTTCGAACAATTTTAACAGTATATTTCAATGATTTCACGACATTTAGTTCAAATAATCGCAAAAACTGCTCAACGAACCGAAAGCAAAGATATTGTACAAAGTTGCAAAGGATTTGTAAGAAACGGCTTACTCACGGTGTGTCGATGATGTTTCACGATGTTTCGGACCAAGCGTTTGGTCCATCAGGCGAGCTCCCGTGCCGGCCGTTTCTTGCGAACCCTAATATAAGTGTTAACCACCCACAATAAACAATCTCAAATCATATATTTCAAAAGATTTTTTAATAATGTAACTAGACATGGATAGCTAATACCAAACCGACCGTCTCAATATTTGCCTAACACACCACATGGGAACTAGGTGCCGTGCCAGGACCATCCTTATATTGCTTGGCCTGATTGAACTGGTTGGAAAACATGGAGAATTTTTCATTGCCATTTCGACCAATGCGGTGGTACCAACCTGGGCGGGCTTAACCTTACTATCTAGTACGGGAAAGGGACATTCAGTTTTCCCAACCATCGAATAGCTCACATTCATGACGAAATGCACTTGTCTAACTATAAAAGAGAAAGAAAGGGGGCGGGGATGTGGACCCATGACTTCTGGTATGAAAGGCAAGTCCCCGTGCCTCTGAGCTACGAGCCGTTCAATAAAACCAATATTATTGCCTTCTTCATTTAATCTGTCGTGAATTGGACTCAGTGACTCGGTACGCTTGTTTACCCTATTTCATGAAGGTATTATCCAGCTTTATGGCAAGTCGAACTGTATCCGAAATGTGAGCCGGATTCTCAGGAGTGTTGTGTTGGTGCAGAGAAGTGTGTCGAGCTGCTGTCGTGCCACCTGGACGAGGAACCGCGCGAGGAGCAGGAGCGGCTCATCGTGACGGTGTTGCCGCACCTGCACGACTACAACATGTTCCGCGACCTCAACATACACAATGTGCACTTTGACAGGTCTGTATCGTCCACTATTCTGCTAAACATATAGGTACAAGATAATTATTAGCCACAAGTTGGGAGTGAGATAAGTTCTGTTGTCAATGCCTTAGCTCCTGTGTTATCCACCCGTCAAGCCCAATTGGTGCTACACTATGTATCATGCAGGTGTTTTTTATTAACTGGGACCGTATGAAGGAATCCAAAACCAAGGAGATACAGGAAACTGCCTTAGGAACCTTGTCTATTTTTGTGAAAACAATTTTGACGTAGAACATTTTTGGTCAAGTGTGAGTTGTTCTTAAACATTAGTCATTTTGATATTTTTTTTAATGCGGATCACCTCAGTTTCATGTAAGGAACATTTAAATGTAACGGAAGAAAAATCGCAGCTGCAGTAGTTACTTAATTTTAATACAATGTTTTCCTCATACAATTTGTAAGTTATCTGAAACCTACTTTCATAAAAGTAACGCAACAAATGTTCAATATGGCCTCCCTCTTGCTGTATGCATATACGGGCATGTCCCAGAACAGCTCTAGTGCGTTAGACAAAAATGTGTGGTAAAGTCTATGGACTACCATCTATTTTCCACCAGTGTGATCGCGTTCTTTCTTATTTCCTTGCAACAGATTTTATTTTGTTTCGGCTTAGGTTTATTGCTACTCGGGTTCGTCTGTCACTCCATGTACACACGCAATTGGAAGTACACTGAGCATAGATTAAAGAGGAAGGGATAGATTGCTCACGTCATATCGGTGTTAAGAGTGATAATAAAAATCCACTGGTGCCGTTGCAATTCACATTTCAGCACACATAAAATTCGAACCAATGAATATCCATGATATTTTGTATCGATATATTAATGATGTATTGATAAAAGTAATGATTTATTGATTATGGTGCTAGTGAGAAATGTCATAGTACCAGCGAAAATAAGCAGTTTTTTGGCGAGGTTTGTACTTATGTACAAATTTAATCTATGATAGTAGGGATGTGAGTCGGAGTAGAATTGTTAATTCCAGCAAGCTTTGAACATATCGAGGATAGATTGAGTGTATTTAAGGGCACAACGAAGACGATGAAAATGATGCAGTCGACGATTTAGCTAAAAGGGGCTCAAGTACTATAGCCATTCTCAGGCGGCAAGCACTCGAAGATCTTGGCTACATCATTTCATATTCGAAGAGCGCGTTGGTGGGCCAACCGTTGAGACTGTAGGCAGTCTAGGGCGACTCTACCTACCCTAAACAAGGGACTGGCCCACAAATTTTTAAGGCTGGATAGGATTTACACTGAGAAGTTTTGGGTTTGATGACGGGTCACTGTTTACTAAACAAACACATGCATAGATGCTTGGAATCGCACATAGATAAACAAGACCACTGAACATGCGCTTCTGCAGTGCAACATGCCCAGCTAACGACGGAGGGAGCTGCTGCTTTTGCCCACATAGTTCCGCAGGTCTGCAACTCGAGCCACCTCGTCTACTACGGGCTGGCTAGGGTAGCACGAGTTAAAGGGTGTTGTACAAAGGACCACACAACGTGGGACCAAGTGCTGGCAGCGACCACCCCAGAACGACAACCATAGAGGAGGCTTCGGAGCTTCATTCAAAATAACCTCGAACGATGGTGTGCTCAGTGTAGTGACATTTGTGTTTTTGGCAGGCCGGAGCCGCTGGTGCAGGAGCTGTGCTGGGCGAAGCTGCTGCGGCCGCAGCGCGCGCCGGCGGAGTGCAGCATGTGCGAGCGCTCCTTCACCACGCGCCTGCTGCTGCGTCAGCACGAGGCGCAGCACCCGCCAGACGCCAAGCACATCTGTCGCCTCTGCGGGAACGGGTAATGTGCACATTGTGTCTGCACCTGGGGTCTTAACGACCGCCAGTAATTTAATTAAATCATGGACAGTGCTTCCTAATGGGCCTTAATCCTGGAAGTTTTAACAAAATCCGATAGAGATATTACAAATAATTACTTCGAAAATTGTTAACAAAAACCTCTAATTATAAGAGCCATCCCTAATTGAAAAACCAGTTTCACTCGTCTCGCATGAGCTCTAATTATTGCGCTAATGCACAACAATCCCCACATTGCACTGTCATTGTGTGTATTGATCTTAAAGCGTGGAGTGCACAATCTCTGGTTAGTGATCATTTTAAAATTGAAATATGTCCGTCCTTGTTTTTCGCCTGAAGAAGAGAGATCTATTCTAACCATAACTATAATACTAACCAGGGATTGTGCACTTCAGCCTAAGAAGATGCCATCTCTTACGATTAAATGAAGCATCAAGTTTGATAGGATGTGAGTAACATCATGATTTTCATATCAGGGTACAGTTGAGCCATCTATGTATATTAATATGAAAAGTGCGACTCAATACTGTTACATAATAATATTCAAATTCATTCTAGGAAAACCTCCTAGTTGGTTTCTTGAGGGGTCCCTTACTCAAGGTAAAATATTTGAGGAATCACCATAATGTGACATTGTTCTGTGAAGCTTAGACCTTTGGCCAAATGACCACAATTAAAGTACCGCTTGCACGACATTGAAATCATGGAATAGTGTGTCCTTACTGAGTAATTGTGCCCATCTACAGGTACAAGCAGAAGCGTATCCTGACGCGGCACCTGGCAGAGCGGCACGGCTCGGGCTCCGCAGACACTCGGCGGCTGCTCTGTGTGATGTGCGGCAAGACATACACCACGCCCTACAGCCTTTTCTGCCACCAGGTATCTAGTTTACAACCGCTACCTCCATTCTATAGCACCCTTACTGATAAACAATTCTAATTCCACCGCTTTATCTCGGAATATTTATGCAAGGCTTTACGATGTATATAATAGGTCGGGGAAAAAGTCTTTTCGCATTATAGTATGTATGAACTTGTAATAAAATCTCTTTGGCTATACTACTTGTATCTGGCTGGTTTTGGTATCATTGAAAGTTTAAATTTTAAAGAACATAATTCCAAATTCAAATTAGGAAAATGTGTGATTCTCATTTGTTTTTCGTACTGTCAAAATGAGTGAATCTAATGAAGAAATTCGATACATTTTAAAATTTTACTACAAAAAAGGTAAAAATGCAACGCAAGCCGCGAAAAAAATTTGCGATGTTTATGGACCTAGTGCAGTGTCTGTGAGAGTAGCACAAATTTGGTTTAAGCGTTTTCAATCCGGAAATTTTGATGTCAAAGATGCACGTCGCTCTGGTCGCCCTATTACGGATAAAATGGATGCCATTTTTGAAAAAGTGGAGCAAGATCGGCATATCAGTAGTTACGACGTAGCTGAAGAACTAGGAATTGACCACAAAACAGTTTTGGCGCATTTGAAAAAAACTGGGTACACAAAAAAGCTCGATATTTGGGTACCTCACGAGCTCACTGAAAGAAACCTAATGAACCGTGTACTCATTTGTGATTCTTTATTACGACGTAATGAAACCGAACCATTTTTGAAGAAGCTGATAACTGGTGATGAAAAGTGGATCACGTACGACAAGAACGTGCGAAAAAGGTCGTGGTCAAAGGCCGGTCAAGCTTCACAGACTGTGGCGAAACCCGGGTTAACTCGCAACAAGGTGATGCTGTGTGTGTGGTGGGATTGGAAGGGCATTATTCATTATGAGCTGTTACCACCAGGCAGGACCATCGATTCTGAACTCTACTGCGAACAACTGATGAGATTAAAGCAAGAAGTTGAGAGAAAGCGGCCGGAATTAATCAACAGAAGGGGTGTGGTTTTTCATCATGATAACGCTAGACCTCACACATCTTTGGCCACTCAGCAAAAACTAAGAGAGTTTGGCTGGGAGGTGTTAATGCATCCGCCGTATAGTCCTGACCTTGCACCTTCAGATTTCCACCTGTTTAGGTCTCTTTAGAATTCTTTAGGCAGTGTCAGGTTAACATCACGAGAGGACTGCCAAAACCACTTGTCGCGGTATATTGATCAGAAGTCCCAATATTTCTATAGCAATGGGATCATGTCCCTACCTACAAGATGGCAAAAAGTTATCGAACAAAATGGTACCTACATACTTTAGTTAAATGTAAATAAACCATATTAAAAAATGTTTTGAATTTTCTTAAAAAATGCGAAGAAACTTTTTCCCCAACCATATCCAAAAGGTGATTTATCAGTAACAACCTCAGAATAGTGAAGAAATAATTATACCTGCATTACACCGAGAATTTTGCTCACTGGCGTATACTTGCATAACAATCTACCTCAGACCACTAGAATACCAGTGCCTAAAATGTTGTTTTCCATATTTGATTGTCAAGACAAATGTCATTGCGGTCATGTTCAAAAGTCCTCAAACGCTCAATTTATCGTTCATGCTTACACTCAGAGTTTTTTTTTACATGTGGTTAAGGACTTTTTGAACACAAATCTGACCACTTCGAGTAAGTTGGCAGTTATTGAATGCGGAGTGAGGTGAATGTATCAAAATGTCAACGGCTGTTTGGTTTGATGTTGCCATTTTTATCTTTTTCTGTCGCTATACTAAGGCCCAACCTAGAGTAAAGGCGTAATAAATCTTCATACATTTTGCAATAATCTATTCCATGGCTAAACAAAGGGTCAGCTTACACAAAAAATTGTAAGTCGTTTTGACAGCTAGGAGTAACTAAGGAATTGCGAAATGTTTATTAGTAAGGCTGTAGGTGTACATTTGTACAATTACTGTAACTGGTATATGTTGTTGATTTTGTCGTTGTATAACCTCAAATTAATGAGATAATAGTGCACCAAATAGGTGCCATGCCAGGAGGACCTTACCTTTTTGCGCACGGCCACACTGAACTGGATGGCAAACACGGATCATTTTTCATTAAGTAAATATATGTATTTCTGTATAATCGACCGTTAAGCAAGGACACATGAATTAAAGAAAGAGGTCTGTAAAAAGAACAACTTTATGAACATACCGCAAGGCTCCAACCGAATGCTTTACCAGCATTACATTCAAATTGAATATATATATTTTTTTATAAATTTAATTGTTTTTTTAACATAATTTTCCATTGCCTTGTTCAATCAACCATATTTTCATCCAATGCCCAACCAATGTACCAACCGCGTGGGCTTAACCCTACCCTCTAGTAGGGGAAGGGGCTCAAGTTTTACATGGGTTCCGAACCATGAAACAGCTCGCATTCGTAACGAAATGCGCTTGTCCAACTCAGAAAGAGGAAGAAAGTGGTCCATGACCGGGGCGAAGATTTGAAACCGTTACCTTTCCTATAAAGACAAGTACTCTAGCCCCTACACCACGAAGCTGTACAATAATTCAAAAAGGTCAGTACGTTAAAACGGCAATTTCATGTCGAAACCCCTATTACATAAAAATATGGATGTTGTTTGCATTGCGCGTGTCAGGCGGTGTTCCACGGTGCGGCGCGCCTGTACTACTGCTCGTGCTGCGCGTACCGCGCGCGCAGCGAGGAGGCGATCCTGCGGCACGTGCGCGCGCGCCACCCGCACGACCCCGACGCGCACTACAGCGTGCTCGAGCCCAATGAGGAGCTGCGCGCGCAGCTCGACGCCGCGAGCGAGTGGGGCGCGCCCGCGGACGCCTCCGGGGATGATGCGGACGCCGACGCCGAGGTGAGACCATAACCCCCATAAGTCTTCGGTTTGTCTTGCCACCACTACATATTGCTTTGGTACTGTTGCGGTCACGCAAGTCGGCGAAGCACGCACACAAGCTAGCTGTACACTGCTACAAAAGAGGCGCGGCCGCCTTGCCACCTCAGTCCATTACAGCCCATCTAGCCGTAACTACTTGTGAGAACGCCTATACGAAAATATGTCCACGAAATATAAAGTTTTACTGCATGAACGAACCTACGTCATTGAGTGGGCCTGCCTAGCTTCCCGTAGGCAGTGAACGCTCACAGTACTCTTAATGGTAAATTCCATGTGGCCGATGTCCACTCCCTATTTTCCAGATAGGTATCGGAGCTTTAATGCACACGTAACACAATGGCAGCCCGACTTCTTTAACGTTGACTTGAACGCGGACAGGAGCAGGGCGAGGAGGCGCCGGCGACGACGGAGGCGGCGGAGCGGGCGGCGGCGCGGCGCGCGGGCGGCGGGGGGGGCGCGGGCGGCGCGACGCACGCGTGCCACGTGTGCGGGCGGAGGTTCCCGCGCGCGGCCGCGCTGCGCCGACACGTGGACCGCGAGCACCGGCGCATGGAGTGCGAGCGGTGCCGCAAGGTGTTCCGAATACGCAGCCGCTACGAGCGGCACCTGCGGCTGCACATCACCAACCCCGACCTCAAGGTGCGTCCTACCCATCACGTCACATCACGACACGTTTTCATTAGAAACAGGTACCGTTTCGGAACCTTTCCTTCTGCAGCCGTGCAGAACAAAATGGAAAAGTGCATCAACCGTTTTTGCCATTGAACATTGTAAAAAAAATTAAAAAGTAACACTGTTATTAAATTTAATGATATTTGTTTGTAATGAGTTTTACTGCCGTGCATTTAACAAAATTCTTGGGTAGTTCATCTACCAATTCTGCAACCCTTAACTGAAAATTCTACAGGCCTCCTACTAACAAAGGCATTAAGATTCTACATACTTTATTTTGCTTCACTCACTGTCACTTGTTATAATCATTGAAAACAAGCTTCAGCATGAGAAGGTATATTTAACTTTTTACTGTTGTGCCTTGGAAGCAGTTTTGCATTGAGCGCAATGTTAACCTAAGTTAAGTTAAGCATCTAGTGAAATATTTTGCTTGAATATTATCTAGGAGAATTACATTTGAGATTTTGCGAAAAGACTTTCGAGATATTTAAGGGGCTGTTTGCGTCAAAGTAGATGGCATCACGGTCGTTCTCAGCTATTTCTGCTCCTTAAAATTATGAAGTTACAAACTATAAGTGTAGTGGCGAGCACATTAGCGGTTCTGTATTTAATCTTATAAAATAAAAAAATTGAAACTCAAATTTATGATATTATTCTAAAGATGTGTGCAAAAAGTTGCCATTTACGCTATGTTGCGCTATGCCTCAGAATAAACTCACAAATGCCCACATTTTTGATACCATGTTTTACAGCGATAATGGGGAGTTATAGCACAACGACGACTTCCTTTTTTTTTACTTTCGTGATAAAAAAGTCATATAAAACTGTGAATAGTGTACAGTGTCGCCGCATGCGCAGGTGTTCAAGTGCGAGTACTGCGACTACTCGGCACGGCAGCGGCGGCACCTAGTGCAGCACACGACACGCCGCCACACCAACATCCGGCCGTTCTCGTGCCCCGTCTGCGGCAAGGGCTTCGTGAAGCAGAACGAGGTGCGCCTGCACATGGTGGTGCACACGCGCGAGCGCCCCGAGCGCTGCGATCTCTGTGACAAGCGTTTCGTCAACAAGGTACACTGTCTACCCCGTTCTATTGCCGTTTTGTCTCGATGCGCAATGACTATGTCGTTTAACTGTGATTTTTTTTTATGCATCCCGATATGGGTGGCTAATTCCACACAACTACCGTTATGACATTAGCCCTATACACCACATTCCCGAAGGAATTAGGTACCATGCCAAGACCTTGGAAGCTCTATTGGAATCTCCGCCATAATTAGATGAAACCTAGGTGCTTTATGGTGGTCTAGGTTTATTCGATGTTGATGATTCTTCACTCCTCTCTCGGAGAGCTGAGTTTCAGATCACTTATAAAGTGTTCGTACCAATCTGGAGTTTGACATTGGTTTTTCTTGAATATTTAAATTATAAATTTTCTAAAGCACTTTGCATTCTCCAGTCCATTCTCTTCTGTTCCAAATGAATATTTAATTATTTATTTTGGCTTTTAGCTCTTGACTCTCAGGTCAACATGGTCAACTACACCTATTGGTAAATTACACCTTTTGTCGGTTGACATGCTTGCTCGTTCTTGACTTACATTACATAAAGGGATTAAAGGAAATTCCTGTATACTGTCATTTTTATCTTGTATATCTATATCTTATACTATGTTAATAATAATCATTTTACACTATTTGACAAAGCCTATTTACAGCTGCCACTATTGTTTCCTTGAATGTAACCTATTTTTAATCATTGACAAAGCCTATTTACAGTTGACGATGTTAAAATGTTAGTCTACAAATGAGTCGATCTCTTTCCATTGGACAATCTAATCATTAACCTTTGGAGCGCGAACGACGCAGCATCGGCGTCCTGTACCGCGCTCCCGAATCGAATAAAAATCTATATCTAAGACACTTGTCAAGGTATCTTAAAAATAATAACTGTTCCATGTAGCTAGATAGTGCCTCCATTTATTTACGTTACTTTTGTAGTAGTTTGGTTCAAATATAAAATAATAAAAATCATATAACATTGACTTTAGATTTTTTTTAAATATTTTGTGATGTTACTCGAGGTTTAGGGTAAAAAAGATAAAGTTATGAAACAAATTTGTTTTTTATTTCGTAGTTTATGATAGCTGCTATAACATTGTGTCAAAAACTAATGACCCCGCCATACAAAAAATAATAATAATTTAGTTCCAAACATCGCGAACACAAGCGACACTTATTGTTTTTCAAAATAATATTTTAGAATTTATTATAAATTATTTACGATATTATCTCAGTTGAATTTATTTTTAATTTATTGAATAATGATGGAAGAATATTTACATAAAATTTTTGTAAAGAAAAAGTTTACATAACATTTTCAGTAAAGGAAAACCCCGAAAAATCTCTCTACATTACTAACAGTCTAATTAGAATCTAATCTAATTAGAATCGAGTTAGATTTTATATCATCATAAACTGTTATATATACACAATTTTTTTGTGTAAGATAATGTTATAATATGTAATCAAAAACATTTTATTTTGAACATTCAAATTCGGCTATAAAATTGCACTCAGCGCACTCATACATGCAAACGCTCCACTTGAACACACGTCGGTGAGCGCGCGCTCTATCTATAGATAGGTGGGCGCGCGCGTTCTATCTATATAGGTAGGCACTTACTCAGCGTGACGAGGTCGAAACTTGTTGCTGGAGTAGAAGCAGGCTTCCGTGACACGAAGCATTGGTGACATGGTCTTTGAAATAAAACACGTAAATATAAGTTCATAGAAATATAGCAGCACAAGTATATTTTTTAACATTTTGTAAAAGTGAAACCTAAAATGAATAGAAATTCGAATTAGCGACGGATGGTCAAAAAAAAACACCTAATGATTATATCTGAAGTAGAGTTTGTGCGTTGTCTGTCCGTCCGTCTGTCAGACACCTCCTCCTATTATTGAAGTTACAAAATTTACAATGTATGACGAAAACAAGTTTTGACATGACAGGTAGGTAGATCAGGTCGGGCCATCTAGTTTGAGGGGTCGCATGATGAGTCTAAGACCAGAGTTTCCCAAGATATGACGAAAAAAATGTTTTGAAGTTGTTTGACATGCATGGCAAGTGCTCCCGTGCATGTCGCAAGTATATTTTAGGCATCTTTCGTGTCCACACACCACCCGTTAGCATGAGAACAGGTGCGACATGCACGGCAGAATTCGGCGAAATGTAATACAGCATGCACGGCAATTGACCCAGTGTGACTAGTAACCAAAAACCGGCCAAGTGCGAGCCGGACTCGCACACGAAGGGTTCCGTACCATCGTAAAAGATTTAACATAACAAAATCACGATTTTTGTATGGGAGCCCCCTTTAATTTAAATTATTTTTCAATTTTACCTATTTGTTGTTATAGCGGCAAAATAAATACGCACTCTGTGAAAATTTCAGCTGTCTATCTGTTACGGTTACTGAGATACAGCCATGTGACAGACGGACGGACAGACGGACGGACGGACGGACAGCGGAGGATTAGTAATAGGGTTCCGTTTTCACCCTTTGGGTACGGAACCCTAACAAGAATACTATGTAACAGAAACAAATAGTACATATTTTTAATTCTATTCTATTACCAGATGCGTCTTGCCCTATGGAAATGTATGCAGATGATGCAATGGGATTACTTATTAGATATACCGAACGATTTCAAAGCAACAAAATTTGGTATTATAACTCCACGCTCACGAAGTTCCTGAGATCTCGACAAATGAATTGAATCACACTTGACCAACGGCCAGCGGGCGGCCGAGCGGCCGAGCGGCCGACACCAATACACTCACAATGTTTATACTACAAAATATGATTTTCTAGATTTTCGGTCTTTTTTCCATTTTTATGTAAGAAAACATATCAAGTGTGATACATCACCGGATTCTACACAAAATTTGCCACAATCCGGACTAATTACATTCAAGCAAACGTAATTTTTTGTAAACAAATTTTGTAAACAAATGTAATAAATCTTTGAAATCTGAACATGCCAAAAAACATTTGATTTTTTTGCTGCCTACAGAAATTGCAAAAACCTATAACCACTGCATTGATAGATAGCTGAATATATTACAATTTCATTGATATAAAAAAAATTACAATACTTACGTAATATTTTCGTCAATCATCCTTTTCAGCCGGCACAGAACCACACGCGCAAACGTATCTCGGTCGACTGGCCAGCGAGACGAGCCGCGCGGATTTAAAAAAAATATTTTGTTTTACGAAGTTGCAGCTATTGGGTCGCGGTTTAGCCAATCAAAAGCGTCCTACACTCCTCAATCCATTTGAAAAAGCCAATCATAGACCAGTAAATCTATGCCCACACAAAAAATCGCCAATCAGCGCAGATAGCGGGAGCGCGGCAGAGGACGCCTATGCGGCGTCGTTCGCGCTTTACGGGTTAATGTATTCTTTTTTTATCTGACTATTTATGACAAGGCCTCTTTACATCTGATGATGAAAGTAAAACTTTATAATAATAGACATGTTTATATGATCTGAGATGTTTATTGCATATTTATATATGTTCAGCCTCAATGGCCCAGTGACGTAAGTTAAGCAACGCTGGGTCCGGTCTGGTCTTGGATGGGTGACCACTCGACCGTTAAGAGAGGCTGGCCGTGGTTCGGATTCCACGTTAAACTGTAGGTCCCCTTCCTTACTTACTAGGTGGTAGGGTTCATCCCGCCCGGGTTGGTACCATAGCATTGGATGAACGATGGTCGAAGCGGCAATGAAAATTGTCCGTGTTTTCCGTCCAGTTCAATGTAGCCGTGCAATATAAGGAAGGTCCTGGCATGGCACCTAGTTCCCATGTGGTGTATTGGGCTAATACCATGACAGAAGGTGTGGTACTAGCCATCCATGTCCAGTCTCATAAAAAAAAAAAAATGTATGTTACTTCTTGCAACCATCTGACGTATCCGAGTGTATGTAATGTACCTATAGGATGAATAAAAATAAATGAAATTAAAAAGAAAAGAAGGTGTTTACTTGACATTTGTGGATATTTAATTGTTTTTTTTTTGTATTGTTTATTCATCATCCATAGACAGTACACTGCACTCGGATTTGTCATATTTTAGCATTGGCCAGTTCAGCAAAACAAAACACAGCGAAGAAGAACTGGAAAGAAACTCTGCTGTTTTTTTTTTCAACGTCCACTTAGTCTAAGTTTACAAAAGTGTTTGTCAATTATTTTAACAGAAACATAGGTAAAACACTAAATTCACATGAATACACAAAAATTTACAATCCATGCCGTATGCAACAGTTCATGACAAATATCATTTTATTTGCAAAGACAATCCCCTCCAACTAATATGTTGCCAATTGGAGCAGGCCAGTCCCCACAAACAGCACCCGTTCACGAGCATCACGCCGGGCACAGCCATTACCTCTTTCAACCATATTTTAGGGAAAGAGATAACCTGAGCCAAGCGTCACCGTAAGCAAGGACTTTTAAGCGATGCACTGCTCCAGTGGCAACACAACACTGTGAAACACTTGCACATTAGGTTTTAATACTATGAGTTTTGTCATAAACTACTACTGTCAGCTGATCACATAGTTACATATCCCTTTAAATGCTACCACCTAATGGATATCACTTGGCCGTTATCTCATTATTTGGAGGTTAGTAAACAAAATCTATATTATTATTATTATTGATAGTATACACTAGCAGCTTTAAGCTGATACGTTTAAATTTTGATGTTTTGATTTTACTTCTACTATACTTATTGTGTTTTTAGCTAAGTTTAGTACTATCAAGGTGTTTGTCTAACTGGTTTTTAAATCAATTTACCGTGGTAGCACTAATCACTTCTTGAGGCAATTTATTGCCTGAGTCCACTACTCTGTTCGAAAGAAAGTACTTCCTTGAGTTTGAATTAAACTTGGTTTGATTAAGCTTTAGCGAATAATGAACAATTTGATAATTATAGTAGAAAAGTATTGTAATCAGATTCTGAAAATAATCAGAAAGACATTACTTACAGACACTACACTTGTTGACAATTGAATTGTGTCCCGGCAGGCGGCGCTGTTGTATCACACGCGGCTGCACACGGGCGAGCGGCCGTACGCGTGCGCACAGTGCGATGAGCGCTTTCTGAGTGCGTCGCGGCGCGGCGCGCACGTGCGCAGCAAGCATGGCCCGCGCCCGCAGTGCAACCTCTGCAGCTCCACTTACACCAACAACCAGGTGCGTCCCGCGACTTCGCCGCAGTGGTGGCATTGACACATGTGTTTACACGCTCCTCGGCGTGTATACGGGTCACTAACCAAACCTAACCTAATGAATTGCAGTGATGATTGCAATCCAGTGGTTTGTATCTGCGGCGTGGATCTGTCAATAGCTTTTGACAAAAATCCATTCCCTTAAATAATATGAAAATGGAATCAATGCATGCAGTAATTACACAGCAATCTACTGTGTTAGATGTCATTTAATCTTACCATCGCTCTCAAGCGTTGACTCAAAGGTGACTTGCTACTCTTTATTTGTCAGTGCTTCACAGGCATGCCACAAGGCTCTGTCGTTGGACCCGTTCTAATCTTTATTCACTGCTGATTTCCCAACAAACCGAAAGCGTTCTGACAGCAACAGTCGCCGATTATGTGGCTCTGCAAGCAACGAAAGCCCTGCTAGCACCTCTCAAAAACTCCAAAATTAGCTAACCCCTGTTTTCACCACCTCCAGTTACCTGAAATCCGATAGTTAACTTTCGGCTACATGCAATATTTGTATGATGTAACTGAAAGATAACTTTGGGATTTTTGTAGCTGGAGGTGGTGGAACCGGGCGTAAGTCTGGTTAAGCAATGGCTGAAGAACTGGAAAATCAAAGCGAGTGTTCATAAGTCAACTCACATGACGTAATAATACAGAAGTAGTATGTAACAGTATGTAAGTAGTAAGTACAGAAATAATATACTATAGAACGCCACGTAGTTTCTTCGCAGAGGTTCCATTCTGCATCTAGACAACAACCTGCTCATTTAAAAGGCCATCCTCAAACCTATCTGGACATATGGTATCTGGACATCTGGTACAGAAATAATATACTATAGAACAATCACGTAGTTTCTTGGCAGAGTTTCCATTCTGCATCTAGAGAACAACCTGCTCATTTAAAAGGCCATCCTCAAACCTATCTTGACATAGTTATGGGGTAACCGAAACATTGAAATTCTGCAATGATTTAAAAATAACGTGCTCAAGCAGATAAACAACACTCCCTGGTTCACTTGGATTAGTGAAGTACACAAACATCTAGAGATTCGTATGGTATAGTAAAAAATGAAACCAGACTCAATAGCCATGCCAATGTACTTGCATGAAACCTGCTAATCCCAGGGCACAATCAACAACGACTATATGACATATTGGATCTTGACAATCAATTCTGAGTGATCAAAGTATGGAGGAAACTATAATGTTGTATTGACCTACAATAACACGAACACTCTACAGATCTAATTATAGTCCATACACTGATCGCAGATTAAACTACCGAAAAAGAAGTGTGCCTTCATGGCCGAATCTGAAACTATAAGAAATAGCGAAAACAACTGAAAGGATTAATGGGGCCGATTTTGATAAAAACTAAAACTGCAAAATTAGATTTTTGAAAAATATTTATTCTGGCCTGCCTCTTGCCATATTTGCCCTAACTTACGCCCTTAGCTATAAAGCCCAATAAGGCAGTTTTCACTCCAAAATCTCTGTCAATATCGGCCTTCCTCCTTTGGCACCAAAAACTCGGTCGACATCGACGGAACGGAAGCCAGAGGTTAAGATCTGTGTTGATGTGTTGCAGGTGCTACAGAAGCACATCCGCAACGTGCACATGAAGCAGGCGGGTGCGGGTGCAGGTGTGGGGGCGGGGAGCGAGGTGCGCACGCGCAGGCTCGCCCGCAAGCCGCCCCCCACCAGCCCACTCTACGAGCAGCCCTGGCCCGAATAGGGCTCCGCTTAGCCCGGTACTGGCCACCTCCGCGACCACTAACGAAGTGTGCACTTTACTTCTCTTCTGTATTTCTGAGATCTCCAAAAAATTCTGAAGGAATTGGTGAATAATTTTACATTAATACCTAGTGATGGGGTAATTGTAAGTGAAAAAATACGAATATATTGAAAATATTCCAATCCATTCATTAGCGCCAAACAAACAAAAAACAATCTAATTTAATTACGTGCAGCGCACAGGTGTTTACCCGACTGCCTGCCCCGGACATTGATTCGATTGATTGATTGTTTTAATTAATTATTGCTCATATTTGCATCAAAAACGGTAACAAAGACAGCTCTACCTTCAGCTCTCCAGCGTTGATTGTCGATAAGATTATTTCCATTAGCCGAACTCTTACGATAGTAGACAGTTCAACAAATTTAACTACATCGATGATAATTATATTTTATCACACTGACTGAAATCATAGCCAAATATTACTCGTCCATCACGTTCGTTACATCTTCGGGGAATGCATGCGACCTACAGCAACCGTAACCGAGTCGGTGCAAACCAGTTTGGAACACAGCAGCAATATATCGGTGAGAGGTTCGCATGTATAGACAGCACACCCTAGAGCAGTGGTTCTTACCCTTTTAGTGATGACGGACCATTTGACAAATGTTTGTCATGCCATGGAATCCGAACTGTTGGAGCTAATGTAAATCTAATTGAATAAAGTGTTATTCTATTGATGCATAAAACATACATGCATTTAGGTTTTTTTTACGAACATGTTACTTTACAGAGCTAAATACCTATATTCGTTTACGACGACGTGTTTTACAGTATACTATTACAAACCGAACCATATTGAATATTTTTTAATGTCTTTGAGGACCACTTTGCTTCCAGGGACCACCCGTGGTCTGCGGATCACTGGTTAGAAACCACTGCCCTAGAGTGACCGCTTGTATGTATCTTTTATTATTTTATTGTTCATTCATCATCCATAGACAGTGCAAACGGCATCATCATAGATGCCACACATCGGACTTTGACCCACATACGTTTTCCAAATGTCAATTTGCAAATGTCAATGCCTACTGTGGCGCCGAGTGTGATGCGCTCCATACACTGCACTCGGATTTGTCAGATTTTATCCTTAGCCAGTTTAACAATCACAGCGAAGAAGAAACGGCAAGAAACGTCTCTAGACTTTTTTGTCAACATTTACTTATTCTTAGTTTACAAAAGCTGTTGCCACTGCTTACAGATATTCACAGGTAAAAACACTAAATGATATGAATTGACGAGAATCAACAAGTCATGTCATAGGCATGACTTCTGCCACTGGTTGGATATTTACTTGTGTGTCTTCAAAGTTTAATTGTGTTTTATAATGTGTATAATCATGGTATAATATTTGAAAATAATTAGTTTAGACATGAATCTGAAGCAGGATTTGAACCTGCGACCTTTGCATTACATCTCCGCTGTTCTAACTGATCTAATTACAATGTTTGTAAATTTATTGGAAAAATGGTAATTTTAAGAACACACAAATATGAAATGTGATTCGTTTTTGTAATTTGTGCCTATATGTACATATTATGTGAAATTTGTAGACTTTTATGTGAGTGCAACCTGCAAATTATGAGATAAATACGGAACTACATAGATATAAAACTTTAATTTCTATACAGTCGAGTGCTACATTAAATGCGGTGATAATGGTAAAGCTAATTGTAAATTGAGTATATTAATGTATTTATTTTTATTAAATGCAATTGTCTACCAGCTAAATCGGAAAAATTATTACTCCGATTATAATTTTGATTTGTGATGATGAAAGTGTGAGAATCCATTTTGTGATGCTCAGCACTGCAAAGGCTGAATTTCAGAACACCGCTGTTCCGATGAACATGCACCATGATTACTGGACAATTCTGTAATTCTGACTGGCATGCAGAAGAGGGGTTGGCATTACCAGCGAGTTATGTAAGAGCTGGTGCAAGAAATAACGGTTTTCACTCTTGACTGCCGCCTTGAGATAGGTACAAATCGGGGCACCATCTGAGCATTTCACAGCTCAACCAACCTCCAAATTGTACACCACAGATCAGTGGCATGTGGTAAAATTATTTTTGTAAATAAAAATGTGTTACAAATGAAACGGGAAGTTTTTATATCATCCCTGCAAATCTAATAGTAACAGGTGTTGGTCTGAAGTGGTGTCGCGCGGGCTGATTTCGCACGATAGAAATGATTGCAGTCACTTATCATTAAAAAATCACCTTTAGTTACCAAACTGCATAGCAATATAACATTCCTTTTTTTCTGTCTGGTTGTTGATTTAGTGTACACAGTGTTACACATCTTATAGATCAACATAGATAGTTTAGATGTCATCACACCTACTCTCATAATGCCCAATACACTGCGTTTCTGCATTCCATGAATAGAAAGAGGAAGAGGAACTACAGTTTTACATGGATGCTGAACCATGGAACATGGGCAAGGCAAGTCCCCGCGCTCTTGAGCTATACAAACTAACTCGCATGATACCCGTGACTCATTCACTTAGCATTAAAAATTGAACCTTAATTTTTGTCACGTTTGTCAGTTCGTGCTGTGGGTTTCGGTACATAAAAATAATACTAACTGGCCCACGGCACTTCTTCTGGTGCATGTAGTAACAGTCGACTAAGGGATCCAGCGTGTGGTAGACCGAAAGATCGACTGGGTCCGTCAACACACTCGGTGATAAGTCACGCTGTCCAGTAGTCCGCTGTGCTCCGGCGTGCATCCCGTGGACCCAGCATGCAAGGGGGATTCGGGGCGAAGAGAAGTGCTCTAGTGATTTTAAAGCTGAATCACTGCCTGGGAGTAAGGGTTTATTTATTTAATAAATAAATAAATAAAAAAACATGACAGGCAAGAAAAGGAAAAAAATATTCAGCGGTGCACACCTTTCACCCAGATGTTGCGAATAAACGGGGGCTGCACGCCAACCTGAATGCCGTGCACCTGCACGTAGAGCAGAGCAAGCCGGCCATGCATTTCCTTTTATATTATATTATTATATTATTATTGATAGGCTAGCAGCTTTAAGCTGATGCGTCTATATCACAACACTTATTTATTTATTTATTATAATTTTTATTTTATATGATTGTCCAATTTATTTTTGAAGGAATTTACGGAGACAGCGTTTACAACTTCACTGGGAAGACTGTTCCTTACGGAGACAAAAATATCATGACCTGCTGATACCTCATACTTGCACTATCCCGGCTTTACTCTGGAAGAATCCTGTGTGCCTGTTCGTCAGGTCTGATATTGGTTCTCGCCATATACAATGTCTAGAGGACGCCGAACACTCCGTACTTTCGGGTACAAGGGGCCGGACACCCGGTTGTACGCATGCCTGTACAGACCCCATAATGAAGACAGGGAGGCTACTTGACTTCTTGATTACCTGAGCAAAGCGGCAGACGTTGCACAGGCAAGGTTCTCCTCTGCAGAGTTGGTCTTCCTGGGAGACTAAAACGCGCATCATGCATCGTGGCTAGGCCCTGATAAGATTTATTCCTACGCAGACGACAGCACGGTGCTAGCGAGGTACACCAAATACCGGATCGCAAGCCGGACTGAAATAGAGGAGGATAGGCGGCGCCCCGTTGTTGGACTCGAAGAGACCTTGGAAAAAGTTTCCGGGTGGGGTCTCCAGAACCTCGTTGAGTTTAACGCGAGCAAAACTCAGACGTGCATGTTCAGTGCGAAGCGGACCCCGTTCAGTGCAGCATCGACATTCCCGGGAACAACTCTACTTATTGACGAGCATATAGGGATTTTTGGTGTCGAGATGACGCATAAACTTAATTTCGGACGCCATATCGAGGATAAAGCCAAGCCGCCTCGAAAAAATTGGGAGTTCTCAACAGGGTGCGTCAGTATTTCATGCCAGACCAAAAACTGCTCCTTTACAAGGCGAATATAAGGTCTTGCGTGGAATACTGCTCGCATTTGTGGGACGGCTCAGCTCAACACCTGCTTGGCTCCCTGGACTCGATACAGCGTCGTGCCACGTGTCTTGTCGACGACCCCAAGGTATCTTTGAATTTAGAGACCCTCCAACTCCGAAGGGATATAGGGTCTCTCTCTGTTTTACCATCTTTACCATGGAGAATGCTCGTCGGAGCTGCATAACGCTGTCCCTCCGTCCCCTTTCTACCATCGCACAATGCAGAACAGGCAGGAGATGCACCTGTTCACTGTCGACATTCCAAAAAAAAGAACCAACCGATCCTTTATCTATAGGGTCGGTAAACTATGGAATGCACGATTTATTTCCCCCAAAGTACAACCTGGGATCGTTCAAGTCTTCAGCCCCTTAAAAGTTCGAACGCTCATGGGCGTTATCGGGCACCTTAAGAAGTCCCAGCGTACGCCATATGCCGCGCTTTACATTAAAAAAAGTTGCTTTGATTTGACCCATATTGACAAGTTTTTTTTTTATGTAACTGGTCATGGATGGCTAATACCAAACTAATGGATGGATAATACAAAACTTGTAAAATAGCATAGAACCCAGCAACCAAAAAAATACCTTTTCCATTTTATTTTTAATAATAAAATAAATACACTGCTATAGTGTTTGATATATCTAAAGTTCCTATTGAAAGGTTTTAAAAATGACAAACTTAAAATTATATGGAATTTATAAAAGTAAATGATTGACATCCTTGTCATTAAAATTTTATGCAATCGAACTGCAAGTTCAAAATCTACATTAACTGGCCTAATAGACACGTGTCCAAGTGTCTGCACCAGGAACCAGACCCGTGCCTACATGCTTGCAGACGTGTCCCAGATGATATATCTTTATCTATATGTCCCTGATAGTATATCTTTCTGAGGAATATCGTGTGCGTGTGACAAACCACTCATGTAGATGACATATTTACCCAATGGTTACCCACTACTGTGCACATCTTTAGTCGGCGTTGACTTTTTCCTCACGTCTCTACCGCAGTAACCTTTTCCGTTGGCTGACTCCGTCGTGTGGAACTTGTTGACGTGTTTCCTTATGGCGCTGGACGAGGTGAAGCTCTTGTGGCAGAAGGGGCACTGCGGGCGGGTTCCGTGCATGATGCGCACGTGGTTGCCGCGGCGCGACGCGCTCAGGAAGCGCTCGCCGCAGTGCTCGCACTGGTAGGGCCGCTCGCCAGTGTGCAGCCGCGTGTGGTACAGCAGCGCCGCCTTGCTCACGAAGCGACCGCCGCAGATCGTGCACTGCTCGGGGCGCTCGCGCGTGTGCGTGATCATGTGCCTCGTGATCTCGTTGTTCCTGTAGAAACGTTTCCCGCACACCAGGCACGGAATGTGACCCATCTTGCTGAAGTGTATTCGAAGCATGTGCGCTTTCAACACGTGTTGACCCTTGCAGGTGACGTTGCACAATTCGCACTTGATTGGCTTCTTCACCTGCTGCTTTTTCGCGCCCGGAGGTCTCGGGAAGCCGTGCTTGCCGACGAGGTGGTTGCGGAGATGCACAACCGTGTGCAGACTCTGACCGCATATATCACAAATGAAGTTGTACTTTCCATCGGCACTCGTCGCCTTGGCCTTATCGAGAGTGGAGAATGGTTTGTGCGTCTGCTCGTGGATCCAAGCACTCTTGCGTCCGAGGAAGCCCTCGTGGCAGAAGCGACACTCCTTGTAGATGTGCAAGTTGCTGGCGTGCTGCGCCACCAGCGCCGGCGAGCTGAACATCTTGTTGCAGACGGAACACGGGTATTTCTTGTCTTCATGCTCGCGGACGATGTGCGAGTGGAGCTTGGCTCCGGTGCGACAGACCCTGTAGCAGCCAGGCGCCAAGCAGGCGAATGTACCGTCCAAAGACTCAAATACGCTTTTATGAAGACTCGAACACACTTGAAGATGCTCTGCAATGGTACTTTTGCTACCAAACCTTTTGCCGCAGTTATCACACTGCAACGGTTTCGGTTTGTTCACAATGAAATCCATCGTGAAATAGTTGATTTTGTTATCAGTAGAATTTTCGGCCGTCATGGATGCGAGCTCTTCGTGTGTTTTTTCGTGACATCTCAAATTCGTTAGTCCGAAAAACCCCTCCTTACACACCGAACACTCCCTGTAGGCGTGAATGGACCTCATGTGTTCCTTCACTAGGAGGGGGGAGCCATATCTCCTGCTGCAAACGGAACACGGATGTTCCTTAGCTTGATGCATGCGCATTATGTGCAGGTTGAGTATGGTTCGCTTGTGGTAGGTCTTGCAGCACCCTTCATGCGGGCAGGTGAAAGTATCGCTCATCGCAGGTGCAACTTCACCAGTACATATTCGTAGATGTCGCTCTGCATTGATGCTGCTATTAAAATTCTTACCACATTTATCACACTGAGCGATGTTAAATGCTTTCCTAAGGGTAGCATTTCCAGAGATCTTACGAACGGACATTTCCTTGTGACAGCTCTTTTTATGAGCCGTCATACTCTTGCCTCCTATGAAGACTTTTTTGCACACACGACACTCCCGGCTCTTGTGCATGTGCCGCATATGTTCCTCGACCAGAAGGGGAGAGCCATACTTCCTGTTGCAGATGGTACACGGGTATTTTTTGTCTTCGTGCATGCGGAAAATGTGCATATCGAGTATGGCCCGTCTGTGATACGTCTTGAAGCAGCCATCATATGGGCACACCAACGTACCATACATCGAGACCTCATTTCTATCTAAATTCATGCACTTTATTAAATGCTTCTTCAAACCTTGCTTGGTCCCAAACGATTTGGCGCAATGATTACACTGCAAGTCGACAGCTTTTTTTCTCTTGAACAGAAATTTTAACCGATCCACTGCGACCTTCGTATCATTGATTTTGTCAGAAGTGTCGATTACAATTTCGTTGTCATCAAGTAATAAAAAAATACTCTTGGTGTCCGGGAGCTGCAGCTCGGAAGACACGTCAGTGGCTGCCGTTTGCACGAGGTGCGCCAGGGAGGCAATAGTGGCGCCGTAGCTGCGACAAAGCTGTTGAAACTTGTAGCTGGCGATGGCTGCGTTAGCGCAGGCGAGACAGAGAGTCGCCGGCAGTGCATTGCTGTCAATCTGAAATAATAAAAATAATTCCAGTTGCTATATCTGGCTTGCAAGAACAGAATACTAGGTCGCAGGGTGCCCAGGGGTTGAAATGAATGGACGCTATCAAGTGTCGCCATAATAGTTTTATACAGAAATAGCAAAAATAATTGATTGAAACATTCACAGACGGGATCGCATAGAAAGGTTTCGTTTTTTTTTTGCAAATTTATATTTTACATCACAGCGAGTAGCGGGCATAGTCGACATTTCTGTGGGTTCGTTATATAGAGCTTGCCTCTTTAGGCAAACACTTGGCGACCCGGTAACTGCACCGGGCATGTGTTAATTAATGTTCTTGGGTTTCAGTTTCGCCAAAGATATTTCAGGTACACAGAGCCTTATGTTCGTCATCTAGATAGAGCCAGAGTCCGAACACCAGTTGGCGTAGTTCATTGTGACTAGAACATCCCACTTCAGATTTGGACCAACTATGGGTTATAAATTCGGAACAATAATTTAAATTAAAAAGCACAGAAAAATCGTATTTAACGCCTAGCAGTGCTATTCAGATTGAGCGGACTAACCCCGTTTTAATGCCGTTATAACTGGTCTCGGACTAGGTACTACTTAATACGAGATTAATGAAAGATAATCTCGGACTATCTAACTTGCGGTTTAGCATTTCATATGGCAATACTGAATAGTTGATGCTTTGTTTGTGCTTTTCTGCACACCATATGCCCTTTACTATTCTCTCCTTACTCTTTGTCATGTTACTGGTCGAGACAGCACTAGTATCTAGTGAAGCTGTCACTAGCAATAAGATGTATTGACAATCAGCTGTTCGAACTTTAATGGCTGCCGTTAGCATGGGCTTAGTCCGGACTGACTTTAATCTGGCTCTCTGAATAACATTTTCCTGACCTTCATAATTGACGTTTTTAACTGACAGCCAGCTGTGAATATAATTGTTTAAGGTGGGCCTTCCTGCTTAACTCCCCATACAAACGTGAAAAGAAGATCATGCCCATATTTCTTATCAGAGATCCAAAATTTTGCTCCAAATAGCTTTATTTGATCGAATTAGATGTCTGATGACCGTTGGCATTGTAAAATTGTGTTTGGTTTCTCTAAGTTATAAAGTCGGAAAGTTCAATTTTTTCGCGCGTTTTATACAATAACTTTGGTGGTGGATTACTCAAAGATACAATAAAAACATCTAAAAAATATTAGTCATCAGACATAGCTTGTCACATAAAAATTTATAATCAATTTGATTTTGTTAGATTTTTGACTACAGCGGTCGTGGTTTACTTTTAGCTATAAGTCGTTTTGTAACATACATTTTCGTCAATCTTACCAAATCAAACACTATGTGCATTGTCTGCTTTGTGGACATGTTGCATCCTCCTCATCACGGAGCCTGTCTTCTTCTTTGAAACAGAGAAGGTCCCAGAGCGCAATAGCACGGTTTTGTCTTAGATGAAAAAGGAATAGATAGGGGACTAAACAAATTTTACGGTCCGTCAAAAGTAAGCTCAGTCAGCCGATATACTCTCAGTCGGTGTCAGACGTCAGTGATGAATTCAGTTGGGCGAGATTTCAAAGTATCAACAAAATGTCGTCTTGTGTTGTTGAAAAATATGGAAATAACGCCATAAAGGACAACAAGAGCAATGGAATCACATTCCACGTATAAGTGCAAGCATATTCAGTATATTTTTAGTTTAGTTGACCTGAAACCTTTTATGTGTTGTAAAGGCGCAAACAGGGTTGGCACAAGCAAACTTAAATTGTCAGTTCGATTTTTATTTTTGTTTACATTTCAGTATTATATATTGAACTAAATTTTATTTTAAAAACAAGTAGGGCTGCCAAAAAACAATAGTCTACGTACTGTTTATTATTTTTTATAATGTCGTTTAGGATGTTTGTATAATATGTCTTAGTTCTGAGGTTGTGATAAAAAGGTACATCCTTGAAAATGGTCAAAATTTTACATGTGACAGACAGCTTGTTTCCATAAAGATTAAAATTCTCAAGTCGTTTCTTGGCTCAAATGTCCTTTTGTCATTGAATGAGTATTCATTCCTTCAACCTGCTATATTTAATCATAGACTCTATCTTCTTAGGGTCTATATTCGAAAAATATGTAAATGTAAAACTTTATCATATACATAAAACCAATCCGGGGATTAAAGCCGCCACAAAAGGACAAAAGCGTAATAAACTGAACCTATTTGAAGGAAATAAAAAAAAATTTAAAAAGAAAGAACTTAGTGGTTTACCAAAATACCATCACACATTTACGGCGAACGGCAATAATCATCAACAGGTTTTACATAACACTGTACTGACTATTACTGTACTGCGTAAGGCATGGGGATGTGATCTCACCTAAGCTCTTCACAAACGCATTGGAAGATGTGTTCAAGACGCTTGAATGGGACAACATGGGTGATGCGGCGGGGACTAAAATAGGCACCAACCTGGACTCAAAGGAAGAGGGGGACCGCTCGCACGGCGAAGGCACCTCCTCCGCTCAGCACCAGCAACGCGCCCAGCACGGCAGACACACGTCACGGGGCTATCCAGGTCGGTTCGGGAACACGGTTCCCGCCAAAATGTCCACAAAAACTTCCAAGGTCACGGACTCGAATGTGAAGCGACCGCCGCGTGAAATAATCTTCGATAACTGTCTCGCGAATGCGCTCGCGATGACTTGGTATGGTGCAATGCGATGGCATATTGCACCTTACGCGGTGGTCCCAAGGATAGTTATAGGAAATCGGTGGCAAGTTGGATGGGATTCCGTGAAATGATCAATTGGTACCCAACATTAACCCCTCACCGAAATCATTATGATGATTTCCAGGCACATGACTGAATAAATAAAATAAATATTAATTACATATGCTGGAAAATTAATGTGAAAGAAGAATAAAAAAGGCAACTCTAGCCACCAAAAGTATGATAAATAAACTTACATACATAACTTAATATAAATAAATATATGCCGAAATCGGTTAGTAGGCATAAGGAAGCGGACACAGTTTATTAACTGGCCGCTGGAGAAATCCCCTCTGTGTTCGGAGGGTTACCACACGAACAGCAGAGTCTGTAGGGCTCTCGTGAGTCTTATGGACTCGGGCGAGAGACCAGTGAAGTGAAGGTTGCTGATCGGATTTTATGAGAACTAAATCTCCAACCTTAAGATTCGGAGGAGATGAGAACCACTTGGCCCTTTGCTGGAGCGTGTGGAGATATTCCTTCGACCACCTTTTCCAAAAGTGCTGTGAGCTCTGCTGGATAAATTGCCAACGTGACAGGTGATGGTGAGGAACCTCAGTCAAGTCGCGCTCCGGTACAGCAACCAGCTGTTGACCAATTAAAAAATGGCCAGCAGTCAATGTGTCAAACTCATTGGGATTGTCTGACAAAGGACATAAAGGCCTCGAATTAAGCACGGCTTCAATTCGACAAAATAAGGTCGTCAATTCCTCAAAAGTTAAGGCCTTATCTCCAATTACGCGTAGGGCATGCCCTTTAGCAGAACGGATTCCTGCTTCAAACAAACCTCCCATACTTGGAGCACTAGGTGGGTTGAAATGCCACTGAATTTGTCTCGAGGTACATCCGTCTGTTATTTCGTCTTGCACTTGTTGTGCTCTTAAGAATTTCGAAACTTCCTTTAAATGTTTATTAGAAGCCGTAAAATTTGTACCGTTGTCCGAATAAAGGGAAGAGCATAAACCACGTCGAGCCACAAATCGGTCTAAAGTAGCTAAAAAACATTCCGCTGACAACGACGAAAGTACTTCTAAGTGTACGGCCTTTGTCGTGAAGCAAACAAATAGGCATAAATACGCCTTTGCAATCTTAGCATTGCGGCGTAGACTTTCTTTTATGAGGAATGGACCTCCAAGATCCACGCCAACGTGGTTAAAAACCTTATCTGGTGTAACCCGGGCCGCCGGTAGTGAGCCCATAGCAGGCTGAACCGACGTCGGTTTGCATTTAAAGCAAGCAGCACACTTCGACAATACCGAACGAATAACGCTACGAGCGCTGACAATCCAATAGGATTGGTTCAAAATGTTTTGAAGAGCGCGCGGGCCAGCATGTAAATACACCTTGTGATAATATTCTATTATCAAAATAGTTAGCCGACATTTTTTTGGCAATAAAAGAGGATGCTTTGCATCATACGGCAGTTCAGATTGTGATAATCTACCCCCCACCCTGAGATAACCACGGGCATCGAGGAATGGGGATAGCTTGCGTAATGAATGCACAGGTTTTCCGGCCGTCAGCAGAGATATCTCTTCACGGAAGTAAACACTCTGCAATAGTTTGAGCAACCGGTCACGAGCATTGTGAAGTTCTACGGTTGTAATCGGACCGCGAGATCTTTTACTGACATCTTTCATGCGACTGTTGTAAAAGAATCGGTAAACAAATGCGATCGTACGCAAGAGCTTATTGAAAGATGAAAATCGTTCAGTTAATAAAAACTCAAAATCAAACAACTCGTCTCGTGTGATTTGAATGGCTAACACAAATGTGTCTGCGTTAGCTCGAAGCTCTGGCACCTTATCCGCATTTTTTATGTGACAAGTCGAGACAGGCCACTCGTGACGGCGAGCGTACAGCCACGACGGACCGGCCAGCCACTCGGGCATCGCAGCCAGCTGCGAGGGCAGCGCTCCACGGGAGCCGATATCTGCAATATTATCCTCGCTGCGTACGTGAGCCCAGCATTGTGGTGGGATATCGTCGGTCAATTGCGAGACACGGTTCGCAACAAACGTTTTTAATTTATGTGGCTCCGTTTGTAACCACGAAAGTGTGACTTGGCTATCGCTGAATGCAAATACTTCGTCAAATTTTACATTTTCGAACTGAGTCATTACATATTTTAGCAATTTTGCAAGGAGCACGGCTCCCATCAATTCCAACCGAGGAATAGATATTGTTTTCAAGGGCGCGACCTTTGACTTGGCAAGTAACAATCGCACCTTGATTTCCGAAAGTGCATTTAAACTTCGGATGTACACGCAAGCGGCATATCCTCGCGATGACGCATCACAAAAACCAATCAACTGACAGGTTACAGCTTTAGGTATAACGACATGGCGCTCAATTCGCATGGTCGACAAGCACGGCAAGTCTAAAATAAATTTTAACCACTTGTCTCGAAGGTCATCAGGTAAGGGAACGTCCCATCCTAGACTATTCTTCCACAAGTCTTGCATTATGCTTTTAGCTACAAAAATACAAGGTGCTACAAAACCCACGGGGTCATAAACACTAGATAAAATTCTCAAAACAGAGCGTTTTGTGGTGACTGAATCTGACAAATTGGCAGAAAATGTGAAGTAATCTTCTTGGGCCACCCACTGCAAACCTAAAACTTTTATGGAAGAGACATTTTTGTCGTCCTCAATATCCTTGGCCTTTTTGAGAACCAACTCAGGATTAATTTCAGACAGAACTTCCGAACTATTTGATGCCCATTTGCGCAATTCAAAACCTGCACTATTTAAAAGCGCAGTGAGTTCATTTTGTAATTGGCATGCTTCCGAAACCGATTTAACGGACCACAAAAAATCATCAACATAAAAACCTTTTAACAATACTGATGACGCGAGTTTATATCGCTCACGCTCATCGTATGCAAGTTGTTTCAGCGTGCGCATGGCCAAATAAGGTGCACTGCGCAGGCCATATGTAACTGTCTTCAGTTCGTAGATTTTTATCGGTTTCGTAGGGGAGTCGCGCCACAAAATATGTTGATACGCGCGCTCAGAAGGGTCAATCAAAACCTGCCGATACATTTTAGCAATGTCAGCAGTAAGGCATATGTCGAAAAGTCTGAAATTGATTAAAATCGTCGAGATATTTTCTTGCAACTTTGCTCCGGTTAAAAGAATGTCATTCAAAGATACACAGTTACTGGTTTTTGCTGAGCCATCAAACACAACTCGCAAAGGCGTTGTTTCACTAGAAGGCCGCAAAATACAATGATGAGGAACAATATTTTTACTTGGTTCAACACCTTTGTACTCTTCCATGTGTCCGAGAGCCTCATATTCATTCATGAAGGCTGTATAAGCAGAGTGCAAGTGTGGTTCCCGCAATAACCTTCTCTCAATGTGCAATAATCTGCGCATCGCAATCTTATACGATTCGCCGAGCTGCTGATCGCTTTCTTTCAATAGGAGCGGAGCTACATACCTACCGCACTCGTCGCGATAGTGTTTGTCTCTGAACATTTGATCCGCGACTTTATCTAGCGGATCGGACGGAGGGATCTCGCACGGCGAGGACTCCACCTCCCAGAATGATTTTAACAGAGAATTTGTTTCATCCTCAGCACTAGTATACGATACAAGTGTTGAAGAGGGGTAATTTTCTCCTTGGGGTGTATTTAATTCCATTTTTCCAGTGACCACATAACCAAAGATGCTTCTTAGTGCGCACGGCGCAGATGGACGTAATTGTATTTTGCGTCCATCATAAATATGAGGGAAAACGTCCCCTCCGAGAAGCATATCAATACTGGACCTCTTATAAAAATAAGGGTCAGCAAGGTTTAGGTATTTGAATTCATCAAGAACGTCTTGACTAATCTCAACGGTCGGCATCTCCGACGTTATTTTCTTCAAAATAACAGCATCGATTTTTAAAATCGGTATTTCTGAATGACGAGGTTTAATTACACACTCAGTCATCCCAAAATTACGAACGACCTCATTATTTAGGCCGGAAATTTTGTACGGGCACTTAGTACGACTAAGTCCCAGGCGTTGAATACAATCCGAAGTAATAAAACTTGACATCGCGGCCGAATCAATAAGTACCCTGCAGGTTTGATAATTCCCAGAAGTATCCATCACATCAACAACGGCAGTTGCGAGCAATACTGCATACGAATTTATTTCTTCCGAAGTGGTATGAAACGACGTTTTAGGTACGTGCGCAGGCGCAGCAAATTCGCCATCACCGGAGCAGGCTGCGCGCGCAGCGCTCTGCGCAGCGTCCCGCGCAGTGTCCCGCTCAGGCGCGCGCGCTGTGGCGCCGGCCGCCTGCTCAACGTGCAATAGTACATGGTGTGACCTACTGCACAGCACACACCGATACTTACTACCACAATCAATGTCTGTACCGTGTGATTTTAGACAATTTTTGCATAAGTGCAATGATTCGATTCGCGCGACCCTCTCTGCAGGTGTTAACTTTAAAAACTTGTAACACTTGAAAATCATATGATTATCATAATCACAATGCAAGCAATGCATTTTGCCTTTTGTCGACTTGTCTGCAGTTGTTGCGAAATTAACCTTTTTATTTGTGCCCCGGACCGCAGCCGGAGTATATTTGGAGGGGTGTACATCGGATTGCCTTTTAGCCCTTGGTTCAGTCGAATTAACATCTGTGTAAAATGCCGAATGATCGAGAATTTTGACTTGATTATGAATGAAAGAAATCAAGCCATTGAACGTTGGAATCTGCTTTAGATCGAGATTCTGTTCGAATGTTTTGCGTGTCACACGATCAAGGTTCCGTAACGCAATGTGACACAATATGAACCCAGACAAATCCGGCACCTTTAACGCCTCGACAGCCTTTACAGAATGTTCAAATGTCTGCAAAAATAAATTGAGATTTGAAGATGACTCCTTGGTGAGCGGCTCAAAGTTCAACATCTTATCTAAGTACCTACCCAAAAGTGTCCTGTCATCCTTATACTTGTCTACGAGACTTTTCCAGACAATAGCATAATTATCACCGGAAAGGGGCAAACTTTTGACTATGCTTAGAGCTGGACCCTTAGTGCAAGACAGTAAGTAGTGAAACTTATCAATTGAAGCAATGTCTGTTTTGTTATGCACCAAAGAACAAAACGTTTCCTGGAACGTATTGAACTCTTCAATTTCTCCCGAAAATTCAATCAGCTGAAGTTTCGGTAAACGTAGCTGAACTACGGAGCCCTGGCTGCCGGCCGCGGCGCGCGACTGACTGGGATCGGAAATGTTTTGTGCATCGCGTTCGCGAGGTTTAATCTTTTCGTGATTTATTTTAATGCGATAGAATAGTTCGTCAAAACTTTCTAACTCTTGGGTTTTCGGACTAGACTTTGGATTTATTTGCAACTCCAAGTCAATGCAATCGTAGACAGTTTTTTCGAACTTTTCTTTTATTGAATTTAAATCCGAAAATCGTGCAAAAAATGAATCACGATTTTCTGGTTTGCTCAGGGCACTTTGAGAAAGTTCAAATAATGTTTGAACCTGTGAAAACAAACGATGTTTCACAATATTTAGTTTGTTTAAATCCTTCAGCAACCTGTTTTCCCTAGTAGTTGATGGTTCTAAACTATGTGATAATTCTTTTTCCATAGTGAAAAATTAAGGGGGTTATTACAGGAATGTGAACTGAAGTAAAACTTAGAAAAAGGTAGTATGTGAAATGAGGGTAGCTCATGCACACTATACCTACGTATACCTATTTTGCACGGCAAATATGGGTTAGTAGATATAATAAATTATTTAAATATAATTTTGAGACACTATCATGGCTCTGAAGGACCAAAATGATGCGGCGGGGACTAAAATAGGCACCAACCTGGACTCAAAGGAAGAGGGGGACCGCTCGCACGGCGAAGGCACCTCCTCCGCTCAGCACCAGCAACGCGCCCAGCACGGCAGACACACGTCACGGGGCTATCCAGGTCGGTTCGGGAACACGGTTCCCGCCAAAATGTCCACAAAAACTTCCAAGGTCACGGACTCGAATGTGAAGCGACCGCCGCGTGAAAAAATCTTCGATAACTGTCTCGCGAATGCGCTCGCGATGACTTGGTATGGTGCAATGCGATGGCATATTGCACCTTACGCGGTGGTCCCAAGGATAGTTATAGGAAATCGGTGGCAAGTTGGATGGGATTCCGTGAAATGATCAATTGGTACCCAACAATGGGTATCAACGTAAATGGAGATTTTCTCAGTCATCTTCGCTTCGCCGATGACATTGTTCTTCTGTCAAATTCCCGAGTTCAGCTTCACACCATGCTGGAAGACCTTTATGAAGCATCGATAAAGGTAGGTCTGAAGATGAACGGGGACAAAACCAAGGTCATGGCGACCGAGGGTATGACGGGAGGACAAATCGTTATCGACGGAGAAGTGATCGAACAGGTTGAAGAGTACGTATATCTCGGTCAAATCCTGCGGCTTGGTAGACAAGGACTGTCTAGGGAGGTTGAGCGACGGATTCAACTGGGTTGGGCTGCCTTCGGAAAGCTTAAGTTCGCTCTGAGGTCTGACCTTCCGCAAAATTTAAAGACCCGAATATATGACCAGTGCGTCCTCCCGGTTATGACGTACGGGTGTGAAACGTGGACTCTGACGGTCGCCGTTGTCCAAAGGTTGAAAGTTGCCCAGCGAGCAATGGAGCGAGCCATGCTGGGAATATCGCTACGGGATATGGTGCGTAACGAGGCAATCCGCCGACGTACCCTAGTAGTCGATATTGGACACCGGGTGGCTAAGCTAAAATGGCAGTGGGCTGCTCACGTCAGCCGAAGAGACGACGACCGTTGAAGTAACCGTGTCCTGCACTGGCGGCCGTGGACAGGAAAACGGAGTGTGGGAAGACCACCCGCCAGGTGGGACGACGAAATCAAGTGCGTCGGCGGAAAGCAGTGGTTCCGTACCGCTGAGGGCCGAGAGGACTGGAAAACAATTGGAGAGGCGTATGTCCAGCAGTGGACGCAAACACGCTGACTGACTTGACTGACTGTACTGACTATTATTTGGACTATTTTTTAGCATCTAAAACGCATTGAACGAAATTTTTAAATGCATAAAATGCAAACATGGACAATTCAAGAATAATCAATATTATTTGTTTTGCAATGTTTGACCCATACTTGCAATACATTAATGATTCCCTCTTTGTGTTTATTTTATTTTATGATTTCAATATTTACAAATTGTGTATATTCGACTTTATTAATTTATCCTTAATATCGATGATTTTTACTCAGAATAACGATGGTTTAATGAATGATTCCATTAATATTTTTTTCATTTTCCCGCTTGCAAATTTGCGAAAAGATTATTTGATGCCTTGTTAACTATACAATCATGGTACTACTTGTTCTGACCACTATCACTAAATAGGAACCTTAATATTTTAATGCACAATACAATATATTGTTATTTATTTTCGTGATAATTTTTGGCAACTCTGCCGTTTTCACTTTCATTTTTCATTTAGTTTTGACGCGCCATTCTGCTCAAAGGGCTTAGGATGCGCGCATCGTTGATGTGTCATGATTAGGATGAATTTTGCACTATATCTATGACCAGATATCACAAATGTCACCATCCCTTTTTCTCATGCTATAACTAATTCAATTTAAGGAAATTTTTGTCTCATTTCATTCTTCCGCGATTAGATGAATCTATTTGTCACTTTTTCGCATGATGCATTTCCTTATACCTTGGTCCTGCTCTATTACCCTTTACGTAGTAGAGTTTGGTGTGCATGTAAAAGTATAGGTGTGTGAGTTTTTTTAAAAATAGGAACGCTTTTGAACTATCGTCAGTATGGAGGTACCGTATCCATTCTTTTTCATCTAAGGGTTTTGTACTGTGTCCGTGAACGAGTTAGTCCCGCCGGGAAGGGACACCTAAATAGTTTATTTCTTAAATTTTCGCAAGATCATCCATTTTGCAACATTATCCACAGCAGTTATATACATAGATATAGATCACATAATAGACCAATATTGGTACCAGTCAAAAGATAATTAATGAGTTAAACTAGTCTTGGACTATTTCTTAATACGAGATTAAGCCACACCTCTATTCAGAGTGCAAAACTAGTCACGTATTAACTAAGACTACAGTTTAACAAATTCTTATGGCAATATTGAATCATTACTGGTTTTTTGTGCTCTCCTTTAATCTTAACACGTGCATATTGCTTATCCTGCTTACTCTTTCTGACATTACTGATTGAGACAATCATTGCTCTCATTGATACCCATAAAAATTCACATCAGCTTGGTCTCAAAGAAATCTTAATGAGGTCTCCTAATGGTTGAAGTTAAAGTGCAATATCTAGGAATATACCTGGACAGACGTCTTACTTGGAGGATGCATATTATTACCAAAAGAAAAGTACACCAAAAAAAGTGTGCAACAAAGCAAACTGTATTGGCTAATGGCCCGCAATTCAAAACTATCTATGGATAACAAACTTCTCCTGTACAAGTGTGTACTAAAACCTGTATCGTCCTACGGGGTACAGTTGTTTGAAACTGCAACTAATTCAAATCTGGAAATACTCCAACGGTTCGTATCCAAAAGACACAAATTAAAAGAAAAGCTCCCCCTAAATGTACCTGAATGTATATTTTTAATTTATTTTATTTATTTGTCATCATCAGACACAGGTTCCATTTTAACATACGCTGCAAAATTACAGGTAATATTAATTTTATTAAAAATAAACGGTATTACCTCTTCTCCGTGAATGAGTACCTAACTTGATATGTTCCCATTCACGGAAGATCGGGTTGTAACACCATTGTACCAGTCCCTCTATTATTGTATTCTCACATGTGTACAGACGTTGCATGAAACTAAACACTCTGTTTCGCATAATGGCACAAAAATCCGATACCCGACTCTCGGCAAACATGGTTGACGCGCTACAGTATCGTGGCAAACGCATTATTTTCCGAAGTACATTGTTATATTGAATTCTTATGCCATTATACGATTTTTCTTGCTGTCCGTCCATAAGTGACATGTATAGAGGGACTGACAAAATGCCTCAAACAATGTCACCTCAGCATCAGTTGTACATTTGCCAAATCTCCTGGCCAGCATATTGCCCACTATCGAAAGATAACGGCGCTGTCTCTCAATGTCACCTAAAGGCTGGACGTAAGAATATGTTAAATTCTTCCACCCTTTTGATCTCGGTATTGTTGAGAAATATGGACGGGACATGGCTCGGACCCGATCCCGATTTGAAAACCATCATTTCGGTTTTCTTTACATTATATACCAGGCATGTTTCGCCGCATATTTCTCACAAATACCTACGAGGTGTCTAAGCCCCTTGATCGAGGGACTCAGCAGGACCATGTCATCTCCTTAGCTCAAGTTGTTGACATATCTGCTACCTAACTTGAATCCGACCGGGGTCCTGCTGAGTTCCTCGATCAGTTCATTAACGTATAAGTTGAGAGGTTCGGTGAGATCAACCTAACCTGTCTGACTCCGCAACTCAATCTATAGCTTTCTGATAGCATGGAACCCCATCGCACGCTATTCGATTGGTTGGTGTACCAGAAACGGAGAATTTGGGTGATCTCACCTGGGACCCACGTCACAAACAGCTTCTCCCACAGCTTCTCGTAACAGATTGTATCGAACGCCTTGCTCAAGTCGAGAAAACAGGCATATACCGACGTCTGATTCCCCGTGTAGTAAGATACAACCTGCTTTAGAGAGAATATAGCCATATCAGTTGAAATGCCCTTCCTGAAGCCGAACTGAGCGTCAAAAATGCTATTTGATGGGTTTAGCGTAAACTAGGTGAAATTTAGGTGAAAAGTCGGACTATTTCCAGTTTATAGTGGTATTTAACGCTTATAATTATGCTAGTTTCATTAGCAAATAAAACCAATACAACATAATTTTTTACAAATGCTAAATTATTCAAACATTCCAAAAGTGGCCTAAAATGCATCACGTGGTTTACAGACGCTCCCTAAGTGCAAATTGAGAGGAACACGAGTGGTAATACCACAGATGTTACGCGCCCATATACTTGAAGAACTAAATGCCGGGCAGATTGTCCCAAATAATAGAATAGATAGAATAACAGAATTAATCTCCAAAATCATCTTTATACCACTGGGAACAACCTACTGGTCCCTGGCAAAGACTACACATAGATCTAGCGATCCTTGGACAACAACTTTTAATAATTGTAGACGCTTTCAACAACTTTTGATAGTGGTAGTAAAAACTACCACAAACTCATGGTGCACGGAAACGAAGATGGGAGTTCAGCACTACTCCCGGCTAGGCCGACCACATTTTGAAGTGGAAACGGATCGGGGAACCTTGTGGCGCACTGGAGCAGCTGCTGCCGGCACAAGGAGTACAGCAGTCAGTAATAGCTGCACGAGGACTGTCATGTACTGGCCACCTAAAATGTACACTTGTAAAGTTGTAGAGAACTGACACCTACCTATCTTCCATTATGAAATGTCAATAAAAATAAACCGTTTTCTCCTCAAATTTTGTGCAATAATGATTGTGCTTAGTATAGATTTTAAGTAGGTAGGTTTAGTGTGGAAAAAAAATAGTTTAGTCATTATTAATGGCGGCGAAACCAACATGTGGGTCCCAACATTGTATGCTACGCATCTGCTGCAAATAAACCTTGGTTATTTTTAGGGTTCCGTACCCAAAGGGTGAAAACGGAACCATATTACTAAGCCTTCGCTGTCCGTTCGTCCGTCCGTCCGTCCGTCCGTCCGTCTGTCCGTCTGTCACAGGGCTGTATCTCAGTAACCGTAACAGATAGACAGCTGAAATTTTCACAGAGTGTGTATTTATTTTGCCGCTATAACAACAAATAGGTAAGATTTAGAAATAATTAAAATTAAAGGGCGTCCCCATACAAAAAACGTGATTTTTTTGCATACATTTTTTTACGATGGTACGGAACCCTTCGTGTGCGAGTCCGACTCGCACTTGGCCGGTTTTTAAACCACCTTAAATCAAGTCTAAGCCCTGGTTGCACGAAGAAACGGCTGAGTTAATCAATGTTCAAACACGTCACTTTTAGTGAACCTCATAGAGTTCATTCCATACTGTCCACACAAAGTGACGTGTTTAATCATACTTTGACGTTGATTTTGATGTTTTGTTCTTTCGTGCACTCGGCTCTAAGAAGTTGAGATAATTTGTATTTTTGTCACAGTTTGCCACGGTAGCGTTACAAGAGCCAGTCGCTCAAGGTCTCTCACCATTTAGTCCAGTTCAACCTTGTGTTTGTACTAAGCGCTTGTTTGTTTGTCTTGCGATGCATGAAATATTTTTTTTTAATTTCCACAACTCTTTCATAGCGCAAATGGTTCGTATTGGGGTGTTTTTAAGGTTTTTTTTAAGGAGTTGGTGTACTAATGGGCATCCAACCGTTTGGTACTCAAAACTAAATTATTTTTATTCCGACATCCCGTGTTGGCAGGAAACCCTTGGCTAACAAAAGGTTAGGTACGCAAGGCTGACCGTGCTGCCGGCGACGGCGGTGAGGACGCAGCGCAGCTCGAGCGTGTCGGCGGAGCCTTGTAGCGCCACCTCGTCGTGCAGGGAGACGGCGCCCGCGTCTGAGCAGCACAGCCCGCACAAGGCGCTCTCGTCCGCCGTCCGGCACAGCAGCGAGCGCACGAGCCGCGCCGGCTCCACACGCACCGCCGACACCTCCATCTCTGCAGTAGAACGACACGCACTTTGAAAGATTAGGTTATGTGTAGTCTTGAGCTGGCGAAGATCGAAACCTACTGGGGTTTTCGCAGGAACTGATCGCGAAGGTTTAATGAACACAAACAAATATAATCAAACTCACAAATGCAAGCGAGAAAAAAAACCTAAAAAAATGTTGCAGTTGCATGCACAGAATGTGCACAGATACAAAGAGTATGTAAACGAACAGAATCATAGAATAAAGGCACAGAATTAAACTAACGACGTCTGATGACGATCCTACAAACCAAAGATCAAGTGAAACTCGACACTGGCAAATTGTCGCTTTCGCGTTTTCGTCCACTCCGCGTTTTCATACAAATCGCAAATCCGCGTTTGACTTTGACAGCTTGAAGAAGTAAAACCACAGAATATCTAGTAAAAACTTGTATGGAGGTTGGAGAAAACGCCAGTCGATCGGTTTGCCGTAAACGCCAATTTAGGTGAGAACTCAGACTGACCACTCTGTATGATATTCTGTGCGAAGTACGCGTATTATATTTTGTGAGTATATTCTGTAATAGAATCTACTTCGTTTCTGTTTTAAATATTGCGTATAAAAACCCGTGGTATGATCCCGTGCGAAGCCGGGGCAGTTGGCTAGTAATACAAGCGAAGGAAGCTTAGTTAGTACCTACCGGTATCCCATGAACGACACCTCTCGTAATTATTTCATTCATTCAAGTGAGGTTATGTTTTTGTTTGGGCTGGTAATGCTATATTTATCTGTTATATATTTATGTGATAATATTGTAAGGAGATAAAATATGTAACCAATAAACACCAAAAATGTGTGTTGATTTCTTCCTTCTTCTTTGCGATTTGATTATACCTCGGATTGTAACTTATTGATTTAGAAAAGCTAGATCGACACGGCTATCGATGTTTTCTTATTGGCTTGGCAGTAAGTTTTTTTTTTTTTTAAATAATAAAACACTAGTACCGCATGCTCAGATCTTTCATAATCTGTCGGTGGGGCAGAAAAATGGATATGAGATGCGATTTGTCCTCAAACGCCTAATGTAAACCCCAAAAGGATGCTCTTATTGTGTGATTAAGTAAGCTTCTTCAAACGAAATTAGACTTTTATTCCCACTGGGCACCCTTATTTGAAGCTGGATGAATAGATAGAATGAAAAATTAACCTTCTGGGATCTCAGCATAGGAATATTATTTCTTTGAAAGAAATCCTTAATTTAAAAATAATAATACTTTTCATATAATTTGAGAGAAATGAAATTAGGCCAACATGTAAGTTTTACAGTTATGTTAATACAAATTTAAATCACTAAGTACAATAATGACTTTATATCACATCAAAACATGCATGCTTATTACCTATGCTTAAAGATTGTATGCTTATGGATTCATTCGAGATTGTCATCCGGGTAATCCCCATATTAAAGTTAGTCCAACTACTCTGAATACTACTGATAATGTCTAGCAAAGTCGCTCCACCAATTACTGTCCTGTTATAATAACAAACAACTCCGGTACCGTACTGGAGATATGGGAGTCAGCCTATCTGTCGTCAACAGCCTCGTTTTCGGTGGTGTGCGTACATTACAGCTCCGATACCTATCAGTCATTATCCCTGTACTGATGACTTAATCAGTTGGTCATTGGGGGTGTTATATCATAAGTTAAAGTTAAGTTAGCTTAGGCAAGAACCGACACATCATCTAATCTGTTTTAGTAAAAAAATAAGTATCAAATTTTCTTCAGGTTTTACAGTCTGGGATGGAGTGTTTGAACTGGAGTAGCGGATTTGGCACAGGGGTGGCTTCGGCGCGGCTCGTGCGCTCGCTTCTGTGTCCGGCGGAGGACGATGCCGTATGCGGGCTGTGCTGCACTGGCAAGAGTGCCGTCTCCCTGCACGACGAGATGGCGCTCCGCTGTGCAGCGGACACGCTGCAGCTGCGAGATATTCTCGCTGCTGTTGTTGGAGGTGTGGTGAGTCCACCGGTGGAAAGACTCCGTAGACATTCTTGAAAACTTTTTTTTTTTTTTTATGTTAAGCGCGGCATATGGCGTACGCCAGAACATCTTAAGGTGCCCGACGACGCCCATGGGATTTCGAATTTACAGGGGGGCTGCGAAAACCATGCCGGCCGGCCAGGTGCTTCTTCACACCATGTTTGAAGGACCCCAGGTTGTACTTTGGGGGAAATACATCGGAAGGGAGTTCATTCCATAGTTTTCCGACCCTATAGATGAAGGATCTAGAAGATCGGTGGGTTCTTATTTTTGGAATGTCGACTGTGAATGTGTGCATTTTCTCCCTGTTCCGCGTTGACCGAAGGTAGAAAGGGGACGGAGGAACAGCGTTATGCAGCTCCGACGAGCATTCTCCGTGGTAAAGACGATAGAAGACAGAGAGAGACCCTACATCCCTTCTGAGTTGGAGGGTCTCCAAATTTAGGGATACCTCGGGGTCGTCGACTAGACGCACGGCCCGACGCTGTATCGAGTCCAGAGAGCCAAGCAGGTGTTTAGCTGAGCCGTCCCTCAAATGCGAACAGTAGTTCACGCAAGACCTTATCTGCGCCTTGTAAAGAAGCAGTTTTTGGTCAGGCGTGAAGTACTGACGCACCCTGTTGAGGACTCCCAGCTTTTTTGAGGCGAGCTTGGCTTTATCCTCGATATGGCGTCCGAAATTAAGGTCATGCGTCAGGTCGACCCCAAGAATGCCTATGTGGTCGTCAATATGCAGAATTGTTCCCTGAAAGGTCGGAGCTACGCTGAACGGAGTACGCTTCGCACTGAATATGCACGCCTGTGTTTTGCTCGCGTAAAACTAAACCAAAGTAGCTTCAACTCCAACCCAAGGAAGCATTTTTTATTTAACCGAGTGGTGGACTCTTGGAACAAACTGCCACAAGAAATGATCAGTGCTTTGACAGTGAACGGGTTCAAAAACCATTTATACAATTATTATAAATACATATAAAATAAAAACAGACATTTCATTAACAAATAGAGCACTCAACCAATGACGTACACGCATCAGCTTTAAGCGGCTAGATAATATTGAAAAAAATCTTTTATCTAAAACGGCTATGGCTGTATTTCACATTTATACTTAACTAGCTTAGGTACCCGTTTCGGCTCAGGTCAATGTCGTTTTCGACTGATGGCGGGCCGAATTATTTCCTCGATATTAGCCAGCTCGTGGTCTAGGGGCTAGAGGACTTGCCTTTCGTGCAAGAGGTCTGGGTTCAAGTCCTCGCCCCGGTCATGTATCGCTTTCTTTCTCTTTCTGAGTTCGATAAGTGCATTTCATTTCAAATGCGAGCTGTGCCATGGTTCGGAACCCATGTATAACCTACGAAGTGGTAGGGTCAAGCCCGCCCGGGTTGGTACCACCGCATTAGATGAAACTATGATTGAAGAGGCAGTAAAAAAATGTCCGTGTTTTCCATTACAAATGCGAAAGTAACGCTCCCTGTCTGTTAAGTTTTCCCGTCTAAACCGCTTAACCAATTTTGATGAAATTTGGTACACAAATTTTAAACTACAATTTTGGTGAGATAGTCTGGACTTTGGGAAAGGATCGCTAAATAACCCTGAATAGTATGGCTTCCTGTTTAAAGTGCGAAAAGAAAATTCCAAAACCTGATGAGAAAAATCCTAAAATCTCATGTTCTGGGTGTGAGCGAGCAGTGTGTGTCAAATGTAGTGGACTAGCTGCAACTGAGCTGAGAGTGCTAACGCTAAGTGCTCCCACGTTGAGGTACCTTTGTCCAGACTGTGAGGTGGGTCTCCGTGCGCTGCCGACCTTGAAAAGCCTTATAACTGAGCTTAAGGTCGAAATCGGCAGTCTCCGTGAAGAAATCGCTATTATGAACAAAAGTCAAGGTGTAGCTCTTAACCTTGATCTAGTGGTGGAAGAGATTGAAGAGAGAAAGTTGCGGAGCTCAAACATCATTGAGTTTGGTATCCCGGAATCCACTTCCGAAGATCCTGAGCAGCGCAAGCGTGAGGACGCCGGCAATGTGGAGCAGGCGCTTGCCTCGCTGCCTGAGCCACCACGTCCCCGCGTGCTCATACGTCTCGGTAAGCCGAAGCCAGGAACTACAGCACCGCGACCCCTCAAGCTCATCATGGCTGGTAAGCGGCAATCCATACATTTACTAAAAAACAAAGGAAAATTGCCAAGCGCAGTATCGGCCAAGGCCGACCTTACGCCCTGCCAAAGGGACAAACTAAGGCGGCTGAGAGAGGAGCTGGCGGAGAGAGTCGGAAATGGGGAAGAAAATATCACTATCAAGTATGTAAACAATTGCCCTAAGATAGTGCAAGTTGCAAAAAAGTGATATCTTCTAATATCTGCAATCTGACATTTTTTTCTACACGAACTTGGCGTCCCTAATGGCAAAATTCGATTTACTCCTGATTGAAATTAATTACAAAATACCAACATGTATAATTATAACTGAAACACATCTTTCCTCGGCTATAACCGACAGTATTGTCATCATACCTGGGTACTCATTATTTCGGCAGGACAGGGGCGGTGGAAAATAAAGCGGAGGAGTCGCAATGTATGTCTGCAGTTATTATCAAAACAATGCTCCAGTAATTGCTAGAAGAAACGATACCTATCACCGAAATAATGTTGAGGCTCTATGGTTGGACTTACAATTTGGTGAATTCAAACTCTTGCTTGGCGGCGTGTACCGACCCACACACTACACCTTGGAGGAATCAGACATCCAACTGTTTGATGTCATACATGAGGCCGCCGAGTCCAACACCACCCTGATCATGGGCGACTTCAACCTACCAGACATCAGTTGGCCAGTCAAAACCACCGACGGGTATAATTTGCTAACTAGCAAATTTATACAAATGTACACTGATAGCAACCTAAAACAGCTAGTGACTCATCCAACCCGAAAAAGAAATAATGAGGAGTCACTTCTTGACCTTGTCATGTGTAATGATCCTAAATTGTGCACAAAAATAGAACACCATGCCAATATAGGCAAAAGTGACCACCTTGTTCTCATAGCCACTGTACAAATAATTTTTACCTAACAGTCATCAGAATATTGTGAAGTAGTTAGTACTTTAAGGCAGACTATGAAGCAATAAATACATCACTGAGAAAGGGAAACATCGCAAATAATGAACACACTGAAGTCATTGCTTCATGGGATGAGTTTAGATCAACAACTAAGCAAATACTGAGCACCCACATACCTATATCTAAGCCAAATAAGGTATCGGAAAACAAACCATGGATTAACAAAGAAATTCTCTATCTCACTGACAAAAAGAAGAAATTGTGGAAACTCTACCAGCTGAACAGATCCGCTGAGGCATATGCCGCTTATCGTAAGATAAATAACAACACTGTAGCCATGACAAGGCGAGCCAGGCAAGTGTTTGAAACACGAATAGTGGACAATGGACCCAAGGCTTTCTATGGATATATTCGTAAGCAGCCCTCATCAAAGGTAGGTAGGTATTCCACCGGCTCTCCTCGCACAGAACTCCGAAATTGTAACCGACAACCGAGAAGTATCTAACATCTTTGCGCAACAATTTTTAAAATCATATGTTCGCGAGAGCAATGATGTTATGCCTAAAATATGTATACCGAGAATTGAAAGCTCTTTAGAAACAGTAGAGTTCAGCGCTGTTGCAGTAAATAAAGCCTTGAACTCATTTAGAGATAACACTGCAATGGGGCCAGATGGGCTCCCAGCAATTTTTCTCAAAAGGTGTTTTGCTGAACTCAGCAACAGACTAGCACATATAATGTCTCTGTCCTTTTAAAATGGAAAGCTGCCGACAGACTGGAAAGAGGCTATAGTAACACCCATATACAAAAAGGGTGACAAACTTGATCCTGCCAACTATCGTCCAATCAGCCTGACAAGCATAGTGTGCAATATTATGGAGAAAATTATAACTGAGAAAATTAGATCATTTCTGTCACAGGAGAATGTAATTTTGGACGAACAACATGGATTTGTACCGAGACGGTCAACAGTGCCCAACCTGCTTGAGTGTTTAAATAAATGGCCACTTGAATGGGACGAAAAAAGTCCTATTGACGTGATCTACCTCGACTACAGAAAAGCGTTTGATAGAGTGCCCATAAACGGCTTTTATTAAAGTTAGAGCATTTTGGGCTCCGCGGAAATCTCTTATTGTGGCTCAAGAACTTCCTTGCAGACAGAACGTTCCGTGTCCGAGTAGGAGAAGAAGTTTCTGACCCATGCAATGTCCTCAGCGGTGTACCGTAAGGATCCGTGGTGGGCCCGGTCATCTTTGGTTTATTCCTTGCAGATTTAAGAGCGATAATTAAACTTAATTTCTCGCTCTATGCTGATGACACTAAGTTCTTTGCAAACCCAATAATAGCTCAAAATCAAATACAGTGTACTTTAGACTACATCATTGAGTGGACAAGAGAGTGGTTACTGTCACTAAATGCCAGTAAATGTTCAGTGCTGCACATCGGACCCAAAAACCCACACCTACAATACTTAATTAATGGCAATATTGTGGAAGAAGTCACATCTCAGCGCGACCTTGGTGTTACTATAGCAAATAATTTAAAATGGGAAACACACATAATGGAAGTTGTCAAGCGGGCTAACTCATTGCTCTACATGATAAGAAAAGTTGCATAACCACTGAACTATTTTTAAAACTTTACAAAACATATGTCCGCCCTATTTTAGAATATGCCTTTCAGATCTGGAGCCCATACCTACAAAAAGACATCGATATTTTAGAACGAATCCAGAGGAGAGCTACAAAAATGATTGTGCATCTAAAGCATCAGGAATATGAGCAACGGCTAAGGGCACTAAAGCTCACACCTCTCACACCTCTTCATGACCGAAGGCAGCATGGAGACCTATTCGAAGTCTATAAGATCCTCAATAATGACTACAGTACCTCCAAACTCAACGAAATGTTTGCAATAAACACATTGACTCACCTTAGAGGACATAGCCTAAAGCTGAACCACTCTTCCTCAAGGACAAACCCCAGAAAACATTTTCTTTGCAACAGAGTTGTACACTCCTGGAATCAACTACCACAGTCATAAGTGCCAAAACAGTTAATGGGTTCAAAAATTTACTAGACAAATATAAATATTGAAATAGACCTTAAATAAACAAAAAACAAAAAAAATACAAGTGCACTCAGTAGTTCTAAAACCTGATATGCACGCATCAGCTTATAGCTGCTAGTGTTATAAACCAAATAATAATAATAAATAATAATAATAATAAAGTACTATAAAAATCGGCCCTAAAGGTGGCCCATCCCGGCGGCACCAACTCATTCGCGGGCTTCCGTGCTGCATTCAAACCGTGCTGTCGCGCTCTGGGACCTTCTCTGTTTCAAAGAAAAAGACACGCTTCATGATGAGGAAGATGCAACATGTCCACAAAAAAGACAATGTGCATAGTGTGTGATTTGGTAAGATTTACGAAAATTTTAATTACAAAACAACCGCTGTATTCAAAAATCTAATAAAAACCAAATATATTGTAAATCTTTATTAAATAAGCTATGTCTGATGACTATTCTTTTTAAGATGTTCTAACTTTATCATTGAGTAATCCACCTTCAAAGTTATTGTATAAAACGCGCAAAAAAATTCGAACTTTCGGGCCTTATAACTTAGAAACCAAACACAATATTACAATGTCAACGGTCATCAGACATCTAGTCCGATCGAATAAAGCTATTTTGAGCAAAATTTGGGATTTCTGACAAGAAATATGGGCATGATCTTCTTTCCACGTTTGTATGGGGAGTTGAGCGGGAAGGCCCACCTTAATGGAGTGTCTCCCACAACAACATGGATAATCATAAAATCTGATTATGGCTAGATAACCGATTGCAGACAGAAGCATAATAAAATTAAGAAGAAACAAGTAGAGTGATGTCTTTTATGAAGTAGGATTGCCAGACTTGAAAAGCGTACTCCAGGAGAGGTTGTACATATGACTTGTAAATTTAGATTGTGACTCCAGGAATGAGGTGGCGAAAGGACTTTGGGCTCTTTACTATCTGTGCAATATGAGGTTCCCCCGCTTTAGATCATGATATACAAGGACTCCTAGGTCTCTCCGGTGGTGCACCGCACATAGTCGTGTATTGTTAAGAAAGTATGGAAGGTTCTGCTTCCCTAGATGGAGAACAGTGCATTTCTGTGTGTTCAGTTTAATCAGCCAGTCCAAAGACCACTGGTTTATTTATTTACTAACTTATATTTAATTTGATATTACCTTGTATCAAAAATGACGATGGCTTTTTACACCTGAATAATTTAGATCATAATTCCTATTAATTTAGAATAAGATGTCATTATAGTAGTCAAGAGTTTGCTCCTCACCAATGTATATAATGTTCTTATAATAATGTTCTTTGTGAGCAGTAGTAATCAATCAATCACTGTAAACTAGTTTGTAAGTATCACTGTAAAAAAATATAATACAATGACCAACCTGACGAAGTTTCTTGTCGGCACTTCTTCGCCAGAAGTAATCGAACCGACAGGAAAAAAAATGACGAATCCGAGTGTGTAATATACATCTAATGGAGGAAATAAAGAAACTGAAACTGAAACTGAAACTCGATTTAGGTCTTCTTGTAATTCCCCATGGAGAATATGGGGGTTTGCAAAGAACTTCGAGTCATTGGCTAAGAAGCTCAATTATAATGTGGAGGTCGGTTATAAATAAACTAGCAGCCCGTCCCGGCTTTGCACGGGCATAATATAATTAAAAAAATATTATTTTGTCACAATGATACACAAATAAGCCCTTCTTACGTAGAGTTCCTAAAAAAAGAGCATACACTATGATCAATAAGTTCCGGAAATTTGTAGTTTGAATTTAAAACGCTTTACCGATACGAATAATTTTTTTTCTCAGGTTGGTACACCTTTCCCTGACACTCCTGCCAAATGTCAAATATTAAATGTCATTAGTAATTGTTTGGCGTCTGTTTATATCAATCAAGTTTTAGAAGTCCGTCACATTTCAAAATGGTAAAAAATATTGAACAAAGAATTTGTTTGAAGTTTTATGTTTCCAACGAAATCTCTTGTGCTGATGCATTCAACATGCTACAAAAAGCCTACGGGGACTCTGCTCTCTCAAAAACAAGAGTATACGAGTGGTATTCGTCGTTCAAAAATGGTCTCAAAGAAGTTGACGATGCACCTCGTCGTGGACGCCCTTCAACATCAACTGCCGATGATAGCGTCGAAAAAGTTCAAGAAATCGTACTCGAAAATCGTCAAACAGTCAATAAGGAGTACTACCTGGCCGTAATTAAGCGTTTGAGAGATGCTGTGCGTAGAAAACGACCGGAATTGTGGCAAAACAACTCATGGATCTCGCACCATGACAATGCTCTGTCTCACAAAGCGCGCATCGTGACCGATTATTTGACCAAACATACTGTAAATACAATCCAACAGGCACCGTATTCTCCGGATATGGCACCATGTGATTTTTTCCTGTTCTCAAAACTTAAATTACCCCTTTGTGGAAAGAGATTTTCGAGCATCGATGAAATAAAAGAAAATGCGACGAAGGCATTGAAAGCCATTCCTTCACCGGACTATCAAAAGTGTATGGAAGAATGGGTTAAGCGTTGGCGTATGTGCATCTTTTCAGACGGTTGTTATTTTGAAGGTGATAAAATAAATGTATCCGAAAATTAACACAATTTTTTTTTATTTATTAATTCCCGGAACTTTTTGATCATAGTATGTATACCTACATTGAAATATTTGAAATAAAAATAACAATATTTGTGAATATTTTTTTTTTGTATTTTTTACTTTTATGTATTTTTCATACTATTAATTATTGTAAAAAGGTGATAACCACAAAACAAAAGCCATTAAATAAATAATTTATCGAGTTAAAGCCATGGAGTAAACACTATTTGATGTTGTTTTATTTTTTACTAAATAATTAGCTTAACTGTTATTATGATACTTTTGAGATTACCGCGGTCGTTAGACATGTTTGAAAAATGTAACGCTTTTGAAAATGTCTTTGGAGAATGTATCTTCCTGCCGCGTGAAAAGCCGTAACATTTTTCAAACATGTTTAACTGTTATTAGCTACCTACAACTACTACTATAACCTACAACTAAAAAGTTTTTAATCGAAAATCATATAAACTATTTAAGTCACTTATTTATTAGGATAACTAAATGTACAACATATTTTAATGGGTCTAGTTCTGAAAAGAACTTTTTGAATGCGTTTAGTTACCTACTAAACTCATTACCATCAAGCGACAAAATATTATCAAGCGACAATTTCTTAAATTCTGCACACGGCTGCTGCGTAGGGAGCCGACTGACTCCCCTCCCGTACCTCTGAGTGACGCCTACAAACTCTAAAACGCATAGTTGGCCGAGCGGAGTTTTTTCTAATTTTTAAACTCATGATATCTTTCGAATGAAATGTCCGAATCGAATAATTCAAAAAGTAATATAAAGGTATTGAAACAGTCTTAAATACTCTATTTATTTTGATAAGGATTAATATCTAGGTACAAATAAAGAGCCTTTTCTAGCGGCGGTATTTAAATTTTTATTTTAAAATAAATGCACACTTATTGTGACATAACTAAAATAGTTAGATGTATGCTGTCGCGACATTTTTTGTAGATAATAATGTGTTCTATAAAATTGTATTACATCATTTTGTTCTATCGTGAATAGTTTTCACAGCGCACCCGATGTAAGGAACATTCTTGGTAATTTTTTTGCACCTTGGGTTACGTTATCGGAGTTTTGGTAAGGATCCCTAATTTTTTTAAGATAAAACATAGCCTATGTCCCTCGGACAGACTGTAGCTTTTCAACGGTGAAATAATTTTTCAAATCCGTTCAGTAGTTTCAGAGTCTATTCGGTTCAAATACACAAACAATCAAACCTTTCCTCTTTATAGTAGAAGTATAGAAGATATATTGCACAGGGTGGTCGAGATTACAGAACCCTAGAGAACTCCACTCCAGGCATGCTTCTTGTTGGAGAATACTTCGCCGACTCGGACGGAGAGTCTTCGGCCTGTCAGGAAGTCCTCGATCCATTTGAGGAGTTACCCTCGAATGTCGAAGTTTTCTAGCTTTGTATCCAGTCGACGCAGTGGGACCCGATCGAATGTTTTCTTATCGTCCAAGTATATGACGTCAACTGGCCTGTGATTGTCTAATTCTGTTGTCCAATTGGTGAGGCATTCCAGTAGGTTGGTGACGGTCGAGTGCCCTCTCACGAATCCGTGTTATTGCTCAGCGATCACATGATGCTGCTCCAAGAAGCTTCTAATGTTGGTGTTTATAATTTTCTCGATGCAGGTGAAGCTTATGGGCCTGTAGTTGGTGGGGTCCAGTTTATCTAACAAACATACTATCATAACAGTATGTTCATGGCTACATTCTTTTAATCCTGCCCCAAAGTTTCTTTGACATTGTTCAACTCTACTTAGTAGATAAATATTACAGTTTTGTGTTGCAGATTGACAAGGACGTGCTGCCGGCGACGCTCTGTCTCTCTTGCACCAACGCAGCCGTAGCCAGCTACAAGTTTCTGATGATTTGTCAAAGATACACCGCCGCCCTCACTTCCCTGGCGCATCTCGTGCGAGATGCGGCCAACGAGGTGTCGTCCAGACCAAAACACACCAAGACCAACAGTATTTTTGTGTTGCTCGACGACAAATTTAGCGAAGTATTGATAGATAAATCCGACCAAATAAAAGACAGCAAAGCTGCACTAAGCCGTTTTAGATACCTGATTAAAAGAAAAAGAGGAGGTGTCCAGTGCGATGTATGTGGGAAGACATTTAACAGCAAGTATTACGTTAAAAAGCACCAGCCGAGGTGTAAAATCCTTCAATACAAAAATATGTCATTGGAGTCGAGCGCAGGTGCTGTCTGTCCTTGCGTCGGGTGCTACAAGAGGTACCCCTCTCGGGCTCTTCTCCGCCTGCACATCATGCGCGCGCACCACGAAAAGAAATACCCGTGCGACACCTGCCACAAGAAATATAGCTCACCCGCACTGGTGGCGGAGCATGTGAGGGCGAAGCACACATACCGGGAGTGTCGCGTGTGCAACGAGGGCTTCGTCGGGACCAAGAACTTGTGGCTTCACGAGAAGACGCACGTGCAGACCCCTCCTTCCGAAAAGGAGAGAAATACGACTAAATACAAGATAATATGCGACATTTGTAAACAGAAGTTCCCCCGTATGGCACCGCTGCGCAAGCACATGGTCAGCAAGCATGGCTTTCCAGGACCGTCAGAATCTAGACCGATCACCACCAAGCTGTACAAGTGTGACCTCTGCCATTTCATCAGCAAGCGGCGAGACTACATCAAAATACACCAGGCCCGGGTGCATTTCTTCTCCGAGCGGAGGTATGCTTGCGAGTTGTGCGGGAAATGCTTCCACCGCGGGAGCGACCTGTCCCGACATAAGGTTACACACACGCGCGAGCGCCCTGAGCAGTGCTCGACGTGCGGCCGCCGCTTCGTGAACAAGGCGGCGCTGCTGTACCACACGCGACTGCACACTGGCGAGCGGCCTTACCCGTGCGAACACTGTAGCGAGCGCTTCTTGAGCGCGTCACGGCGCGGTCACCACATACAGGTGAAGCATGGCTCGCGCCTGCAGTGTCCCCACTGCCCTAACAGCTATATTGAGAAAAAATCGCTGAAGAAGCACATTCAGAAACAGCATGCGAATGTGGAGACTAAGAATTGCAAAGTAAAGGTGCCTAAGAAACGTTTCATTGGGACGTTGCAAGCGTTCAAGGCCAGTGAAGTAACTGGAGATAACACACTCTTTACAAATACATTGTTATAAACTAGCCCAACGTTCCGAAATGCGTGCATTGCAAAGATCGCACAGGCACCAAATACAGTGAATACTTGTGTTCCGAATATATATCAAAATGCCTTGTAAGTCTCTTTTTTTTATCTATTTATTTTGATGGGACTTCCACCGCTTAGCGATTATGTCAGCCCCATAGTGCCTTTATATATTACTACCATAATACTACAGTTTAATTAGAATTTCTCAGGGTCAGTGACTGCTTGAAGAAATGAATAACCTCTCGGAATTCTCCAGAGTTGGGTTTTCCGAGGGCTTCGTGAAATCTAAAAAACAAGTTGTGTTTATCGGTGCATAAAATTCTCATAACATTGGCTCTCAATATTTCATTTCTCGTACACTCTATCAATACATGAAATTGATCCTCCAGTCTGTCACATGCAGTACAGTTGGGAGAATAAATTTTTTCATTAAATGACTGAGACTATTTAATGGGAAATGGCCAGATCTTAATCTCAATCCAATTTTTATTTCTTCTCTAGCAAGATCTTTGTTAACAAACCAAGGAATTTTAGGTCGTTCAGTCTGCAAGGTCTTATAATAAATACCCATTTCCACCGACCTTTTATCAAAGTATTCTTTCCATTTTTTGATACATTTATCTTTTATCTGTGGTAAAATGTCAGTAAAAAAAGGTATGCATTTAAAAGGTTGTGAATCTGATGTTAAAGCCCTTTTAGCTAAAAGATCAGCTTTTTCGTTTCCAAACCAACGTGGGATGGTATCCACTGAATAATTATGTTTTTTCCTTGGGACATCAGCTTCATTATGTCTTTTAAGATCCCATATGCTATCGGTCTTCCACGAGCCCTAAGGTACAGCCCACAATATGGTGAAGGGCGCTTTTCGAGTCAGTTAATACAATAATATTTTGCGCTGTTAAAGTTAGGCTGTACGAAAGAACCTCAGAGATTGCCACTAACTCGGCTGTCATAATTGGTATTTGACCTTCAATTTTTAATTCTAATCCATAACCTAATGCAGGGTCCCACCAAGAAGCTCCGATACCATTTGGGGTTAAGGATCCATCTGTTTACAATTGATAGTAATTTTTATACGTGGATCTTAACATATCCTCAGTTTACTTTTTTAATTCATTGATGCTGAGCTCCTTCTTGGTTTTAGTTATGAAATCAAGCGAAGAGTGAATACATTTTCTAATTGGGATCCTTGAAATCCACGTGTCCAATGAATACATTGCTAACATTGGACTGTTTTCTATATAAATATCATGCAATAGTAAATAATTAGCCGGTAGTGTGGGAAAATTGTTGTTATTCCAATACGGGAAGTTCCTAGTTGTAATAACATTTTCCATGAGATCAATAAGAGGGTCATCTGTGCGTGCTTTGGCCCTGAGCAAGTATTTATTCGCCAAAAAATATTTTCTTATTTGGATTGGTTGCACACACAGATCGCTCTCCATTACATGAGTTGGTGTTGTTTTAGAATAACCTCCAATTATTCTCAGCGCTCTATTTTGCAGAACATTAATTTTATGAACATTTGTCTGAGCAGTTTCCGAAAAGATAACACCCATAGTCCAGACGACTCCAAATCAACGATACATAAAATCTTCTGAGATGTATTGGATGGACTCCTCACGAAGACCCTGCTAAGGCTTTAATTATGTTCAGGTGTTTACCAACAGAAATAACCTTTTCTTGAATGTGCTTTCTCCATGTCAGGCTCAGAGCCGGTAGTCTAAGTTCTCACCTAAATTGGCGTTTACGGCAAAACGATCGACTGGCGTTTTCTCCAAATTCCATACAAGTTTTTACTAGATATTCTTTGGTTTTACTTCTTCAAGCTGTCAAATTCAAACGCGGACTTCCGATTTGTATGAAAACGCGGAGTGGACGTAAACGGCAACGTCGAAGTATTTACGGCAACGTTGAGTAAGCTGTCAAATCAAGCCCGGACTCGCAAATGTTAGTTCGCTTAACGCCCGCTGCGCGCGCTCTTCAATTTCTCCATAGATTTGAAAACGCCAGTCGATCGGTTTGCCGTAACGCCAATTTAGGTGACAACTTAGACTACCGGCTCTGGTCCAGCCACATTCCACGGCGGAAGTTTGACTGCCAATATCGTTGCAAAATTCATTCCATCCCCTCTCTCGAGCCTTTCTGGTAAGACTGCGGACATTGATAACTTTTTCTTGAAGAAGGTTAAGGTCTTGCGGGAAGCCAGTTCTTCTGAATTGAGCAAGCATGAGTCTTCTCTCCGCTATGGCTTTTGATAGTGTTATATCCCACAAAGGTTTAGGGCGGAATTTTGTATGAGGGTCAGAATTAATTTTTATCCATGGAATACTCTCATCTGCAGCCGTTTGTATATTTCGGATAAACCAATCATACATCTCTTGGATATTCGCCGGATACTCAAGATCAGCCATAGTTACTTCTGAGATTCTGCGATATTTTTCCCAGTCAGCAGATTTTATGTTTCTTCTCTTTGTAATTACGGAAATATTTTCGACTCCAATGCCAACTTGAATGATAATGTGATCGCTGCCCAAATTTTCTTGTATGGTTTTCCAGCTGCTAATTATGGAAATATCTGTAGTGCAGAATGTGATGTCTGGGGATGAGCTTAAACCTGGTATAGCTTCCATCGTTCAGTGCAATTAAGTTATTGTCCAAGCATGCATTGTAAATATTTTCTCCTCTCGTATCTGTTTTGCACGACCAGCTTGCATGATGACCATTGAAATCAACACCAACTATCGTCCCGCCGCTCCATTGATTAAATATGTGGTGCCAATCTCGTTGAGTGGTGTGAGTCGAGGGGGGGCAGTAAATTGATAAGATATTTCGGACAGGTGAGCAATTTAGGACCTCTACCTACTATTTCGATGTTTCTATTTTGATTGCTAACTTCAATATCCTTCATTTTCAATTTGTGTGTGAGGATACATACTCCTCCGTAGCCATCTTCCCGGTCTCGTCTCGTAATGTTGTAGTCTTTAACTTTTAAATGCATATTTTTAAGGAGCCAAGTTTCTGATATGAGACAGATATGATTTTTTTGTTGATTGAGTATACATTCCAAGTCAAGCCTCTTTGGAATAAGGCTACGTGCGTTCCATTGTATTATGTTGATCTTTTTAAATGCCATTTTATTTTAAGAGAATTCCTAGCGAGTTTCTTAATGAATTGAACGAGCTCATTCATGATTTCTTGTGTCATTATGTCAGCCCAGCTCTCATGTTCTCCTTTTGCTGTTTATTTCAGTCTCTCGAATAAACTACGCCATGCACTTGGACACTCGTCTTCATTCTCCCCACGTGCTGCGTAGACTGGTGTTGATTTCTCATTTGACTTTGTTGGCTTTGCAGTATGATCTGAAGTAAGAATCTGTGATGGTACGCTTTTATTTGTGTAGTCATTGCGACGCGGTCAGGACATCGATACGTTGGACGCAGGAGGGTGGCTCGTTGACGCAGTCTTCTGTGAGGCATCTTCTTCTGGCCTTTTCGAGGCGCATACAGCAGCATACGACCTCGACGGAGAGGGAAAAGAGACACCTGCAGGTTGTGTGTGAGTTGTGGCTGATGACTAGCCTCATCTTCAACGGTTAGTGCTACAGATTCTTGTTGCTTGGACATTTCTATAGCTTTTTTATACATAACATTGTTCCGTGATATGAAAAGGCGGAGTTCCTTTTCCTTTAAATATATGGGGCATTTTTTGTCCATCGCCATGTGTGGCCCCTTGCAGTTAGCACACTTAAATTCCGTAGTCTCACAGTTTTCGTCTTTTTCTCCACATTTTGGGCACGTTTTTGCATTTGCGGGACACACTTTATATGTATGACCAAAGCGCCAGCAACCCGAGCACTGCGTCGCGGAGAACACGAAGGGCTCCACGCTACACCTTAATCCGTACACAAGAATGTACGGAGGCAAGCGCGGCCCCCGGAAACACACCCTCACTGCTTCGGATTTTGTTCATTTTCCTACCTCAATTCTCATGTTCAGTCTTTTGACAGATACAATCTCACATTGGTCGCTCTTAAGGATTTCCATCAAATCTTTCTCTTCCATTTCCAAAGGTTCAGAGACGCGCAACAAAAATGGTGTTGTTCCTCAGGCACAAATCATATGAAGATCGCCTTGACACTCTTGGTCTTACTACATTGGGAATACAAGTCTTAAATCAATGTATACAAAAAATACTAATGAGAGACTTCGAGGACACTCCTTGAAACTTAACCGCAATAATACTACTTCTTCTTCTTCTTCTTTTTAGGGTCCTACTTTTGGGTCCCTTTTAATGGCTTTCGTGCATCTAACACATTTCGCCAATGTCAAAGTTCATAGCTATATACAAATAGTGTAAAAGGTTCTGAAATTAGTTGCCAACGAAACATAAAAGAAAATCATAATTTAAGATCATTTGCACTGATAAATGAAGCAAGTAACTTTAGAATTTTAAAGTTAGATGAAGAGAGCAAGCAATTAATATTGGTAGGAAGAGGAATTTGGAGTAGAGGAAGGTAATCGTATAAAGGAGCAGTTTTATTAATAAGAAAATAATACTACTTCAAACCCGAGAAAGCACTTCCTATCTAACAGAGTTGTTGACACTTGGAATAAATTGCCAGAAGAAGTGATAAGTGCTAACTCAGTGAATAGTTTTAAAAACAAATTGGACAAATATCAAAAACGAAAACTAAACTTAAAAAAAACTTGACTTGCAAAAATATGAATACAGTGCATTCAATAATTAAAATACACGCATCAGCTTGTAGCTGCTAGTGTATATAAAATATAATAATAATAATAATTTCTAAGTCAATATTCCGCACTGTACCGAAAGAATGCTGCACTTCAGTCACCCGCGAACAAGTCATCCCCTCTTTAACTAGTTCTTCTGAGGTAAGAATTTTCCTGACACCTTCCTCATTTTTAAAATAAATAATGGCTTTCCATTGAGTAAGGTATTTAATTTTAATTATATGCGGTATACCTTGCAGCAATCTTGCTAACCCTATTTGCTTGTGAAGCTTCGATTTTCGCGATAAATATACTTCGAAATTACCTTCGGGCCATGCCTTGGAGTTCATCCGGTTAATCCTTTTGGATTTCTTAGACCTCACCGTCTCGAACTCCCTTTCATCTTCATCTCCAGAGTTATCTGATGCTCTCTTCTCTCGTCTCGAGAGTAGTTATTTCAGGTCTAGAATTGTCCAACTAGACTAACAAACGGGGAAAGACCTTCGTTATTTCAGAATACAAGTGCATAAAATCAGAGAACTACATATAATCACGCTTAATGACAGCTCGATGTCAGCCGTTTGACAGCGTACACGGCGAACATGCTCTCAACCGTGCGCGCTTTGTACGATCTCTGTGCGGTCTAGTCACATCTCTTATGTCAATATGACTTTCATGGGAGTGAATATAAGCAATTCGGAACGGTTGTGTACGCATACATTGTTGCATTATCTGCAATATACGCATTCCTAAATGTAGTTTACCTAGATAATATTTTTTTTTGGCCACCGAGTAACTTTCAGAGGCTGATCAGGGCATAAACATATGCATAAATATGTTACAATAATATATTTTATTTATTTATTCTGTTTTTATTTATTTATATCATTGAAAATTTGGATGAGATAAACTACCGGAACTGTTACATGCTAACAGAAAGTAATACAAGGAATACTAATTAGTGTCAAAAGTTTCGGCTTCAGACCTCGATAACATTTGATTTGATAATTTTACAGCGCCATCTATGAAGTAGAGCTGATGCTCGTAGGAGTTTTGTTCGAAACTGTGTTCCAGCTAGAATCGCGATCCAGAAACCGCCGCGCACGCGCCGGTGCGGAGAGGCGTGCGCCCGCTTCAAAACAAAAGAATATAATAGAAAGTCGCCGAAAGAACGAAAGGAAAAGGGATACTTTACGGTGCTCAGAAATGTCGTAAGTCAAAAGTTCATGTTTTTGATGTTTTGAATGAAATATTGTGTCCAAATGCAACAACAGTCACTTAAAATTTTGAAAATCATGATGCAAATGTAATGTGAGATTACTAGCACTGTAATGAATACCGATTATTAGAAATACAGCCTAATGTGAAAAAATGCACTTATTTTCGCGTTTTTTTTCTATTGGGCCAATGTTATGCTGTTGGAACAATAATCATTCAGTTTCGGCGGATATAAGTGAAGTTTCATATTACAACATTTTAGCATGATTAGTTAAATATTCTCTGAGAAATAAAGATAAAGCTGAATACGATGTAGCCTCATACGCAGCCCTTATAGTAAAGGCCAGACCGCACTAGGCCAAATATTGTTTGCGATAAAACACTACGCGGCAGCGGAACTGCGCGCTGTGACACAGCGCGACAAAGTTGACCAACTCAATGACGCGCCGTGGTGCGTCGCGTAGTTCCGTTCCCGCTAGTGCGATATAGCAAGCAGCGTGACACTGCACGCCAATCTAGTCATAACGTGTATTGTGGGTATTATATACTTTATCGACCTTGTTGCTTTGAGTGGGTGTGAAACCGTTTTTTCCGATCCCTTTTTTTTGCTTTTATGCGACCTGACATGGATAACTTAACTACCATTATTTATTTATTGCGACGCCAATGGTACCAACCCGGTCGGGCTTAAACCCTACCACCTAGTAGGAGAAGGGGACCTATAGTTTTACATGGATTCCGAACCATGGAGCAGCTCCCAATCGTGACGATATGAACTTATCCAACTCAAAAAGAGGAAGAAAATAGTGCATGAACGGGGCGGGGATTGGAACCCAGACCCCTAGTATGTTAGGCAAGTCCCCGCGCCACTAGGCTACGAGCCGTGGCCAAAATTTGTGATATTCTCCTTTTTCATATCGTGTATTCGTAAAGTCATCTAGGCATATCATTTGCTTCTTTTGTGCTTGCTTCAACCTTTCTTCCTCATTGAGCAAAGTAACTATTATAATATCCATCTCAGTTTCTTCCATCTTGCTCAGAAGTTGCCGAACGACTGACAAGCAAAATTTGCCGCGAACTGTCGCGCCAGTGCGGTATACTTCATAGGGTCGCGTCGCTCCGCTGCAGTGTATTACGCCACAGAATAAGTAATAGCGCTAACAATAAGTCATTACGCCTAGTGTGGTCTGAGCGTGTATTATATTCTTTGGTCTGAGCTGCTAGTCCCAGTTGTCACCTAAACTGGCGTTTACGGAACTTCTAAAGTTCCGTAAAAACGTCAAACTCCATACAAGGTTCTACTAGATATTCTGTGGTTTTACTTCTTCGAGCTTTCAAAGTCAAACTCGGGCCTCCAGTTTTTGGCGACGCATATGCGTCTCCGGTCGTTGGTGACGAAACTGCGGTCCGGCCGCAGCTCCGTCGCTGGGGATGGAGATATTGGCTATGCATATGTTGGCGATGCAGATATTGACGAGGCAGATGGTGGCGATGGACACATGGACCAGCGTTTACATACTCTTTGACATGGACTACCAAGGTGAACTACAAATAATGTAATTTCTTCCATGTTTGTTGTTTGTTGTTTGTTGTTTTGTTCAGTTCACAGAACTTCTGTGATAGAACATAATATGTTAGTTCAGTTTCCGTAACCGCGTACACAAACGGCCCGAATCGTTTGTGATGCTTTCAGCTTTGAGCGTGCAATCTGATTAGGGTCGCTTCTAGGCCCGGGACATAAATCGCGTTTCCTGAGAGCCCGCTGTGCTATGAAAATTTAAATAAAGCTGTTTCGGATTGCAGTGACGCGAGTGAATAGGTATGCGAGCGGAAGGTGCGGGGGCGGTGCGCTGCGCGCTAGGAGCGGGCGGCGCCACGTGCCGGCTGTGCTACGGTGACGCGGGCGCCGGCGCGGTGGCGCTGAGCGACGAGGTCACACTGCGCTCCGGCGACGCGCTCGAGCTGCGCGACATCCTCACCGCCGTCGCCGGCAGCGTGGTCTGTATTTGTTTCTCTATTTAAGGTTATCAACAGGGGAAAACGGCACACAAATAGCACCGTGGTCCGTTTTGAACTGTGAGTGATGAGAGTGCACACGGTGAACAAAAGCGTCCCGAATCAGATTCACGCTCAAAGCTTTCAGCATCACAAATGATTAGGCGCACAGTTTGTGTGCGCCCGTATGGAAACAAAACAACTTACATAACAAATTAGATTTGTTGTAGCAGTTCACCTCAAATTCAAATTTAATAAAATCCTCTAAGCTGAACTTGGATTTTATAAAACCTGAGAGAAATTTAACCATTTGTCCAGCCATTGCCTCATTCAACCATATTTTAGGGGAAGAGGTGACCCAAACCAAGCTTCACAGCAACCGGAGCACCAGAAAAAATTGAGAAACATGTGCATGTTTAGTTTGAATTATATCTGTCATGAACTACTACAGTGACCTGATCACAGTAACATAACAAAGAGCATAATATTATCCCTTTAATACTTCTAGCTATATAAAATGAAGATTATAATCTTTGATAGCAACCCTAACAACAAGGTCTGAATAATATTCCTGCATGTATGAGATTGTGAACATTTAGAAGTATATTGCTTACTCAAAGGGCAAGGCGTATATTGAATTGTTGATTATTTAGTTACTATTTACCTATCTTCTTAAGATAATCTAGAATCAAGAATAAATTTAAATGCGTGAATCTTACATCGGCACACGATCGGCGTGTACCTAGTGAGTCTCTAGTTTTATTCATCTACTAGCTGCGGTACCCGGCTTCGCTCGGGTTAGTGTCGGCTAAATTATTTCATGGATAAAAAGTAGCCCACATGACTGATCCAAAATAGGGTCAAACTGGTCCAGGACAATGTATCCATCTACCAAATTTAATCACGATCGTTCGAGATGAAATAGCATGATTTAATGAGAAACATCCAATAATTCCCTTTTAGAGCTTCGTTGACATTTGGTGGCTTGCACTGTAACATTGCTTACCTAGTAAGTAAGTAACGTGTAACGTAGGTAAGTTTTGCGTGGACTCCAACCCACAGCTAGCCTCAACATCGAAAACAGTAACCCATCTCGAACCTGACTGCTCCCAGAGAGACATTGATAAAATACGCACATAAATCGGGTAAGTGGTTCGCAAGTTATTAGAATTTAACACTCACTACTCACCCTTCTGGTAATAAAGCGTTATATTATGTAGCCTATAAGTTTTAAGTAGAATCAGGCTAAACGTAGATATAATCCGCATCTAAATCGAGTAATTTGTTCTGAAGGATTTTGCCAAGTAGTCCTAAAGTTGCGGAAAATACCAAGCCGTACTTCAGTACAATTAGTAAAAGTAAGCGAGCCCCCCCCTCCAGCTGCCGCCCTCCCGAGCCGTGCATAGCATTGCAGTTTGTATGACAGCCACATCTTAGCGCAAGCGGAACTGAATTCTATTTAGCCTATCCTAATTCCCGGGTAGTCAAATGTACGTGTACTAAGTTTCATCTCATGCAAATAATCGGTTTAAGAGTTATGGAGGAACATACATACATACATACAGAAATGATTTCTAAAAATCGTCAATTTAGTTTCAGTATTATAAATAAAGTCTACAAACCTAAAATGTTATAAAACAAAGCAACTTACTCCATGAATAACCCTTACAGATTTATTTATTTATTTATTTAATTGATGAACGAGCAGCCTAAGCTAATGTGTTCATGTCTGGGCTCACTGGTGCTTTGTTATTACGGTTACTTTAGTTTAGTGTTTTTAGGTGTTTGTCAAGCCTGTTTTTAAAAGAATTGGTGGTGGGTGCTTCAACGACATCTTCTGGCAACTTGTTCCACATTTCAACTGCTCTATTCGACAAGAAGTGTTGTCTCGGGTTTGTTGAGCTGACAGTGGCATTGAGCTTTAGGCTATGACCACGGAGATGACTATTTGTGTTTCTAGTGAAGAGGTTCTGCAGTTCTGGACAGTCGTAATAGTCATTGAGAATCTTGTATGTTTCTATGAGGTCGCCCCTTTCTCTTCGTTGTTCCAAGGTTCGTTCTAGGAGAGTAATATCTTTGACGAAGTAGGGATTCCATATTTGGAATCCATATTCCAGGAGTGGTCTAATGTGAGATTTGTATATTTTGATAAATGTCTCTATGGTCAGGTTCTGAAATGATTTCCGTATGACGTAGAGACGTCTCTATATGATTTGCCCATTTTAGGTCTTCTGAGATAGTTATTCCAAGATCCTTCTGAGCCTGTGTAGGGACTATTATGTCTGTTCTGATTTTGTACTGGAGTCTTGGGTTGTTCTTCCCTATATGCAGCACTGTGCATTTCTAAGGATTGGTTCGTATAAGCCAGTGACGGGTCCATTCCAATATTCTGTCCAGGTCGTCTCTGAGTGTCCCACTGCTCACAATGGGGTTGGCGATGAGTTTGGCGTCGTCGGCGAATAGGCTTGACATGGCTTGGGTAATAGCACAGATATCGGAGATGTAGAGACCGAAAAGAGTCGGTGCCAGAACTGATCCTTGGGGAACGCCGCTTAAAACGTCTTTCACTCCCGAAAGGCAATCACCCACTCTCACTTGGTATGTTCTGCCGACCAAGTAGTTCTCTATCCATGTTAGAAGCCTTCCTCGTATTCCAAGATGTTCTAATTTAACCAGTAGTCGTCTATGAGGAACTTTGTCAAATGCTCGTTCAAAATCTAGGTAAATCACATCGACTGGGTTTTTACAATCATACTCTTGGGTCCAGTGGTCTAGACACACAAGTAGATTCGTGATCGTAGAGCGCCTGGGGACAAATCCGTGCTGGTGAGTAGATATTATGTGCTCAGAACCGAGAAAATTTTGCAAGCTATTCACTATTAGTCTTTCCATGCACTTGCAAGTAATACTTGTCAAGCTTATTGGTCTATAGTTTGATGGAATCATTTTGTCGCCTTTTTTATATATTGGGGTCACCACAGAGTGCTTCCAGTCCAATGGAACTGTTCCGGACTCAAAGGAGGAAATCATTATGTCTTGTAAGGCAGGTAGTATTACGCTAGAGCAGTTTTTTAGGATAGAGCCGGGGATACCATCTGGTCCAGTTGAAGAGGCAGAGTCGAGATTTTCCAGTACTTTCTTTATGGCGTCCGGGTGAAAGGAGATATCATAGATTGACTCTGCTACTCTAAAATTTATTATTAGTATAGATTTTATATTATCATTTCTGTTACGTTATTCACATTATTATAAATGAACCAAAATAACTAAAAAAAGGACCAATTACTTACCTACCTACAACCTTTAATAATTTAAATAAAAACGAAGTAATTCTTTATAATCCCCGCTCCCCTTGGTGTGAAGTAGCGCTACCGGCATCGTTTTCGCAGCCCCGTGAAAGTTCGAAAGCCCATGGGCACAATATCTTTATAAATTGTAGCCTATGTCTTATTCTGATGTATAACCTATATTATTGTAAAGTTTCATGAAAATCCATTCAGTAGTTTTTACGTGAAAGAGTAACAAACATCCATCCATCCATCCATCCATTATTACAAACTTTCCCCTTTATAATATTTATTAGATTATTATGGTTTATTCATCTTTAGTTATGTACAAACCTAACAGCTTCTTGTAAGTCAATGCAGCTCTGACCTTCCTGTTTACAACTTTGCTTATTTACGACCACATTAGCATCAGCTCCGAATCTGTAATTTTTTCGTAAACATTTCTTATTAGTTGTAAGACTGTTTCTATACATTTCCTGCAGTGGGAGCACAAACAAACGATATGGCTATATCCTATTTGTCAACAAAGCAAATCAAAACAGCTTGATGTGAGCGACATCTGTTGGAGACTTGCGTAATTGGGGTTCGTGTGGCTCAATCGGAAGTGAAAACACAATTTATTTAACAAATCTTTTATACAATCTTCCTGCAATGAAAAAGTCACGCCATAAATATTGATATTAAATTTGAAATTCCAAAAATTTAGGCATTTTTTCGGGAACAGTCTACTCAATCTTTGGCTCCGCTTTTCAAATGGGCATTGTCCTTTCACCGCTACGGCAGAAATGGTGCGGCCATTTTGCGCGTAATGCAGTATATCGGAAACATTTCCTCATCCAAAATTTTTTAAATGAATTGGATGTGACCTTAGTTTTTAGTCTCATAAATCCATCTCGTTTCAGATCGATGAAGGAATGCTTCCGGAAATCCTTTGTGCGGTGTGCACAGGCGCCGCGCTCGCCAGCTACCGCTTCCTCCTGCTCTGTCGCGACTCGCTAGCCGCCCTGCGCCGCGCTGCTGACGCCCTCTACCGCTGTCGCGTGTCGCCGCCGCCCGCCGCCGCGCGCGCGGTCTACCTCCTGCTCGACGGAAACGAGGCGCGCGTGATGCTCGAGCGAGACGAGAGCGCGCCTGGCCGCCGGCGCCGCTCGGCCGCGCCCCGCCACCAGTGCGACGACTGCGGCAAGGTGTTCTCGCGCGAGCCCGCCTTCCGCCGCCACCTCGCGCTCCACGCGCAGCCACACATGTGCGCGCTCTGCACCAACACGTATCCAAACGCGCGCAAGCTCGCCGCGCACGTCGCGCGCGCCCACGACGAGAAGCGCTACGCGTGCCCCGACTGCGCCAAGCGCTTCGGCTCGCCGGCGCTCGTCGACGAGCACCGCAAGGCGATGCACGCGAGCGGCCCTTGCCGACACTGCGGCCGCGACTTCCCCAACAAGCACGCGCGCCGCGCGCACGAGCTCTCGCACGGCGCGCGCTGCCCCTGCCCGCGCTGCCCGAAGACCTTTAAGTACAAGGAGGGCCTCAAGCGGCACGCGCTGCGCTGCGTCGCCGGCGAGCCCCGAGCGACATTCGCTTGCGACCTCTGCGGCCGCGCATATTCGAACAAGGGCACGCTCGTCCAGCACATGCGGTACGCGCACGGCGCTGACGCTCTCACCTGCGACGACTGCGGGAGGAAGTTCCTCGACCGCGGCAAACTCGAGTGCCACCGCTCGAGGCACACGGGCGTCAAGCGCTACCCGTGCACGGCGTGCGGCGCGCGCTTCTCCTACCCGACGACGCTCACGTACCACACGCGCGCGTTTCACACGGGCGACAAACCGTACGCGTGCGAGGCGTGCCCGCAGCGCTTCATCACGTCTTCGGCGCGGCTCGTGCACGCGCGGCGCTACCACGGCGCGCCGGCGCCCGTGTGCTCGCGCTGTGGCGCCACCTTCGTGACGCGCGCGCGCCTCGCCCGCCACGCGCGCAAGCACCACGCCGACCCGCCACCCCCGCCGCTCCCCCCACCGCCGCTCCACCTCACCGACGACCTCACGTACATCTCAATGTAATGCGATGTGTCGTGCTAGTTGTATGCATTGTGTGAGGCAGATGGATAGTCAGACAGGCATGTACAGTAGGGACCAAACTTTCGGGCCGGTCTGAATACACTACACAGGATACAGGACGCCCTCGCTATCCTCAACGAGCCCGCTGACCAAAAATTTGCATTCTGTGCAGCAAAATGCTCCAACTTCACATCAACCATTAACTTTGGTGCGAGCTGTACAGGGTACTATTGGAAATGTACACTGCAGGGGGTTATTGTGCAGGGTAAAATAAGCATCAACCATTTGAAATTGTTCTGGAACTACAAAAAAAAACGCGTTTCCCATACATTTCGTCTAAAATGTATCTCTGAACTGAATTATTATTATTATACTATCTATATCTGAACTGAATTATTATGTGACATTTCATCGACTTAAAAATTAAGGTGCTAATTTTTTTATTAGAAACTACCCTCTGCATTGGCGTAAAAAGAGCACTCCAAAGATGGATGCCACAATAACATGAAAATGAAATAAATTAAATCAAAAAGAATTATGCATTTTCACTTCAGAACTGCAGCAAACAGACTTAAATTTTAATACATATATCTATTTCAAATAATTATATTTCGGTAAAAAAATTAAATAATATTAACTATTGCCTGAAATTGGCTTATCACAGTTATTTTCCTCGGTTCTTGTGGCCGACGCTTCGAACTGTCCCGTGCAGTTCATTTTCAAGGCGAGTGCGTGCGTGCGGCTGTTCGCACGTTTGACAGACCACCGTACCAGCTGCAACCGCACGCACTCGCCTTGAAAACGAACGAAACGTCGGCCACAAGGACCGAGAAAAATAACTATGGTAAGCGAATATCAGACAATAATTTAAACACCCACAGAACATTCAAATAAGTTAAAATAAAATGAACATTATTTTGTGACTTTTTTGTGATATCTGTCTTGTTCCACATAAAAACATTATAAATGCAATACCGTAACAAGCGGTGTACCAAGAGTAGTAGGCAGAGATGACAGAGTACACTGCATAAGATCATAGCATACCTACTTCATTCAATTTTCACAGACATAGTCAATATTTTCGTACATGCTCTATTATTCGAGTGCTACGTACTGGACCCTTACATAATTCAATTATTCAAAACAATGTTTTGCTCTCACTCAAACCTTATCATCAAATTATTAAACAAATACTAATTTTGGCCAACCATCTGCTTAACACCTGTAAAATATAGAAACTGTGTAAAGTGATTTATTTAACATAGTGATCGTGAAATGAATCCAATAAAATTACACAAATTCTAGTGTTAAGTTCTTGATTTTTACCTTGCATGTTTTTAAAGAGCTAGAAATATAAGCCGATTCACAGTGTTGTTTAAGATGGATGGGCCTTCCAGCTCAACTCCCCATACAAACGTGGAAAGAAGATTAACCTTTTGTCTTTCGGCGTGTTGTATGGATGGTATCCTTCTTCTATTCTTACTATTATTGCGAAAATTGTACCCATTTTCTCGAAGCTCTCTGTCCACAGTCTCCATTTCGGTGACGATATGGTCCTTGTCACATAAACGCTGTGTTCTCGAGTCTCAATGCTCTTGCGACCAATTCCAAATGAACCGGAGCATGGTGCGAAGTAGCATGTAGAACTATTTGTGTGTGTCGGCTTGCAGTATACTGTGTGGCTTAGGGTTCCATCCAATCGTCGACCAACAAGTACGTCCAAGAAAGCCAAAGTGCCTTCCTTCTCACACTCTACTGTGTATTTTATATTTGTGTGAACGAATTAAGATGAGAGAGGAAAGCGTCGAGTGATTGGCATCCATGTGACCAGATTGAAAACACATCATACACATACCGTACCCAAAACATTGGCTTAAGAGGTGCAGTTTGCAATGTGCGGTGTTCCAGCGACTCCATGAAAAGGTTTGTTTAAAGGTAGAGTGTGAGAAGGAAGAAGCAAGGAAAATGGGCTAGAACACATCAGGATAACGCGAACATTTTTGCAAATTACCTAGCAAAGATTGACTGATTTGTAACAAACTGTAATAATATTCTGTTTTATTAGGTAAGTACATTTGAAATGATAATAAAAGATCACAAAATTTAATTTAAGGTCTGAAAATAAATAAAAAGGTGATTACTGATATGTTCAACTATTTTTTTATTACACTGACTGTTTAAAAAAACCTGTTGACATCTCCGGCTTCTGGGCTCTAAAATACGGGGTTTTCATGCGTATTTTCACGTCTTGTCCTGGTTGCCAAATTTTAGAGATGGCAACCCTAGTTACGGAACACATTCGAGCAGTAAAGAAGAAGGACTCTGCGAAATCAGCTTTGTGAGAGCAAAGCGAATCAGGGCCAAATCACTGGATATGTTTCGATCACGTTGGTATAATCGAAAAACAAACTATGCCAAGTTTAGTCCGAGAAGCCATCGAGATTAAGCCCCGATTCCACGAAGAGACGGCTGAGTTAATCAATGTTCAAACACGTCACTTTTAGTGAACCGCATAGAGTTGATTCCATACTGTCCACACAAAGTGACATGTTTGATCATACTTTGACGTTGATTTTGATTTTTTGTTATTTCGTGCACTCGGCCCTTAACCCCGATTGCACGAAGAGACGGCTGAGTTAATCAATGTTCAAACACGTCACTTTTAGTGAACCGCATGGAGTTCCTTCCGTACTGTCCTTAAGGGAGGACACTTGGGAAACACTGGTCGCAGACCTATCATGCGACCACTCAAAATAGACGCCCCGACCTGATCTACCTACTTGCCATGTCCAAATTGGTTTTGGTTATATCTTGGGAAACACTGGTCGCAGAACTATCATGCGACCACTTAAACTAAACGCCCCGACCTGATCTACCTACCTGTCATGTCCAAATTGGTTTTGGTTATATCATGGGAAACACTGGTCGCAGACCCATCATGCGACCACTCAAAGTAAACGTCCCGACCTGATCTACCTGCCTGTCATGTCTAAATTGGTTTTGGTTATATCTTTGGAAACACTGGTCGCAGACCCATCATGCGACCACTCAAAATAGACGCCCCGACCTGATCTTCCTGCCTGTCATGTCTAAATTGGTTATGGTTATATCTTGGGAAACACTGGTCGCAGACCCATCATGCGACCACTCAAAATAGACCCCCCGACCTGATCTACCTACCTGTCATGTCCAAATTGGTTTTGGTTACATCTTGGGAAACACTGGTCGCAGACCCATCATGCGACCACTCAAACTAAAGGCCACGACCTGATCTACCTACCTGCTACTATTCGAACTGTCATCGAACATCAATCTGAAATGGCTGCGAAAATCATGCTGGTCGGCCAATTGCTTCCTCACACCACGTTTGAAGGACCCATTTAGGGTGTCTGCGAAAACCAAGCGGGCCGGTCAGACTTTAATTTAATTCAAATCTTCGTTGCACTAAAATGTTATGGGTGCAGTTGTTGAGAATTCTAAGGAAGTTAATTTACGAAAATCTGAGATGGCTAAATGTTATTTAAAACCTTATGGGGGTGAATGGGGGATTAAAATCATTTATGGAGAAATAATATACATTTTCGAAATCATTTAACGGTTTCTAGTGCAAGCGAAGCCGCAGGCAAAAGCTAGTACATAATAAAATCGTGTGATACATATTATAATATACTTTCAACAACACCGTCTGTAAGTCTCTCTTTAGTACGTGATTGACGGACCTGTTTATTGTATTGCAAGTTTAATTTAAATAATGAATTAGTTCATTTAGCATAAGAAACTTTTATGTGTTGACAATAAATAATAAAAAGCAATAATAAATAATTTACTTAATTAACTAACATAATAACATTATAGAGCAACACAACCAGTAGACCACTGCACTGCACTGCGCCTGTGACTACGCGCGCGCCCCCCTCACTCGCCCGGCGCGACGGCTAATTACAGAACATATAATATCCTAATGGGCTCAGATAGCCGAAACTCGTGAAGTCACAGCGGAGTGCAGGCCCTTAAAAAGTGACCTGTTTAATCATACGTTGACGATGATTTTGATTTTTTGCCCTTTCGTGCACTCGGCCCACAGTCTGTCCAATGAGTCCGTGCCATCGATATAATCTAAAACTATGGATGCACCATCAGCTTTTCCCCGCGTACCACGTAATATGCACCCTATCCGCTCGTTGATGCCCTACTGCATGTCAGTCTGTGGTCGACTTGACATCCGAGCGTACGTGCCATCAACGGGCTTTGCAATGCGACAAAATGCCGAAATACGGGGTCAAATAGTATAAAAATCGGAGTGAAAGGAATACAAAGATCCGTATAATATCTTATTATAGGCAAACATACTTAGATACACTACATAGAAATCAAGAAAACATTTCGTCCGAAAAAATAATACGGTAGCGACCGCGGGCTCCGTCAAGTTGGAAACGCCCTAACGAAAAATCGTATTTTTCTAATGCAGTCGTTTAGAACTAATTCTGTACAGATTTGTACACCTCATTGTTTATTTTGTACGGTTAAGATTGAGTAAATATAGACCAAGCAGCGAGGGTTTCTAACTTGACGCTCAGACCGCCAACATTTCATTTTACCTACTTTTAATATCCAATCGCTTAGTATTCATTTTGTACTGATTAATACACCGAATGAATTATTTAGTACGGCTTTGACTTCGAAATAATAGACATATGAATGGGGGTTTCAAACTTGACGTTTTTCCATTTTGACATTTATAACTTTTGAAAATGATATTATTAATGATATTCTAAAAGGCCATGTTTTGAAACGTTCAGTACTTCAAAAACAACCGGCCAAGTGCGAGTCGGGCTCACACAGGAAGGGTTCCGTACCGTCGTACAAGATTTAACACAAAAAAAACACGTTTTTTGTATAGAACCCCCCTTTAATTTTTTTAAATATTTTACCTAACTATTTGTTGTTATAGCGGTGTAAATAAATACACACTCTGAAAATTTCAGCAGCCTATTTATTACTGGTCATGAGATACAGCCCTGTGACAGACGGACGGACGGATAGCGGAGGCTTAGTAATAGGGCTCCGTTTTCACCCTTTGGGTACGGAACCTTAAAAAGTACGTTTAGTACGCGTTCGTATCTATAACTACAGGACGTTGATTATTGCCCATTGATAGACCAGTTTGCTAAGGTAAATTAGTGGCATCTAGTAAATAGCTAGCTCTACTCACAATACAAAAATGTATTATGACGAACATATGTATATATGTTCTCAATTGTACAGCAGATAAATATTTTTTGACATCGTTAGTTGTGCCAGAAAAAAAATTATAATAAAAAAATTAGATTTTTCGTTAGGGGGTTTCTAACTTGACGGAGCCGCGACCGCGGTGACTGCAATCGCCATGCTTGTAACCTTGCATACGTTTGAGCGACTTCTTCGAACTCTTTGTACGTGTGAGTGCCGGGTTAATGCGCGACTGAAAGATCCGAAAACGTTATCATTAGGAAGAAACATGATGGCGAATGTGCCTCATTTGTTTGTGTGCGAGTGCGAGCTTGCGAGTATGAGCGAGCGAGAAAGCGCGTGTTCAGCGAGAGAGAAGGAGACGCCCATTGTTAGGGACTTGCTTCCGTGGTGAATGATACCAGGATGCAAAATAAGGTAAGTTGTTCTTTTCCGGGATCGTTTCTTCGTAAAAAGTCCGGTGTTTGTTATCTTTTATTTATTGAATTTGATCTAACACTATTTTACTAAAGTAATTATAACGAATTTCACGTATTTAAGCAATCGTGTTGATAATATAGAAAACCAAATTGTATTCAATAAGCGGGCAAATTAAAACAGAATAAACAGCAACACTGAAGTATTTCGTAACGGTGGCACGGGCGTTTGTATGGAGAAGTATTCTGATTGTCGGTCTATTGCTTTTGGTATGTCGATGGTCCGTGCTTTCAAAACACATACAAACGTTCTTCCGTGAGAGGATCGGGGGAAATGTGGCAGCGGCTGGGCGCGAGGCTCTGCTGTCTGCGTATGAGCAGTAAAATTGTGTTATTGGGTCACGATCGGGTCAACGCACCTTGGCTGACCAATTTTTTGTGCGAAGTGCACGAAAGGACAAAAAATCAACATCAACGTCAAAGTATGATTAAACACGTCACTTTGTGTGGACAGTATGGAAGGAACTCTATTTGGTTCACTAAAAGTGACGTGTTTAAATATTGACTAACTCAGCCGTCTCTTCGTGCAATCGGGGCTAAGAGTTAATTTACTTCAATACATTATTTTCATGGTAACCATTACAAACAGATGCATAGTTTCTTAGCAGAAGTTGTTTAAAATGCTGGGAAAACTCTTTAAATTTCTTAAAAAATAATAATATAACATGTTACATTGTGTTCTGAATTCATGTGTTGACCATCGCGTCTCGGAAGCTCGAAAGTAAAATATATGAAAAGGAAAAAAACAAGGCGTTTTGAAAAAAAAACCCGTTCTTTTTATTACCAAAGCAAAAGTAAACACACCTAGGTAATTTACTTTTTTAGATCGATCACACGCATTATATAAAGTCACCATATCAAACATTGACCCCCAGCACATATGCCACAGACCCCCCGGGGGTCCCAGTTAAGAAACCCTGTTCTAAGGTGATTTGCCCAATCTTCCCATTTATATCGCTGATTGATATAAGAATTTAAAGGTAAACAGAGTCAACGGGTGGATGAGACCAAAATTGTTTCATACAAAATGGACTAAAATTTTAAATCGCTATGAATTTGAAAATTTTAATTCGCGTTGGTTGCTTCAAAATAATAATCTGAAATTATGTTTTAGTTTGAAATAATGAGGAAAAGTTGAGGAATCTGATCGACAAAGAATCAGTGGATCACCTCTTATTAAAGTACCTACCAGAAAAAATATGTAGGGTGTTAACGGAGGTATGGTCCAATAGCTAACCACGTATTCCTTGACATATTTGCAACAAAAAAGGTAGAAGACATTTTGTTGTCCAACTTAAAAAAAATCATCATCCCCATACATTTTTGTAAACTTCTACACACAAAATGTATGGGGAGGACGATTTTCCTGCATGGGAAAAAAAGTCGTCGTACAAAAAAAATCTACATTTTTTGCTCCAAATATGCCAAGGAACCAGGACCATACCTCGGCTAACAGCCTGTATTATTTCTCCGGGTTTTTACGCCCATTCCCCTCACAATCTATGCATAGAAAGGTCACCATGCTTTCTTTGACGAAATTATTTTGCGAAAAAACATTTCACATTGCACGAGCGTGGACCCTATGTTATGATAACGATTGTAAATAGTGGTCTCATAGGGTTGGTATGCTCCGTCTCTTTCCAACTCACAGGAGTGTTCCTTGAGTTGACGTTCCACTCCCACACTTTGTTCGTCTTGTAAGCACAGCGCGCTCATGCTTGGTCTATGTCTGAAACACACTCACTTCCTCACGAGAAGACTGGGGACAACTTCTGATTCTGATTAGATACACGACCGTTCCGAATTGCTTATATTCACTCCTGTGACCGTCATTTTGGCATAAGGGGCGTGACTCTAGATAGAACACAGATCGTACAAAGCACGCACGGTTGAGAGCATGTTCTACACGCATCACCTCCATGGCTACACGGCGATAAACTATAATAATATCCGTGTTTTAGATCCCTGTTCAGTGTAGCCGCGCTCATAAAGGGAAGGTCCTGACATGGCACCTAATTCAGTCGGGAACGTGGTTTATTAGGCAATATCTAACTAACTTACTAACTTCTATGCATCGGTTTGTTGATTTGTGGCTTGTGAAACTAGCAGCTCTCAGAAGAGGGTGCTAGGTCGCTACAACGGTATTTGTATGGTAATAGCTGTCCATGTCAGGTTGTATAAAAAAATGTCAAGCCATGGATGGCTTTGGGTGGACACACTTATTTTTTCTTGTAAATAAATAAAATAACAAATACGCTCGTTATTTTTTATTACGTTTGAATATTTTGTTACCCAAAAACAAGTAAAAACTTCAAATTTAACCATAATTATTATATAGGTAAGTATGTAGGTACAAACTAATTTTGCCGTAGCCTTGAAGGCTACTGAAAGCAAAGCGCTGCCCGAGGCATGGCCTTTCCAAGCGAAAGATAATGATAAAACAACCTAGATTCACCAATTTATTTTCATTACAAGTCGCCCCAGGAATCGTCTCTGTGTAGAAAGAAAACCGTTGTGAAGAATATTGTACAGTTTCTCTGATTGCAGGGGTAGGTATTTTACAATTCCAATGAGGCCGTCGGGAAACGTTCCTGACCATCACAAAATCACTCATAAATACTTTAAACATTTATTTATTAATTTATTCATATTAAGGCAAGCCAACAGAACATGCAAACAACATTTCTTTAAAGACTAATTTAAACAAAACAGTGTAGGATGCACATTCCAGTTACAGGCAACCTGTTAGAAAGCAAAGAAAAAAGTAAAATGTAATCTGTCACTTGTCAAAAATGACTTATAGTCTATTTCAGATAAGCGCGATGCACCGCGCACCCCTTCATTTTTACGAGAACAAAAGGCTTGTTACCTTCGACGGCGTCGGTTATCCGGCCTATTCCACACGTGCGCTTTCTTTTAGTCGTGACTCGGACTTTGTACGGTACGGACGTGTTTACCTATAGCGTGCGAGTAGTAAACATTTTCGACATTGGAAACTGGGTGGAATACATGGATTTATGGCCATACTTTAAAATGTAAGATGTCGCATTTCTGCGACAACTGGGAATAAAAAAACACATGTATATAATGACAAATGTATGCATATATTATATTATATATATTGTATCATGTAAGATATTATTTAAAAAATGTAATACTAAATAAACAATTGCAAAGGATTTATTTGTATTATTATTATGGCAGGTATGTTTATGAATACACAAAGAGGGAAGTGACAAAAGAAAACATTTGGACCAGATTGGGGACGTATTTAAAATAATATAAGGGAATGTGTAAACAAATCTTATTTTTTTATTTCAAAGGACTGTAGACAATGGGAAGCAGTGCCAGCACCGGATCCACACCTAACAAGGAAACTTCTACAGCTGCACAGACCACAGTTGGGAACGGTGGTAAGCCTACTCACGGGCCACTGCCAGCTCAACAAACACCTTCACACCATCGGAGGCACGGACAGTCCCCTCTGCAGGGCCTGCTTGGAGGCGGAGGAGACACCGGCACATATAGTCATGGAATGTAGACAACTGCAGACATTTTGTACGGGGGTCTTTAGCTTCGAAAGGAGCGACCCGCAAGTGTGGAAAGATCCTAAAGGGCTGCTACGCTTTGTGGAAGAGCTCGGCTGGCTGAAGTGAGCCAAAAGTCGGGTTACTGAGCACAATGGCCTCGTGTCAAGTGCGTTCAAGCGTCGGCAGCCACTCGCCGACAACAACAACAACAACGGGCCGCCCGCACATTTCTAATATTTGAACGTGATTTGGTGTAAGGGTTGCCGCCCACTTGTGTTCTCTCCTTTTCTGTTATACGCAGTACATAGAGTGAGAGGGGCTTATGCATCGCGGTTAACTGAATTTGAGTATAGCGATACGTTTGTTGTGTGCTACTAATAAACACTGCATCGGAGCGCTCCTCGCCCCTAACTTGCTACAGGTTATGGGCCCAGTAGGCATGAAGCACTGCTGAATGCAGGAAGTTCGTGTCGGGCGAGTGAGCAAGGGCAAATTGGTTCCGACCCGTTCGAAAGGCGCGGTGGGGACCGGCGGCTGCGGTGCAGTGTAAATAAAACGGAACGGGACGTTCAAACGGCGTCCTCGGACCGGTGGAAGAGCCGAAGACATCATGGAGGAATTCGGTGTGGCTCAAGGGGTGGTGACCCCGATCAGACTGGTGGGTGTCAGGAATTGGAATTCGTGGAAGTTTCAAATGAAGGTATGGCTTAAGGCGGCAGATCTGATGGGTATAGTGGATGGGACCACGGCGGTACCGAAAGAGGCGGAATCTGCTAGCGCATGGTTGAAACAGGACGCAAAAGCGCAGAGTATGTTGGTTACAAGATTAACCGAAGAAGTGATGCGTTAGTATATTAACGTGTGAAACATCAGCGGACATGTGGAGAAAATTAATGTCTGTATTTGAACAGAAATCAGCAACAAGCGTGCACCTAATTCATCAAAAGTACTTCAGTTTTAAGTACGACGGCGGCGGGATGGCACTGTTCTTATCCAAGATTCAGGACTTGGTAAACCAGTTGAAACAGCTTGGAGAGGAAATCTCGGACAAAATGACGATGACAAAAATTCTTATGTCGCTTCCAGAACAGTACAAGCACTTTATATCTGCCTGGGAGTCCGTCAGTGAACCTCGGCTGGAAGATTTGATAGCGCGCTTGATGACTGAGGAAGAGCGGATGAAGAATGACGATGGCGGCAGTGAAGCGGTCGCATTTGCTGCAACATGTTATGGTTGTGGTAAGAAAGGACATATCAAGAGGTATTGCAAAAATAAAACGCAGCGTGAAGGAAACACGAGTATGAAAGGAAGAACGAAATTGCTATTTTTGCAACAAGTCTGGCCACCTGATGGCAGATTGTTATTTGAGAAAGAAAGCTACTCCCAAGGCTTTCGTGTGCTCGGGAATGAGTGCTGATGAGAATTTGTGGGTGCTCGATACAAGAGCAAGCGATCATATGACTCCAAGAAAATCGTGGCTCGGGGATTTTAAAGAGTTTGATGAACCTAAACCCGTTGTAATTGGCGATGGAAGTGAGCTACAGGCGAAAGGCTATGGTACAGTTAAAATCAAAGCCTACGATGGTTTCAAATGGAATCAGATGGTAATACAGAGAGTACTATATGTTCCGGGTTTAAAAGCAAACCTGTTCTCAGGAGGAGTGGCTCTTGACAAGTGATATAAAATGATACTGGACAACAAAGTATGCAGATTCTTGGAAGGTGGCATAACGGTGGCAGTGGGGGAAAGATCTGAGAAACTATACGTAATGAGCTTCCAAACGTACATCGAAGCATCGTCAGCCAATATTGGAACAGTCAAAGATAGTCTTACAATTTGGCACAAGAAAATGGTTCACCAGAACATGGACCAGATAAAGAAAGTACTCGTGAGTAACAACGTAAAGTATGAGATTCCAGAAGATGATAAATGTGTGGCGTGTATACAAGGTAAGCATGCACGAAAACCATTTCCTAAGAGTGAGTCGAAGAGTTCACGTCCGGGAGAACTGATACATGCTGATCTATGTGGATCGATGGAGGTGGAGTCTGTTGGCGGTTCTCGATACTTTTTAGTAATGAAAGACGATTATTCTCGTTATAGAACTGTTTATTTCCTGAAGAAAAAGTCTGAAGCACCAGATAATTTGAGATTTTTTATAACGTCGACAAGGAAAAATAATACCGAAATAAGGACTCTTCGAACTGACAATGGAACAGAAATAGTAAATGAAAAAGTAAAGAAACTCCTACAAGAAGAAGGTATTAGACACGAAACTACCGTAGCGTACACAGCACAGCAGAATGGTAGAGCAGAGAGAGAAATGAGAACAATAGTAGAGGCCGCGCGCACATTATTACTGGCTAAAAACCTAGGAAAGGAACTGTGGGCAGAGGCAGTCAACACGGTTGTATTTGTCATAAATCGTACGGGGACGAGCACTGAAAAAGGTAGAACTCCTTTTGAAATGTATACGAATAAATATTTCAATATTCACACATTGAAAGTTTTTGGATCAGAAGTATTTGTTCATGTGCCGAAGCAGAAACTAAAAAAATGGGACCCTAAAAGTAAACCAGCACTATTTGTTGGCTACGGAGAGCTCACCAAGGGTTATAGAGTATATTATCCAGAAAGGAAGCAAGTCTATTATGATCGGGATATAATCTTCGCAACTTCAAAGAAACAGGAAACGGAAATACCAATATTAGAAGAAATAGCGGTGAAAATATTTGAGACAAAACCTGAAGAAGAAACTAAAACGGAGGAAACCCAAGGTCACACGGAAATTATCGAGGAGAACCATAAGCAGAATAATTACGAGTCTCAGAGATCAGACGGCTATGAGGAGCATGAAATGTCTGCGGAAGAAAGGCAAAAAAAGAGACCGAAACGTGACTCGAAACTACCACGGCGGTTCGACGACTATGAGATGGTGTCCAACTGCAACGAACCTTTGACCTACAATGAAGCCAAGGAGAGTGAAAGTTCGTCCAAGTGGGAAAATGCTATGAAGAAAGAATTAGCGGCTCTACATGAAAATAATACACGGACTTTAATCGAAAATTCAAGTCTACCTAAGGACTGTTGTGTGGCGCAAAGTAAATGTGTATTTAAGGAGAAACAAGAGGACTGCGGACAGAAAGTTTTTAAAGCAAGGGTTGTAGCTAAAGGTTTTCAACAAAAAGGCATTGATGATGTATCTTCTCCGGTAGCTAAGCTTACTACTATTCGCACCATGTTAGCACTGAGTACATGTAAGAAAATGAAAGTTCATCAAATGGAGGTTTATAGTGCATCTTTATATGGTGACATAAAAGGTGATGTATACATGGAACTACCTGATGGCTGTTATTTCGAGTCAAATAAAATATGTAAATTAAATAAATCCATTTACGGATTGAAAGGCTCACCCAAGTGTTGGAATGAAAAGTTTGATGAGACAATGATTAACCCTTTGGCTTCTGGCGCTTATTACGGAACCAACCGTAATTTCCGCGGGTGCGGGAGGGCGCGCGCCGCGTGCGTCGAGGTCAGGGAAAAAAATCATTACGATATATTTTTGTATGAAAGTACATTATGTTTATGAGTGAATTATGCAAATTAATAATTATTCTTTACATGCCTTATTTGTCTTATTTAGAAATCGTGTCCTAAATATGAAATAAAAACATGTAAAGTAAAATCACGATTATGTTTAGGTATTTTACCTATATTATAACGTTTTCTAACTTTTTTCTTTGAAATATTTGCATTTCATGATAGATAACCAAATTGCTAAGCCGACTATATACCTGGTCTGGGTGGATGGCATAGGCATTGTGGAAAAAAAAAACATTTCATTTGAGAATAATTTTCGTGATAACGACCGCAGTTTTGAACAGTATTTATTTTTATTTTGATGAAAATTTTCAAAGTAGGTACATGAAAACAAAGGTACGCATTGATATTCATTTATTTTATTAGATCGTATTTTTTGTTACGGAAAATTATGAGCAAAATCGTATAAAACTTGAAAAAATACCTAACTCATTGAAATTATCATATCTCTTACATCTAAACACTTTATGGTTTGGTTGGTCATAATTTATAATTTGATTGAACTATATTTTCATATTTGCTAAAATATTTGTGCACTTTATATTATAATTTACGAAAAAACTGCCGTTGACCTCCAACTATGACAGCAAATGGGTGACGTCACTTTTGGATGGAGAAATATTTATGCATCTAGAACTAACATTTGGAGTTACGGAGAGGCCAAAATTTAATGAAATCATCAAGGAATAACAAAATGTTAGGTTTTGAGGTGAGCACAATTACGGTAAACACCTTCTACTCGCGGTAATTTACGTCGGCATTTTGCCTATATTCGACACCAAATCGAAATGAATTCAAACATGAATAAAAATCAAGAATCTGACCAAACCCACACATCACTCGGCTTCTTACAAGATGCAAGATAGTAAAAACATCACTTACCTCGACACTTTCACGGATAATCACTATATTTCTTACTTTTTACTTTCGCCGGCGGCCACCTGATCATTCCAAAATATTGATGAATAAAAATAATTATTGCCCGAGAGCAAAGGAATTTCACCGGTTACATTTGGTATCGTTAGAAAGAAAATTTATTAAACTTTTTAGTTTTGTCCTTTTCCGATGGACTGGAAGAATAAAATAGTCACTAAAAAATATTTCACCCCACACTGTCGCTGCGAACACACTCACAGCCGATATCGGCAGAATGGAATAGAGGGCACAATAGCTCTCTGCCGATATCGGCAGAATGGAAGGCAACCGGTTAAGGAAAATTTTGTTAAATCAAAAAACGATTATTTTGTATGTTATTTTGTATGTGGACGACCTGTTAATTTCAGGAGCTGATGAAAGTGACGTTCTCAAAATAAAAAATGTTTCGTGTAATGCTTTTAAAATGAAAGACCTTGGATTAGCCAAGTGTTACCTAGGAATAGACATAAAGCAGGACGTAGAGAAAGGTGTAAGTCAAGTGTCTTATTTTAAATATGTGTTACAAAAATTTAATATGACAGATTGTAAGGAGGTAGGTACTCCGATGGATCCAAATTTCAGATATTCCTTCGTCAGTGGGGCCAGAACCTGCCGAAAACCCTTATCTGTGGGACTGTTTTGGCAATTTTCAGTTTTGTGTTCAACTTGAATTTTCTCCACGTTTTTGTATGATAACTGTATAAGTGTGATATAGTTTTGTAATCTGCAAGATACGAGCTTTTATTTATTTAATTTTTTCTAATGATTTCATTAAAAACAATTTTTTGCACGTGGGTTGAAAAAAAAACCTCAGAATATGACAAAAAAACTATATTCCAGATTTTTTTTCTTTTTTTCCAGTCACTTCAAACTAATGACACAAATGGGATGGTAGCTTCGTCCTCTTTCTACCCATGTACATAACATAGCCCTGTCTCTAATATTTCCATAAACAATATTACTATATTCAGACGAACCAAATTCTGGTTCGCCACTGATAAGGAAAATTTTCTGCGAACCATATTTTGGTTCGCCACTGATGAGTGGGTATGAAAATTTAATGAGAAATGAGTGTGAAAGCAAAGAAATCGAAACTAGATGTAGACAGTTGATCGGATCCATAATGTATGCAATGTTGGGTACTCGACCAGATTTGAGTATCGCTATCTCGATACTGAGTCGATACCAGAAATGTGCTAGTAATGACCGCTTAAACGAGTTCTAAGATGTATCAAAGGTACTGTAAATTTAAGTTTAGTGTACTCATGCACTGAAAAACAGTGATAACAGGCTATGTAGATTCAGATTGGGGCGGTGATCTCGTAGAACGAAAATCGACATCTGGTTATTTGTTTACAGTGTTAGCATGTACAGTATCATGGTGTTCTCGAAAGCAACCAACTGTGGCATTATCGTCAACGGAGGCCGAATATATGGCACTCAGTAACGCTGTCAGTGAAGCATGCTGGCTAAAAAATGTATTGACTGATATGGATGTAATGTTTTCAGGACCAGTTGTACTTTATGAAGACAATCAGTCGGCTATTCAAATCACAAAAAATCCTGAAAATCATAAGAGACTGAAACATATAGACATTAAACATCACTTTATTAGGGAAAGGGTTTCTGATGGACAGATTGATGTAAAATATATAAATATAAATCTGCAGTTGGCAGATATGCTCACAAAACCATTAAATAGTGTAGGATATAGAAAGTTGTGTGATAAAATTGGGTTAAAGTAAAAATTCACATAATAATATGTCAATGCAGTAACCAGCGATATGTCGTAACGTATTTTTTTAAGTTCAAAGAGTTGTAAATTATTTTTTGTTTGAGTGGGTGTGTTAGAAAGCAAATAAATAAGTAAAATGTAATCTGTCACTTGTCAAAAATGACCTAGCGATACGTTTGTTGTGTGCTACTAATAAAAACTGCATCGGACGCAATCTTTCATTTAATCGCTCCTCGCCCCTAACTTGCTACAGACTACGATACAGCTTGTATGCGGAAGAAACTAAATTGGTGGTGAAAAACACATGACTCGAAAACATCTACGGACCTAGGGTAAACATAACCTCTACGTGATACGTAGCAAAGCTTTGCCCCGTGGACCCCATTCCGATCGGTCGTATGCGCGTACAATGCTACATTATCTGCAATATACGCATTTCGGAACGCAAAAATTGTCTTTGCCGAACGTCTTTGTGGATTTGCCCATAGATAATATAATATTACTGCGTGATTTGCCCGTGTCTTATGCAAAGAGTTCGGAGAACTCGCTGCTACAGAACATATAATATCCTAACGTCGCTGCTTTCTACGTTCTTATAAGGTGAGGCTATAATTGTTCTCTTCTTCCTCGTAGACGTAACTATACCACATGACGAAAGAGTCCAGTGCTAATCTCGTACTAAGTTTTGACAGGTTCTCTCTGAATACGACTGTATTAATATAATTACACCTGGCCTACAAGGTTACCGCCATGTGGCGTGCACGGAAAACCTCCATCGTGCCAATGGGGAAGAAAAGTTCTTATTTATCAAGACAGGTGGCGGCTAAGCGAGCTCACCTAAAATATCTGTCAAAGCTGTCAAATACCATACAAACTAAAACAATATATTTTAAAGTGTTATTTACTCCAACGTCGATGCGACGCTGATTTTTTGGACCTTACATTTGTCCAAATATATTCTCACGTCTTGCTGATAAAAAAATGTGCTCTTTCATTATGATACAATATCTTTACAATGACATTAAAATACCTCCTCCCCCCCCCCCCCCTTCCTTACTGCTTAACGCATGGTTGTCTTATAAATGAGCTAATAATACCATCTTTGATTGAAAAACAGTCCAACACAACGGTTAAAATTTAAATAATATTATTTCCAGGTGGCGATGGCCTAAAACGGAATTACAATGTTTAGCATTAAGAAAGATACTACACATGAAGAGGTTAACATTTCCTCTTTAACCAAAGTAAAGAAAGAACCTTCTACTATAAAAAGAGAACTATGTTCTCGAGAAAAGGGAAATGCCTCATCCAAAGAACTGGCCCAAGAAAAGGTTAAAATTTCTCCATTAACTAGAGTGAAGAAGGAACCTTCTACTATAAAGAAAGAAGTATGTTCTCCAGAAAGGGGAATTTCCTCATGCAATCAGCACACCGACAGCGATTGCGAGACATTATTTTATGATTGTCCTATTACTAATATAAAGGTTGAGGTACTATACGACGAACCAAATTTGCATGATGAAGGCAGTGCTGGTCCCGGGAGTTCATCGCGTACCACTACTTTTGTGAAGCAGGAACCGGATGTCGGTTTCATAGAGTCTCAACCTGACATGCCATTGCTTCTTCGTAAAGCAGATCCAGACTACTATAAACCATTGCGGTGAGTGATAACAATTCATTTGTCAATTTGTGTGTGTTGTTCAGGGTTCTGAATTAGCAACCCTCATAACTACACCATCTGACCATCCGTTTGTATATTGTTTTATTTATTTATTATGTTTATTGCACAAAAAATGGGTGAAAGGTACAACTTAAATTTTTGGGTCTTGTCTTGCAGTAGAAAGAATCAGAAGAAAATTATGTACTCTATTCAAACACATAATACTCAATAAATGCACATAACTAACTGTAAATTAATGTAAATTCATACAGATAAATAAATAAATAGGTACGATATGTTAATAGATTACTTATAAAAATATGATACTCATAACAATAATAAATATATTGCCAATTGAAATAAAAACTAACTTACCAAGTTTAATAAGGAGGGTGGGGGGTGTGGGGGGGGATTAGAGATATAATTTGGAAATAAGCTTTTAGATTTTTTTGAAAACGCTGATAGAGGGAGAATTCTTGTACCTACTTGAGTATATCATTGCCATGTAACTCCTTAAGTACTATGCCATGTGCCATTTCCACCCTCTATCTGCACCTCTGGAATACCTCAGGTGGGTGTCCAAAGTTATTGGGTATCTTGATTGTATCTATTCCCTGTAGCTGCAGTGCATGTGATGTTGCAGATTAAAACTAAACTAACCACAGTTGTTGTTGTTTCTTTATTGTCTACGGACGACACTAAACTAAATGTTTGTCTGCTACAGGATCAACGAGGAGGCAGTGGAGGTCGGAGAGTTCACTCAGCAGCCAGACAAGGACTCCATGAGCTCGATGCGAGGTGTGTAAAACACTGCCTCGTTTGCTACACGTTTTTTTAACCTCCGTTTACAACGAAATAATATCACAGGTTAATGTGACTTTCGGAAATCACCATCTTTTTTTAGTTTACTGGCCCAGCGTTGCACACATGATAAGCCGCGCGTGGTCAGGGATTGCAGAACACTGGCTTTCAGTGATTTTTAGTCTATCTTGAGATTCTTTCGAATACATGGTGTCCAGCGACCGCGAAAACCGGGAATTACCAGGGAATTTTGGCAGGCGGGAAAACACAGGGAAAAATTAGGGAAAATTTAAAATGTGTCCGAAAATTCAGGGAAAATTAGACTTGTCCATTACTGGCGTAAAAAGGGTTACCCTAGTCTACGCTATTGAAGAGAAGTATAATAATTAAATTTTTATTCATGTTTTGCATGAACTAGCTGTCAGCCTCAATGGCCCAGTGGCGCGACACTTCGGCGATCGCTCTCCGAAGTTAAGCAACGCTGGCTCCGGTCTGGTCTTGGATGGGTGACCATTCGACCGTTGAGAGAGGCTGGCCGTGGTTCGGATTCCACGTTAAATTGTAGGTAAACCTTACTTACTAGGTGGTAGGGTTTATCCCGCCCGGGTTGGTACCATCGCATTGGATGAACGATGGTCGAAGCGGCTATGAAAATTGTCCATGTTTTCCATCCAGTTCAATGTGGCCGTGCAATATAAAGAAGGTCCTGGCATGGCACCTAGTTCCCATGTGGTGTGTTGGGCTAATACTATGACAGGAGGTATGGTATTAGCCATCCATGTCCAGTTACATAAAAAAAAAAAACTAGATTAACTATTTATTTTCTCAAATTTGTTTCGCGTTTCGCGACAAATATATGAAAGTAATTGACATATATTTTTTAACACTCTTGAAATTACGTACATTGCTAACACAAATAATTCCAGGCTTTTCGTCTCTTAGATAGCTACGGTTAAGTTCTTAAAGACTAAAATCTTAATAAAGATTTACATTTACAACATCATAACCTTGAATACTTGGATAGCCTAGTGGACTCGGCCGGTATTCAAGTGTGTGGACTGGAAGTGATGGTTTTAATGCGCGACATAAAAAAATGGCATACGCCAGGACCTCACATAAGAGGTGCCCGACGATGCCTATGGGCTTTCGAACTTTCACATGGCTGGGAAAAACATGTCGGCAGGCCAGGTGCTTCTTCACACCATGTTTGAGTTACCCCAGTTTGTAGTTTGAGGGAAATATGAACCTTGGCAGAGAGTCGATACCATAGTTTATTTTTTTAATTATTTTTCATCAAATGCCATGGTACCCACCAGGACGGGGTAAAACTTACCACCTCACCTAATGAGTAGAACAGGGCCTACAGTTTTACATAGGTTCTGAACGATGGAGTAAAATTCTCCCACGAGATCCATTCTCAACGAAAATTCACATTTCAAGTTCAAGTTTTGTTATTTTAGTTGCTTTTATGTTTTCGCACACAAGCAATGGGGAAGGATACTGCTTGCTAATCATGAAAGGTGGCGTTTAGGCAACTTAACCTAAAGGCTATGTCCATCCTCTCAGATATACAAAATATAAGAGAATAAATATAATAATGTCATGCAGTGTAATTGAAATGACTAAATTGTATTGATATTGTTGCGAAATTAAGTGATAAATGTGAAAAAAAAATACACAGTAACATAACCTATAATATTTAATTACAAACTTTGTGTTGCAAAAAATACTTCCTCCTCCAAACAATATTTTTCATTTGTCATGGAGTATTTTATTGATTTATTTATTTAGGGTTTTATTTATTTATTCATTCCTTTCACCGTTAGGCATTAGAACATTTTTAACACATAACAATTTAATATTAACACATTATCCAATATCAAATGATAACAAAATGAAATATCACATAAAACAAAATACAGTAGTACATCGTCCATTTAATAACTGTAAAAGTGGTAACTCCACACTCATACAAATGAATTTCGGTTCACAATATAGTAGGTGTGGCCCACAGAGCGCACTCAGTGTCGGTGTGCCATGCTGACTATGCTGACTCTTCGATATTTAAGCTGCTTTTAATTTTTTTACTTGTTCGGCTGATAAATCTACCGGAAAAAGAACTTCGGAAGAACAGGACAAAAAAAAGAAGAAAGGAATCCTTTGATTTTAAAATACCTACTTAAAAGCCTACTGGCATGCTGAGTCATGGCCATTTTTGCACACTATTGTTTTTATACTCACTATTTCAACTTAAACTATTTAGTAGTAATTTCTTTACGATAACGACTATATAACACTGTAAAAATGTGCAAAATAAACTGTATTTTTCTTTTCTTTTCTTTCTTTCTTAAAAGTTCTCGTTTTTTATAATATTGTATCCTTCCGTATTCATGCATTTGTGTCTAAACTGCACAACTGTCGCAATAGTTTATTCTAAGATCTAAAAAAATCGGCAGTTCACTCAATTGAGTTGGCACAAGCAAGTCAAATACGGCTCAGACAAAACTTCCGGAAACGCGAACAATCCGATGCCGTACACCTAGCTGCCACTGCAGGAAGCACAGGAATGATTCATCACGACAGACTTATGTATTTCATTATCATTAATAACCAACTAAATGAACATACTAGAACAACTTTTGTTGCCGTATCTGTCATTGTTGCAAGTGTCGCATAAAGAGCCGTTGCGCGAACAGCTATTTGTAGCGGTCATAATGCTCGGCGTAAAATGAATTACTCAGTTTGTGCACTAGTAAAGGCTACACCCAACGATTGCTCATTTCTTGACGAAAACTACAATAACAGAACAACAGGTGTAAAGTCACATGCAAACACATAATCTTCAGACTGGATTTTTTTTAATGTTGGTTTTACTGCATACTCTATTGATTTATTATATCTTTACTGCAGATTCAACTCTACGTAATAAATAAACTTCACATAATATGACAAAAAGACCTTGCTTTTTATGAAAAAAGTAAATAATACAACAGAGCATTTCTTTGCTGCATGAAGCAGGTATAGATCACATTAACCACAAAGTTGCTTGTACAGGAATGTCCGGCGCCATGTCTCAACGACCGGCCAAGATAGTATTGCAGCCTGCTCTCGTGGATACACCAGTAAGTTTATATTTCGTTCTCGATACTTTTTAATCAATTGGGCATCCGTCTAGAGCTGAGAGAGCAAGATTTACAATAAATCTCCTATAAAATAGCGAGTTTATCTCTGAGAACTGATCATTTTCTAACTGATTGCACTGTGCGTTTTAAGTTTTTGTTTAACTAAACCATCATTGGATACCGTTTTATAAAAAACCGGTATGGGTGCCTGTCAAATCCACCCAAAGAAAACTCAAATCTACCACGCCTCCCAAAAATCATGCTCGGCGAGGTGCCATACCAGTGGTATTGCAGACTGTTATATATAGAAGTTGCTGTGTCGGCAGAGAAATTAATTTGAGAAACTATTATTTTTAAAAAGTCTGTGAACCACAAAATGGAGCTCTGGTTCTCTGCGGCGAGTGCTCTGGATATATGTTGGATGGGCAGTAGTAAGGGATGCAAGTTCCGCAGAGCAATGGTTATGATAGTACCTGTATAACAGACTGAGCGATCCTATAAACCGTCTGTGGCTCAGATACCCAAACCAACATTGAGTTTCGGCACTCCAACAAGACAAAAATAATAAAAAATAAATTTGATGGCCAAAACAATACACTAAACTTAACAATTCAAATAAATGAACGGGAGTTTCGAATATTTTTATTATCTTGGAGAGGAGAGACTTATATGCCTAGTTAAATTTACTTTGTAAAGTTTACATGCAATGTACCGGCTGAAATTTTGTAAAGCATTCAACGAAAAAAAAATGTTGAGAAAGAATTTATGGGTACATTTTTTATTTATAATGGCCTTATTAATTTCTAGTGATTTTGCACTGCAGGTGACGAATCCACAGGGGTCGGATTATTGGAGTCATGGGCTGGGACTAGGTGGATGGATTTGCCATGGCCGAATCGTGTCTGTCTCTAACAATAATAGAACTGTTGTTGAGTTTTTTATATTTTATTCCAGAAGAAAATAAACTCGAACACAATCGAGTGGCTGGCTCATACTCCCGGAGTTCCTGCACCAATGGTGGCTCAGGATACAACATACCATTTTGCATCATTCAACTCAAATGGAATTAATCGTAGAAATATTAAGACTAAAAGGTTTGAGTGTGAATCTTGTGGCAAGATTTTCAATAAAAAGGCAACCTTGGTTATACACATCAGAGTGCATAGTGGTGAGAAACCCTTTGCGTGCAAATTTTGCAATAAGAGTTTTAGCGATCCTTCAACTTTCACTAACCATTTAAGAGTGCATAGTGGTGAGAAACCTTTTGAGTGCAAATCTTGCGGTAAGAGATTTAGCGTAAATTCTTCTTTGGTTGCACATATGCGTATTCATACAGGTGAAAAACCCTATGAGTGCAAATCTTGCGGCAAAAGATTTACTCAAAGTGCACATTTAATAGGACATGTACGAGTGCATACTGGTGAGAAACCATTTGAATGCAAAACTTGCGGTAAGAAATTCAGCGATGGCTCCGCTTTAAATGTTCATACGCGATTGCATACTGGAGTGAAACCTTTTGAGTGCAAATCTTGCAATAAGAGATTTAAAGATCGCAAAACTATGATCAACCATTTAAGAGTTCATAGTGGAAAGAAGCCCTTTGAGTGCAAGTCCTGCGGCAAGAGTTTTAGCGTAAACGCAACATTACTTGCACACATGCGAGTTCATACTGGTGAAAAACCCTTTGAGTGCAAAACATGCAACAAGACATTTAGGGTAAGTTCAACTTTAACGAGACATATGAGAGTGCATAGTGGTGAGAAACCCTATGAGTGCAAAATTTGTGGAAAGAAGTTTAGCGTAAGTTCAACTTTGATTAGACATACACAGGTACATGCTGGTTAGAAAATGGAGTTGAACCAAGTTTTTAATGGCACCACTGAACATATCCGGGTCCATTGGCGGAGTAAGGTTTTGATTGGGGTCAGGACTTATCAATGGCAAATCTTCTAACTCCTCAGTGCTTACATTTTGGCTACTACATCAAGCCTCAACTAGTTTTTGGAGACTCCAAGCAAAATTTTTCATCCACAAATCAAATGTTTGGCTGTCCCTACGACCTAATCTACTATGGACATAATCTACTAATCCTCATAAAACTAGGTAACTTGGGTCAGGGAGAGATTCAGTTTCTTTATTTCCTCTATTAGATGGATATTACACACTTGCATTCGTCATTTTTTTTTATTTCTCTACCTGTTTACGTCTGGCAAAGAAGAACTGACCAGAATGTAATTATAATTTGGAATGCACTTGGCAAGACAGCGCAGCTCGGGGGACCACGTTTAAGTTAGGGTTTTCCACTTCAACACAGAAGGGATACAGAAGTCATACAATGTTAGCCAGTCATTCTGCATTTCTAGGTTTAAGGCGTCAAATTTAAAACCTTGCTCCATGTCTTTTCAGATCTTTTTGTGCGGGTTCCTACTAGGAATGATTTTTGAAGGTCGAGACTTGTTTCAAGTTCCTTTGCTAGCGCTTTGTAGGGCTTGAATGGCAATGTCATGCGAGTGCCTAAGAATGCAGCGTTTAGATATTCTCACCTTTTGATAGAATGTTCACGGTTTCGTTATGTTCAATCTGAAGTTATTGAGGGGATCTGTATAAGGTTGATGGGTCAGCAGTATGAGTACTACTGGACATAGGTGCCGTACGTACCACATAAATTTCTTAACTTCATACTTAGTGTTTACAATACATACTAAGTCATTTGCAACATGTTTAGTAGATGTCCAGCCTAAATTATATTATTATTTTATTTTAAGGCAGTTATCATGAATCCTAATTTCCGCACACCTCTCTTTTGTAATAAAGCTATAGTAATCGAGTTCCTATTAGAAGCATTTGTGTAGAGTGTATCATTATGTTTACCTGTTAGGACCGAAGTGAGTAAGAAATATGTGATTACCTAATATTAGAGTCAGATTATTTTAAGTTTGTTTCTCTCTGTCAGTAATGATAACATATTAGGTACTGCTACAAAATGAATACTTATATAAAACAAATATATAAAACCTCATTTATTATTCACCAGATGGTGCACATTTTCCGAGGTCATTCCTCTTGCGGACAGCACAAACCTCGCGTTCAAGTGTATTCTTTGCCTTATTTACTGATCACCACCCTTGTGGTGAGGGGTGGCCAGCGTTCGTATGTATACGATGGCCAGGCAAGAAACAGCCTTAGTCACCCGAAGTGGCGCAGGTAGTCCAAAGCAAGGCATGAAGTTGTATCCGTGGCTGCTAATATGCACTTCGAAATGCCACATTTGTCTCTTGGGTAGTGCCGAATGAACAACAACTACGTGGTAGACAGGTCGTCGTCTGGGTGAGTACCACAGGGTATCGGTGCAATCACTCCTGATGTAGCTTGCTGTACTTGGAGGTCAGCTGCCACTGAGCAGGTCTGCTGGACTTGCGTAGGGGATCGACAGCTCGGAGTCGTGGATGCTGTACATATTCACCCTTTGCTGCCCTCCTTATTAAAAAGGCAGTAACTACATATGAGGCCCATATGTAGTTACTGCCTTTTTAATAAGGAGGGCAGTTTGGAGCCAATATGCTGCGTGAAGATCAGGGAGACCCAGAGAAACAGGGTATCGCAGCCTGCCCGCCGAGACTAGCATAGCCCTAGTCACGTTAGTAGGGGGCCTGAACCTCACATCAACCACGTCTGTAGACTGACTCGGCGGTCCGTGTGGTACACGGTGGGGATACTGCTGTTTTCCAGACGCAGATGTCTGGGGACCCTTCCGTGCTCCGGGACTGCCGTACAGCCATGCTTACTAGAGTGTGTGACGGCATAACTGCTTCTCCGATTTGTTCTTTCCTCTATACCTCTTGAAAAAAAACCTCGAAAACTCATGGCACCAAAAACAGTAAAAAGAAAATGTTCCACTGCGATTTTTAATAAACCGCCCAAAACGCCTTCCTCCCCTTTTCGTGTTGATCTCGCCAACATTCGGGGTCTCCGTTCAGTTTTTGTTGCCATCTCACATCATAGAGTCGGCAAAACCCCACCTCCTATTTTTGACAGAAACTCAAATCTGCCGACCTGCAGACCCTTTCGATCACAATGTTCCTGGGTATTCCCATTATAATTGATTATGCCCAAACGTGGTGTCTGCTTGTGCCAACCAGAACTAAACTTAATTTCAAATTTCGTTCAAGTAGGCCTGATGAAAACGTTACATTTTAACTAATCATTAAGCCCCGGTTGCACGAAGAGACGGCAGAGTTAATCAATGTTTAAACACGTCACTTTTAGGGATCCGCCTAGAGGTCCTTCCATACTGACCACACAAAGTGACGTGTTTGATCATACTTTGGCCGGAGTGCACGACGCTTCGTAAAATGTTATCCGTTACTGATTACATTTGACGATGATGTGACGGCTAATCGCCCATCATATGAGATTGCGTTGCACGTAACATATTTTCGTCAAAGTTAGCTTGCCAGGAGTCAGACCACAAATAGTCCCTCGAAACAATCGGCAAAAATGTTTCCTGTATGGCAACTCTTAGCACCGCCTGAGCTGACATAGTACTGCCCTTCTCCCACAGTACATAAACAGAAAGGGACAGGCACAATCGAAGCACCATCTAGCGTCAACCATTCGTACTAACAAACAAAACAGTTGCTCTTGGAGCCGCGGGGTGGCGCTACTAGCGCCCAATATGTCGGCTTGCTATCAGCTGTTGGTAGCACCACAGATTACATAGATATGGCGCCGAAATTTTTTATCTGTGGAACCGAGTGCCAGGGTAATAATAATAAAAAAAAAAGCATTGCATTCCATTAATGGCGACGTTTGCCTCTTATTTAAGGTCCAATAAGACTACAATAATATAAAAATAGTTACTTATGATACTTTGAATTATTATTTGATCGTGATTTTGACGGTGATCGATGGGTCGGGAGTGTTTACGATTAGCGGTTAACATCAGCGATCAACGTAATGTTTAAGTTTCGTGCAACGCAAATTTTGACTGATCTGTCTTTAATCATACGTTGACGGTGATGTTGACGTGCAGGACGGTACGTGCAACCGGGGCTTTGACGTTGATTTTGATTTTTGTCCTGTCGTGCACTCGGCCCTAAATAATATCATTCAGTCGTTTTCAGAGTGAACCTGTCAAAACTTAGTTCGGTATAAGGACCGGTTTAGTCTGACCTTATTATGCGTACTAAACTTAGTCCATTTGGCATTTGGCCATGGATATTTCTCCAGCTCTATTCAATGGTGTGAACCTGCGGAATCGATGAGCTCAGCGAAATTACCAAAATTAATTTGTAACTCGTAAGAGGCTCTGAGCACTGTCAGCGCGATTCGGATCACGGCCTAAGAAACATTTTAAAAAGTATAAACGTCAGCTTCATTGGGTAGACTGTGCCAAAGAATATGTTATCGTTTCGCCTCGTCTGCGAGTCGGTAGATACGCAATATCCTTGTATTTTGTCTGTGGATTGACAATATTTTTGGTTTGGTTGGATACGGATCTGCTTCCTCCATTCCACTATCACCTTCAGTTCATTGCACAGAACATATAATGTCCTAAGTTCATCGTTATTTACCTTAGTGGCTGGTCTTCCTCGTAGTTCATTCTTCAAGGACAAGTTTTCACTATGGAAGCGATTAAACAAAAAACGCACGGTACGTTCATTAGCCGTATCCTCTCCAAACACAGCATTGACATTACGAGCCGTTTCTGCTGCGTTGGTTCCCTGTCGAAACTCTTATTGGAAAATTCCTCTAATTTTTGCCATATCCATGTTCATTTCAAAAGCTGAATGTATAAAAACAATTGAAAGTCGAACAAACAAATGTCGTATCTTTTTAAGTTTAGAATCTTATCCTTTTTCTGTGATAATATGTACATTCTGATATTCGACACCATGCAGGTTTAATTTTAATTCAAAAGGGCCAGTACGTCAAAACGGCTAATTCATATTTAAATCCCTATTGGGACATTCTAGCTGTAGACTTCTTTGGACAATAAATTACATGTTCATATAAACAAGTTCTCTATCCGGGTGTCCTCCTTTGGACATACTAGCGGAAAGGGACTCTTTTCAAGATATAAGACTGTGTCTGATGACAATGAGATGAGATGAGATACAGGGCACCGAGATGGCAATTCGTCCACGCATCTCTTAGTAGGTTCATACACTGTTTGTGTGCGTCTGTGACCAATGAGCTGTCTATGTTATTTTAAAATCGCAAATTTTCCATGCATAGTCCGAAGGTAGCTAAGGATTTAATTAAAAACCATTTACAACATTGCATAGATCTTGCAGGGGCCAACATTGCTACCTACTTCTTTTTTAATTTGTTTCCAATATGTGTTATAATAAGATTACAATCTTCCAGCCAAATACCTATGAGTGATTATACTCATTAAAATAACCATTTTAATTTAGTTGTTCAACATGATTCAGCTGATGTGCTGGCATCTTCGAGTACCGGTCGACTTTCACCAGAGCTATTAACGGTCAAACGGGTGAAAAGTGATAAAAAATATGGAGGTGAGTACTCCGACGAGCGTCGAGTCGCTAGACACCACCTCAACCTAGATCAGCACGATTTCCGAGGATGCTATTGATGACAATACCATTGCACAAAGGAGAATGGCAAAGTCCCTATGGATGTCAGTTTCCATATTTTTCTATATTGTCCGTTTAGTTTCCAGTGCAGTTTATAGTTTCCTGTTTCCAATGGCAAATTGCTCATCAAAACTTTTGTGGTTATAAAATGTATAGAATAGAGAGAGAGAGAGATAGATGCTAGTTTGAATTAAAGTTTAAGGAGAACACTTTATAATTTGGTGTTCGAATATTAGTAAATATAAGTAGTTTGTGGTTCAGTTAGGTGAGATGCTTAAGATGTGGTATTACACGTACATCACCCAAAGTGCTGGATAGCTAGAATAAGGTGAATTATATATGTTTTGAATGTTTGTCAAATATGTGCACCCAAATATTTTTTTAGTTTCTTTTATGTGAGACCTTCACATTGCTCGGCTACATTGAACTGGATGGACAACACTGACAATTTTCATTGCCACTTCGACCATCGTTCTTTCAATGTGATTGTACCAACCTGAGCGGGATTGACACTACCACCTAGTAAAGTAAGGACCCCTTCCTTACTCTCGGCCCAACCATTGAAAACTCAACGGTTGAGGCGGTCACCCATCTAGAATCCAACCGCGCTCAGAGTTGCTTCACCAAGTTAATCGAACCATAAGGCGTCGCGATACTGGGCTACAGAGACAAGGCAGATGCAGGGCCCTGGACTTGGTCTAGGTCGACTATATGACCTCCGTGTCTGTGTGACGATCGTGTCCACTAGCGTCACTCCACTCGGTTGCGGAGGCTGAAAATGTTTTTCATAAAACAGTTGTGAAGGTTTGGGTCATATATTGTTAAGTGTGCTCAGGCCTCACTCGTGACTTTACAGAACTAAGGGGTAAACAGCGTAATTGAGGAAATTTGATCAATTCTGCACCAATCAGAAGCTTCTATATCATACCTTAAGCGGCTCGTAGCCTAGTGGCGCGGGGCCTGGCATAGCGTACCAGAGGCCTGGGTTCAATTCCGACATGCACCACTGTCTTTCTCTTTCCGAGTTTGATAAGCGCATTTAGTCACGAATGCGAGCTGCTCCATGATTCGGAATCCATGTAAAACTGTAGTCCGCTTCCCCTACTAGGTGGTAGGGTTTAAGCCCGCCCGGGTTGGTACCATCGCATTGGATGAAAAGATGGTTGAAGGGGCAGTACAAAGGCTAGAGGAAAAACTGAAATTAAACTCAATTCTAAACAGAGTATTACTTATAATCTAAAGTTGATGTTTCTGATCGTGACTGTCTTTTTCTGTCCTCACTATTTATTTGTTTCACAAATTATGGAACATACAATGCTCCTGTTACTTTAGACTATGCTTGGTATATTTATGTCAATGAATGTCTTTAACTTAGCAATTAATTTAAATTGGCTCTATATTCCAGTATTAATAGGAAGACACTCTGTAAGTCGTTACACATCTAAAATCAAAAGTGATCCTGTCGATTTTAGAAATCACCATGAATGTGAAAAGGGATTTGTTCATGTAAAGAATGAGCCTGCTGATGGTGAACGCCTTAACAACGCTATGGAGAATATCCCAGATGATATAATTATTAAGAATGAGCCTACCGATGTCGAGCATCATACCAGAGCTCCAAAGAATAACCTAGGTGACATTGTTATGAAGACCGGAGGTGTAGAAAATAATCTAGCTGATATCATTATGAAGAGCAGAGCTATGGAGAATAACCTAGCTGATAGTGTTATGAGGAATGAGTGTACTGATATTGACCATCATAACAGAGCTATGGAAAGTAACCTAGCTGATAGTGTTATAAAGAATGAGTGTACTGATATTGAGGATCATACCAGAGCTATGGAAAGTAACCTAGCTGATATAATTATAAAGAATGAGACTGCTGATGTGAACAGAGAAGTAATGATGACTGCCGAGGAAGATTCTACCCATGAAGTGGAGGATGCGTGGCTACCAGACGCGACTACTGTGAAACAGGAGCTAGACATTGGCCTCACAGTGCTGCAGCCATGTGACATGCACTTTATAACGCATTTGAGCAAACCTGCTGACCCAACACCAGGGTAAGTAATGTTGTGTGACTGCATGGAAATATTCTGAAACAAAAAAGATTGACAATGGAAAAAATTCAATAAAAAGCATTTATTTATTTTTTGTTTATTTCAAATTATTACACTCATTCAAATTACAATACATTTTTCAACAAATTTCCAGTTATGATACAAACCAAATAGAACGGCCACAAGATACTTATTTGCACACACAAAAATTTGTACTTTTTAGTTTAGGTTTTATATTCTTAACTTCACAAAGTACTCTGCTAATTAGTATGTGAATTTCAAACATGTATTTAGATTCTGGTTAAGAGCCTTTCTATGCAAAACTGTGCGCCTTTTTACCCTCTTGATAAGGTCAGACCAGGGGTGGATCATCATCATAAAAGTCTGCAGAAACTACAGTAACATAAAATTATTAATGTAATGTAATAAATTAATGATTGTAAAATACCTCGACAGGAGTTAACTAAAGTGTACCGGCCCTATAAATAAGGGATCTATAGGATCGTTTGGTTTTTATAGCAAGAATGCAGAAATTTTACAGGTGCATTTCTGCCTGCTGCCTGTTGAGTGATAGTAGAATGGGGACGGAGGGATGTCAAATTGTGGTAGGGCTGTGGAATTGTAGGGTCTCTAAATTCTCCCATTCCTCTGGTTGGTCGACGAGTTGCACAGAACGGCTCTATATCGAGTCAAAGAAGCCAAGCAGGTACTTAGCTGATCTATCCCACAGATGCAAACAATACTCCATGGAAGATCTTACCCTCGCCTTGTAGACGATTAGGCGTACTAACTTTATGAAATACCTCATCAATAGAAACTATAAACTAGGTATATATTTGTTTAATGTTTCAGTGAGATTTTTTAGGAGACAGGTACATGTTTACTTTTAATTTTCTTGTACCTGTTGATTCTCCAAAGAAATCACATGAAATAAGAAAATGATCTGGTCATGTTATTTGTATAATTGTTTTGTTACGTCTTGGCACCTTAACAGTATAATTAAGTATAATGGTGGTGTTGTTCCGGTTAAATCATAACAAGAAATTAATCAATTACAATTGCATGAAAATGTGTATTTAACTGCACCTAATTATAAAATTGTCACAATTGTATAAAATAATAATAAAGATACTTAAAATAACTTTGAATATCTCGCTCCCTCTTTTCGTATTACTTTGAATATCGCCTGGAACGACAATTCAATTTATTTCCGCTCAGTAAATCTGTATCGTCATTATTTTGTCACTCATTCGCTCTACATGTACAAACCATACATACATACCCTTCTCAATCTTCGTCACCATGTCTTCTGTCAGTTGACGATGCTCTCTGAATCAAATCACTTGTAATTACCATTTTATAGAATGCAAGACGCGCCATGGCAGTCACTCTGCTCCATAGTGATGCCTGCCACCCTCATAATGCCACCTATACCAAGGAACAGTTTAATGTCCCAAGCTTAGTCTATGCACAAGAAGAAAACCGAAGAACGACTTTGCGGTCAGTCATTAAAATGGCCCAAGTCTAAATCAAACCCCAGAAAGAACTTTCTGACACACTGGGTCATAATAGCCTGGAATAAATTATATGAGAACGGCATAAGCGCAGTCAACTCATTAAAAACCGACTAGACAATATTATTAAAAAAAAAATACAAAAAAAATAACCGACTTCAAAGAAAAAGCACTAAAAAGTTAAAAATAATTGCCATTTTGTTTAGTTAGGATTTTTGTTATTTTTTTAGTATGCGTCAGCCAGGCACTCGCTGCGCCAATCAAGAGAACCTTGGCTACCTCGGCTGACACCGACTCAAAAAATAACAAAAATCGTAACTACAAAAAATGGCAATTGTTTTTTACTTTTTAGTGCTTTTTCTTTGAAGTCGGTTATTTTTTTGTTAATTTCTTTTTTATTTGTTTATTTTTAGTGAATCTGAAGTACACTTACTAATTTGTACACGTCCTTTCCAATAAAAAAAGAATGACCGAAATCGGTTGGCGTTATTATTATTGAGTTAATCGTCCAATGGTCACATCTTAATACAAATTTAAGACTTATTTGATGTTCTCATGGATATCATTGTCAGAACTTAACCAAATTAAAATGGGACCACTTGGGAAGCACTAGCTTTCATTTTAAAAAAATAATCATCAAAATGGGTTCACCCAGGCAAAAGTTATGAGGTACCAAACATAAAAAAAAACATACAGACGAATTGATAACCTCCTCCTTTTTTGAAGTCGGTTAAAAATTAAATAAAACAACAAAAACGATACAAGTGCACTCATAAATTATAAAGCTTAAAGCTAAATAAATTATTCAATATTAATCATAATATAATTATACAATAACTATTTAATTGCAATAATACTATTTCAGGGGCATCTTTGCAGACGTTGAAGAGGTGGGGCTCTACAACCCGCCAGATCCGCCGATGATGCTGACCGAAGCAGGAGACACTTGTCAACACAATGACGTAGTGACAACTCCTACGAGCAGCAGGCTTGACAGTAAGTTTGAATATGATATCGTATTTGCCAGTAAACATGTTTTTTATTATATGAAAGGAAACATATTCACATCATATTAGACCAAAACATCCCATAGGACCTATGTAGGTGCCATGCCAGAACTCTCCTTATATGCCACGGCATGATCATGCTCCAAACCATATATACGACAATACATTTTTGGAAAGTTATTTCAGATGTAACTTTACTTAAAAAGCCAAGCATTTTTTTAATGAACTATGTATAGGTTGGGGAAAAAGTTTCTTCGCATTTTTTAAGAAAATTCAAAACATTTTTTAATATGGTTTATTTACATTTAACTAAAGTATGTAGGTACCATTTTGTTCGATAACTTTTTGCCATCTTGTAGGTAGGGACATGATCCCATTGCTATAGAAATATTGGGACTTCTGATCAATATACCGCGACAAGTGGTTTTGGCAGTCCTCTCGTGATGTTAACCTGACACTGCCTAAAGAATTCTGAAGAGACCTAAACAGGTGGAAATCTGAAGGTGCAAGGTCAGGACTATACGGCGGATGCATTAACACCTCCCAGCCAAACTCTCTTAGTTTTTGCTGAGTGGCTAAAGATGTGTGAGGTCTAGCGTTATCATGATGAAAAACCACACCCCTTCTGTTGATTAATTCCGGCCGCTTTCTCTCAACTTCTTGCTTTAATCTCATCAGTTGTTCGCAGTAGAGTTCAGAATCGATGGTCCTGCCTGGTGGTAACAGCTCATAATGAAAAATGCCCTTCCAATCCCACCACACACACAGCATCACCTTGTTGCGAGTTAACCCGGGTTTCGCCACAGTCTGTGAAGCTTGACCGGCCTTTGACCACGACCTTTTTCGCACGTTCTTGTCGTACGTGATCCACTTTTCATCACCAGTTATCAGCTTCTTCAAAAATGGTTCGGTTTCATTACGTCGTAATAAAGAATCACAAATGAGTACACGGTTCATTAGGTTTCTTTCAGTGAGCTCGTGAGGTACCCAAATATCGAGCTTTTTTGTGTACCCAGTTTTTTTCAAATGCGCCAAAACTGTTTTGTGGTCAATTCCTAGTTCTTCAGCTACGTCGTAACTACTGATATGCCGATCTTGCTCCACTTTTTCAAAAATGGCATCCATTTTATCCGTAATAGGGCGACCAGAGCGACGTGCATCTTTGACATCAAAATTTCCGGATTGAAAACGCTTAAACCAAATTTGTGCTACTCTCACAGACACTGCACTAGGTCCATAAACATCGCAAATTTTTTTCGCGGCTTGCGTTGCATTTTTACCTTTTTTGTAGTAAAATTTTAAAATGTATCGAATTTCTTCATTAGATTCACTCATTTTGACAGTACGAAAAACAAATGAGAATCACACATTTTCCTAATTTGAATTTGGAATTATGTTCTTTAAAATTTAAACTTTCAATGATACCAAAACCAGCCAGATACAAATAGTATAGCCAAAGAGATTTTATTACAAGTTCATACATACTATAATGCGAAAAGACTTTTTCCCCGACCTATTATGTTTCGTTTAATTGTATTAAATATTTTCTCATTAATTGGGGACCTATAAGAGACTTAAAAAAAATGTCTTAAAAAAAAAGCTATATTGGTAGGATTAGAAGAACCTATCGGGTTTTTCACAAAGCTGCTTATCTATTCTATTGAATAAAATCAACATCAAAGCCATATTTGAAAATAAATAAAAAAATACGAGTTTTTTTTGTATCACATTAAAAAAAGAACTGCTTTTTTTTCCAATATCACCTGTTGGCAGGATTTCAATCATGGGCAAATATCAGACCGGAATGTTATTCATAATTTACTGTTAAAGTTGCTCTCTCTAGTATAATGGTATTGATTATTATCATTTGAAACTAGGTGTCGTGCCCTACAGGCCCCAATCGGTGTCGGTAGCTCGACGTCACTGCGACCTGAGAAGATCTATTGTGACTTTACCCCTTTAATGCTCGCTCTAACCCTACACTTTTTATGACGTGTAGTAGTTTTTGGGGAGCGATGAATCTAATCTCATCTGGGATACTTCTTTTGCGTCCTAAGGGCCCACAGTCGCATAAAATGTGAAGTGGAGTTTCTTTCTCGTGACCAAATCTGCAAACGTCCGTTTCGGACAAATTCATGGAATTCATCTGTTTATGTAGTTTGCAGTGCCCTGTTGTGACCCTAAGTTGATTTCAAGTGAGGTTCATTACTTTACGCGACTGTTTTTCCGAATAGCCTGTAAACAGGGCTTTCGCATGTGTGAGTCCCAGCAAATTGTGCCAGATATCTTTACTTTGGCTCTTTTCCCACAGTTTGATTTCGCTTAGTGTGGTGCTTTTTGTTATCCCATAAAATGGTTCGGGTCCCATTCTGGGCATTGAAGCACCTTCTGTTGCGAGTTCGTCGGCCACTTAATTGCCCTCGAATTCTTCATGTCCTTAGAGTGACATTATTTGTCCTTCCCAGTTCGTTTAACTTTTGTACACAGTCCATGGTTAGTTTTGATTTGACCTACGGAGCTTCAAGTGCCTTGAGGCATGCTTGCCTATCCGAGAGGATAAATATATTTTGGCTTTTGTAGGTGCGTTCAAGGTTTTCGTGTACGCAGTCAATGATTTCATACATCTCTGCCTGGAAGATAGAGGCCAAGGACCCCAGGTTTATAGATTTTCGAACTTTAGGTCGCTTCCCATATACTCCTGCCCCTACTTTGTCCCTGCTTTTGGAGCCGTCTGTGTACCATACTAGATCTCCATTCCTTAAGTAAGGAAGGGTACCTACAGTTTTACGTGGAATCCGAACCACAACCAGCCTCAACGGTTGAAAATGGTCACCCATCCAGAACCCAAGGGCTCAGAGGTGCTTACCCAGCTTATCGAATCGCAAGGCATCGCACCATTGGGCTACCGAGGCTAATGCCTTCGCCTCGCTACACCCTGACCATGTAACGGTATTTTAATATTGTTTGGGTGTTTAAGATGAGGAGAGTGGATGCAACGGGAGTACTCCGCATCCCACCCGGCCTGCTCCAGGGTCCAGCGTCCCTGCTCCGCGTAAGTACTATAAGATAGCAAAACTGCAAACACACGCATGCACTCGCCTTCCGTCCGCCGCTACAATGAGCGGCACGTAGCTCAGTGACGCGGGGCCTTGCCTTGCATGTCAGAGGTCATGGGTTCAAATCCCCGCCCCATTCATTCAACACTTTCCTTCTCTTTCCGAGTCGGATCGGTGCATTTCGTCACGGTTGCGAGCTGATGCACGGTTCGAAATCTGTAGGTGTCAATCCACCTACTAGGTGGTAGGATTAATCCTGCCCTGGTTGTTACCACTGCATTGGATGAAAAAATGGTCAATAGGATAAAAAAAAATGTCCATGTTTTTTAAATTCAGTTCAATATATAGCCGTGCTCATAAAAGGAAGGTCCTGGCATGGCAGCTAATCCCTTCGGCATTTGTTGTGTTGGACTTATAATGATAGTGGGTGTGGGATTAGCTATCTAGGTTTGGTACATAAAAAAAGTAACTAGATGGTAAACATGGACAATTTTTCATTGCCGCTTCGACCCTATTTCATTCAGTGTAAAGATGTGGATCTTCAGTCTTACATGGGTTCCGTGCAATGGAGTGACCCTCCATTTTCAATGAAAAATTCATATATCAATCCTGAATTAGAAATAAAAAGTTGCACATCTTGGGAATAAATGTATGTTAGTAGGAGGCATTGGTAACAGGAGTAGGAACTGTAGGAGAATTCCAAATTATGGCAAAATTTTTATTGTTTATTCATCATCCATAGACAGTACACTGCACTCGGATTTGGCATATTTTAACATTAGCCAGTTCAGCAAAACAAATCACAGTGAAGAAGAACTGGAAAGAAACTCCTCTGTGTTTTTTCTTCAACGTACACTTAGTCTAAATTTACAAAAGTCAATTATTTTAACAAAATTAACATGAATTTACAAAAGTTTACAATTCATGCGTATGCAACAGTTCATGACAAATATCATTTTATTTGCAAAGACTATCCCCACCAACTAACATGTTGCCAATTGGAGCAGGCCAGTCCCCACAAACAGCACCTGTTCACGAGCATCATGCCGGGCGCAGCCATTACCTCTCTCGACCATATTTTAGGGAGAGAGATAACCCGAACCAAGCGTCACCGTAAGCAAGGACCTTAAGGTGGCCCATCCCGCACAACTCCCCATACAAACGGGGAAAGAAGATCACGCCCGTATTTCTTATCAGAGATCCCAAATTTTGCTCAAAATTGCTGTATTTGATCGAACTAGATGTATGATGACCGTTGGCATTGTAAAATTGTCTTTGGTTTCTAAGTTATAAGGTCCGAAAGTTCGAATTTTTTGCTCGTTTTATAGAATAACTTTGGAGGTGGATTACGTAACGATATAGTAAGAACATCTTAAAAATATTAGTCATCAGACATAGCTTATTTAATCAAGATTTATAATCAATTTGGTTTTTGTTACATTTTTTACTACAGCCGTCGTGGTTTACTTTTAGCTATAAGTCGTTTCGTAATTAAAATTTTCGTAAATCTTACCAAATCATACACTATGCACATTGCCTTTTTTGTGGACATGTTGCATCTTCCTCATCACGAAGCCTGTCTTTTTCTTTCAAACAGAGAAGGTCCCAGAGCGCAACAGCACGGTTTGGTATCGTGCCCGCGAATGAGTTAGTCCCGCCGGGTTGGGCCACCTTAAGAACGGCCCGTAAGCCATGCTCCCCATACAAACGTAGTTTACTAATCATTTGGCAACTGCTATTCCAATTAAATTGATATTTAATATCTCATATCAGGTAACAAATATCTGTGTCTGCATGCTTTTGTTTTTTTTGAAAAATCCAAACCGAATGAAATGAAAGCAAAAAGAAAATCTTCATACGAATTTTGTTTTCTCTGTGGTTTGACCCAGAATACATTTTCCGAAAAAAGAAAGTCATGCAGACACAGATATTTGTAACCTAATATTAGATACCAAATATCAAGTAAGTTGGAAAAGTGGTTTTGAAATTATTAGTAAACTATGTTTGTATGGGAGGCGAAATTTTGTGATGCTTACGGGCCGACCTTAAAGCGATGCACTGCTCCAGTGGCAACAAAACACTGTGAAACACTTCTACATTAGCTTTTAATACTATATGTTTGGTCATAAACTATTACAGTGAGCGGATGACATAGTTACATATCCCCTTAAATGCTACCTGCTGATATACAGCAGGTGGCGAAATTGGTAGACGCAATACCCGCGAATGGTATGATTTGCTGGTTCGGATCTAGCCTTGCAGTTTATTCGTAAAGTAGTTCTTTTTTACTCGACTCTTTCTTTTATTAATGTGTCCTTGCTTCACGGTCGATTATACATACATATCACAGTTTTCTATATAGTTTACAATCATGTCAAGTACTCATTTGAACTTGTCTTTTTTTTTTCAGATGCATCTAAAGACATTTCTACAACAAGAACAAGTAAAATTGATGGGTATCATAAACCTAAGAGTCGTACAGGTATAACTAAAATAACTAAATTAATGCATTAAGGGGTGGTCTCACTTCTTCCTTTCGTCGATCGTTTTCAAGTCAAAATATCCCCGTGTGATATAGCAATCATTCGCAAAGATCGTCGGCGCTTTCGTTTGGTCGACGATCCAACGGTGCTCTATTTTCAATCATTTTTAATGAGAGGTTCAAAGAATATAAACCGCCATGTCTTTCGCCACGTGGTTATATCTACTAGGTGTATGGAAGCTATTAGCTCTCTGCTGGTTTTAGCGATGTGTATGGCATTATAGCAATTAATAAAAAAAAATCGAAACCTAAGTGAACGTATGTCTCTGCATCAAGCTTCCGAAATTCCTGGTGTACCCCATATGACGCACTTATCATTAAAAAAAATTACATGTACCAACAAGAAATTACATGAGCGTGTGCTCATGAGCATGAAGTGAAACATGAGTTTAAATAGGTGGCGTTGTAACTTGAACATGTGTGATTAGTTATTGTTTTTTTTTCAGCTAACTTCACCCACGTGGACGGTGAAATGGACCAAGGCAGTGACATTGACGAGCACAAAAACCCAAATTTCCTTGACATGTACTGTTCATTCATAAGACACCCCACACTAGCAACTGACTCCCCATCGTTCATGCCAAAAGGCCTCCACCCTCAACTGGCTGAAGAACTTAGCAGGCTCGACGTGGAGAATGATAATGCTATCGGGGCTCTTTTGCCTACTGACAGTCTATCCTTCGACTGGTCATCAGACCTATCAAATTTTCATGGCAATAGGGAGACATTTACAGGTGTTCCCGGCCCTACGTTTCCATTGTCCGAGATGGGAAGCCCTGTAGATGTTTTCCTGAAGATTTGGGACCTTCAAATAATGACTAAAATCGTAGAGGAGACCAATCTGTACGCAGAAATTCATATGAATTCGCAGGTGGGACAACCCAGAAATTGGTACCCAACAGACGTTGGTGAATTGAGTGTATTTTTCGCCATTCTTCTTCACCAAACCCTCACCCCTCTCACTCTGGAACGGGATTATTTTGATCACTCCTATGCGGCCACTGCTATGCCTTACTCACAAAATTGCATATCCTATAGTCGGTTTCTTCTTCTGAAAAGATATATTCATTTCAAAAGAAATTCTTCCATCCACCCTTCCCTTTCATTGCGAGAGCGAAGATTACTACAAATGAAGCCTCTGGCCGACCATCTCAGCATGAATTTTTCATCACTCTACCTGCCCCATCGCAACATCGTCATCAATGAGTCTCTGCTCCAGTGCCGAGGTAATTTTGACTTTGCTCAGAAGATAGCGAACAACGCTAGGGCAGATACCAAATCGTGTGAACTGTATGATGCAGAAACAGGATACCTCTGGAAATTTCTTATTTACATAGGACCGGAATTACACCAACAACCGAACAATATTGCAGGTCAACATAACGGGACTAACACTACGGGGAAAGTCTTTATAACTAAAGATGGACATTTTGAGACCAGCCGGCCGGACTATGGCACAACCGGACAGGGTAAAGGAGACCACACGAACCAATTGGAAGACATCATTACCGGACGGAACGATGAAAAGCCCTCTGGCAGACCGGACGAACTCATCCACGGGTACAATGCGAAGAACCGGAAAGACCAACCGGACGACCGACGCAATTTTACACATGCAGGGGCTCCCGCCAAGATCATATACGATCTCGCTAGTCCTTTGTTCAACAAAGGATACACATTGATTATGGACAACTTTCACAGTAGCCCCTCCTTGGCCCGCTGCCTTAAACTTCAACAAACCGATTGCTATGGCCCGTTGCGTCTCAATCGGAAAAACATACCTGAATCCCTGAAATGCCTTCGAAAGACACATTTTTCAAACGCCTCGGTCGTATCGTTCACAAGCGGCGACTTGAACATTCTGTCATGGAAAGAGAAAAAGTTCTTTAGCATGATTTCCACGTACCATGAAATGAAAATTAAGGCTGCAGAAAGATTTGTGAACTGGCTCTACAAGCCTAAAGTCGTCCTCGACTATAACAAAAATATGGCCAGCGTGGATAAAAAAGACCAGTTGCTGGCAGGCTTCCCACTTGAAATGGATTATGGATACATTTGTTACAAAGAACTGTTCCGAAGGCTGCTCAACATCTCAGTGCTGAATGCATTCATAATTCACGCATCTAAAAATCCCGGCATGACGCACCGAACGTTCAGACAAATGGTAACCGAGGGTCTTTTCAAACTGTACAACATGAGGTCGATAGATACCACCGTCCCTTCTTCGGTGACCATCACGCGGTTAGTGCCGACCATGCGAGGAGAGAAACCGCGCCCGCTCGTGGAAAACAACCATTTCTGTGTAAAGAATTTAGATGAACCAACGATGAGGCAATGCATTTGGTGCTGTTTGCAAACATCACGCAAATGCGACATGTGCAATGTACCATTGTGTATTGACTGCATGAAACCCTACCACACCAGAGAATGGGATAGTTAATTTTATTCTTGGTCGCGGATTTGGAAGTGGGCTCTTCTCGTTTGCTGCCTTATAGTTTCATGTTTCTGTTTAAATTTGATTAGAATTTTTAAGATTTAACAAGTAATAAGACTTATTAGACACATAAAATATCACTACATATTATAAAACAAAGTCACCCTTAGATAAACTCAAAAACTACCGAACGGATTTATCACCAATGGATGGAGTGATTCAAGAGGAAGGTTTATGTCTATAATACATTAATATTTTGTGTAAACAAAATTTTACAAAAAAAATAACCGACTTCAAAGAAAAAGCACTAAAAAGTAAAAAATCATTTCCATTTTTTTAGTTACGATTTCTGTTATTTTTTGAGGACATAATGCATCCTCCTCACAACGGTTTTTTTTTTTTTAAACAAAGAATGTACCAGAGCGAATGAGTTAGTTCTGCCGGGAAGGGCCACCTTAATGGAAGATTGGCGATGATCTCGTTTCACTTAGTGTATCACTTTAATGTTTTACCTCTAATGTCTTATGGTAGATAATTATTTTAAAATTGGTTGTTGTAAATAGGTGTTTTGTAATTTTTACCATTTTTAATAATAAATCTGTAAGAAGATACTGAATTCATCCGAATTCTGTGAAAATAACACATCATTTAGCTATATGGGACACAGGATCGGCTAATTCAGTTCCATACCTCCTCATACAAACCGAAGTGCTCCGCGGACTAGAGTATGTAGGTACGTAAGGTAAGAGCATGTGGTGCATGGGCTACGGAACACAGAACATTGAGAGGAGTAGAAGTAAAGTGTTGGTCACTTTCTTCCAGGATTGATGTATCAGTGATGTATCAGACCTTTTTGCTCGACGAATGTGTACAGTCCCAATTGGATAATCTTTCATAATCAATATTTAACAAGTACTCCACATTTGTTTAGTGAATATAAACCTTAACGTAATGCCTTGGGGTTGAAATTTCAATGCTGTTCGCATCATTTTACAACCAAATCGTGTTGTAAACATGTTCGGATCGCTCGCACTCGCGTCTCAAAGTAATCATTTTTACCTGCTCGCATAGTGTCAAAGTAGCTAGGGGCTAAACGACGCTCTTCATTTAGTGGCGTACCCGAGTCTTCATCGAGTAAAACATCGAATATCGACAATCATGATGGAATTGTTTACATCAAATATTGAAAACCAATATTATAATTATTAAAGAATCAAAATGAAAAATATGCATAAAGGAAATAGTTAAAATAAATTTAATAAATAAATATAAAAAATAAATAATTAGATGTATTTAATGTTATGTATGTAATTATGTTATCTCAATAATTAGAGTTTCAGCGACATCTACATTTTTAAGCATTGTAATCATATTTTGAAAATAATCTCAAAAGTTTTTGGTCGTGAAATTCGTCGGAAGTAGGATTCGAACTTGCCTCCTTTGGACCATACGCTCACAGCTCTAAACACCTGAGCTATCGACAATTACGTCAGCCAACGAAATTCAAGTATATAATCAAATCGATACAATGCTTCCCCCTATCTTCACTAGATAGCGCTGATGATTTCGTGTTTTGATCCTACGCTAAGGCATTTTAACTGCAATGATTGAGATATCAATCTTATTGCTGTCGTCACCAAAGTCGATTTTGCTATCGGACACTAGCAGCCGTATTCAGAGTGGGCGGACTTACTTTAATACGCTAGACTAAACCGGTTTTTTTTTATGGTTAGTCCCGTGTTAATCTCGTACTAAGTTTTGACAGGTTCTCTCTGAATACGACTGTAGGAGTGAGCCCAGATTTAACTTGATAAGTTTATGTATTGAATGCATACGAAATTGCCGTTATCTCATTAATTCGAGTTTCAGCGATATCTACGTTTTGAAGCATTGTAATCAGATTTTGAAAATAATCAGAAAATTGGATTAAATCACTAAATTAGATCGGTAGAATAATCGCAATAACCCTCTCCTTCCAATGATGATCGGCATGGAATGTAACAGTTTGACACCGGGTTATTTGATCAGGTCGGTGTCAGATCAATCCCCCCCCCCCCTTTCCCCCATTTTATTGACAACCACGGTTTGTTCTGTTTTACACAAAACCTTAGATCTAGGAGAAAATTATCATTGACAAAAACGATCAATATTGAATTCCCTACCACTCGATATTTGATAGTTTTTGAGTAGTATCTTCCCAAAGTTCATGATTCTTTAACCTTTTAAATATTTCCTTTATTTATGCTATATCTAAAGGGAATCGGCTGAATTTGGAACAAAACGATGTATGGAATAATTAATCTAATAAATATTATAAAGGGGAAAGTTTGTAATAATGGATGGATGGATGGATGGATGTTTGTTACTCTTTCACGTAAAAACTACTGAATGGATTCTAATGAAACTTTACAATAATATAGCTTATACATCAGAATAACACATAGGCTACAATTTATGTACCCATGGGCTTTAGAACTTTCACGGGGCTGCGAAAACGATGCCGGTAGCGATACTTCACACTAGGGGGAGAGGAGCCGGGGGCGGTGGCGGGGAGCGGCGGCGGGGGGAGGGCAGACGTCGTGACTGTTTGGTGTCCGTTTGGCGAATTTTCAAGGCACTAGCGATTTGTAAAACTTAGTACATGTACATTTAACTACCCGGGAATTAGGATTGGCTAAATAGAATTCAGTTCCGCTTACGCTAAGATGGGGCTGTCATACAAACTGCAATGCTATGCACGGCTCGGCTTTGCGGCGGCAGCGCTTACTTTTACTGAAGTACGGCTTGGTATTTCCTGCAACTTTAGGACTACTTGGCATCACGCTAAATCGCCGGAGGAGCGACCAACAGAATAAAATCCTTGAGAACCAATTACTCGATTTAGATGTGCATTGTATCTACGTCTAGCCTGATTCTACTAAAAACTTATAGATTACATAATATAACGCTTCATTACCAGAAGGGTAAGTAGTGAGTCTTAAAGTCTTATAACATGCGAACCACTTACCTGATTTATATGCGTATTTTATCAATGTATAGCATCTCTGGGAGCAGTCAGGTTCGAGATGGGTTACTGTTTTCGATGTTGAGGCTGGCTGTGGGTTGGAGTCCACGCAAAACTTACCTACGTTACACGTTACTTACTAGGTAAGCAATGTAGCACTGAAAGTGCAGAAAGGTTCTCCCGGCAAATGTTTTTTTTTTTAAATAGCCACCAAACGTCAACGAAGCTCTAAATGGGAATTATTGGATGTTTCTCATTAAATCATGCTATTTCGGCTCGAACGATCTTGATTAAATTTGGTACATGGATACATTGTCCTGGACCAGTTTGACCCTATTTTGGACCAGTCATGTGGGCTACTTTTTATCCATGAGATAATTTAGCCGACACTAACCCGAGCGGAGCCGGGTACCGCAGCTAGTTCTAATATATTTTACTGCAAGACAAGACCTTATTGACTGTGGTACGAGTTTCAGTTCACCTTCTACAGCTTGCAGCGCTGATGTGGCGAGCAGTGAACAACAATCGACCATCATAAACTAGGTTGCTGGAGATTTGCAGGCGAATCTTTGTGAGTGTCCACAACATTTCCAAAGAAACATAGGTCAAATTCCGGAGAAATGTTTCAAATTTTCTTTCATACATAAACCTTCTTATCCATACTAACATTATAAATGCGAAAGTAACATTGTCCGTCTGTTACGCTTTCACTCCTCCGCTGAACCAATTTCGATTAAATTTGGTGTAGGGATAGTCTGGACCTTGGGAAAGGACTTAGACTACGTTTTGTGGTGTAAGTTAAACTCAAAGGGGGTAAAAGAGGGATGAAAGTGTATGTATGGGGAACTCTTATAAAATCAAATGTTAGGTTCTTTTGGAATGAACATATTAATGAATGAAGATGGGAATAGTTATTTCTGTTTTATTGTATACATAAATACAGATTACGTTAACAACCCTTGGACTAGTCTAGAATCAAATTACAATATATTTTTGCAATAAACTGAATTAAGATAAAAATCTGTAGCTTCTAATATATCATGCTAAGCCTCAAAGAAACTCTACACGATTTAAAAAAAATATATTGTTTATTTCTTACTTATTGTGTTTACTGGTCCTCAGGTAGCCAACTTACTCGGACAAGTAAAAAATTAAATTACTTAGCTAATGCATGTTACTCTTAGTTTTAAGAGCAAAGACGCATTCGAAGAAGAGAGCTTTAATTTAAACTACAAGACCATGCTCTTCTTAAGCTCCGTCTTAAGGTAAGTTTTAAACGATACATCAAGTCAAATTAAAATCATTACAAAAAACATACTAAAACTTTTATACTAATTTCAAAATGGAGCGAGACAAAATGCAAAACCGCTAATAAATACAAAATATGTAGTCATGTACTTGTCATATGTATATGTTATGGCTTGAGACCCATGTTGGTTAAAGTCCAAAATATTGTTTTCCTTGAAGGTTCCGTGTGCATCCGTGTCGAGTGCACAGTGCACTCATCTGGAGGTTAAAGTAGCCTATTCATGTTCTAGTAGTTTCAAGCAAAAATAATCTTACATTTATCTTCACAAGCCATAACATGTACCAAAATTTAAAAAAAACTTCAAACAGTCGCAGCTATCAATAAAAATCCAAATATTCCATGGATTTTTATTATTTTTGTGTAGATACAAAGGACATTGCCGAAATGAAAATCGCATTAAAGAGTACATTAACCAAGACCAAGACCAATAGGCAAACATGTCATCGAAAATTAAAATTGAAAATAATCTTTTTCAATTACTAAGTAATGAAAGTCCCAGCAGATAAGGATTATTATTTTAAAAAGTTCACAACATGTTGTTGTCAGATGTTGCATATTTTTGCTGTAATAGGTAACACCATTTTAGGCCTATCTTGCGATTTCGGCTAAATGATTAATGTCACAGTCGTTAATCTAAACTAAATACATTCCGTATATAGTTTAAATGAATGATGTTACTAATAAACTATTTTATCATTATACTTCCGGTTTACTTTTGGTCTATTTTCTATACCAATATCTGGCAGCTCCAACTGCGACATGACGTCATCATGACAGATTGTATGCATGTATCAAGGTAAAGATCGGTCAGTACGTGCTCAACAGTATACGGAGAACTGACTGGCGCTGCTATCGTTATAATATTTTCCCTAAGATCGGAAGGAAAATGTTATCAGCCAGATCAATTTATTTTAAGGTTTACGACCATACTGTTCGATAATAGCATACTTATTTAGCTTCCTCTGCAAACAATCATGTCTGTAATTATTCGTCAACTACTATTTTAATTATAATTATAGTCTTTGCCTTTCTGTGTGAAGAAAGACACAAAGAGAAGTAACATTTCACAAGACTAACCTCAAATATGCATTTTAAAAAGTGTCTGGTAGGTTATTCCTGCTGACAAAGTAAAGTAAATCATATTAATTCTCGTGTGTAAACATGTAAGGGATGAAAATACGTTTGGTTGATATGGTCTCGTTTAATTCGTAGCGCTTTTCAGTCCCATAGTAAAATCGGCAATGTCCTTTCCATTATTTTATATTTCTACATAAATATAAAAATCCATGGACGGGCAATTTAGTGTATCCCTCAAATGCCTGCTTTATTCAATATGGATTATATGTTTTAATAATTTAATAATATTAATCTTAGTGATTAATTGATAAGTCATTTATAACTCATAGGCTCTGGTTTCCTAGCGGTATCTTCTCTTGCTGAAAATGTACGAGCATGGTAAGTAGCAAAACATGAACCGACGCAGAGACTTTTGGCGCATTTCCTGCATTCATTCCATGTGAATCTAATCCGCTTTGAAGACGAACACCAAATACATCTTCTCCTCGTATATTTGCAAACTTTGCAGTTACTATTCTCTCTGAAAATACACCTCGCACATATAGCAGACTTGATGGGATACAGGAAGTGGTTAGCACCCTCATCGCAATGAACCTCATCCATCGCCAAAGGTCTTTGAATCATTGGTGGTGGCATCAAATGGCGTTCGATTAGTTCTCTCGCTAAGTCATACCTGAAGTCCCTGTGTTTAGGTGAACCCCGTCCCAATTTTTCCATGGTGCTGCGGTACATGATAAAAGAATTGAAGACACTCGCATTCATCAGGCGTCTGAACATCCTTATGTATCCTTTAGTCGTGCACTTCCTTTGCATGAGGTACTTGGAAAGATTTCGCTCTTTCAAATCTACCCCTCCCATAGCAGAATTGTAATCCTTAATGACAATAGGTTTCATCAGCGGCCTACCTCCACATCTATCTAGATACATTTCATCATTGTGATATGTCGAAATTGTAACCACAAGCTCGGCACCATTCCAGGCCAGGAGGGAAATGTCGCCACAATGCCGTGCCACTACAGCACCACGATCAATGCTAGTCTTATCTAACTGTTTGAACTCATCGGGAACATTTTTCCGCATCTTCCGGATAGTGCCAACGCAGTCAACACCTACCGACTTGAGGTGCCTGACCAGTGCTGGATTACTGTAGAACTTGTCCATTGTCAAACAATACCCTTTAAGCAATAAGTCTGTCATAAGAGTAAGGACGATGTGACTGGTCTTACCGACCAATGCCGTGCCAGTCAAATTGATTTCACCTATGTCACTATGATTCCCTGAATATATAATGAACTTCCACAGATATCCTGTGGATGATTCACACAATTCGTATGACTTTATGTCACAGTGAGACGCTTTGGACATAATGTTCTGCACCCAGCCGACATGCCTGTTCCAAAGTGTCAACGACTCGTCGATCGCAATGTCTTGATTTGGAACGTAAAGAGATTGAAACTTTTCATTGCAGTGGTCAATGATTGGCCGCATTTTAGCAACCTCTGAGACTTGGTCTGCAGGCAATTTTTCAGTGACATCGACAAAATGCAACATAGTACTTAACATAACAAATCGATTGTAAGTCATTAGGGTCTGAAATGTCTGCATTTCTAGCGGAGAACCCTTCCTCCAGTACTCTGTCAGCGGGGTACGTGGATCGATCGCCATGTACATCAGCACGGCAAAGTAAACATACAATTCGTCAATGTCTGTCGGTTTCCATCTGTTGATACCGTCGTTGGTTCCGTCTTCGTCTGTTTGTGCGGCCTCCTGTTTTGCGTATAAGTTAGTCATGTTGGCGATGTGTTTCATAATATGTTCGTCCCAGATTTCGCAGAAGTTCTCGTATGGTGTAACATTTTCCTTAGTCGGTCCTGGCGTATCGACGGTAAATACCTCTTTTATACCCCTGTACGTCGCATAGTCAGGTGTCCAATCATACGTGTTATTAGCCTGAGGTAGAATCGACTCATCGGCGTCATCTTGACTGGCGGCAACATCGTCAAGAAATGCCACCACCTCAGGATCCCGTTCGGGATCAGGTGCGGCAAAAGACTTTACCGTGTTCACTGTGCGGGGCAATACTGTTAGGGGCAATTCTTCGAAATCATCGTCGGAATCGCTTCCAACATCACCTAGCGGTGGTGCTGCTAACGACACCGGCGTAGTCCCTGCCTGTTCCCGAAAGTCTAGATGACTTTTAGTAATTGCAGGTAAGAAGAGCGTAGGTCTTGCTAAATCCTGAAAGTCTCCAAAACTCTCACTGACAGCTGACTGATTATCGGGGCGAGAATCAGCTAGGTCTAAGTTTGCTGTTACCTCCGGATCTATTGGTTGAAATGGCTCGATCTCAACTTTTGGCCTGTAAAAAATGTATTTATGTTAGGGAAGCGGTAAAGCATTAAAAAAATGGTAGGCCGCAACCCGGAGAATAAAAAACACAGTGCGTGTCGTGTCAGCTCCGACATACGACTGGAGTTTACTCCTGAAGATGATTGTATTGGAATATATACAATAGGCAAAGGGCGTAAATAAACACATCTCTCATGTATACTTTTATTATTTTGTTGATTGATTAATTGGTGTTGATAAGACAGCACCATAACCATATACTTTTATTCATATTTAAAAATATATTACTAAATGTATAATTATAGATTTTTTATTTTTTGTATATAAGGTGAGTTTATAATAATCTACAAGCCTTATAGGGTTGATTCAGTATCTGAAATAGAACAACTTTTGCTAAGAATGTAGGTAGGTAATTTTTTTTGTTCCATTTTAATTTTTGAGAAATTTATACATTACATTCTTCCCAGTATTGTCAACAACTTATGCGAAGAAAGTATGTACCTATCGGTGACGGCTTCCAAGAAAATAATTTATTAAAGTGCACTAACTCTTCAACTGCCTATTTGAAAAATAGGTCAACCACGGGGCATTGACCCTACTGTGACCCACTTACGCAAGACACAATTTACCGCCGCCGCGTGCGCAGACAGGTCCGCCTAGGACGTTTGTTTTCGTTGTAAAAGCAATTACCTAGTAGAGTAGCAGCTCTAGGCGGGCATCGGACACGAGCGAGTGCCGATCGGGCGGAAAAGGACGCGGAAAAGGACAAAAAAATGGTTAGGTACATCGACCAAGAATAGAGAAGCTCGATATGTACATACCTACCTACATTACAGCCGAGCCGCTATGGATTTGTTCGGCACGGGGCGTCAAATTGGGAACGATACAAAAGGTACGTAAGTAGTATCTGGCCCCCTGCGCTAACGCGCTAACGAAGTTCGCGCGCTCAAATTAAATTTAATATTCAATTAAATTTGAATATTTAATTATTTCTTGGAAACCGTCACCAATAGGTACATAGTTTCTTCGCAAAAGTTGTTGACAATACTGGGAAGAATGTAATGTCTCAAATGTTCTCAAAAATTTAAATGTAACAAAAAAATTACATACCTGCATTCTTAGCAAAAGTTGTTCTATTTTAAATACTGAATCAACCCTAAAATGGCTTGTAGATTATTATAAACTCACCTTATATATGTTTTAATGGGTTATCATAATTAAATGTGCATAAAACATTTTGTGTCTATGCTGTTAATCGCTGAGGAGTTCCTTCGTTAGAAGACAACCTTGAGTGCAGTCCATCTCATGGTGACACTTATAATGGGTTATCATAATTGAATGCATATACAAAATTTATTGTCTGTGCTGTTGACCGTTGAAGAGTTCCTTTGTCTAAAGCTAACCCTCGATGTTGATTCGGGTCAGCTTACCATAAAAATGCATCGTCATCAGAACTGAATTAACATGTAAAAATTCAACTCCGCAGGATACGAATTCAGCTTGCAAGATTTGACCTAACACCTACATTCCATAAATGCATACATACTCGTACATACACACATGCATACATACATACAAACATTCGGGGTTAATAAAAGCTATCATTGTGTTCCGATAACGATTTTGCAGAATTGAGGGTATGTTGATGTGGTTTAGAAGAGAAAGGGTGGTGCTATATTTATCTTGGTTTTGTGAATTTTGTGTGTGTGAATGTATGCATGCATGCAAGTAGTATAAGAAAATGCAATAATAAAACCTATGTGCTTACCTCAATGATGAATTGCCGGTGTTTGGAGTGCCAGGGCCGCCAGCCACAGTGCTGAAGTGTGAAGAGGATCCCCTGCAATTTCAACAATTGTAATGACTCTGTGTGTTACGATGGCCCTGAATGAGACGAGTAAAATGGCTTTATCTAATTGGTTACAACAAATTACTTACTGCGATGAAACAACGTTCACTGGCGACTCCTTTCGCGCTGCTATGTGACGCCTCGCCGGCGGATAGCTCCGTAGTCGTTTGGATCTGCAAAGAATATCACCTATATTGGTCTTGTTTTTTGTTTGTCTACAGCCATAAATCAAACCTGGCATGTCTCACTAACACGAATATACTCTACTATGGAGGCCAAGCTCCAATTCAAGCAATAGGAGAGTGGAGATTAAAAAAGAACTGACATTATTAGGCTTTTGAGAATGGAACGTTTCTCAATTGGGAACTTTATATTATTTAAATATACTATTATGGCTTTTGAGTTATTATTATTATTAATAATCATAATAATAATAAAAGCCGTTATTTTAACCATACAGATTTGTTAAAAAAATAATTCTTACTAAGATTTATTGAGTTGAATTTCAATTCGATTCTTTTTTCTTGCTGAATTTCAGTTACCCTGGGGTATAGGCCTCCTCCATTTCCTTCCATTTATTTGTATTAGTGGCTAGGTTAATCCATTTTCTTCCTGCCACCCTTGTAATATCCTCCTCCCATCTTTTTCCTGGTCCCCATTTTGTCCTACTTCCATCACACGGTTTCCACATGGTTACCCTCTTTGTCCACCTTCCGAATTAGATGAAAAAGGAATGGATAGGGGACTAAACAAATTTGACGGTCCGTCAAAAGTACGCTCGGTCAGCTTATATGCTCTCAGTCGGTGTCAGACGTCCAGTCATTAAATTCAGTTGGGCGAGATTTCAAAGTATCAACAAAATGCCATCTTGTGTTGTTGAAAAATTTGGAAATAACACCATTAAGGACAACAAGAGCAATTTAATCACATTCCACGTATAGGTGCAAGCATATTAAGTATATTTTTATTTCAGCTGACCAGAAAGCTTCATGTACATTAAAGGCGCAAATAGGGTTGGCACAAGATTGATAAAAGGTTAGTTCTAATAATTTTAATTTCGATTTTCATTTAAGTATTTATTATAAGTAAACTCTCTTTTAAAACAACTAGGGCTGTCACAAAGCAATAGTCTACTGCTTGTAAATATGTTTTTATTTTTGGTTTAGTTAATCACACATTAGGTGACAAGTGGAAATGATAAGAATTTCCAAATATGTTTATTATTTCAGATTTCCACAATCGGAGACATTTAAGGATTTTCCTATGAAGACATCAGTGCCAAGCGAACGACTGGCTTTCCAGGGAACGGATAGTTACGGATAATTAGATCTTCACCTTGTTTTCATATAACGGCAAAGGGAAGACAAATTCTCAATTTTGCAAAATCAGTGTTCCGCGTATCAATCCATTTTATTAGTATAAATCTCATTATAATTACGTTTTAAAAGCCATATGTGTTCAAATTAAGTTAAGTTGAAATAAAAAAAAAACAGAAAATATATTTTGTAAATTTAAGGTGGAGTGCACCAAATCTCCAGTTAATAAAACATTAAAAGGAATTATGTATATTCGACTTGGAGTCTTCATTTATCCTAAATATTGTCCAAGAAACAATGATTTCAAAGGTAAGGATACGCCCTTATAAAGAATTGAAACAAATCTTCTCCATACAAGCAAAATGTAGCGCCATCTATCCAAACTCGGAAGAACTACGTGAGCGCCGTGTCAAAGTCGTGTTGACAACTCGCCGCCATGTTGCATTAGGTCTAACGATGTAACCTTGTACCTGCGTCCTTAAATGTTTTCTTTTTAATTTAAACTTTTAAGTTCTTTTAACTTCCATAAATGAAAAATGTTTTTTGTAATTTCAAGGTATTCAAGTTAAATACAATTTGAATTTTCTCTTGTACCTGCTTGGTCTGGATCTACCTGCTTGTCATGTCAAAATTTGTTCTCATTGTATCTTGGGAAACACTGGTCGTAGACCCATCATGCGACCACTCAAAGTAAACGTCCCGACCTGATCTACCTGCTTGTCATGTCAAAATTTGTTTTCGTTATATCTTGGGAAACACTGGTCGTAGACCCATCATGCGACCACTCAAAGTAAACGTCCCGACCTGATCTACCTGCTTGTCATGTAAAAATTTGTTCTCGTTGTATCTTGGGAAACCTCGGTCGGGACCTTTACTTTGAGTGGTCGCATGATGGGTCTACGACCAGTGTTTCCCAAGATATACCAAAAACAAATTTTGACATTCCAGATAGTTAGATCAGGTCGGGGCGTTTAATTTGAGTGGTCGCATGATGGGTCTACGACCAGTGTTCCCCAAGATATAACAAAAACAAATTTTGACATGACAGGCAGGTAGATCAGGTCGGGACGTTTACTTTGAGTGGTCGCATGATGGGTCTACGACCAGTGTTTCCCAAGATATAACGAAAGCAAATTTTGACATGACAGGCAGGTAGATCATGTCGGGACGTTTACTTTGAGTGGTCGCATGATGGGTCTACGACCAGTGTTTCCCAAGATATAACAAAAACCAATTTTGACATGACAGGCAGGTAGATCAGGTCGGGGCCTTTAATTTGAGTGGTCGCATGATGGGTCTACGACCAGTGTTCCCCAAGATATAACAAAAACAATTTTTGACATGACAGGCAGGTAGATCAGGTCGGGACGTTTACTTTGAGTGGTCGCATGATGGGTCTACGACCAGTGTTTCCCAAGATATAACGAAAGCAAATTTTGACATGACAGGCAGGTAGATCAGGTCGGGACGTTTACTTTGAGTTGTCGCATGATGGGTCTACGACTAGTGTTTCCCAAGATATAACGAAAACAAATTTTGACATGACAGGCAGGGAGATCATGTCGGGACGTTTACTTTGAGTGGTCGCATGATGGGTCTACGACCAGTGTTAACCAAGATATAACGAAAACAAATTTTGACATGACAGGCAGGCAGATCAGGTCGGGACGTTTACTTTGAGTGGTCGCATGATGGGTCTACGAACAGTGTTTCCCAAGATATAACGAAAACAAATTTTGACATGACAGGCAAGGAGATCAGGTCGGGACGTTTACTTCGAGTGGTCACATGATAGATCACATTAAAAAAAAATCTTTGATTACCCACTCATACTCATATCCACTCCAAAATAAACCAGAATGAAAAAGGACACCCGTACAAGGTTAATTCACCTACACGTGCGACGCGCGGCATGGCGTCAATTGCCCGCTTATGAAGTTTGGTAGTTAATTAAATTATCGATTGAAAATGCAATTATTCAATTGTTAAACAGAAAAAAATATTATCTGAATCTACTTATCGATGATATGTTATTCCATGTGTCTTTGTAACTTTCGTATCGTATTTTATGCATCCTTTTACTACGCTACAAGGGCATTTTCACGACTCAACATCACTCTGCAGTGGTCCGCAGACGACTGAGTCGCGTTGGCCCTAAAACGAATATTTTAGGGCCAACGTACTGGTGCCATTAGTCGTGCGCGGTGACCGGGTCCTTACGAAGTAATATATAAGTCAATGCCAAGAAAACATAATTTGGATTGTAAAATGATTAATTTAGACATGGTTTGAAGAACTATTCCTTAAATATGTTTTCCATTTTCCTGCTTGCAAACTCCCGAAAAGATTATTCAATGCGTTTTCAACCTCAATCAAACCTGCCCGAATATCTGGTGAAATCATTGATAGCTTGGACCATTAACTTCATAGAAAAACAATGTGTGTCTACAAAAAAAAATTTGCAACATGTAATCATATTTCAAAAGATTATTCAATGCATTTTTAATAATTTGCTGCTATAATAATTTGCTTGCATTGTATTGCTAATGCAATGCTTATTCCGTGCTATGAAAGTAGTGCACATTTTTTATTACAGCTCGGTCAAAGTTATCAATTCCCGTTATTTTTGTTTTTCAGAACTATTCTTATCGGGCGGACGAAATGTTGCAAGAAGATCCGATTTCTTTGCTTCTCCATGAATTCTGCTTACAGTTGCTGTAGAGACTTTACAGTTCGCCGCGATAATTTTTTGCATGAGTTGGTAAACGCTGAAGATGATTTTTCTTGCTTGCCGGCGTAAAATGTTAATCCGTCGAGGCATTATAGTAACACAATACCACAACAATAACAATTACAAAAACCAAACTAATCACGCAACTCAATAAAACCACTATACTAATAACAATGCAATACGCGACTGTACTGTATGCTATGAATGCGAATGTGTGCGTGTCATACAAACAGAGAACTCACACAAAAACGTGAGAGGGGATGTGTGATGCTGTCCCTTCCCTTCCCATAACGCTTTCATACCGCTGATACCTGTTTTCTGTTATTGCGACGCGGAGCGCGGCAACTTCACAGCTAACTAGATGTTTGGCGATGGGTATACATCTCTCTAGGCTCTTTTTGCCATTTTTTCAGCTTTTTCATTACCCTCTGTACTTACATGCGACGGAATCCATTTTCATGTAAAATTTTTCCCGTTTGAAATAAGTTTAATTATTTTTTTAGTAAGCTACTGAAATGGGAATCTGAAATGGAAAAAGAATGAGATCGGCCAGTATACAATTCTCGAGACTGAAAATACATAGTATACCAAGTCTACTAACAAGATTCAATTAACTTGCAAATGGAGCCACACGAAGAGGAAAGAGACTGCTGAGTCTCTCTCGGCCTATGATGAGAAAAAAAAACAGCATATGGCACACAAATGAGATGATTATTGCAGTCAACACTGCAGATGGCATCTGTACAGAAATAACAAAAAAAAAAAGTAAGCTCTTGCTACTGGATTTATGTCTCCGATGGTACATATGTATGGCACAACGAGTTGATTCGCCCTAGGGCCCAACATTGACTGTTTGCCAAAAAAAACTAAGTGACCTCGCGGGTGAACCTATTACCTAATATCCAAAAGTAACCAGGCAAGGGCGCCTCACTGGTCCGGCAGTGAGGCAGATACTCATACATCATCATCAATTAACGTTCAAGAATAGTTATTCAATTAATTTAAAGAAGAAAACGCTTCAATATACAGGGATGGGCCGAATTGATTGATAATTATTTTTGTTAGATTAGTGGGTCCATTTGCAAGCTTCATAGAAATGCCAGCTTTCAACTTTGTAACTTTTTTTTTTATTATTGTATCTGTACAAAATAAAATCGATTGGATTTTATGATGTATCCTTGTTTTATAAAAACTATTATTTGATGAAGTTAATATTATGAAATGGACTTATGACCTCCTCCTCGCTTCCTCTGCAGACTTCATGAGCTCTAAAAAAATATCTTTAGGCCTTTTCCGACAGCACGACAATTCCATTCGCTTCTGATCTGTAAATATGTTTTGTTATTTTTCATCATCCATTCGCTCTACATGTCCAAAGCATAATAACATATCCTTCTCAACTCACAGCAGTGTCGTGTCGGCCGGTTCAGGTTTGCAAGGCCGCGGCATGTAGAGCGCGTCGGGCGGCTGCAGCACCGTGAGCCCCGTGTCAAGCTCCTGCTTCACGTTAGCCAGGTTCAGAGACCACTCCATGCCCACATCGGCGACATCAACCTTCATGTTGATATCAGTCTTTCTTTTCACATTGACGTCAGCAGGTTCATTCTTAATACTAGCATCAGCCAGCTCTATAGGATTAGCATTCAGAAGTTGCTTTACATCAGACGCATCCGTTTTCAAAGTAACGTTAGCCGGCTCACCATATATTGTGTTACTAGAATCATTATTGACCTCAACTTTGATACACGCAGTGGTGTTATCAACGGGTTTCATGATCAAAGCCAAATGTTCTGCCGTCGCCACCGGGAAACCTGCAATTTATCAATGTGGGTAGTTGGTATTTTCAAGATTACAAACAAATACAAGTCTACAGCCTGCTGAATGAATCTTATTAGTATGTGGGAAATATTATTTCAGTAGTATCATAGATAAAAGAGAAGGTAAAGATTTCTAACATTAGAATATGTACAAAACTCGCTGAAAACTTCTTATTTTCCCTGGTACCTCCTAGTTCTGCTAGATAATTCCAGATGGTGCGATTTAAATTTCCATTACATAGAACGAGGAGAGGACACCTGGGAGAGGCACTATTACATTTATTTAAATTTATTAGTGTTCCGAACCCGTCTCCTGTGAATTAAGCACTAGAAGGGTCTGCAAATTCGCAAAAATACTTATTTGTAGAACATTAGAAATAAAGTAGGTCTGTTGAACATGCTTTTTGGTGTGTCAGTTTTAACTTTTACTTCATATTGCTGCATGAAATATGAAGCTACTTCTAAATCAGGTACCTGCTGAATAATAAAGAATAACAGATTTTAATAGTATAGTTAATCAAATCTCTATGAAATGGAAAGTTACCTATGTCATAGCTGAAGCTCCCAGGTTGGGAGGCAGGGTTTGGGCAGGCGATTATGCGATTGTTTGAAATACATTGATGTAATCATATTTATGATTCCTATTGGGTGCCCAAAATAAAAAATGTCGTCTTTGCTAGTCTTTGCTGCCTGCCCTGCGTTCCGTTAATGCAAAGGGTATGTAAACACCTGTGGTAAACACTTCGCATGTTATTGCGTGCCACAACACGGGGTTGACTGACTGTGCCTATATCGGTGCCCTGCATCTACATCGCCAATATCTCCGTCGCCAAGCATCTTCTCTTCTCTTCTCTTCTTCATACACGTTCGTTGAAAACGAAAGGAAAAGACTGATATCCGTTAAGATATTATTTATTCAGTGGGAAAAGACTTGAGAAAAGATAGCGCCTGATGAACAGGTGTTTAGTGGACTTTGGAAAAATGTATGAGCTGTGCTATGAAATAGAATTAAAAGAAACAAACAGCATAAGTAGGTACACTGCGTACAGCCTGTGTACGGCATTGAGCGACGTAACGATGAACAGTTTTGCACACAGTTACGTCGTTACTGTAACCAACTTGCAATAGAAGTGGCCGCATCCATTGCTTTGGCGATTGCGGCGGCAAAGGCAGTTGCTGTGGATTCTACTTCCTCCGACGAGGTGATGGGACCACCGAGCGGAACTTGTTCCAGCGCTCTGGTGAAGGCGATCCAGTCGAGTTGAGGGCGAGGCAGTCTGGGTACCGAGAATTCACCCGCGTGCATGTCGTACAGGACCTCCACGTGCAACGGACGTGGTAGGTCCTGATGCAAGACAATGTCGATCACGTCGGACAAATGGCGAGCCGTAGCGGGGATGTGTGGCCTCTGTTGGGCCGATAACCTCGTATCCGAACTCTTCCGCATGAGAATGGAGAGCCTTTCCGCAGCGGATGATATCACGCCGCACCAGTATCGCTGTACCACGGTACGCGACTCCTGCAGGTGAAACCTCGTCCCTACGGTAGCAGAAGAAGTTGGGGATCAGGAAGTTCTAGGAAAGCGCGCACGGTTGAGAGCATGTGCGCCGTGTACGCTGTCATCGTGCTATCATTAAAAGTGTTTATCTGTAGTTTTCTGATCGTATGCACTTGTAATCTGAAATAATGAAGGCCTTTCGCCGCTTGTTAGTCTAGTTGAAATTTTTAGGCCTGAAATAACCACTCTCGAGACTTACAAGGCATTTTCCAGGTAGTTAGGTTAGGCTCAGAGTGGTCAGTCTGAGTTCTTACCTAAATTGGTGTTTACGGCAAATCGATCGGCTGGCGTTTTTCGTAAAAGCGTCATACTCCATACAAGTTTTTACTAGATAATCTGTGGTCTTACTTCTTCAGTCTGTCAAAGTCAAACTCGGACTTCAGATTTGTATGAAAACGCGGAGTAGTAAACGACAACGTCGACGTATTTACGGCAACGTTGAGTAAGCTGTCAAATCAAACTCGCACCCGCGAATGTTAGTTCGATTAACGGCCACTGCGCGCGCTTTTTAATTTCTCCATACATTTGGAAACGCCAGTCGAATGGTTGGGAAACAGGAAAAGGCAGGAACGGATTCTATGAACTTTTTTCGGTTGACCGTATTCTACGATAACGGATTTGGGCCTACCGTATTCGACACTACCGTAGTGTCTTTTCCTGGGTGGGCCGGAAAAGGGCATACCAAGCTAAACCTGGATTCGAGTTGATCGGAATCGAGTTCACGGAATCGGCTATACCGTATTTGCCACTACCATACGTCCTTTTCCATATCGTGTTTTCCGGTAGCGTAGAATCCGGGTTTGGCGCGGTAGGGCGGATTCCGCGGTAAGCCGTATTTGGGACTACCGTGATTACATGCTATTTGTGTATGAGTAGTAGTGTGTCAAAGAATAGTTAGCAATAACCAGTTCAGTTCAGTGTCATAGGAATGTTCCGTCTAAAACCATGGAGGTGAAGAAATCTTCACCTCCATGTCTAAAACGAGATTTGCTTTCAATTTCAGGAAGTTTTATTCTCAATTCTCTACATCTCAGCACTAATTAAGCTCAGTAATAACTTTTTTTGTATTGACAAGGAACTAGTTTTGTATTTAAATGTTTGTTAAGGGAGATTATAGAACTCAACAAACAGTTTGCTGAACCTAATCTAATTCGGGTAAGTAAACCTAATCAACCTTGCCTCAGTCCTGGTACTTGGTAGTCTGTTTGCATGCATGAACAATCTATAACACGGCTTCTGAATAGTTCATAAAGCTTTATGAAAATTTATTAAAACTACATTCGTCTCCAACACGGGCTTGGAACTTGCGTGTCTTTATCATTGGCCTTTTTTCTAGTCGTTCAAGACTAGTAACAAATCCAGTGTGATTTTTGCTCTTACTTCATTCCCGAAGGAATTATGTTCTAATACCGGCACCATGCTGAATGTTTGGAAATTATTAATCGAATGTGGTGATACCATCCCAAATACTTATAATAGGGATCTGCAGTTTTACATTGGTTTCAAACCATGAAATCACTTCAATTCATGGTGAAAATATACACTTTAGATTCAATTATGAAAAAAAAACAGTGCCCCTCGTTATTAAAACCATAATTTAAAGGACTAGGTCTGGAGCCTTATGAATAGTATTTTATCGACACCTACCTCATACCATACATAAAAAATAAATCCTATAACAATGCAAACAAAGTTGCTACATTTCCATTGTAACTTAATACATTTTGTATCATGTATTATTCCTATATGAACGCAGGGCGCTATGATAACTGGTTGTGGAACAGGCCGAGCTGTGGACGCTGGTCGTTGGACTCAGCGCACAGGGAAGATGGATCGCAGCAAATGGTAAATTCATATTTTGTTATATGTTTTCATGTTTTATATGACATTATGATTACAACCCACAACCAGCGATATAAAACGGGAAGATATGGCATTTGATTTGATTTATTTTTAACTTTTGGTAGTCAAACTACACTAAGTTACGTCAAACCCTGATTGATCTGCAGATTGGATCAACTCAGTGAAGAAGAATCCTCAAGAAACTTTACGAGTTTTCCGTCCACAGTAATGAAATACATGGTTAGATCTAAATGAGGCATTTTCAAGTATTGTCCAATATTGATTCCCGTAGATCGTGTTAGTGCTAAGATGCATGCGTGCGGGTCATTGGCGTCAGATGGCCTTGGAGTGGCAAAGGTAGATACAATGCGATTTACCGTGAGCTCAGTGGCATGTTCTAAGATGCTTTGCCCAATCTTCCTATTTATATCCCTGCCCACGACGGACCAAAAATTACTGCTTCACAAGGTACGAATAAGGCCTTTTGTGGAGTATTGTTTGCATCTGTTTAATGGATCAGCTAAGACCCCGCTAGTCTCCTTTGACTATATTGCGCCGTCCCATGGCGTTCATCAATGACTTCGAAGAATCCCACAACTTGAAATTGCTGTTTGGAGCTGCATCATGCTCCGTCTCCTTTCTACCATCACTAACAGGCAGGGAATGCACACATTCACTGTCCTCTTCTTTTAACATACAATGCATTATGAATGCAACATTAAAGAAAAACATTTTTAATGGTTTCCTTAATGTATTCCTGAGTGGGCAGTCTGAGTTCTCACCGAAATTGGCGTTTACGGCAAACCGATCGACTGGCGTTTTCTCCAAACTCCATACAAGTTTTTACTAGATATTCTGGGGTTTTACTTCTTCAAGCTGTCAAAGTCAAACGCGGACTTCCGATTTGTATGTAAACGCGGAGTGGACGTAAAAGGCAACGTCGACGTATTTACGGCAACGTTGAGTAAGCTGTCAAATCAAGCTCGGACTCGCAAATGTTAGTTCGCTTAACGCCCGCTGCGCGCGCTCTTCAATTTCTCCATACATTTGAAAACGCCAGTCGATCGGTTTGCCGTAACGCCAATTTAGGTGACAACTTAGACTACCGGCTCTGAGTTGTACTCTCAGATGAAAATGTGAAAGATGGAATGAGAAAGGTTTTATTTGCATATTCTCGCAAATGGAGTATAGAACAGGTATTTTAAATAGTAGGGAATAAAATTTAACACTTTTCATACGTTCACATGATTCTTATGATTTGAAAAGATTAAAAAAAATAAAGTTTAAAAATTACATGCCAGGACCTCTTCAGGTGCCCGACGACTCCCATGGATTTTTGAAATTTCAGATGGGGCTGCGAGAACCATGCCGTCTGGCCAGGTGCATCTTCAAACCACGTTTGAAGGACCCCAGGTTGTACTTTGGGGGAAATATCTCAGCAGGGAGTTGCTTTCTTTGTTTACCAAGCCTCTGTCAACTGAGTGGATGGATTCTCTGCCTGTTCTGCGTTGAGTGAAGGTAGAAAAGAGACGGAGATACAGCGTTATGCAGCTGTGATGAGAATTCTCCAGCTGATAGAACTACATCCCTTCGGAATTGGAGGGTCTCTAAATGCAGAGATACCTCGGGGTCTTCAACGAGACGCACAGTCCGATGCAGTATCGAGTCTAGGAAGCCAAGCAGGTGCTTAGCTGAGCCGTCCCACAAATGCGAACAATACTCCACTCAAGACCTTATCTGCACCTTGCAAAGGAGCATTTTTTGGTCAGGTGTGAATTACTGACGCACCCTGTTGAGCCAAATCGAAATCCACTGTCGTTGCCACCGAGCCGGCGGCGCCGCTTTGACGAGCCGGATTGCGTAATTTTTGCGCGGTTTGGAAAAATGGGACAATTTTCCATGCCGAAGCTTCTTTCGGGGACACCGGGAACGAAGACCGAAAAAAGGGACAAGCCCGTTCAAAACAGGATACATGGTCACGTTATACATAGATCAGACAAGATATTGTTAAATTCATCTATGCATGGTTACAGTTGGCCATGAAAGAGTAGAAAGGGCCTGATGGCGCTGTAGTTATTTCTTTAAGAAGTCGACATAGTTGGTCGTTAGGAACCCTGCAAATATTCCACCGAATAGATGGGAGCGAGACATGACATCAGTGATGACGTATTATTTTACTAACTTATTAGCTTATATTTTACTAACGCCCTGTTTCACCACCTCCAGCTACAAATCCCAAAGTTACCTTTCGGTTTCACCATACAAATATGCAATGTATGGGAAAGTTAACTATCGGATTTCAGGTAGCTGAAGATGGTGAAAACGGGGGAAAGACAAGCTAGGAACATTTTTGATTCTAACCAAAAACACTAGTAATGGTACCCATTCGAAATTCAGAAATATGCATCGCAGAAAAATAATGCATTCCTGACTGGTACTCTCAGATGAAATATGTTTGTAAAATTAACTCAAAAGGACACAAGTAGTAAAAATCAGGAAATAATGTCAATGTCTCCCACATTACACTGTAATATTCTCCATGCCTACTTAAGTTTTTAACCTTTCAAGGTACTGCAAGGCTGGACCTTAACCGGCAAAATATACCATTCGTTGGTTCAGGTCCAGCCTTGCAGTATATTTATAAAATAATCCTTTTTACAGTGCTCTTTCTTTAATGAATGTGTCACATTCCTTGGAAAAAATGACGTATTTGCTTGGTACGAAAAAATATATTTACTTACCTTTTAATGTGTTAATGCACTGCATTATATTTGCAGTAACAGTGCTGTACCTAAATCATTTTTATAATAATAATTGGCATGTGACGCTAAAGCAAGTCCTAGCTCCAGCTGCTAATTTAAGTACCTATTTCACAAATTACTGTTTCATGTTCGTCAGATTATACAATCACAACCCTAAAGAGCCTACTATCTCCAGACCAATTTAAAAGTTTTCTTTAAATTTTGCAGCCTCCAGTTTGACGGTTCCTGGCCTAAGAGAGAAACTCACTATGCAAGAAAAAAACCTTTAATATCAGCTCAGATCGCCTCTTTTCCTCAAGCTCTGCTGAAATTTGACCACATACATCAAGCCATAGGTGTGCTTTAATATTGATTCAAGAGCCTGAGTGAAGAGACTTTGGCATCTGCGCTTTTACACTTAGATTCCAGCAAGTGTTTATTTCATTGGTGTAGTGATGGAATCTTTAAAATAAAAATTACCAAAAAACTGAAATGATACATTTTTCATTAATAACAGAGTTTCATTATCCAAGTGTGGGCAAAGGTTAAGATAAATAGCAACTGGAACTAAAACTAATAATCTACTATAGTGGCATGGTCCGAGGAAGCAAAAGATCTGGCCAAAGATCTTGGAGTGGCCATGCGTGCAGTTTCTGGTGAAGTCAGATTGTTAGAGTACCTGAGAAAGAGTATTTGCATGGCCATTCAACGTGGTAGCGCTTCCAGTGTTCTTGGTATTAAGGTGGCCCAACCCGGCGGGCCTAACTCATTCGCGGGCACGGTACAAAACCGTGCTGTTGCGCTCTGGGACCTTCTCTGTTTCAAAGAATAAGACAGGCTCCGTGATAAGGAAGAAGCAACATGTCCACAAAAAAACAATGTGCATAGTGTATGATTTGGTAAGATTTACGAAAATTTTAATTTCAAAACGACTTATAGCTAAAAGTAAACTACGACCGCTGTAGTCAAAAATCTAACAAAAACCAAAAATATTATAAATCTTGATTAAATAAGCTATGTCTGATGACTAATCTTTTTAAGATGTGTATACTTTATCATTGCGTAAAAAACGCGCAAAAAATTCGAACTTTCGGACCTTATAACTTAGAAACCAAACACAATTTTACAATGCCAATGGTCATCAGACATCTAATTCGATCAAATAAAGCTATTTTGAGCAAAATTTGGGATCTCTGACAAGAAATGTGGGCGTGATCTTCTTTCTCCTTTTGTATGGGGAGATGAGCGGGATGGGCCACCTTAAGGCGGCCCATCCGTCTCGTCTTTTCTAGAGGAGGATATAATGTCGTTTTTTATTTAGAGTCTGCTTTGATATATAATTTAATGCTAGATTTTTAGTTTGTATTATTAATTATATAACTACTGTATATCAATCATTAATAAAAAATTGTATTCAATATTTTCAGTCGATTTTTAAAATTATTTTTTTCCTAAACCGGACGTATTGGTTTACTGTTTTTGTGGTATAATATGTACTTAAAAAATATGTTCTTTATTAGGGGTTTCACAACTTGTGGTATCTTTGTTTAGTCATGCAAATTCATTATGTACTCATTAATTTGAGTTTCAGTGATCTAACTACAATGCTTCACATGTAGATGTGGCTGTAACTCAAATTAATGAGATAGCGGAAATGTCGTATTCATTAAATACATAAAATTATCATTATGTATTGTACTTTTTATCTTTATAAATAAACATGTAACAAAAACCCGCCAAGTGCGAGTCGGACTCGCACACAAAGGGTTCCGTACCATCGTACAAGATTTAACACAAAAAATCACGTTTTTTTGTATGGGACCCCCCTTTAATTTTTATTATTTTTTAGTTGACCTATTTGTTGTCATAGTGGCAAAATAAATACACACTCTGTGAAAATTTCAGCTGCCTACCTATAACGGTTCATGAGATACAGCCCTGTGACAGACGGACGGACGGACGGACAGCGGAGGCTTAGTAATAGGGTTCCGATTTCACCCTTTGGGTACGGAACCCTAATAAATGATATCGCTGTTTACTTGAGCATAATAGAAATAGAACTTTCTTGCTTCGGCTCAGAGAAACAGTGATAAAGCCATTTGAAAGGACTGGACAATTGGGAATGACCTGTTTTAAAAGTTTTCTATATATTTTATCTGATTGAAATTGTGTGATAGTTTCATTGGTATGGTACTACTGCTCCAAAAAACATGTATAGTAGAATATCGATTATATGATGACCTGTTATACGGATCACATCAAAGATTCGGAATCACAAACGGTTTTTCTATGAAATAAGAAACTAACAAAGGCCTTAGGGCCTTTACGTGTGCCACCTCAGCTAAAATAAAAAGGTTTATAATGTTGCATTAACGCACTAATCAATTGAATAAATTTAAATAAATAACTGCATTGTGCATTCAAAGTGGAATGTAAAATTTTTAAACGTGGATTATCTCCGAACTTGCCATAAAAAATACGATTTAGTCCGGAGATAATCCGCACATAGAAGGTAGCACGGCCACTCTGAATATGTAAGTAATTTTGCTTTGAACATGATTTTGTATGTATCATATTAGAAGGAAATTAAATGAATAAGTTATTATTTGATTTATTTAATATTTCTATGAGACCAATGTATCCCGATTGCCTTCAGTCCCAATTCCACAATAATTTACTTTAAATCACTACATAGTATAAAACAAAGTCGCTTTCTCTGTCCCTATATCCCTATATCCCTATGTATGCTTAAATCTTTAAAACTACGCAACGTCTTTTGATGCGGTTTTTTTTAATAGATAGAGTGATTGAAGAGGAAGGTTTATATGTATAATAACATCTGTTAAATAGTGGAGAAATACTGTTATTTTTGAGGTTTCCAATGTGATGTCGTAAAAAAATTTTTTTTTCCGCTTACATTGCAAACGCAGGCTGAACCCTACGAGATTTATTAAAATAATGTACTAAGTATTGTACACATTTAAAAGGTCTACAGAAAACTCCGCGACGATATATGTCTATGTCTTATGGATATCCCACAATATTTTTTTTTTTTTACGATAAATAATGGCTAATTTTCGAAGCGATTTTAACCAAAACAGCGTTCATCCTTATCCAATTAAATACCTTAAATACATTGTTGATTTAATATAGATCTATATGGCCCTTTATAGCATATGATTTAAATGAATATTTTCGAAGATATTACAGATTTAAAAATTGCGGAACGTAGCGTTTGCGGTGGTACCGGCCGGCCGGGGCGGCGGCGGGAGCGTGCCTATTAATAGTGCGCCGAAGGCCGCGGTTCTCCCTATAGCACTTTGAATTTATTATTTCTCTAATATCTAATAATAATATCTAAGTTTTTTTTTTATTTCAAATATTTCAATGTAGGAACTCTACGTAAAAAGGGTTTATTTGTGTATCATTGTGTCAAAATAATATTTTTTTAAATGATATCATGCCCGTGCAAAGCTGCTAGTGATAATATAAAAAAAAGTCATTTACAATTTTGAGTATAGTGAGTATTTACAAGGCGGCAGGGTGTGCCAGCACAGTTTTGAATGTTCCATTGGCCAATGGTGTGCCATTCATAGATTGGAGATGTACTCAGACATTGTTTAGGTCTCCAATGTTACTCTTGTTTCATTTTAATATTTAAAATGTTTAAACAATTAGCGTATATATCTACCTTATTTAATACCTACTCAGATATTTGGGCCCACTGTCGCCGCCCTTTGTGATCTCGGTTGAATCAGATTTAAGGGCTAAGTACATAATATGTCATGTGTTGATTCAATTGTGCACATGCATCGATATTAACATGTAAAACTAAATTCACACATCGTATGATCGACTAGCAGGTGCCTGCTTTCATGACCTTTAACGTGGTCCGTCGAAAAACAGTCGGTTTTCCCCCACTATTCTGATATTTGGTAACCCTACTGCTCACCCCTTAAGTCATTTAAGTAACCCTTAACCTTAAAGCCTATAATTTGAAAATCAAGCTACACATAGATTCAGACCGCTCCAAATATTCCAGTTCTCAAGTAGGTACTAAGTCGATGGATAGAAATGCTAGATGCTGTTAATAGAGTCTGAAGTCATCAGGCGAGCACCAAACGTTTGGTTCAAAACGTCGTGAAATATCATCAACACACCGTGAGTAAGCCGTTTTCCACAAACCCTAAAATGAGTGTTAACCACGGTAATTTGAAATCATATACGTAACATTTTCTAAAAATTTTACCATTATTTGGGCAGTCTTGTCATCAAAATGAGGACAGGTCACCGGATCGGTCACTAACTTTCGTTATTCTGATAATTCCAAAACAATTTGCACCCATTTTTTTTTGGGAGAAAAGAGAATAAGTTAGAAAGAAAGGTGTTTCGAATAATTTGCAAAATATTATAATTTACCAAATCTCAAAGAAATGTTCACAAAAAATACAAACAAACACCTTAGAGGGCACAGCTTAAAACTTAACCACTCTGCATCAAATTCTAACCCCAGGAATTACTTCTTGGTGAACAGAGTTGTAGACTCATGGAACAAGCTGCCGGAGGTCATTAGTGCTGAAACTGTAAATGGATTTAAAAACCGACTAGACGAACACTTAAAGACAATAAAAAAAAAACAAATAATCAATAATAATAATAAACAATCAACAACCAATAAATAAAATCAAAACAAATATAGAATGTGAATGATAAGTAATATTAGTAATACCAATGTTTGTTTTTTAATATACAAGTGCACTCCGGGAAAAATGAAATTCACGCATCAGCCTTAAGCTGCTAGTCATATAAATAACATAATAATAATAATTTATTGTACTTTTTTTAACAATCTTCAAATGTGGCACAGCCTAGTATTTGCATGCACTAGTTGTAGGTAACACCCACTATCAGTGGTCTTACATATTGTGATCTCGCAAGCAAAAATAGTTTCACTTATATCTTTCTTTGATAGAGTGTGCGGTCAAATTGCGGATATCTGATGTGGTGGTGTAAGTGGCAGAACTGCATGAGACAATAAAAAAGTTGATGAACACCTTCAACTCATAGCGTAGGACGGAAGCTAACCCAGCCCACTCCCTACACTGACCGCGGACCTCAACTTGTTTAGTTAGTGATAGCTGCTGTGCGGTCCTTCACGCTCAAGTGGCCTTTGCAGAAGTTGTCTACGCTCAAGAGATGATATCACGGTCAAAATTATCCTCATCCTCGGTGTCACAGAGAAGTCCAAGTCATTTCGTCGAAGATAGCGGAGCAGATGGACGAAAGATACGGCTTGAGGAGGAGGCCAACCCGCGGGCTCATACGCCCCCGCTCCTTATTAACTCGCTTCATGCAGCTAAGCGGTCAGGACGTCGCTCAAGGGCTCGGGCATCACAGTCTAACTTCAGTGCGACACGTTTTTCAAGCGAAATGAAGCCGTGTCGTTGTGCAACTCCTGGACGGAACTCTCCTCGGGGTGTTATTATATTATTCCGGGTTGCGAGTGCTAGCTAATGGTGGTGACAACCTGACCTGAAGCCCAGGTCATCGGGCGTCAATACGGGAAACAAAAAGGAAGTAATTTCTCCTAAAAAAAAGGCAAATTTCTGTATAACACGGACACAGACTTCTATAAAAAGAACAGACTAAATTAAAGAGATGATATAGAAAGTAATTCCTAGATTCTGTTTCCAATATTCCGAGTTGGTGTGAAAACTTTATTGTATGAATTATCTGCGGACTAAATCGGATTTTATATGCATTAATGAGGGTTTTTAATTTTGACTGCCCATTATGACTTGTTTCGGTTTGGCCCTTGTACTCATGAAGCGAACACGAGTTCAATTCACAGATGAAAGTGTATCATTTAAACTAAGCGTTTGTATAACAGCTGATAATAGTATGCGATGTTATCGCACTCCAATTAGAATGATTCGAAAGGGACGCCACTAGGGTCAATTGTGTAAAAAGGTTAAACACTGATTGTAGCTGTCATTTCATGAGTAAGAAATTGTAAGTATTTACTGGTGAGTCAAAGGTGACTGAGAATCATCAGTGATTGTGGATCACAAGAGGCCCTGCTACTCAGGAAGCGAAAACGATACTTTCTGTCATGAGCGACTGTCAAAATAAATGCAGAAAAAATATGTCTACTTATTTTCTATTTTCAATGGGTAACAGCTCGCAAGTGACTCCCCGACAGAAGTGAGATTAAAGAGTACGTACTAAGATTGACCTCCCGATAAAACGGCATATTTACAGGGCTAGCACTGAAATATTCCTCCTTCCTTTTTTTTACTTGTTTACTAGCGCAAACGTTGCCAGACGTTCCCTAGAGCTGTCATATGTCACTCGTGAATACCGCGTTTTTTTTTTGCGAAAGCGTTTGCGTTAGTGTCCGTTATTTACTCACGCAAAGAGTCCGCTAATGCCTCTCCTGGTCAGGAGGCTCTAGATATTTGTTTTTAAGGCAAAATAGCTAAACTTTGTAGAAACCTAAAGTAACAAACATTCTTAACTTATTAATGGTTTTCATATTATTTTGGTCATTAAAAGTACACCATTCCAATTACAACATGTATTTATTTTAAACTAGCTGCGGTACCCGGCTCCGCTCGAGTTAGTGTCGGCTAAATTATTTCATGGTTAAAAAGTAGCCCACATGACTGATCCAAAATAGGATCAAACTGGTTCAGGACAACGTATCCATCTACCAAATTTGATCAAGATCATTCGAGCCGAAATAGCATGATTTAATTAGAAACATCCAATTATTCCCATTTAGAGCTTCGTTGACATTTGGTGGCTATTTAAATAAAAACATTTGCCGCCAGAACCTTTCTGCACCTAGTAAGTAACGTGTAACGTAGGTAAGTTTTGCGTGGACTCCAACCCACAGCCAGTTTCAACATCGAAAACAGTAACCCATCTCGAACCTGACTGACTGATGTGCGTATTGATAAAATACGCACATAAATCGGGTAAGTGGTTCGCAAGTTATAAGAATTTAACACTCACTACTCACCCTTCTGGTAATGAAGCGTTATATTATGTAGCATATAAGTTTTGAGTAGAATCAGGCGAGACGTAGATACAATCCGCTTCTAAATAGAGTAATTGGTTCTCAAGGATTTTATTCTATTGGTCGCACCTCCGGCGATTTAGCGTAATGCCAAGTAGTCCTAAAGTTGCGGGAAATACCAAGCCGAACTTCCCCCACCCCCTCACCCGCTCCCGTCGGACCGCCCGCCCCGCCCGCGCCCCCGGCCCCGCTCCCCTTGGTGTGAAGTAGCGCTACCGGCATCGTATTCGCAGCCCCGTGAAAGTTCGAAAGCCCATGGGCACAATATCATTATAAATTGTAGCCTATGTGTTATTCTGATGTATAAGCTATATTATTGTAAAGATTCATTAAAATCCATTTAGTAGTTTTTACGTGAAAGAGTAACAAACATCCATCCATTATTACAAACTTTCCCCTTTATAATATTAGTAGGATGCCTTTTGCCTCCTGATTGCCGAACGAGTCATGTCTCGTGTTTTATAAAAGTGTCTCCATAGCAAAATAAGGCGCCAACATCTCAAAACTAGACCACTACTACGTTTGTTTAAAGTGCGCTTACAGGCTCAGACCGTAGGTTAATTTTGGCGTTCAGTGGTTGAGTGCAAGTCTGGAATTCGTGTTCAGAGTGGCTGACTAACTTTGATACGGGGTTATCGCCAGAATAAATAGCACTTTACAATATACACTGTAAGAAAAATATACTGGTTAGTCCGGTGCTAGATAGCATACTTAATGACAGCTCACTCTGAATACGACTGTAGGTCGTTAATGGGGAAGAAAACTGCTTATTTATCACGACATGTGGCGTCCAAGCAAGCTCACCTAAAATATCTCTGTCAAAGCTAGCAGATACTATGTAAATAAAACAGAATAGATTTTAAAAATAAATTTACTTAATGCACTTAATTAAAATGACAATATTTTTTCGTTATTATTCTGAAAATTATTTGTTCCAAATTATGATAATCAAATGAAGTCGTAGAAAAGGAAATATCACAAAAACATAACCAATAATATTTATTTTTTAACTTTGCGCTGGTCTATTACATTAAAATTAGTTTAGCTCTTCTTTTTCTCGAAACCTAACTGCATCACGGAGTACATCTTGATTCTAAAAACTCGTAAATAAAACTTTTGAGGAATGACAGTTTTGACGTTTCTGATGTGAGGTCGCTCATGCGACACCTTAAATAAGCTTGGAGTTTTCTTCCCAGTTGTAACTATTTTCTGATAAAATTAATATAAAAATACCATAACGTATGTGAACCATTTATTCAACGCATTGAGTGCTCGTTCAACCACTGGCGAATTTAACTACTTGGTGCTGACGTCTACACAATTTCGTCTAGCTGTCTACAATCCACTTCGTTGCACACTATACATACGCTCGTTGTATTTACAAATGTACTATATTAGTCAAGGGCCCGGTTCCAGTGTGTGGTTTAGTGCCCATGCCTATTTGTTATAGTCCCAAATAGCCTATTTTGCGCATGGCTGAGATCACCACTGTCTTTAAAGAGTTACGACATGAAAAAAATCCCCCATTGATCGGGAAAATATTTACAGACTGTGCCGTAAGAAAAAAAATTAGAAAATTAAAATTACTATTTTAGGTAAATAATATTATTCCGGGAAAAAGGTGTGAAGTTATGAATGTATGTATGTATGCCTAACCTAAACCACACACATATATTCACAAACTAATAATTACGTAAAAAATACTTCAGCCTTAAATGAATAAGCAGTGGGTAACTTGCATTGTTATAATGGCAACACATCCCCGTAGCCGCGAAGATCAACGCTCATGATGGCGACCATTTAGTTTTGATTTTGTCCACGCGAAAAATAAGCTATGTGGCACTATTTACTAAACCATATCTTCTTATATCGGCTAGGTCTGACGCGTCTAACATACAATACACAGCCGTATTCAGAGTGGGCGGACTAACTTTCATTCTCCGGACTAAACCGGTTTATGTATGGTTAGTTCGGTGCAAATCTCGTACTAAGTTTTGACAGGCTCTCTCTGAAAACGACTGACAATGTGTAAGTAAATCCTCACAAGAAAATTAAATATAGGTTAGCAAAGTAAGATATGGCTGATGCTAAAGAATGTCTTGCTTTCCCCTGTGCAAAAAGGTACTAAAGTACCTCACTAAGGTACCTCAGTCTTAGGCCGAGATAAATAGTCGTAACAGAAACTAAGACTAACGAAAAGTAGTACTTTGTGACGTCAATTTTCATTACTTTGAGAATTCGTCCATACAAAATGTGTCAAAGTGACGTCACAAAGTACTACTTTCCGTTAGTCTTAGTTTCTGTTACGACTATTTATCTCAGCCTCAGACCTAAATAGTAGCGTAGTACATGACCAAATTGCCTGGAATTGTCACAGAATATAATACTGTATGGAAATTGTCGAAGTCACAATCAAAGAATTGAGGGCTATATCTATAGGACTATAGTCAGATCGGAGAAGTCGCTGCCACAGAATAAATACTGGTGCTTGTCGCTGCGCTCCTACTGCTATATCTATTATCAGCTGTATTCAGAGTGAGCCATGAATATAGAATATCCTAACGAGTGAGCGGATTAACTTTAGTACGCATTTTAGGGTGTCGCACTAAACCGGTTTTTGTATGGTTAGTCCGGTAATACGACTGTATAAGTCTGTGGTTGAGTATCTGTCTTCAAACCAGTGTATTATATTCTTTGCTTCAAGCTGAGATTGGTAGTGTTGGAATTCCCGAGCTCAGCTTCAGCCGGTAGTCTGTTGTCACCTAAATTGGCGTTACGGCAAACCGATCGACTGGAGTTTTCAAATGCATGGAGAAATTGAAGAGCGCGCGCAGCGGGCGTTAAGCGAACTAACATTTGCGAGTCCGAGCTTGATTTGACAGCTTACTCAACGTTGCCGTAAATACGTCGACCGTTTACGTCCACTCCGCGTTTTCATACAAATCGCAAGTCCGTGTTTGACTTTGACAGCTCGAAGAAGTAAAACCTCAGAATATCTAGTAAAAACTTGTATGGAGTTTGGAGAAAACGCCAGTCGATCTGAGTCGATCGGTTTGCCGTAAACGCCAATTTCGGTGAGAACTCAGACTGCCCACTCTGGACCATGCTGCATCCTTTATAAAGCATCGATAAAGGTAGGTTTGAAGATGAACCGGCACAAAACCAAGGTAATGGCGACCGAAGTTATGACGGGAGGACCAATAGTTTTTGACGGAGCAGTGATCGAACAGGTTGAAGAGTACGTATATCTCGGCCAAATTCTGCGGCTTGGCAGACAAGGTCTGACTAAGGAGGTAGAGAGACGAATTCAACTGGGTTGGGCTGCCTTCGGAAAGCTTAAATTCGCTCTGCAGTCTGACCTTCCAAAGATCAAAATATATGACCAGTGCGTCCTCCCGGTTATGATGTACGGGTGTGAAACGTGGACTCTGACGGTCGCCGTTGTTCAGAAGTTGAAAGTTGCCAATGGAGCGAGCCATGATGTGAATATCGCTACGGGATATGGTTCGTAACGAGGTAATCCGCCGACGTACCAGAGTAGTCGATATTGGACACCGGGTGGCTAAGCTCAAGTGGCAGTGGGCTGGCCACGTCAGCCGAAGAGACGACGACCGTTGGAGTAACCGTGTTCTACACTGGCGGCCATGGACAGGAAAACGGAGTGTGGGAGGACCACCCGCCAGGTGGGACGACAACTTCAAGTGCGTCGGCGGAAAGCAGTGGTTCCGTACCGCTGAGAGCCGGGAGGACTGGAGAAAAAGTGGAGAGGCGTATGTCGAGCAGTGGACGCAAACACGCTGACTGACTGAATTGAAATTCACAACACATTTGATTGATTGAATATTATAATTGGTAAAACGAAACGAACATAAAAAAATAGTACCTGAAATAAATTCTCCAACCTTGTTACGATGAATTCATCACAATCATCCCTCATCTCGACGAATTGTGAACAAGATGATGCAAAGCCTGCATTTACACTCATCTCATTGCCGTAAAAACACGCGCTTATCGCTTCAAGCAGACCTATCCAGACCAAACTTATCTCAATAAGAACTATCCTGGAACCCCTCAAATGCCTACTGGACTTAACACTATACCTACTAAATTTTACTGTGACTAAGCTCATTTCTTATTCCGCGTCAAGTGTCCCAGTCAACCTCATCGACTGGAGTAGTTCTAAATTCGGTATATTTGTATCATTGAAACAAAGATACCTATCTCAAAACCAAAATATATGAGCCAACCAAAAGAGGGGGCGTTCAGCTACTTACAACCAGATTAGCTGTTTCTCTTATTTACTTCTTTATTTTTCGTATTCTGTAGGCAGACTAATACCAAAATATATGATGTTTATACAATTGTTTAAAGTTACAAGATTTTTTAAGTTAAAATAAATATTATCGGCAGCACCCTCATCTGTAAACCACCCCAAAGTGTTGTAGATTTGACTTTTTTAAAATTTTATTTTATATTTTATTATGTCAAAAAGTTTTGACATAAATGCTATCCCGGAAGACCTGTATAAATTTCTAACAACGAAATTCCTTAAACTATTGCCATACAAAAACTATATGCCGTTCAATACCTCAATGTTATAAATGTGGAGAATTCCATCCAACCATTCAAAGGCAAAGCAAGCTGCCTGCCTGCGAAGGAAGACACTTTGCAATAAGTAAAATCTTACTGAACAAGATAGACGAAAAATGGCAGAAGATGGCATTTTCTATGTGGAGCCTGCTAGCCAATTGGCCCTCTGAATGGTCATTTGCAGAGATCACCTCCAACCCTCCACCTGGCAATTAATCATTCTATTCACTTTCTACCTTACTGTTACAAAAAAACATTCTTGTTGCAATCTCGAGCTCGCTCCATCACCCCTCTTCCTAAGGAATAAACCTCTACCTCTCACCGATCTTAAAATAATAATTTTGTCTTCTCCTTATCTCACAATGAAAATGATGGTGCAGTTTTTCCAACAATTTAAATATTAAAAAAAAAAACAATTATCCGCGTTCCTCAATTTCATCTAAAACTATTTTGTACCAAATAATGCTGCTTTTAAATCTGCATGTAATCTACATTCTAGAAATAAGATTTTATGTTAAAGGTATGGCCTTTCATACAGTATGTCGACTGTTGCGGTATTCCGATATACCGCCTTTCCTTGCATTTTTTATGTAATTCTTGCACGGTTTGACCACATAATTACAAATTTTTGGCGCGCATTATTAGCCAGAGGCAATGCACGTCAGCGAGCGGCTGTCTGGTGACAAAGTTGTGTCCCCACGACGTGACGATCACTACTTTTGTTGCTCCATTTATTTTGCATGGTAGGGCCTGTCCTTTTGTAGTTATATACTACATTAGCAGCCCGTCCCGGCTTTGCACGGGCATAATATAATTGAAAAAATATTATTTTGACTCAATGATACACAAATAAACCCCTTATTACGTAGAGTTCCTAAAAAAGAGCATAAACCTACATTGAAATATTTGAAATAAAAATAACAAATTTTGTGAATAATTTTTTTTTGTATTTTTGTTTATTTTTTTGTTTTTTTTACTTTTATGTATTTTTCATACTATTAATTATTTTAAAACGGTCATAACCACAAAACAAAGCCATTAAATAAATAATTTATTGAGTTAAAGCCAGGGAGTAAATATTATTTGATGTTGTTTTATTTTTCACTAAATAATTAGCTTAACTGTTATTATGATACTTTTGAGATTACCGCGGTCGTTAGACATGTTTGAAAAATGTTACGGCTTTTGAGAATGTCTTTGGAGAGTGTATCTTCCTGCTGCGTGAAAAGCTGTAACATTTTTCAAACATGTTTAACTGTTATTAGCTACCTACATCTATTACTATAACCTACTACTACTAAACTAAAAAGTATTTAATCGAAAATCATAAAAACTATTTAAGTCACTTATTTATTAGGATAACTAAATGTACAACATATATTAATGGGTCTAGTTCTGAAAAGAACTTTTTGAATGCGTTTAGTTACCTACTAAACTAATTATCATCAAGCGACAAAATATTATCAAGCGACAATTTCTTAAATTCCGCACACGGCTGCTGCGTAGGGAGCCGACTGACTCCCCTCCCGTATCTCTGAGTGACGCCTACAAACTCTAAAACGCATAGTTTGCCAAAGGGAAGTTTTTTCTAATTTTTAAACTCATGATATCTTTCGAATGAAATGTCGGAATCGAATAATTCAAAAAGTAATATAAAGGTATTGAAACAGTCTTAAATAATAATTTATTTATTTTGATAAGGATTCATATCTAGGTACAAATAAAGAGCCTTTTCTAGCGGCGGTATTTAAATTTTTATTTCAAAATAAATGCACACTTATTGTGACATAACTATAATAGTTAGATGTATGCTGTCCTGACATTTTTTGTAGATAATAATGTGTTCTATAAAATTTTACTACATCATTTTGTTCTATCGTGAATAGTTTTCTCAGCGCACGCGATGTAAGGAACATTCTTGGTAATTTTTTTGCACCTTGGGTTACATTATCGGAGTTTTGGTAAGGATCCCTAATTTTTTTAAGATAAAACATAGTCTATGTCCCTCGGATAGACTGTAGCTTTCCAAAGGTGAAATAATTTTTTAAATCCGTTCAGTAGTTTCCTATCTGTTCATGTATTTGAGCCTATTCGGTTCAAATACACAAACAATCAAACCTTTCCTCTTTATATAATACATAGTATATATAGAGTATAGATTAGAGAGCTCCGATAATAAATGCGTCCGATCGCTGCTAAATTCAAAGTGCTAGAACCGCAGCCTCCGACGCACTATTTATAGGCACGCTCCCACCGCCCCGGCCGGCCGGTACTGCCGCAAACCTACGTCCCGCAATTTTTAAATCTGTAATATCTTCGAAAATATTCATTTAAATCATATGCTGTAAACGGCAATATAAATCTATATTAAATCAACAATGTATTTAAGGTATTTAATTGGATAAGGATTAATGCTGTATTGGTTAAAATCGCCTCGAAAATTAGCCATTATTTGTCGTAAAAAGTTAATGACAAAAAAAAATGATTGTAGTATATCCATAAGAGATAGACATATACCATCGCGGAGTTTTCTGTAGACTTTTTCAATGTGTACAATACTTAGTACATTATTTCGATAAATCTCGTAGGATTCAGCCTGCGTTTGCAATGTTAGCGGAAAAAATGTAATTTATTACGACATCACATTGGAAACCTAAAAAATAACAGTATTTCTCCACTATTTAATGGATGTTATTATACATATAAACCTTCCTCTTTAATCACTCTATCTATTAAATAAAACCGCATCAAAATCCGTTGCGTAGTTTTAAAGATTTAAGCGAACATGGGGATATAGTGACATAGGGACAGAGAAAGCGACTTTGTTTTATACTATGTAGTGATGCCAATGTAGAAATAAGAACCTTAAGTCGTAAGGGAATTCTTCACTGGATTAGTTTCTCAGAAACAATCCGAGATTACTTTCTAAATAAACATAAACCCATTGTTCTTATAAATAGGAAAAAGAACAAGTATTATGTAGTGTTTCTGTTTTTCTGAATTAATATTTATATATATATATATATAAGAATGAATATACACGGTGTTAAACAAGTTCGCGACATTCCCGAAAGGGGGTTATTTTGGGTCGCATACTGATTCCGGAAACGAAGGATTTTTCTTGTTTTGAGCTTTTGTTTTAAAATTTTCGATTTCTAATACTAGTATGAAAATATAGTATTTCGTAAGAGGAATCGCACAGCATTCATAAAAAGTTCTAAAGTAGGAATTTTTTTTAAATAAATGTGAAAAATTACATTCGGATCGACGTGATACAATTGGCGGCGGCGCACAGTCAGCTGCGAGACAGCAAACGCGTGACCTTGGCAGTGGCGCGTGCACATGGCGTGCTTACACCATTCCAAAAGGAAATTGTCGCTGAGGTAAAAGTTTGGATTAAATCTGCAATTTTTTTGTTTACTATTTTAGATTTAATTTTTAAATACCACCAAATGATCAGTATACGAAATAGTTAAATAATCGGTATTAAAATAGTAATGTCGCGAAAACAATTAACACCGTGTATATATTATGAATGTTTACCTTCTAGACTGAGACTATGGCATCGACACAATATGATATGTCCGCATGATAGGCCAATCTAGCAGCCTGCTGCGAAGCCTATGGGATAAGAGGACCAAGGATCCGAGAGTGTGCAATTTAGTAATTCTGGCAGTGTGGCTCACTGAAGTACCTATTGGTTTAATATGAAACACAACTTTAGAGTCGAGGCAAAATGATCGGCGGTGGAAAGTGGCGACGTGCGCTCCTGGAGCGCGTGGTGCACGGCGTGCGCGCAGCGGCGGGTGTGTGCCGGCTGTGCCTGCGCACGCTGCCCGCCGACTCCGCCGATGTGGAGGACTCTGCGTGCAGGGTGCAGGATGAGTTTGCGTTGCGGGAGGAGCTCCCGCGCGGCACCGTCTCGCTCGCCCACATGGTGGAGACGTGCTCCGGAGTGAAGGTACACCTTCTACCTCGCCCCTCTACTACCTTCTACTTTAGTCAAGTTTTTCTATACTATATTGCAATCGCAGGGCTAGACGACAACAGTTGTGGTAACCATAATGCAAAGTTGTGATTTAGATACTTTCAGTTAAGGCTGTTCCGACCCATATAAAGTTGTTTGCACACATAACGCAAAACGTATTGCACTTTAAGCCACGAATTAATAATAAAAGTTTAATATAGTCATATTACTTGCAGCGAAAACAATTTCACAATTTCAGGATTATTGGTTTTGTTACAATTTATTTAAATACGATTTTTATTTAACAGCGCCATCTAACGGTGTAAAACTTCTAATCGGCAATTACAACGAAATCATTAAACCTGAAATTGTGAATATGTTTTCGCTGCAACTACTATGGCTATATTTAATATTTTTGACGAATTTGTGCCTTAAGGTGGCCCATCCTGCTCATCTCCCCATACAAAAGGGGAAAGAAGATCACGCCCATATTTTTTGTCAGAGATCCAAAATTTTGCTCAAAATAGCTTTATTTGATCGAACTAGATGTCTGATGACCATTGGCATTGTAAAATTGTGTTTGGTTTCTAAGTCATAAGGTCCGAAAGTTCGCATTTTTCGCGCGTTTTATACAATGACTTTGGAGGTGGATTACGCAATGATAAAATAAGAACATCTTAAAAAGATTAATCATCAGACATAGCTTATTTAATCAAGATTTATAATCTATTTGGTTTTTGTTCGATTTTTCGCTACAGCGTTCGTGGTTTACTTTTAGCTATAAGTCGTTTTGAAAATAAAATTTTCGTAAATCTTACCAAATCATACACTATGCACATTGTCTTTTTTGTGGACATGTTGCATCTTCCTCATCACGGAGCCTGTCTTATTCTTTGAAACAGAGAAGGTCCCAGAGCGCAACAGCACGGTTTTGTACCGTGCCCGCGAATGAGTTAGGCCCGCCGGGTTGGGCCACCTTAAGAACGGCCCGTAAGCTATGCTCCCCATACAAACGTAGTTTACTAATCATTTGGAAACCGCTATTCCAATGAAATTGATATTTAATATCTAATATCAGGTAACAAATATCTGTGTCTGCATGCTTTTGTTTTTTTGCAACATCCAAACCGAATGAAATGAAAGCAAAAAGAAAATCTTAATACGAATTTTGTTTTCTCTGTGGTTTGACCCAGAATACATTTACCGAAAAAACAAAGGCATGCAGACACAGATATTTCTAGCCTAATATTAGATACCAAATATCAAGTATGTTGGAATAGTGGTTTTCAAATTATTATTAAACGACGTTTGTATGGGAGGCGAAATTTTCTGATGCTTACAAGCCGACCTTAAAGTGCAATATTTTTTGCGTTCTGTGTAAAAAAAACATTGTATGGGTCGGAACATCCTTAAGTTGGCTTCTGCTTAAAAGACTTGGGTTACAGTTGTGGTATGCCTAAAGTGACCACATTTTTATTTTGTCAGCTGAATTTTTTAGAAAAATAGTGGACCTTTTATTAAAAAATTAAAACCTTATTTAGTTTCAGTGCCACCATCGTGCCGTTTATTTAATAAATATAAATCTAAACAAAAAGTACTGCACCTGTACACGCGAAGCTATAGCTTATCTTCGTGTGACAACATTACACGAGCACACGAGCGAGCGATTACAAGCATTTTTTGAGTAACAGAAACACAAAAATTGCATTTAAAATCATACAATCAAAATTAAAACCAAAAAAGCAAAAATTATAATAAACAATAAAAACAACGAGAGATTAGAACAAAAAATAACAAAATCGTTCTTGAAAAAAAAAATTTATGAAAAAAAGTGAAATAAACAAAAATTACACTTGCACAACTTATCCTAGAAGCAAAGCAGCAATTAATTTCAACCTGCATAACTATGACGATTGGTGCATAATTAGACAGCTTACAATTGAATTAACAAATGTTCCTTAATACTAGTCTTAACTTTAGATACACTTAAATTTAACCTAAGTTCAGGCGGCAGCTTGTTAAATACAGATGGTATCACATGATCAAGTGATCTTCGGCCATAATAATTTTTCATGATAGGTACTAAATACTTTATTATTATTATATGGTATATAAACTAGCAGCTACAAGCTGATGCATGTATTTTAATTATTGATTGCACTGTATTCATATTTTTGTAAGTAAAGTTTGTTTTTTTTATAGTTTTGTTTTTGTTTATTTTTTCTCGTTTTTTTATATTTATGCATTATGTAGGTTGATTTATTTTAATTAATCTAACATGTATCCAGCATTTTTATAGTTGTTGGAGGAGCAAATCTGATTCAAAATATTTAGTCTAGTTTGCAAGATAAGAATGGAACTGATTACATGATATATTAATGTTAGTATGGGTAAACAAAATGGCTTTCCAAACTGAGACACTTAAAACATGTATTTTCGCTTTCGACAGGTGCGTTACTGCATGCAGACTTAAAACATACTCAATAATAATACAAAAGTTCGTAAAATTTAGATTGTTATCATGGAAGTTCCCCCAGTAGTCTTCAGCATTCTCGGTATTCGAGCTTGCGAAAGCGAGATAAGCTGGAGACTGCTGTCCCAGTCTGAAAGAGGGACTGTCCCGCCTGGTCTATTCCACAAACTTCACACCTTGCGACTTTTGTAGCATTCCAGTTTGAATTACAGCAACAAATAATTTGAGATGCAAGCGGAAAAATGTCTTTTTTGCAGAGCATAAACTTTGTTTCTAGTGACAATTGAGAATTACGGCCCAGCATCCAATATAGGTTACACAACCGCAGGCTTAGTAGTTTTCTTTTAGTAGAGATGTGTTTTTGCCAGGTTAGTTTTCTACCCAGATCTGACATCACTGGCTTGCGGTATCTGGAAACCGTTGAGAGTTACGGGTGGGCATGTGTCACGTCGTAAATTTTCCATGCACAGATGTGGTTTTTTTACCTGTATTCTTCACTTTTCCAGCCATATTGCGATTCGACCAAGTTATTTTGCAGAATGTCTGAAGCGACTTTAGGATTAGTATGTGAGTCGAGAACTGCAGTATCATCAGCAAACATCCCAGTTGTGGTGTAAGTGGTGGTAGGAGGATCGTATAAGGTATAATATGGAGCCCAAGACACTGCCTTGTGGTACTCCAGCTCGAATAATATTAAAATTAGTGATTGCATCTCCATATTTTACCATAAAGTGTCGATTTTCGAGGTACGATTTCAGTATGATAAAACAGCTATTAGGTTTGATTTTGCATAGAAAGCCTTTTATGACAGACCCAATCAAATGGCTGTGAGATGTAAAAAAAAACTGCATTACAGTACTCTTTGGTTTTGAAGGTGTGATAAATTTATTCAATCGTAATGTGAACTTGGTCAATAGTTACATGCTTTTTCCTGAATCCAAATTGATGGACTGGTATAATTATTTTTTTGTTAATAATTTGCATGAGTCTAGACAACAAGAATAGTTCTAGCACTTTTGCGGCGATGGGGAGCAAGCTTATCAGCCTATATAATTTTGGGTCATGGACACTTTTCCCTTGTTTCAGAATCACCATTATCGAAGAGACTTTCCACTTTGATGGGAAGTATTTTAGTTATAGATAGCGTTATAGATTATTTTTTATTTGCGAAACAAACAGTCTTATCCTGAACAATAGTAAACACACATAATAAAAACTCTTAGACCAATAAAGTTTCGACATATATAGTAAATCAATTACACATGCAGTGAGCAGAAACGTGATAAATACAATAGACACACAACTAAAACTAAAATTTAAAGTAAAAAAATACGATTAAAAACAAAAATCTAATGCATACAGAAGAACTGAATACATCTACATCAGCACAAACCTTATTAAAACTAGCACAACTTCTTCTTATAAATTCATTGCCCAGATATTTTGTTTTGGTTTTGTTAATGAAAAATGTATCGGTCGACCTGGTACTTTTTGTTGGACACTTAAAGTTTATAGTTTGTAGGAGAAAAGGGCTGTCAACTAGCAAGTTAATATTTGTATATAACATTATTATTTGACTGGAGTGCCTGGAATGTGAACCCTGTGGTACGCCGGACGTTACGGGTACAAATTTGGAACAAAAACCCTTAAGGCGCCCCAACCAGGCGGGCCTAACTCATTCGCCGGCATGGTACAAAACCGTGCTGTTGCGCTCTGGGACCTTCTCAGTTTCAAAGAATAAGACAGGCTCCGTGATGAGGAAGATGCAACATGTCCACAAAAAAAAACAATGTGGATAGTGTATGATTTGGTAAGATTTACGAAAATTTTAATTTCAAAATGACTTATAGCTAAAAGTAAACCACGACCGCTGTAGTCAAAAATCTAACAAAAACCAAATATATCATAAATCTTGATTAAATAAGCTATGTCTGATGACTAATCTTTTTACGATGTTCTTACTTTATCATTGCGTAATCCACCTCCAAAGTTATTGTATAAAACGCGCGAAAAATTCGAACTTTCGGACCTTATAACTTAGAAACCAAACACAATTTTACAATGCCAACGGTCATCAGACATCTAGTTCGATCAAATAAAGCTATTTTGAGCAAAATTTTGGATCTCTGACAAGAAATATGGGCGTGATCTTCTTTCCCCTTTTGTATGGGGAGATGAGCGGGTTGGGCCACCTTAACTGTTACAGCTTGCGAACGGTTTTCAAGATATGAACTTAGCCACCGTAGGAGATCACCATGGATCCCCATTGCCTCGATCTTATCTAGCAAAATGTTATGTGAGATTTTGTCAAAAGCCTTAGAGTAATCGTTGGATACGTCTACTTGATTACCTTGTTCCATGGCGCTGAGAACTTTACCGACAAATTCACACAGATTTGTTTCCGTCGACTTTTTTGAAACAAATCCATGTTGATTGGCTACAATGTATGGTCTAATCGATGGAAATATGTAGTCAAATACGATTTTCTCAGACAATTTCCCGATAATATTTAATTTGGATATCGGACGGTAATTATCAATGTTGTGTTTATCGCCCTTTTTGAACACAGGTACAATATAAGATCGCTTCCATTCCGTTGGAAAACACCCACTCGTCAATGATCGGTTAAACATATAACAAAGAGGTGCCGCAAGAACATCAGCACAGCACTTTATAAAAAATGGGTGAACACCGTCAGGGCCGCTACCTTTAGCAGGGTCCAATGCCTTTAGGTATTTTTTACTTTGGAAACATCTAGATGGATGCAACTTAAATTAACTGCAGAGTCATGTTAACATTGCGGGATTTGTGTTAAGGTGGCCCAACCCGGCGAGCCTAACTCATTCGCGGGCACGGTACAAAAACGTGCTGTTGCGCTCTGGGACCTTCTCTGTTTCAAAGAATAAGGCAGGCTCCGTGATGAGGAAGATGCAACATGTCCACAAAAAAGACAATGTGCATAGTGTATGATTTGGTAAGATTTACGAAAATTTTAATTTCAAAACGACTTATAGCTAAAAGTAAACCACAACTGCTGTAGTAAAAAATCGAACAAAAACCAAATAGATTATAAATCTTGATTAAAAAGCTATGTCTGATGACTAATCTTTTTAAGATGTTCTTACTTTATCATTGCGTAATCCACCTCCAAAGTTATTGTATAAAACGCGCGAAAAATGCGAACTTTCGGACATTGTAACTTAGAAACCAAACACAATTTTACAATGCCAATGGTCAGATCCAAAATTTTGCTCAAAATAGCTATATTTGATCGAACTAGATGTCTGATGACCATTGGCATTGTAAAATTGTGTTTGGTTTATAAGTTATAAGGTCCGAAAGTTCGAAATTTTTGCGCGTTTTCGTAAATCTTATCAAATCATACACTATGCACATTGTCTTTTATGTGGACATGTTGCATCTTCCTCATCACGGAGCCTGTCTTATTCTTAGAAACAGAGAAGGTCCCAGAGCGCAACAGCACGGTTTTGTACCGTGCCCTCGAATGAGTTAGGCGCGCCGGGTTGGGCCACCTTAAGAACGATATTCCCTTGGATGGCAGTTATCTAAGAGTATGTGAAGTGATTAAGTCATACCCTGGAGCTTTCTTGGGATCTATAAGTTTAACTGCTGTCTTTAATCATCTGAAGATCATCTGTGTCAGAGATAGTTTTAAGGAAATTGGTAACATGCTCTTCATCATTTTCTGGACCATAAGAGGGATGTGGGGTAAACACCTCGGATAAATAGGTTGCAAAATTTGTGGCTTTTTATGAGTCGCTTCTGGCCAATTCTTGAGCCAGAAGCGACTCAGATCTTTGCACAGATGGTTGTTTCAGGTTTTTTTAAGCCTTCCACAGTGTATAATCACTTGCAGCCGTTGCACAGAGACTTCGTAAATATTAATTGAAGAATGAGCCCAGTAAAAAGAACTACTTTACGAATATACTGCAAGGCAAAACATACCATTCGCGGGTATTGCGTCTACCAATTTCGCCACCGGCTGTATACCCATAATTTGGAATTCTCGTACTGTCCCTCTTCCCGTAATGAATGCCTCCTACTAACACAGTACACAGTCAATGTCCGCAACGCAGATGAAGCGTTAAATCAATGTATGTAGGTATAATCTTAAACACTGTGTTAGAATATGTAATAGAATCCCCCCCCCCCTATACGATACATATATTAAATTTTAGTTTAATTTAAATTTAGTTTAATTTACAAAATTTAGTTTGACGGCTTACCGCGCGTGTGAGGAGCAGGATGTGCTGCTCGACGTTTCGGAGCCTCACATGGTCACGTCCTGCTTCTCACACGCGCGGTAAGCCGTCAAACTAAATATTGTAGTTATGTCCCGCGTAAGTTTTAAAATATTAATTAGTTTAATTTATTTAATTACTATCTATGATATGAAGTTGTAATGATTATTAAACAAAATAGGTGTAAATTTGTTTGCACATTCCTTTATTACTTTTTAAACTTTTTTTTGTTTACATAGCTGAATGGTAAAAAAACACAAAACACAATAAGATAATATTTTGTTTGTTTGGATTTAATTTATGCTGGATCTGTTTTATGTTATTACTATAAGGCTATCTCATTTTGCATGAGTCATCTTGACACCGTTCTCTTGAAAGAGTCAATGCTTTTTATTTAGGCCCAGTTATCGCAGGAATTGTAAATTTTTGGTGCGATAAAAGTGTGGCCACCAAATTGGCAATTATCTTGGAATTACTGTCATGAAATATCGAATTGTGTTTCGTACTAGGACATATTATACCAATTTGAGATGTTTCAGCTCCAATAAATCTTGTATCTATTGTATCTTGAAGTAATTTTATCGATGTGAGCACGCCAAGTGGGTCTATTATCGATCACGCCTCCAAAATATTTTATGGTGTCAACTGATTTGATCAAAGGGCAACGACAATTGTGAATGCTATGGCAATTTGTGTGCATTTTTATATATTTTTCCTTTGGAAGGCTCCTTTCAGTGATGCCGTAGTGCATGCAGCTAGTTTTATTTTTTATAGGTTAGGTTAGATTCGTTTTATAGGTTAGTGTCGCTCCATTTTTATGCAATTGCATTGTTTTCGGAGTTTCCTTTTATCGGCTACCTTGTCGGCAATGGCTTTTGAGAAGTGAAGGATGGGTAGAAGTAAAACCACAGAATAAGTAGTGCAACTTATATGGGGTTTGACGTTTTTACGTAACTTCGACGTTCCGTAAACGCCAATTTAGGTGAGAACTCGTACTGACCATACAGGTGCTGAGTGCAGCGGCGTGTGCGGGGTCGCGCGTGTGTGCGTCGTGCGCGGCGGCCGCGCGCGAAGCCTACCTCTTCGTGCTGCGCTGCCGTCGCTCCGAGGCGCGCCTCGCCGCCCTCGTGCGCGCGCTCGCCGCGGCCGCCGCCGCATCCTCCCCGCCGCCGCCGCCCGCCCGCCGCCTCCACCTCCACCTCGCGCCACCGCCGCCGGTGAAGGCGGAGCCGCGCGAGGACGACCGCTGCAATTCAAGCGCCCGCTACTCGTGTCCGATCTGCCCGCGCAGCTTCGCCCGGGCGGGTGCGCTGTCGAACCACGCGGCGACGCACGGCGAGCGGCGGTTCGCGTGCGGAGCGTGCCCGCGGCGGTTCGCGCTCGAGGCGCGGCTAGCGGCGCACACGCGCGACGCGCACGTCGGCCGCAGCTTCGTGTGCGCGCAGTGCGGCCGCACGTTCGGAGGCAAGTCGTCGCTGCGCGCGCACGAGGAGTCGCACCGGCGCAAGTGCTGCGCGAACTGCGGCAAGAGCTACAAGAACAAGAAGTCGTACGTGGAGCACTCGCGGCTGTGCGCCGCCGCCGCGCCCACCAACCTCAACACGCAGCGGGCGCTAGAGGCTAGCGGCGCAGGCGACGCGGCGCCGCGCTACGTGTGCGACCACTGCGGGAAGATCTTCTTCCGTAAGCAGAGCCTGCTCGTGCACGTGAAGACGCTGCACCTGCGGCCGAAGAGCTTCGCGTGCGAGGCGTGCGGCAAGCGGTTCCGCACCAAGGGGCAGGTGAAAGGCCACAGCGTGGTGCACACGCGCGAGCGGCCCGAACGCTGCGACGTGTGCGGCCGCTACTTCATCACCAAGTACGCGCTGCTCTACCACCGGCGGCTGCACACAGGCGAGCGGCCGCACGCGTGCGAGACGTGCGGCGAGCGCTTCGTGTCGTCGTCGCGGCTCGCGGCGCACCGGCGCGTGCGCCACCGCGGCCCCAGCGAGGAATGCCCGCTGTGCTTCAGCAAGTTCTACACCAAGTACTCCTTGCGGGTGCACACGCGCCGCCACTACAACCCGAGCAGCAAGCTCTACTGCAAGCCGCCGCCCGCACCCCCGGAGCAATACGCGGTCAGCTGAGCTGTCGTAGTGGCTCCTCAGCAGCCCCAGCGAGAAGTGCCCGCTGTGCTTCAGCATGTTTAATATTGCAAGTAATTGCTGCGGGTGCACACGCGCCGCCGCTACAACCCGAGCAACAAGCTCTACTTACTGCAAGCCGCCGCCCACAGCCCCAGAGCAATACGCGGTCAGCTGAGCTGTCGTAGCGGCTCTTCAGCAGCCCCAGCGAGAAGTGCCCGCTGTGCTTTTGCAAGTAATTGCTGCGGGTGCATACGCGCCGCCACTACAACCCGAGCAGCAAGCTCTACTTACTGCAAGCCGCCGCCCACAGCCCCAGAGCAATACGCGGTCAGCTGAGCTGTCGTAGCGGCTCCTCAGCATCCCCAGCGAGAAGTGCCCGCTGTGCTTCAGCAAGTGTAATATTGCAAGTACTTGCTGCGGATGCACACGCGCCGCCGCTACAACCCGAGCAGCAAGCTGTACTGCAAGCCGCCGCCCGCACCCCCGGAGCAATACGCGGTCAGCTGAGCTGTCGCAGCGGCTCCTCAGCAGCCCCAGCGAGAAGTGCCCGCTGTGCTTCAGCAAGTTTAATATTGCAATTACTTGCTGCGGATGCACACGCACCGCCGCTACAACCCGAGCAGCAAGCTTTACTTACTAGTACCAAAATTATACTCAAAATAGTTTTATTTGATCGAACTAGATGTCTGATGAACATTGTAACGTATTGTAATGGTATCTGATGGCATTGTAAGATAGTGTTTGGTTTCTAAGGTCCGAAAGTTCGATTTTTTCGCGCGTTTTATACAATAACTTTGGAGGTTAACGCTGAAATAAAAAGATTTTTTTTGCTCCTTCTGCAATCTGTCTCCCTTTTGGACATTCAACAGTATGTTGGTTTCGAAAAAGATTAGTCATCAGACCTAGCTAGTTTTGTGAAAATTTATAAATAATTTGGATTTTGTTTGATTTTTGACTACAGCAGTTGTGATTTACTTTTAGCTATAAGTCGTTTTGTAATTAACATTTTCGTTAATCTTATTAAATCAAACACTATGCGCATTGTTTGCTTTGTGGACATGTTGCATCCTTCTCATCGCGGAGTCTGACTTTTTCTTTGAAACAGAGAAGGTCCCAGAGCGCGATTTTATACCGTGCCTGCGAATGCGTTAGTACCGCCGGGAAGGGCCACATTAACCATAAATTAAGTAATGTCATTGTAAATAAAAAATATCATTGATATTAATTAATTCTTGCAACGCCATCTGTTGACTTTTATTATACCTATTCAACACTTGCATGACGTTAGCAATCTTTTTATAAATTTATTTATTGGTTCACATGCATTATACATTATAGACAAAACAATAACAATAAACTTATATTAAGAACGGTAAAATACTAAAGACCCTTCCTCCAAGTTATTTTTTACTCATGAAATCATACCTAAATCAGCGACACTTTTACGTAAAGCATGGAGAGGACAGAACAGAATTACAGACAATCAAAGCAGGAGTTCCCCAGGGAAGTGTACTGGGCCCAATCTTATACCTCATATACACCTTCGACTTACCGGCGACCAAAGAAGCACTTGTAGGTACATTTGCAGTAGTCGTGGGCGTTTCCACTGGTTTTCGAAAACGTTAGTAACTGTTAATGCTGATGCCGATAGCCGTTAGCGGAAACGGTTTCAAAAAGAAATAAAAGAAAACTCCCTCTCCCTTCTTCTCCCCCCCCCCTTTTTTTTTTTTTTGGCTGGACATGAATGGGTATAATGATATCTAGCACGGTTCGATCATCTCACATGAATCTCGAGTGCAGTGACCTGTATTAAAAAATCAAGAATAAGATAAAAAATCCAAAAATCAAAATCAAGAATGAGGTTTTGTTACTATGTAGTTATCGCAAACAATTAAGAAGTCAGACAAAACTTTTTATCCTCGACAAAATAATGCCCAGAAATAATATAACACAAATGATAAATAAACATATTTATAATTTATTTCATATGCCTATTAGCATTTAGAAATACTAATCGTTGGACTTTTTCTGTAAGCAAACCACAACTGCGGTCGTTCAGAATGTAGCCCCTCTTCGACTACAGTGCGCACTGCGCGCGCGCATTACAGTTTCGGCGGTAACCCCAGTTGCGAGAGTCGCCGGCTACAAGCCGCAACGAAGTAATTATTAATATTACTAACTATTACTCGTAACACCAGTTACGAGAGTCGCCAGCTTCAAGCCGGTTACAGCTACATTGCGCGAGCGAGACAGTCGCGGCTGGCGGGTCGTTGCGTCTAGACGTCTCGCAACCTACGGGCTTTCGTTGGCGCGCCGCGTGCGCGATCCAGTGCGCTACAAGAAACTTGTAGCGGCCATATTGCTCGGCGTAAAATGAATACTTCGTTTTTACACTAGTAACAGTTTACAAACCCATTTCTCATTTCTCGTCCCACGACTAATTTGCAGACGACACAGCTCTCATAGCTACCCATAAAAATCCTGGTATCGCATCAGTTTTGCTTCAAAGAAATCTCAACTTGGTCTCCGAATGGTTGAAAGACTGGCGCATTAGGGCAAATGAGACAAAGTCAGTGCACGTTACCTTTTCCCTCAGACACGGCCAATGCCCACCCGTTGAGTTAAACGGAATACAAATACCCGACTGTGAGGAAGTGCGCTATCTGGGAATATACCTAGACCGACGCCTTACTTGGAGGAAGCATATTTTTACCAAGAGGAAAGCACTAAGTATGCAACTAAGAAAACTGTATTGGCTAATGGCTCGCAATTCAAAACTATCTATGGAAACAAAAGTTTCATCTACAAGTGTGTACTTAAACCTGTGTGGTCCTACAGGATAGAGTTGTTTGGAACTGCAGTTAATTCAAATCTGGAAATACTCCAACGGTTCCAATCCAAGATGCTGCGTATGATCACAAACGCGCCGTGGTATATGACCAACTCTCAACTTCATCGCGACCTAAAGATACCAACGGGTAAGGTGGCCCAACCCGGCGGGCCTAACTCATTCGCGGGCACGGTACAAAACCGTGCTGTTGCGCTCTGGGACCTTCTCTGTTTCAAAGAATAAGACAGGTTCCGTGATGAGGAAGATGCAACATGTCCACAAAAAAGGCAATGTGCATAGTTTAAGATTTGGGCAGATTTACGAAAATTTTAATTTCAAAAGCTAAAAGTAAACCACGACCGCTGTAGTAAAAAATCTAACAAAAACCAAATAGATTATAAATCTTGATCAAATGAGCTATGTCTGATGACTAATCTTTTAAAGATGTTCTTACTTTATCATTGCGTAATCCACCTCCAAAGTTATTGTATAAAACGCGCAAAAAAAATCAAACTTTCGGACCCTATAATTTAGAAACCAAACACAATTTTACAATGCCAATGGTCATCAGACATCTAGTTCGATCAAATAAAGTTATTTTGAGCAAAATTTTGAATCTCTGACAAGAAATATGGGCGTGATCTTCTTTCCCCTTTTGTATGGGGAGATGAGCGGGATGGGCCACCTTAAGGAGGAAATAACGAATAAACTTATATCCTATGCAAAACGCATACAGAAGCATCCCAACCAAAGGCCAGCAAATTGATGGATAATTCCACCCCCACCTTCTGCAGAATTAAAAGAATAGCTCCCCAAGACCTTATATAGATCTGAACATTCATATAAGACCACAGAAACATATGGATTAGCCACTGGGCTAATACCATGCAAGACCGAAAGACAATTTATAAACTCTAGCTAAATGCCTGCATAGGCAGATCGCCAGATTAAAGGGAGATAAAAAAATAAAAAAAGAACGGCCGGTAAGCTATGCTCCCCATACAAACGTAGTTTACTTATCATTTGGAAACCGCAATTCCAATTTAATTGATATTTAATATGTAATATCAGGTAACAAATATCTGTGTCTGCACGCTTTTGTTTTTTTGTAAAATCCAAACCGAATGAAATGAAAGCAAAAAGAAAATCTTTATACGAATTTTGTTTTCTCGGTGGTTTGACCCATAATACATTTACCGAAAAAACAAAGCCATGCAGACACAGATTTTTGTAGCCTAATATTAGATACAAAATATCAAGTAAGTTGGAACAGTGATTTTCAAATTATTAGTAAACTACGTTTGTATGGGAGGCGAAATTTTCTGATGCTTACGGGCCGACCTTAATACAGCAATACTACTACTAAACTACTTATGCAGATTGAACCCTGCTACGATGTGAACACTACATGCTTTAATTTCACAATATCTTACCCTACTATCATTTATCTATGCTCCAATACATGGCCAGCTGAGTTGCCGTCACATCACCTCCGCCGAAGAAGACAGCAATGTCTTGCGGAAGTATTTTTTTTTATTGATTTATTACTTACGGAGATAAATAGTTGTATAGTCGTTTTGGGTTGCAATCATTCGAAATATTTCAATCATTCATTTAAATTACTAAGCCCCGGTTGCACGAAGAGACGGCCGAGTTAATCAGTGTTCAAACACGTCACTTTTAGTGATCCGCATGGAGTTACTTCCATACTGTCCACACAAGGTGGCGTGTTTGATCATACTTTGACGTTGATTTTGATTTTTTGTACGTTCGTGCACTCGGTCCTAAATCGTTTGATCCACTGGCATGACCTTTTTTTGTTAAGGTACCTAATTACTTTTAAATAATTAAGTAATCCTTTTTTATGTACCATCCATGTGGCTAATATCAAACTGACTGTCAGATAGTAGCCTAACACACCACATGGGAACTAGGTGCCATGCAAGGACCTTCCTTATATTGCTCGGCTGCATTGAACTGGGTGGAAAACACTGACAATTTCCAGTGCCGCTTCGAAACCTACAGGAACAGCATGGATTGGTCCCAAAACAGTAACTTACTTTTGACTTAAATGAAAAAAGGCCAACCGATATCATCTACTTAGATTACAAAAAAGCTTTTTAGAGAATCCCAATAAAACAGCTGCTTTCGTGGAAAGTTCCTGGTCGGGCTCAAAGATTTTCTCACAAACAGTAAAGGACATCGCCGAAATCAAAATTGCATTAAAGAGTACAGTCGTTACTTATCAAATGTATACACTGGAAAGAGAAGGAATTCCTAAGTCCCTTTTACTCTATGGTTAACGTCAGCATGTCAGAAAGAGATCTCAAATTTGTCTCTATTTCCGGTGTATAGATTTCAGACGAAACGACTGTACATTGACCAAGATCGAGACCCATAGGCAAACATGTGATTTGAAAATTAAAATTAAAAATAATATTTTGAAATGATGAAAGTCCCAGCGGACAAGGATTATTAATTTTAAAAAGTTCACAATTTTTTGTTCACAGTGTTGCCAGATGCTGCGTATTTTCGCTGAATAGGTAACGACATTTTATTCCTGTCTTGCGATTTCAGCTAAATGATTAATGTCACATTCGGTAATCTATATCTATACATCATATAAAGAGGAAAGGTATCAAACCTTTTGTGTATTTGAACTGAATAGGCTCCGAAACTACTGAACGGATTTGAAAAATTATTTCACCGTTGGAAAGCTACAGTAATCTGTACCGAGTACAGATTACTGTAGCTTTCCACAGTATCCGAGTAACATAGGCTATATTTTATTTAAAAAAAATTAGGGATCCTTACCAAAACTCCGATAACGTAACCCATGGTGGAAAAAAATACCAAGAATGTTCCTTACATCGCGAGCGCTGCGAAAACTATTCACGATAGAACAAAATGATGTACTACAATTTTATAGAACACGTCATTATCTACAAAAAATGTCGCGAGAGCATACATCTCACTGCTTCAATACCTTTATATAACTCTTTGAATTATTAGATTCGGACATTCCATTCGAAATATATCACGAGTTTAAAAATTAGAAAAAACTCCGCTCGCCTAGCCATGCGTTTTATTTGTAGGCGTCACTCAGGGCGTAGCACTATTAATTATTCTGTGCTCAGGGGTACGGGAGCCGACTCCCCGTCAAGGCCACAAAATAAACTTGCCGCGCGGCACATTCCCGCAGTCCCCTACGCAGCAATCGTTTGCGGAATTGAAAAAATTGTCGCTTGATAATATTTTGTCGCTTGATGATAATTAGTTTAGTAGGTAACTAAACGCATTCAAAAAGATCTTTTCAGAACTTGACCCATTAATATATGTTGTACATTTAGTTATCCTAATAACTAAGTGACTTAAATAGTTATTAAGTTTTTCGATTAAATCTTTTTTAGTTGTAGGTTATAGTAGTACTTGTAGGTAGGTAGCTATTAACAGTTAAGCTAATTATTGAGTGCAAAATAAAACAACATCAAATATTAAGCTTCAGCTTTAACTGAATAAATTAATTAATGGCTTTTGTTTTGTGGTTATGACCTTTTACAATTAATAATAGTATGAAAAATACATAAAAAGTAAAATATGAAAAAAAAATATATATATATAAACCAAAATTAATTTAAAAAAAAACATACAAAAAATCATTATATTCACAAACAAATTCAAATAATATCTAAGTTTTTGATTTCAAATATTTCAGTGTAGGTTTATGCTCTTTGTTTAGGAACTACGTAAAAAGGGTTTGTTTGTGTTTCATTGTGTCAAAATAATATTTTTTAAAATTATATTATGCCCGTGCAAAGCCGGGACGGGCTGCTAGTCTGCAATAAAAATCTAAACTAAATACATTCAGTATATAGTAAAATGAATTATGTTACTAATAAAATATTTTATCATTATACTTCCGGTTTAGTTTTGGTCTATTTTCTATACCAATATCTGGCAGCTCCGACCGCGACATGGCGTCATCATGACAGATTTTATAAATGTATCAAGGTAAAGATCGGTCAGTACGTGTTCAATAGTTTACGAACGAAGAACCGACTGGCGTTGCTATGGCCATAATATTTTCCTTTAGATCGGAAGGAAAAGGTTATCAGCCAGATCAATTGATTTTAAGGTTTATGACGATACTGTTCGATTATAGCATACATGTCCGTGTTTTCCATCCAGTTTAATGTAGCCGTGGCACCTAATTACTTCTATTCGGGAATGTGGTGTATTGGGCTAATATCATGACGGTAGTTGTGTGGTATTAGCCATCCATGTCAGGTCGCATAAAAAAAAACCGTCGCAATTCCTTAGTTATTCCTAGCTGTCAAAAAATACTATATTAATAATGCTGATCCTCCGCTAAACCATGGAATAGATTATTGCAAATGTATGAAGATTTATTTCGTCTTTGCTCTAGGTTGCACCCTATTATAGTGACGGATAAAGAGAAAAATGCGCCATCAAACCAAACAGCTGGGGGTCTATCGTTTGATTCACGAAAATTCTTAAACATAGCATAATCATCTCTGCTCTTTGGGGGTCACCATGGTTAATGTACTCGGCGAGTGAACAGGCAAGTGAGTGATTCAATCTGAAACATAATTGCAATTTGTCATCACTCACTTGGCTATTCGCCTGGCAACTTAATTTACCATAGTAATTCCGTATTCGAGATGTAGGACAGAATGCTTTCCCCGAATACACCTAGTATAACAATAGAAACTAAAATGCATAAGTAAAATATCAATACTGTATGTACCTACTTGTGCAGTTTGTTTTTTTTTATTTTCTTTCAAACTGGTCCAGGACAATGTATCCATCTACCAAATTTAATGAAAGAAAGAAAGAAGAAAGAAAATCCGTTTATTTTTTCCCAACACACAACTTAGAACACTTACAAAATTCAAAATACAAGTAGAGAAAAAAAAGGCGCCAGCTCAGCATTTTGTGCTGCAGGTCCCTCTTGATGAGTGCACGCTGATTTTGCGCTGGTCCGGACACACGACTAACATAAAGTGAGAGCAACAGCTGTTTGTCGTGATTGAGGAAACATAATACATAAAACCAGAAAAAAAAACAAGTAATGAAACCCTTAAAAAATGTTTTAGCATAGACCAATTAATTAAATTATAATCAAAGAGAACACATGAGGGAAAAAAAAGAGAAACATCCAATAATTCCCATTTAAAGCTTCGTTGACATTTGGTGGCTATTTAAAAAAAACATTTGCCGCCAGAACCTTTCTGCACTTGCACTGCTACATTGCATACTTAGTAAGTAAGTAACGTGTAACGTAGGTAAGTTTTGCTTGGACTCCAACCCACAGCCAGCCTCAACATCGAAAACCGAACGGGGTGGTAACCCATCCCGAACCTGACTGCTCCCAGAGATGCTAAATAAATAAATACGCATATTAATCGGGTAAGTGGTTCGCAAGTTAGAAGAATTTAACACTCACTACTCACCCCTCTGGTAAATAAGCCCTCTGGTAATAAAATAAATATTATGTAGGTAGCCTATAAGTTTTGAGTAGAATCAGGCCAGACGTAGATACAGTCCTCATCGAAATCGAGTAATTGGTTCTCAAGCAATAAGTATTTTATTCCACTGGTCGCACCTCTGGCGATAAAGCGTGATGCCAAGTAGTCCTAAAGTTGCGGGAAATACTAAGCCGTACTTCGGTACAATTAGTAAAACTAAGCGCCGTCGCGAAGCATTCAGGTTTGTATGACAGCCACATCTTAACGTAAGCGGAACTAAATTCTATTTATCCTATCCTCATTCCCGGGTAGTTAAATGTACGTGTACTAAGTTTCATCTAATTAGGATGATCGGTGTAAGAGTTTTTTGGTTACAATTGTTTTATTTTTTTCGTAAGTTAGCAATTCATTTGTACATGTTGTGTTTGTCCTTAATTGTAGATAGTTTCGGTGTGGTTTTTCTTTCTTTTAATATCTGTAAATGAAAGAAACGATTCTATGTAGACGAACGTGTAAATAAATAATAAAAAAAGAGTTATGGAGGATCATACATACATAATACATACATTCTAAAAATCGTCAATTTATAGTCGAGCCGTTCTAAGAAGCGTTTTTTGACAGATGAGGGATAGGGAAGGGTAAAAACCAGAGTTTTACTTTTATATCGATAACATTTCAATAAGGAAAAGCAAAAATCTAATAATAGGCAATCTTCTCTAAAATAAAACACATTCATACAGATGGATAGGTGATTATCTGATTTCGGAAGGTGTTTCATAACCTAAATACAAAATCTTTTGCACATATACAGATTTCAACGGAATAATTTTCCAAACATTAACCATTGTATATTTGGATCAAAACATTTTAATAACATTTTGCTGTACAGTCGTTTTGTCTGAAATCTATACACCGGAAATAGAGACAAATTTGAGATCTCTTTCTGACATGCTGACGTCAACCATAGAGTAAAAGGGACTTAGAAATTCCTTCTCTTTCCAGTGTATACATTTGATAAGTAACGACTGTACACCTTAAAAGGAGCCTCTTCCACATACATTTTCGTGAGTAGTAATTGACAACTTTTGTGGTGAGCACCACTTTTTTAGTCGAAAAACAGTATTGAGGACCGAAAAAAGAAAAACATAACCACCCAAAATGAAAAAAAAAGGGCGATGTACAAATATCGTGAATCTAAGCCGATTGTTATTATTCTATTTCACATAAGATTACTGTCAGTTTTATTAGACTGATTCGACTTTCTTCTTCAGCGGTTTAAAGTTAACTGACTAGAAAAACCGGCCAAGTGCGAGTTGGACTCGCACACGAAGGGTTCCGTACCATCGCACATGATTTACAAAATAACAAACGTTTTTTTTATGGGGCCCCCTTTAATTATTATTATTTTATAATGTTACCTATTTGTTGTTATAGCGGCAAAATACATACATAGTCTGTGAAAATTTCAGCTTCCTACCTGTTACGGTAAATGAGATACAGCCCTGTGACAGACGGACGGACGGACGGACGGACGGACGGACGGACGGACGGACGAACGGACGGACGAACGGACGGACGGACAGCGGAGGCTTAGTAATAGGGTTCCGTTTTCACCCTTTGGGTACGGAACCCTAAAAAGCTAGATGATACTGCAATTAACTTTCCATTTATTATATGTGCCTAAACATATAATTTAAGAAATGAAGGAGGCATTCGTTAATTGCTGGAAATCCCGAGACCGAATATTCATTCTCACAAGCCAACATTGGTAATCGTGATGATATCTATTTGATTTTCCTTTATAAGAATATTAAAGTAATAGTTATGAAAATTAAAGATATTAAAACTTAAATGGTCGATATTATTTTGCAGGTTCACATCCCTATTGCAATTGCTGGTACTGTACCATTATTTTGTTCATAATTATATTATTTAATACATTGTTAAGTAATTAATTGACACAATATAGAATAAAATATTATTATTTGGTCAAGCTGTTATTATTTGGTCCCAAAAATATAAAACGTGGGGTAAAGTGGTCTGTTCCATAATTTAGTCATTAGCTTTTCTTCCACACAGCTGTGTGAAAAAACGCTTCTTAGAACGGCTCGACTATAGTTTTAGTATCATACATAAAGTGTACAAACGAAGTATCTTAGAAAACAATGCAACTTACTCTATATACACCCCTTATAGATGTATTATTAGTATGGATATCCTAACGGATATCTTTTCCTTTCATTTTCAACGAACGTGTGTGATATCAATAGAAGAACGCCTTTTTGAGGAATCGCTAAAAAAGATCGATGAAACGATCATATGAGAACGCTGCTGCTACGCAATTCGGAACGGTCGTGTACGCGTACATACGTTGTGAATTCCACAGAAGATATAATATCCTAGTGAATTCTCCGCAATATACGCATTGTGGAATGCAGTGTTATGTTCTGTGACACAATAACTTTGATTATAACAGCACCAGTATTATATTCAGTGATTATAAATATCTGTTTTTGCATAAGACAACGTTTACGGCAAATTCATTAACTGTAATCAAATAAGTTTATAGTACAAAACCCTGGAACCTGTTTCAATATAATATTTGGCTCTTTTACATCTCACTCCAGTGTCCATGCATAACAACGGCCCCGATTCAAGCGTAAGCCCTTATCTCACAATTCTCTCGACACAAAATTGTTCTTTTTTGAAGACAAGAAATTTTAAAGAAGAAATAACCGGAAATGAAGAATTCTTGAACAAAAAACCTTTGCTTTTGACAAGTGCCCCATAGTCTAAACTGGCCTTCCTAACGTCGATGCCTTCCTATAATTAATAATTTAGATATTTGAGGCATACACTTGCCTTTTTTTTTATGTGACTGGACATGGATGGCTAATACCACACCATTCTGTCATGGTATTAGCCCAACACACCACATGGGAGCTAGGTGCCATGCCAGGACCTTCCTTATATTGCACGGCTACATTGAACTGGATGGAAAACACGGACAATTTTTCATTGCCGCTTCGACCATCGTTTATCCAATGCGATGGTACCAACTCGGGCGGGATTAACCCTACCACCTAGTAAGTAAGGAAGGGGACCTACAGTTTAACGTGGAATCCGAACCACGGCCAGCCTCTCTCAACGGTCGAATGGTCACCCATCCAAGATCAGACCGGACCCAGCGTTGCTTAACTTCGGAGAGCGATCGCCGAAGTGTCGCGCCACTGGGCCATTGCCTGCCCATGGTGTAAACCTATGGAATCGATGAGCTTAGCGATTTATAACTCGTAATAAACCGGTTTATGTATGGTTAGTCCGGTGCTAATCCCGTACTGAGTTTTGACAGGTTCACCCTGAATACGACTGAAAAACTTATAGGAAAACAAAAATATTATTTGTTTTTTATTTTTTTATTTCTTGTGTTGCATAGACTCCTTTCGGGTCAAAGCTCAGAGGACATGTAGTGGTGAGGTTGTCGTATCGCAGAATGTTCGCACCGGAGCCCGTTACACGAGCAGCAGCAGTACGGGCGGCGCTGGGTGGAGCGCGCGGCGCTTGCCGGCTGTGTCTGCGCGGGCCGCTACCGCCGCGTGCCCGCGTGCGGCTCGGTGACTTCGTGGCGTTGGAGCGTGGCTACTGCCCCGCCTCTGTGCTGCTCACAGACATCCTCTCGGCTGCCGCCGGCGTGGACCAACCACAAGTTAGTGAGCTGAACCTGGCAACATTTATACAATTGGAGGGGAAGAATGTGTGTAGTATGAAAAGTGTGATTAATTATTTAAAAATGAAGGATTTTTTTCCACACAAAAATATTTCTATCTTGAGTTCCTTAAAAGCCAATTTTTCATCATATCCATACAGCAAGCATTCACGAAGGAGTCCGAGTACTACTGCGCGCTCCATTTTGAACTGTAAATGATTACAGTGCTTATCCCGCTCAACCCCCCATACAAACGGGGAAAGAAGATCACGCCTATAAAATTCGCATTCGTGGTATACAACACCTCTGAAAAAAATATACCTATTATATGTATATGTTTTCCATTTACCTGCTTGCAAACTCCCAAAAAGATTATTCTATGCATATTTACCTACCCGAATATATCCAGTGAAATCATTGATAGCTCCGACCATTAACCTTCATAGAAAAGCAATGTGTGTCTACAAAAACATATTAGCAGCATGTAATGTTAAATGTCCAGCAATGGATGCAAACACCCTGGCTGACTGTAATGTTAAATATTTAAAAAGATTATTCAATGCCTTTTTAACTTAATAATAATGATACTTCTGGCTCTAAACATTTTGACTGAATAGGAACCTTCATCTTTTATTGTACTTACAATACTATATATATATATTTTATTTTTGTGTGCAGTTTAGACAACTCTGTCTACTATATCATTCAGTTTTGACGCGCCATTCTGGTGGAAGGGTACAGCATCGTCGATGTGTCATGATGGATTAGACTGACTTTTGCACTATTTCTATGACCATCCGACGCAAATGTCACCTTCCCTCTTTTTCATGCTATAAATAATTCAGTTTCACAGAAATTTTGGCTTATTCTATTCTTCTGCGATAAGATAAATCTATTTGTCACTTTTTCGCATGATACTTCCGTATAGCTTGGTCCTGCTCTGTTACCCTTTACGTAGTAGAGATTGATGTGCATGTAAAACTATAGGTGTGAGTTTTTTTTAAATGTGGACTGCCTTTGAACTGTAGTCACTGTGGAGGTAACATATCCATTCCTTTTTCATCTAAGGTCAAACTCAAATAAGAAAGAAGAATGTGTTTAAACTAGTTTTAAACCTGCATTACCTAACTTGTATCGCTCGTGTTGCAGATAGAGAGAGATGAGCAGCTGTCGGAATTCCTGTGCATGGCGTGCGCTGACAGCGCCATCGGCGCATACATCTTCCGCCAGTACTGCCAGCACGTGGAGCGGGAGTGGGACGCGGCGCGGCGTGCGCTCGCTACTCTGCCCCTCCCCGCGCACCCCGCGCCCGACACACGCACTTCCACGCTATTCCTAGTGCTCCAAGGTACAGCTTTGACAAATATAAAGCGATATTTTTATACTTCAACCCGAATGCACAAGGCTCGCTAAATGTTAATCTGTTATTGTTACATTTAACTATGATGTGACGGATAATCGTCCGTTATCTGCAATTGAATTGCAACATATTTTCATCAAAATTAAATTGCGAGGCGTTAATAATCCATAAATCCTTCTTCTATATGGCATCTCTCAGCAGCGCCTAAACTGACATAGTACTGTACCATAGTTTATAATAAATCCGGAATAGTCAACCAATGGAAGCGCCACCTAGCGTCAATTATTAATATTCTGTTGACCGGTAAAATCTGTAGCCGGTACATCGGTAGCAACAGTGTCGGATGAAGCTCCTTTTAATTTCTTGAGCAAAAAGATCACAAGCAGAGGTAAGGAACAACTCGCCGATGACTTTTCGATGACGGTGTACCAAACTACTTAGCACTTATGCAAGCGGTGTTTGCCCCTTATTGGGCTGCACACCTAGTTCCTTTTTATATTTCAAAACATGTATGTTCTGTTCTGTAGCCTGTCGGCAAACCTTAACAAATAAATAAAAATACTTAGTAGATGATGGAAGTTAGAAGAAGATAAAGAGGTGATGTTGACTTTGATTCTATTTTTTTTTATTTATTTTCGGACAACATAACAGATTACAGAAAATATAACAATAAATAAATCAACAAACTGAACAATATTTTAAATCTTAATCCAACAACTGTTGCCACAAAGTACATATGTTTTAATGCATACGGCATTTTTATTACTTACCTAGAAAACTTATAGTAGAATATATATCTATGTTAATTATTTTGTAACAGAATGAGATAAAACCGACCAAGTGCGAGTCGGACTCGCACACGAAGGGTTCCGTACCATCGTAAAAAAAAAAAAACACGTTTTTTGTATGGGAGCCCCCTTTAATTTTAATTATTTTTTAATCTTACCTATTTGTTGTTGTAGCGGCAAAATAAATAGACACTCTGTGAAAATTTCAGCTGTCTACCTGTTACGGTTACTGAGATACAGCCCTGTGACAGACGGACAGACGGACGGACGGACGGACGGACGGACAGCGGAGGCTTAGTAATAGGGTTCCATTTTCACCCTTTGGGTACGGAACCCTAAAAAAGATATATATAAGGTGAGTTTATAATAATCTACAAGCCTTATAGGGTTGATTCAGTATCTGATATAGAACAACTTTCGCTAAGAAAGTAGATATGTAAATTTTTTGGTTCCATTTAATTTTTGAGAAATTTAAACATTTCATTCTTCCCAGTATTGTCAACAACTTTTGCGAATAAACTATGCATCTATCGGTGACGGTTTCCGTGAAAATAATTTATTAAAGTGCACTAACTCTTCAATAGCTGTCTTATTGAAAAATAGGTCAACCATAGGTAGGGGCGTTGACCCTACTGTGACCCACTGACGCAAGACACAATTTACCCCGGCCGCGCCGCGTGCGCAGACAGGTCAGCCTAGGACGTTTGTTTTCGTTGTGAAAGCCATTAGTAGAGTACCTATCAGCTCTAGGTCGGTCGGACACGAGCGAGTGCCGATCGGGCGGAAAAGGATGCAAATATGGTTAGGTACATCGACCAAAAATAGAGAAGCTCGATATGTACATACCTGCCTACATTACAGCTGCGCCGCTATGGATTTGTTCGGGACGGGGCGTCAAAGTGGCTCGTAGCCTAGTGGCGCGGGGACTGGCCTAGCGTACCAGAGGCCCGAGTTCAATACCAACTTGCACCACTGTCTTTCTCTTTCAGAGTTCGATAAGTGCATTTCGTCACGAATGCGAGCTGCTCCATGGTTCGGAATCCATGTAAAACTGTAGGTCCCCTTCCCCTACTAGGTGGTAGGGTTTAAGCCCGCCCGGGTTGGTACCATCGCATTGGATGAAAAGATGGTCGAAGCGGCAATGAAAAATTGTCCGTGTTTTCCATCCAGTTCAATGTAGCCGTGCTCATAAAGGGAAGGTCCTGGCATGGCACCAAATTCCTTCGGGAATGTGGTGTATTGGGCTAATATCATAACGCTAGTTGTGTGGTATTAGCCATCCATGTCAGGTCGCATAAAAAAAAAAAAAAAAAAAAAAGTGGGAACGAAACAAAACGGTTCGGGTAGGTAGGTAAGTAGCATGTCGCCCCGCCTTCCCGCGACGCCGCGCCGGGGCCGCCTAACGAAGTTCGCGCGCATTATTTATTTTGAAAAAATAATTATTTCTTGGAAACCATTACCGATAGGTACATAGTTTCTTCGCAAAAGTTGTTCACAATACTGGGCAGAACGTACTGTTTAAATTTCTCAATAATTAAAATGGAACAAAAAAAATTACATGCCTACATTCTTAGCAAAAGTTGTTCTATATCAGATAATGAATCAACCCTATAAGGCTTGTAGATTATTTTAAACTCACCTTATACACGGTGTTCGGTAATAGGTACTACAACCCGAAAACCTCATGTACAGTTTCACGAACTGAATCTTTTGCGGTATGTCTTTTTTTTATTAAAGGTAATTTTTTTCCAGAACTTTCAAAATCATAAGTTTAAGTTTTTGTGTCTAACTGTATCAATATTTTCCCTCATTCATCGCCTACTAGTAGCACAGCATGGCAAAGAAATACACAACATTGCGATAGACCCAGAGCTAACTTTACGTCTGCAGAGACAAGTTGCCATTTCGGGACTTCGGTAAGCGGCTTCGGCTAACACTAAATAAATATGAAAAACAAAATTATTTTCATAGCCGTTTCATTCAGTGCAGTTATGTGCAGTGCTCCCAACTCGGGCATGATTAAACCTACCAACGTAGGTAGCAATTTTAGGTAGAGGGAATTACATCTTTAAATGGAATCTGATCCATGAAACAGGTCCCGACGTAGAATCAATAATTTAACAAGAGTCTTAACAACCCTAGGATTAAAACCCGACCCCTTTTTATGGAAAGCTCGACATTTGGCTCCGTACACGCGTTGCATGTATCAGTGAAGTAAGAATACATTATTTAAAGAAAGAAAGCTAAAAAAACACCTACTTTTATACTTTCATTAATTAATGTATCCTTGCTTCACGGTGGATTCTACAAAGATATCATATTCGTTTAAAAAACTTGCTTTGTGCGAAAAAAAAATTTGACCTGTGAATAAATTATGGCCAAATGTAAAACTCAATCTGTGAAATGTGAATTATTTGGAAAAGCAACATTCACAATGAATAATTTAAAAATTATGTCCTTCGCTCATCTATCTACCCATTCATTAGGGGATTTCTCGGACTCCCTGTTACCTACCTAGTGCGTAGTGCCGTAGTAACAAATTGACCCGGTCGAATTCATTCATGCAACACAACGCACGTGCAGGAGCTGAGTCTGCTTTATGCACGTAATTCACTTGTTGTTGCCAGCTACTCACTCCAAAAGTCGGTTCTCTCACATAAACTTTAATCCCTTACTAATTTTGACACACTGAGGTTGAGATTAATAGACGAATCAGAAACTAAGACTAACGAAAAGTAGTACTTTGTGACGTCACTTTGAAACATTTTGTATGGACGAAATCTCAAAGCAATGCAAATTGACGTCACAAAGTACTACTTTTCGTTAGTCTTAGTTTTTGTTACGACTATTTATCTCAGCCTGAGCATTAGCGTAGCAAGGCGAGAAGCCAGTGCAACGAGCTTTTATTTTTGTATGTGACTTGGTATGGATGGTTACTACCACACACACTGTCACATTAGCGCAATACATCGTATCACCGAAAGGTGCAATTTCAGGACGTTCTCCGTAATGAGCACGCCTACATTTAACTGAATGGAAAACGCGAACAATTTTTCATTCCCGCTTGGACCAACTTTTCATTCAATGCGATGGTACCAAGTAGGGGAAGGGGACCTACAGTTTTACATGGATACAGGTTTTCATATTATCATCAAATTACTATTAGCGGTAACCTGCGATTAAAATTATTTTGTTACAGGCCAAATTAAATTCGGAGTAAAGTATCAACATTTAGTACGCGGATTAGCACAGGGCTAATCATACAAATTGCTATTTAGTCCGGCGATCATCCCCGTATTAAAATTAGTCTGCCCACTCTCAATACTACTGCTAGTGTATCTCTCATATGAGATGGGCGATGTGATCGAAAAGCAATGAAAAGGTACGTATAGGATAGGTATGGCTAAAAACGAATAACACCCATAACTCAATACGATATTCTAGATAACTACCCACTTAGACTGTTTTCTAACAATAATTCGGAAAACCAATACTATCCAATATTAATGATTTAAAAGTAATAGTAGAAGCTCTTTTACCTCACCTTGAATACACCATTTCTGGGAATTTCGTCGGCTTTAGCGTAAGCTCTTTTACTTTTCTGCGGGCCTGGTAAAAAGTATTGTTTCTCTTCTCCACTGCATCAAACCTCACATAGAGGGACAAAGAAAGATAATTTGACTTTACAAGCGCACGTGTATTAACTACTATTACTCAACTTGTTTAACATGGAGTTTCACAACGTAAAAAGATTAGGAGAACTTGCCGAGATAAATGGCGACATACTGCCAAACTCTCACCATTGCTAGGTATTATTTACAAGCAGTGTGGCAATGGTAACGTAAACAAATCCTGCTTGATCTATCTTGTCCGAATATCTTGCTCAACTTGGTAAGTTCCGTTGTCTACGGAATTCGGTTAAGACATTACAACATAAGTAATTATCCTTTTTTTTGTTACCTAAAAATTTGTATTCCTTTACCGGGCGACGTGATAGGTACCTACCTAGATGGATCACAAACCTGCGCGCCTCATCGATGAGCGAATCGGCTAGTCAAGTCTTCCCGTGCATGTCTAAAGATGTAACTTAGGGTTTAGAGCTCATTGCCTTAGGCCAAGGTTACTTGTCACGCTCTTTCTACTAAGTCTAACAGTGGATCAACGTCTTCGTGCTTGCTGCATGATTTATCTTTGGATATTTGGCTGAAGGCAGTGGTCGGTGTTGTGCAGCATTTTGTAATTTAATCTTGCGGTAAAATATTCATTATTCTGCTTACACTGGTAACCGGTATTATAGCTTGATATGTGCACGTATGTAGACATATTAACATTGCAAAGTTATAATTTTCATAGCTTAGGTGATTATCTTGAACATCAGTACATTCTTTTAAATAACTTTGAAGAGGTCCTCTTCATTTCGTCGGGTAATAAACAAAACTTTTGCGTCGTACGCATGCAGGTGTTCTCGCTGCTCGGTAGTTCAGTACCTAACATGTCTAGTCACGTGGCGCGGCGCGGGGCGGCTGCTCGATTTCATGTGATTGAGATTACGCGAAAGGTTGTGTTTTGTATTGTTTTCGTGAAGTGCATTTAATTTTTATGTATCGGTGCTTGAAAGGATCAAATACTGTGCGTTTCTAGCGATTGGAAGCTGGCTAATAACACACTCACCGTCTGATATTAGCCCAACACAACGCATTCCCGAATGGTGCCATGCCAAGACCTTCCCTTTATGAGCATGGCTTCATTTAACTGGATGAAATACATTTTTCCATTGCCGCTTCGGCCATCTTTTCATCCAATGGGACCTAGTTTTACATGGATTCCGAACCATGGAACAGCTCGCACGCATTCGTAAAAAATGTTAACTCAGAAAAAGAAAGAAAGTGGTAGGTACATTAACGGGGCCGGGCGGAGATTTGCACCCAGATATCTGGAATGGAAGGCAAGTAAACCCGTCGCGCCCCTAAGCCACGAGCCTTTCAAACTTTTGTGACTGTTTTGTGATTATTCATTAATCATATCAAATGCTCATAGTCCATTAATACCTATGTTAGAAGCTTATTTAACAAATAACAGAAATTACCTAAGTAGGTATGCAATTGCAAATGACATACCTACTGTCGTTTTCAGAGTGGGCGGACTAACTTTAGTGCGTGAATTATTGCCGGACAAACCCGGTTTTTATGGTTAGTCCAGTGCTTATCCCGTACTAAGTTTTGACACGGTCACTGTGAATAAGACTGTAAGTACCTACATATGTTTACGCCGTCGCGCGTCGGACAGAATCATAACAGGATTATTGGGCGTTTTTTATGTGTAGGGATGAATCAGCAGTTCCAATGGCGGACGATATGACCTAGGTAAGCAGTTTAAGTGCGCATCGGACGCTTGTGAATGTGTATTATTATGTTATTATTTATACCGACCGGCATGGTTTTGCAGCCCCCCTAAAAGTTAGAAATACCATGATCCTAGTCGGTCGGGAGTGGGACAAATGATGATAAAATAGGCCCCCCTGCCCCTCCCTGATTAATTTCGTGTTGTATGTACCTACCCTGAGTCGTTATATGGGAATGTTGATAATGGGAAACCTATAGGTACTACCTACCTACTTGTAGCTTGCGCGGCGTGTCGAGGCGCGCTGTTTCCAAGCTCCCTACCAGGCGCACTTTTAGGCGCGCAAGGTATGCAAAGGTGTGTGTCCATTCATAAAACGCGGGCAAATCTTAGTACACTGACACGATAAATTGATCTGGATTTATGATTTTGAAAGCGGTAAAAAAAAACCTTTAATAAAAAAAAGACATACCGCAAACGATTCCCTTCATGAAACTGTACATGAGGTTTTCGGGGTGTAGTACCTATTTCCGAACACCGTGTATAATAAATGTAGTATATTACATAAAAGATATCTTAAAAATCTACACATTGTTTATTTATAGTGTTATATATAAATGTCTTAACTCACTATTCATTATAATTTACAATTTTCAATATTTTACTTTTAAATGTGGACTGATTATGTGGAAAAGGGTCAAATAAATTAAATTTTACATTGTAAGTCCTAAACATTCGGAAGAAAGGTTTACGTTTACCAGCATTATTTCTACTAAGCGGAAGATGAAATAAGTTAGAGCTGCGAGTGGCTCGTTGATTGGGTACATGTATATTAACTTGCGATAATAACTCGCTACAATTGATCTTATTGTGTAGTATCTTATATATAAACATAACATCAGCAATTTCTCGTCGTTGACTTAAAAGTAATAGTTTTTTCATGACATAGTCTTGTCTTCTGAGTCTAAATTGCAACACTCTGTAAAAGTAATTTTTGAGTGCGTTTCAAAGCATGAATGTTTTTTGTGTAATAAGGATTCCAGATTTCTGACGCATATTCTAATTGAGACCTTACTAATGAGTTAAATAGTATGACATAGCTGTTGGAGTTTCTGAAATCCTTCGAGTTTCGTAGCACAAATCTCATCATTTTAAACGCTTTATTTATAATATTTTCAATATGCTCTTCAAAATGCCGTTTATTGTCTAAAACTATTCCCAGGTCTCGAATACTGTTGACACATTCCAATTCCTCACCTCCTATTTTATATGCGAAATCAGTAATGTTATGATTTTTCGTTATTGTCATTTTTTTACATTTTAAACGTTCAATTGCATCTTATACCACTGACAATAAGAGAAAAACCTATTAAGATCTTCTTGGACCTTTAAACAATCATCCATATTAGATATTCGATAAAATATTTTCAAATCGTCAGCGTATAATAGATATTTACAAAACCTGAAACATTTACCAAAGTCATTGAGGAAAATAACAAATAAAAAGGGACCCAAAATAGACCCTTGAGGGACACCGGAGGTAACTTCAATTGTAGAAGAACTGTAACCATTTATTGTAACCCTCTGTAGATGAATTGTAAGGTATGATATAAACCATCTTAGTAAGTCACCCTTTATTCCATTATATGCAAATTTTTCAAATAATGTAACATGATCGACTTTGTCAAAAGCCTTCTTGAAATCGGTGTATATAATATCAACCTGTACACTGTCGTTGAGAGCTGCGAATAAAAAAATTGTGAACAACATCAGATTACTTACTGTTGACCTATTCCTAACAAATCCGTGCTGTTCAGCCAGTATTCTTTCGCGCAAAAAGTTATATACCCTTTCGTGCACAAATTTCTCAAATACCTTGGCTATACATGACAGTATCGATATTGGTCGATAATTTTCTATGTTATTAACAGTGCCATTCTTGTGTACTGGGGTAATATTAGCCACTTTCCGGAAAAATACCAGATTCCAAGGACTTATTGAAGATTAAAGATACAGGTAAAGCAAGGGAATGATATGTTTTTGTCCAAAATATGGGCTCAATGTCATCCGGTCCAGGACCCTTGGTGGCATCAAGCAGTTTTAGGGCTTTGCTGATTTCAATCTCAGTTAATACTATTGAGGTTATGATAGGATTAGGAGTATCTGTTTTATTTATATATTCAAAGTTTACCGAGCCGGCCGAGGATCTTTCAAAGGTGGACTGAAAATATTTATTGAAGCTAGCACATATCTCATCATTTTAAGGTGGTCTACCACATGAGAGCAAAATGACGCAGGGTTGAGACAGGACATGTGGTGGGTGCAGGCATAGGTAAATGATAGCAGGTAAAGATTGCTAACGTCTTACAAGTGTTAAATAGTGATAATAAAATTCAGTACAAACCAATGAATGACAAATGACATTTTTTAAACAATTATATTTTTATTTTATTTATTTTCGGACAACGTAAACACATTACAGACAATATATATTAGTTTAATGACAATGTAACTAGTTCTGACAGTGGTGGGAGATGGCGCTGGTAAAAAATCTATTTTGTACGTTGTATGACGTTAGCAGTCTATCCCCACTATCCTTTGTATATGCAGGCGAGCAGAGTGTGGTGGTGTCGAGCGGGCCCGGGCGGCTCGCGGGCGCCGGGCGCGCTGCGCGCCGCCTTACGGCGCTACTGCGGCGCAGCGAGCGCGCGTCGGCGAGGGCGAGCGGGGGTGGGAGCGAGCAGCAGGTGGTGTGCGCGCGCTGCGGCCGGCTCGTGGCGAGCGAGCGCAAGCTGCGCGCGCACCTCGCGGCGCACGCGCGCGAGCTCGCCTGCGCCGAGTGCGGCCGCGACTTCCCGAGCCGCTTCAAGCTACAGGTGCACCGAGACCGCGCGCACTCGCACAAGACTATCCAGGTTACCGCTGCTCGCTCTTACATTTCTGATGGCGCGTGGAAGAAAACCCTCTATTCTGGTAACGGGACGACGCTCCACTGGTCGGCGGGTTCTGCTAGCGGCGGTTTCTCTTCCACGCACAATCGCCGACACCACCGTAGCGCTACTCAAACCTCCAGGGCATATGTCGACGGTTTTGAAATATGGCTCTAAAACAGAACCAGCTCATGCCTGTGTCGAAGTCGGAGTTCTCACCTAATGTGGCGTTTGCGCCAAACCGATCGACTAGCATTTTCAAATGTATGGAGACTTTCACTCTTCAAGTGCACATTTGCGAGTCTGAGTTTGATTTGACAGCTAACGCATCATCGCCGTAAATACCTTGCCATTGCCGTTTACGCCGACTTCGCGTTTTCATTTATACCATCAAGAAGTAAAACCACAGAATAGGTAGTGAAAACTTGTATGGGTTTGAAATTTTTTGACAAGGCCAATTTAGGTGAGAACTCGGACTGATCATACTGTCATAAACAGACCAGAAAATACCACTCACAAGTGTAATGGTAGGCCAATGACAGCTATTTATTATTTACAGGTTTCCAGTCCCTTTGCTTGTTTTGCCAATTCAATAGTTTAATTTGAAAAAAATTAATATAAGCTGTTTGAAGCTGTTGCATGCCTCCGTTGCGCTTCGGTGTTGTAACTTGTTTTGCGTGTGCAGTGCGCGGAGTGCCCGCGACGCTTTGCGTCGTCGTTCCTCGCGGAGGAGCACCGGCGCGCGATGCACTCGAGCGGCGCGTGCGCCGTGTGCGGCAAGCTCTACTCCAGCCGCAAGGGGCTGCGCGACCACGAGGCGGCGCACACGCTGCGCTTCGACTGCGCCTGCGGCCGCCAGTACCGCTACCGCGAAGGGCTCCGCCTGCACGCGGCGCGCTGCCCCTCCGCCGCCCGCGCCGGCCGCACCGCCCCGCTGCCCCTCTACACGTGCCACCAGTGTGGCGCCGCCTACCGCCACAAGCACACGCTACGCGAGCACATCCGCTTCGCGCACAGCGACGCGCCGCTCGCGTGCCCGCACTGCCCCAAGAAGCTGCGCAACCCGACCTCGCTGCGCAACCACCTCGCCGTGCACACCGGCCACAAGCGGTACGCGTGCGCGACCTGCGGCGCCGCCTTCATGTCCTCCACGACGCTCGCCTACCACGCGCGCGCGAAGCACACGGGCGAGCGGCCGTACGCGTGCGACGCGTGCGGCGAGCGGTTCATTACGTCGTTCCGGCGCACGGAGCACGCGCGGCGGCGGCACGGCGCGCCCGGCCCCGCCTGCGCCGTCTGCCGCCCGCCCCGCACCTTCACCACGCTCGCCTGCCTCCGGCGGCACATGCGCCGCCACGCCGCACCTGCTCCTGCAGACGCACCCACACTCGCACCCGCACGCACACCCACACCCACACCCGCACCCGCTCCTCCCGACCGCTGGCTCGACGACGGCTTCCTCGACAAGATGTACGACGACACCATCCTTGGCACATAGTTCTGTTTGCATCGACATTCGTAATTAAGGTGGGCCATCCCGCTCAACTCCCCATGCAAACGGGGAAAGAAGATCAAGTCCATATTTCTTGTCAGAAATTCGTAATGTTCCAGAGATGCCAAATTTTGCTCAAAATAGTTTTATTTGATCGAACTAGATGTCTGATGAAGGGTCATTGTAAAATTGTGTTTGGTTTCTAAGTTATAAGGTCCGAAAGTTCGATTTTTTCGCGCGTTTTAAACAATAACTTTGTAGGTGGATTACGCAATGATAAAGTAAGAACATCTTAAAAAGATTAGCCATTAGACATAGCTTATTTAATCAAGATTTATAATCTATTTGGTTTTTGATAGATTTTTGACTACAGCGGTCGTGGTTTACTTTTAGCTATAAGTTGTTTTGAAATCAAAATTTTCGTAAATCTTACCAAATCATACACTATGTTCATTGTCTTTTTTGTGGATATGTTGTATCTTCCTCATCACGGAGCCTGTCTTTTGCAACAGCACGGTTTTGTACCGTGCCCGCGAATGAGTTAGTCCCGCCGGGTTGGGCCACCTTAAAAAATTTTTTCACACATACATTACAAATTTTCTGCATATACTTCTGCTTAACTATAGCTCTAACCACTGAGGAGACTGTCGCCGTCGTATGGTCAAAGTGACCATATAATTGTATGGGAATCGGGCGGCGCTTCATTTGCCCACACAAGTGGAAACATCGCAACCGCACGCGAATGTTCTCGAAAAATGAATAACATAGCGCGGTGCTGGTGCAGTCAACTGACGCCGCCCCTGTGTGCAATATGTTGATACTTCGCATTTAAACGTTTGCGTCTAATTTGCACACTTGAACTTTGATAGAAAATTCCATGCAACTTTTTAATTTTGTAAGTCCTGTTTTAAACGGTTATCTGCACATTTTCGGAATTTTGTCCTCACTGTGATTGTGTCATCTGCTCAGGAATTTAGTTGACCACAGACTAAAATGAATTAGGACATAATATGCGGGTATGCCGGACATATGCTATGTGGTATGGGGGGAAAAACTGATAGTGCATCTTGTAGTTTGTATTGATGATTGTATACAACACAATGTGTATCAGTTGCTTTGTAGAGCTCGCCAGCGAGACACATTTAAAAAAAATATATATTTAAAAAGCAAATGTGTTATTTTCGATATCATATAAAAAATGCACTTCTGTAGGTCATGAAACAGTATAAAAAGACGAATGATGTTATAGGGTGAAGGGCACCCTATTGATTTTTTACCTTATTTGATATTTCATGAAGTAAACTTAGCTAGTTCATGTTTTAAAAATAAAATAGGCGATCACTTTTTTTGTAAGCTCAAAAAAATGCTGGCTTCATCTTATATCAAAAAATCATAACTTTTGATATAATAACTTTAGGATTTATTACAGCAATTTATGAATTAAAATAAAATGCAAAAAGTGCTCTGAGCAATCCAACATTTTTGCAATATGTGATGTGATTAAATGTGACTAAAGGCTGACGAGCGCTAAACGGTTGATAATACCTTAATACTAAATGTGGACCGCAAATAAAAATCGATTGCGTTAAGGTGGCCCATCCCGCTCATCTCCCCATACAAAAGGGGAAGAAGATCACGCCCATATTTCTTGTCAGAGATCCAAAATTTTGCTCAAAATAGCTTTATTTGATCGAACTAGATGTCTGATGACCATTGGCATTGTTGTTATTGTGTTTGGTTTCTAAGTTATAAGGTCCGAAAGTTCGAATTTTTCGCGTGTTTTATACAATAACTTTGGAGGTGGATTACGCAAAGATAAAGTAAGAACATCTTAAAAAGATTAGTCATCAGACATAGCTTATTTAATCAAGATTTATAATCTATTTGGTTTTTGTTAGATTTTGTCTACAGCGGTCGTGGTTTACTTTTAGCTATAAGTCGTTTTGAAATTAAAATTTTCGTAAATCTTACCAAATCATACGCTATGCACATTTGTCTTTTTTGTGGACATGTTGCATCTTCCTCATCACGGAGCCTGTCTTATTCTTTGAAACAGAGAAGGTCCCAGAGCGCAACAGCACGGTTCTGTACCGTGCCCGCGAATGAGTTAGGCCCGCCGGGTTGGGCCACCTTAAGGTTCCCTTTTATCACATATTTTGTCACTTGCATGCATTTGGTACTGAGCATTTTTTTGGCAATTCAATTATATTTCATAGAATTGTCTAGTTGTGAGGATGAGAGATGTGGAATTTTTCAATTGAATTGAATTTTAAATCTAATTCTATGTATTTCTACTTTCAAGATTTACGTTAAACATGTTTCCAAGGTTCTAAATAATTAGACGATTCATATAAAATAAAACATGCTTATTTGACAGCACCACCTAGTAAAGCTGTTCAAGCTAGTTCAATATTTGCAGTCGATGTCCGTAATGCAGATGAAGTGTTAAATAAATGTATGTAGGTATAATCTTAAACACTGTGTAAGTCGGAGGCATTGATTATGGAAGGAGGGACTGTACGAGAATTCCAAATTATGGGTATACAGCCGGTGGCGAAATTGGTAGACGCAATACCCGCGAATGGTATATTTTGCTGGTTTGGTTCCAGCCTTGCAGTATATTCGTTAAGTAGTTCTTTTTACTGGGCTTTTTCTTTTATTAATGTGTCCTTACTTCACGATCGACTATCGGTCGCGGATCAATCAAATTGTGACATGACTTGGGTGTAGTTTGACTACCAAAAGTTGAATAAATAAATGAAATGAAATACAAACTGAGCTGAAAGCATGTCGAATGGTATTATTTATTGCAATTGAATTAGTGAAACACCAAAGGCACCTATGCTATTCATAGACCTGACTTGTGTAAGGCTTAGCCAAAGTATAGTTTCCGACTGTCAAATTCGTCATCCATTTTATGTAAAACTGACGGTCGGAAGGCATACTTTGGCTTAGCCAAGTACAAGTAATCTATGAATCTCAGCACTAGTCTCCGCGTCCGACATCGGCGTGCCCTCCGCTCGAGTGGAGCGGTGCGGTGTCGGCGACGAGCGGGTGGTGTCGCGCGAGGTGCTTGGTGAGGCGCGCGCGCGTCACGAAGGTGGCGCCGCAGACGGCGCAGGCGGGGCCGGGCGCGCCGTGCCGCCGCCGCGCGTGCTCCGTGCGTCGGAACGACGTGATGAACCGCTCGCCGCACGCGTCGCACTCGTACGGCCGCTCGCCCGTGTGCTTCGCGCTGTAACATGTCCAATGTCTAAACGTGACAAATCATGAGTGCAGGGTAGATGGTACGAGGAGCGTTCAATAATGTATCTACCTAGACAAGAAAAAAAAACCTTAGAGTAAAAATTATTTCTAGCGTAGGTATCTCCCTTTATGGCAGTCTTATTTGGCATTAACTCAAAAGTAAAAATCTTTTCTCATCCCAAAATACAGTGGCCATGACCTTGCCTGCAGATTTTTCAACTTTGAACTTTTTAGAAGTGGGTGACGTTTGTGCTTCCACTGCATGGACTCTGTTTTATACTCAAGAACTCTATAGTAAGCCCATCTTTCATCTCCTGTCACCAACCGTTAAAAAAAACTTGATGGGTCCTCACCCATCAGGTCCAAGTTCTCTTGGAAACATTCGCGTCGGGCATCCTTCTGAAGTGGTGTCAGATACCCCGGGATCCATATGGAGCTGACTTTAGTAATTTGTAAATGTTCATGAATTATATTCCAAACTATGCCTGCCGAGATGTTCATTTCTTAAGCTATCCTGCATATAGCATATCGCCTATCAATCAAAATGAATTCTGCTTCCTTTTGATAAATTTCTGGACTCGTTGCCATCACGAGGCGCCCCATGTAAGGGTCATCTTCTATGGACTCTCGTCCCCATGTAAACTGCTTGCTCTAATGTTTGACTTTATATTCAGAGGGCGCAGACTACCTATATATTGTTGCCATGCGTTCAAATATTTCTTTAGGCTTCTTTTCCTCTTTAGTGAGGATTTTAATAACCTATCGCTGCTGTAATTCAAGCAAATTTTAAGTAGAGTCAGACATCGATGCACTTGTCATGCTGTCACTCTGAAAGTATGAATCGGACTAAATTAAAATTTAGAATGCATTACATAAAGAAACATAGCTATACATGTACACATGTCTCAACTTGTTCAGCGGAGTTCTTTACCCTTAGGTAGATAAATTATTGAACGCTCCTCGTACAATCTGTTCGGGCAATCAATACTGAATACAAAATTGGGCTTCTACATGTATTTACATAGTAGTATTCAGAGTGGGAAGACTCATTTTCATACGGGGATTATCGCCGGACTAAATAGCATTTTTTATGGTTAGTCCGGTGCTAATCTGCGTACTAAATTGATCTGTACCAACAAAAAGACTTGGGAGTCCCACATCACGAGGATAGTAAAAACCGGCCAAGTGCGAGTCGGACTCGCACACAAAGGGTGCCATACCATACAATATTTTAACACAAAAAAATCTTCATCTTCAAATGTAAGGAGAAATTGAAGAGCACGTGCAGCGGGCATTAAGCAAACTAACATTTGCGAGTCCAAGTTTAATTTGACAGCTTACTCACCGTCGCCGTAAATACTTTGACATGGCCGTTTATGCCGACTTCACGTTTTCATACAATCGAATATCTAGTAAAAACTTGTGTGGAGTTTGACGTTTTTACGTAACTTCGAAGTTCCGTAAACGCCAATTTTTGTGGATCTGTCCATCGGTTTGTCAAAAACAAGCGGATCTTTTATTTACAAGTACGGCGAGCAAGAGGAACTCAGCAGCAGTCTTCTCGTATATAGAGCATAGCTTCACATTTGGCTCCCAAGCTCGAGAACTATGTGGTGCTCAAGTCGTCTGACGGTTTTGTAAGCATTCCTTGTAATTTTCGATGAGTCGTCTAATCTTCTCTTTTATAGTGGGGACAGCATTCGCTATGTTAAGCAGTATTTTGTTTTGAAATTGTTGCAAGATTTTAATGTTACTGTTACTAGCAGTCCCCCACAGCTGTATGCCATAGATCCAAAGCGGTTTTATTATGGCATTGTACAGAAGTTCGTTGTACCTTCTCATGAAGGCTTACCACAGTGATCTCACTTCTAATGTTGCTGTGTTACAGGCACACACCCTTATACTGGATATTATCCAAACGATCTGTCACAGCACTGACGGACCAATACCAAAGACAACTCTAATGTTTTTATCAGAGGGTAGGAAAGGACCTTTCCATAGAGACGTCATGCAAACCAAACAAACATACGACACATACGATACATTGCTAAACATACCTGTTTAACCTTCAACCTGTTTAAACTCAGACAACCTTCGATTCATATGAAAATGCGAAGTCGGCGTAAAAAGCAACGTCAACATATAGTTGCGAATCTGAGTTTGATTTGAAAACTTACGCATCTTTGCCGCCAACTTGTAAGTGTTAGTTCGACTTACGCCTACTGCTGCGCTCTTCAATTCTACTTACTTTTCAAAACCCTATGTGAAAACATGTGAGTGTAGTGTACTGACCGCATGTGGTAGACGAGCGTGTTGGCTTGCTTGAAATAGGCATCACAGAGCAGGCACTGGAAACTCTTGGTGCCGGTGTGTTCTGCCGCGTGCCACGCCAGTTTGTTCTTGTCCATGTACTTCTTGCCGCAGACAGTACACTGCAGTGGATTGTCACCGTGTGCGTAGCGGTAGTGCTGACTCAGCGTGCCCTGCATGTTACATTAAAACAGACTCTTAACAAAATATAATAAATAGAATGGGGAAAACACAAAACTCATTGTAGGTGTGGCATGAGCAATCCCACCTTAGAAACGTCAAAACTGTTATTCCTGTCAATTTTTGACAGGAATAACTCCATGATGCGGGAGAATAAGGTTTCGAGGAAAAGAAGAGCTTCTGTTTGTCTTCAAACTCATTTAAATGTAATTGAATTTTTAATGAAATAATATAGGTGACGTTTTTTAATATTTTCTTTCCCACATAATTTGATTAGCATAATTTGGAGCCATTTAAGAATATGGAGGAAATTTAGTCATTATAGTCGACTAATGTTGGTCACGTTTCATAATTGTTTTTAGGTTTCTGTTTCTTAAAAGGAAAAAAGAGAACCCTTATAGCAGCCTTATTGGATCACTCTATTGTCCGTATGTTTTTAGTGTGCAACTTTTTATTGGTTATCAAAAGATTAAATTTTAAGTTTAAAGTTTAAAGGAAATAAGCACAAATAAAAAGTTTTTTTTTATGTAACTGGACATGGATGGCTAACACCCAACTGACCGTTAGATATAGGGATTGCAATATCGTTCTCGCGAGATCTCGTTTTTGCGAGATCTCGGTCTTTTTTAGCGAGATTGATCTCGGCCGAAAAATGGGTGCGATCTCGCGAGTTTAACGAAATTGCATTCGAGCACAAACGAACCGCGGCAGCGCGCGAACCGACACGGAGCTGCAATCGGTTTCGGTGTGCGATCGGCGGCGGTTGAATCTGAAAGGGCGGTTGGATAACTGGCCAGCAAAATAATTAGCTGTTCAGCAAACAATTCTTTGGACATTTTCTGCTTCTTAAGGTGATGTGAACTGAACAAAGCATTTCATTTGATTGGTATATTTTGTTAATTAATCTCTCATTTCTAATAGATCTCTGAGTAGGTATAGTTTTCTTTCGTTGATAATAATATCTCAGTTTAATAGTCAACTCAACTTAGATAATGAGTTTCGTTTGAGTTTTCGACTGTTTTTTTTTGTTATAAATCAACTGTTTTATTATTAAAAGACTTTTGTTTGATATTAGAAGAGAAGACTGGTTGTTTATTTAATTTCTCATTTGATTAGATACGTCAAAGTTTATTACATAAAAGTTCATAAAAAAATAATTATATGTCAAACAATGTTAAATAAATAAAAGTTTATTGAAAAAATTCGTAAAAATAAATGTTTATTTTATAATACTAATATTTACCTTATTATATATATTATCTTATGATTTAAATAATAAACTTATTATTTTTTTCCTCATTTATTCAAATTATTGTGACTATTTGCATGAATACACACAAAACTGCCAATCTCGAAATTGGCAGGATGTCACGGTATGGTTATTCTTAAGCTCGCCGAGATCTCGCCTGAGCCCCAATCTCGCGAGATTGCATTCCCTAGACAAATATAAGCCTAACACACCATATGGGAACTAGGTGCCATGCCAGGACCTTCATTATATTTCTCGGCTACATTGAACTGGATGGAAAACAAACAACAATTTTTATTGCCGCTTCGACCATCGTTCATTCAATGCGATGGTCCCGACATGGGCGGGATCAAGCCTACCACCTAGTAAGACCTACAGTTTTACGTGGAATCCGAACAACGGCGGACCTTAACAGCTGATAATGGTTACCAATCCAGAACCCAACCGCCCTCAGAGGTGCTTCACCCAGTTAATCGAATCACAAGGCGTCGCGCCGCTGGGCTACGGAGGCTGAGAATAAACTGGAAATAAAACGTTTGCTTTAAATGTGTTCGAATGTTAAAAATAATTCGTTAGCCAAAACCAGATTTTTTTATTATCAGTGGTGTAAAATTTTCTCCTTGTAATATCAGGAGTTGGGAGTTGAATTGGTATAACAGAGTTATACATAAATCCATATTGCATTCCTTGGAATAAGCGATGTACTTGCTTAGTACGAAAAAGTATATCCACTTAAGGCAACCTAGGAATAATAGCACCAAATACGATTTTGGTAACAACAATATGTTAATGTTCAATCTTTGCAGTCAATTTTCGTAATGCAGTTATTGGGTTGAATCAATGTAATATATGTAGGTATAATCTTAAACACTGTGTTAGAAGGAGGCATTGGGGACAAAAGGAGGGGGTGTAGGAGAATTCCAAATTATGGGTATACAGCAGGTGACGAAATTGGTAGATGTAATAGCCGCGAATGGGATATTTTGCTAGTTCGGGTCCAGCCTTGCAGTATTTTCGTTAAGTAGTTTTTTTTTATGCGACCTGACATGGATGGCTAATACCACACAACTACCGTTATGATATTAGCCCAATACACCACATTCCCGAAGGAATTAGGTGCCATGCCAGGACATTCCCTTTACGAGCACAGCTACATTGAACTGGATAGAAAACACAGAGAATTTTTCATTGCCACTTCGACCATCTTTTCATCCAATGCGATGGTACCAACCCGGGCGGGCTTAACCCTACCACCTAGTAGGGGAAGGGGACCTACAGTGTTACATGGATTCCGAACCATGGAGCAGCTCGCATTCGTGACGAAATGCACTTATCGAACTCGGAAAGAGAAAGACAGTGGTGCATGTCGGTATTAATGTGTCTTTGCTTCACAATCGGTTATACAATACATATCGCATTCCTTAAAACTAGTGCCGTGCAATTCGGGCTGATTCTGACCTATAGTGGGCAGCGTACCTTGCAGGAGTAGGTGTTCCCGCACACGCCGCACTCCACCTTCTCGCGGCGTCCCTCCACGCAGCGCAGCTGATGCACCCTGCACCGACCACCACACGTCACTCTCCGACATCGTGCCAGACTTGCTTTGCCAATGTTTGCACTAACATTTATCCCGAATATTTAATTAAATGTTTGATTTATTCTTTGTTATATATTGCAATTAAGTATACTACATTTTACGCCCTGGTTTACTGTTATGTGAAATGTATTGTGTCATGTGTACAAATATAAACCGTCACAATCCTACAACAGTTTCCAAACATTATGAATGTTTGCGAGTGGAGGGGACCGCCAACATCAATCCCAACAATCCTACAACAGTACCCAAACTTTATGAATGTCAGTTCAGTATCTTTTTCAGTATCAGTATGTTTTATTGTGATCCATGCACGGTAAGTTTGACTTAATTTTATGGTGCCTACTCAACTTGTATGAGCTTTTTATTTATTAAGTAAATATACTTTTTCGTACTAAGCAGGTACGTCGCTTATGCCAAGGAATGTGATATGTATGTATGTATAATCGACCGTGAAGCAAGGACACATATTTGCAGTCAATTTCCGCCATGCAGCTGAAGCGTACATACATACACACGTACGTACATACATGTATGTGGGTATAATCTTAAACACTGTGTTAGTAGGAGGCATTCATTACGGGAGGAGGGACTGTAGGAGAATTCCAAATTATGGGTATACAGCTGGTGGCGAAATTGGTAGACGCAATACCCGCTAATGGTATGTTTTGCTGGTTTGGGTCCAGCATTGCAATATATTTGTAAAGTGGTTCTTTTTACTGGGCTCTTTCTTCAATTAATGTGTCCTTGCTTCACGGTCGATTATACATACATACATACATATCACATTCCTTTTTATTTATTATTCATTATAGAGATTTTGATGATTCTTGACGTCCCAATGAATTTTGAAAACTCAAAACCGCACAAACAAAAGTTTTGTGACAGTTTTTGATAATTATTCAAAATGGCTCCACCATTTTTAAGAATTTTCAAATCCTCTATCGACCAAAAAATTGCATATAACCTGCTCACAAAATTTCAAGAGAATCGGTCGAGAATTGCGACCTACAGAGGAGAACAGCCGGACAGACATACGAAAGTATTTTTGCCCAAGCTGAAACAGGGATGGTTCGGTCAGTCAATAAAAAAAATCCAGTCAGTTGGATAAATGGGTGCCTGTCACAATCTGTAAAGTTTGCATGTGGTGAGGCACAGGGTTATATATTTTGGGTGGTGCTTGTTGCAGGTGCGGGCGCAGTGCAGTGTGCTCTCACCACAACCTACCGACTATATAACAAGCGACGACCCCTACCGCAGGTTGTCCTTAGACTTGAAGAGGCGCTGGCACTTGTGGCAGGCCAGACTCAGGCCGTGGTTGGCTTCGTGCTTGTTGTAGGTGGGGCTGCAGTGCGCTCAGGCGGCATACGTGTGCGTCTCCTTGCGGTGTGCTCTCACCAGTACCTGCCACCTATATAGCGAGCGACGTTACCCACCGCAGGTTGTCCTTAGACTTGAAGAGGCGCCGGCACTTGTGGCAGGCCAGACTCAGGCCGTGGTTGGCTTCGTGCTTGTTGTAGGTGGGGCTGCAGTGCGCTCAGGCGGCATACGTGTGCGTCTCCTTGCGGTGTGCTCTCACCAGTACCTGCCACCTATATAGCGAGCGACGTTACCCACCGCAGGTTGTCCTTAGACTTAAAGAGGCGCTGGCACTTGTGGCAGGGCAGACTCAGGCCGTGGTTGGCTTCGTGCTTGTTGTAGGTGGGGCTGCTGTGCGCTCAGGCGGCGTACGTGAGCGTCTCCTTGCGGTGTGCTCTCACCAGTACCTGCCAACTATATAGCGAGCGACGTTACCCACCGCAGGTTGTCCTTAGACTTGAAGAGGCGCTGGCACTTGTGGCAGGGCAGACTCAGGCCGTGGTTGGCCTCGTGCTTGCGCAGCGAGTGCTTGTTGTAGGTGCGGCCGCAGTGCACGCACGCGGCGAACGTATGCATCTCCTTGCGGTGAGCTCTCACCAGCACCTGCCATCCACACATTTATTGACTGACTAAGGGCAAATGGCTGATATAATGAATATATTTATTTTTATTTATCCAAACTGAAATCTGTCTACTATTGACATAAATCAGTTCTTGTGTCTGTAGGGTAGAAGTTAGACTTGCGTGTGGCAAATGTTCACTAATATTTCCACTATTTCACTATAATTTTATACGACCTGCGGCTGCTGCAAAATTACTGCCAATACATTTCGCATGAAACAAGGGGAGGATTCAAGCAGTCTGGATAAAATCCAAACAGGAAAGTGTAATGGGTTTGGTTCTTTACTTGTTATTCAGACCTTCCCCTGTCTGACGATGTCCTAATTGGAACGTTCGCCGATGACACCGCAGCTTTGGTAATTCACAAGAACCCTACAAATGCTTCCCTTATACTGCAAAGAAGTCTTAACAACATAAAGTGGCTAATAGAGTGGAGAATCGAACCAAATGAAAGCACATCAGTTCAGGCGACCTTCACAACCCGACGGGAGACATGCCCATCAGTAACTCTTAACGGCATACAAATTCCCCAAGCAAATGAATATTTGTAAAAAGTTCTCGGAGAAATTTCAGGTTGACCATATAACCACTTCTATGGTTTCTATGGTCTTCTATTTCTGTAGTAAAATAGCTTAATTTGAAGAAAAATATATAATAAATGATGAGCCATGACTAAACATGAAATTTTAAGTGCACGTGCTTAGCTTGGGGTCGCAATATGTTGCAGGACGGATAAAAAACATTGGCCACTACTGCAGCTAACCCGTGGGTCCGACCTTAATATTGGAGGCCGAAGAGGGAGCGAAAAGGCTTGCAGCAGGCTGGACCTCCATTTGGCAAGGGGACGGTGGTGTGTAGAGAGTATGATGCTGTTACCGGTGAGGCGAACATCTTGGGGCAGTCGGGGCAGGCGAACTCCCTGCGGCCGTGCATTCGCGTTATGTGCATGTTGAGCGCCGAGATGGACCGAAAGAGCTTGCGGCAGGCGGGGCACGGCAGGCGCCGCGCGTGCGCAGCGCGGTGTCGCTCCAGGCGCCGGGCGCTCACGAATGTGCGCCCGCACTCCTCACACTGGCAACACGAGCTAGCAGCCTGCTCCTTGTTTTTCTTTTTTCTTTCCTTCAGGTGAAGACTCCGGGCTCTTTTCAACACCTGGATTAGTTTGATAGTTAACCACAGCTAGGAAATTGAGGGAGATCATTGATGTTCTTGTTCGCATGTATGATATTTTTTGTGGTCACTCAATTAACATGAGCTGGACTAGAAACATTTAACCAGAACACAATTCCTCATGGCAATAACAAATTGAGTAACAACGGAATTTCCAAAGTGGCAAATATGAATGTCCTTTGAATAGTTTCATAGACTAAATCAAAAATTGCACATCATGTTCCACTCGTAGTGAGCGCCGCCGCTCGGTTACCTGAGTATTGTTGGTGTAGGCGGCATCGTGTGACGCATCCCACACTACGCTAATCTCCGCACCCATAAAGATATAGAGTGCCTGGCCGGCCGGCTCGGTGACAGCACGCTCGTGCGCCGCCCTCACGGCCTCGTGCAGGGAATGCCATTTGTTTGCAGAATGACGCATGAACTACAACCATAATATTAGAAATATATCCCTAGTTTGTATCGCATGGCAACACATACACAGCAATGGAAACACAGCAGTGCGTTAGCGAAACAACTAGCATAAATAAGTGACCTGTGGGTACACTTAGTGGATGCGAATGTGTTCGGGGAAAGAAGTTAATGTTTAAGCATTCAAACAGAATATGCAACATTTATAACCCTTTCGACTGCCTTTCTTTCGCCTGAACATTTAGTTATTTGACTGGCAATGGACAGCCCGGTCACCTGTGACTGACATTTCATGTGAATATTAGTCCTGCGCTTGGCATTTTTTTTATTTGTATGCACCCTACTTTATTGGCACACAGAAACATATCGACGACGGAAGATGCAACATGATTTTGTCAAATACTAGTTGATGGCTCATACCAATATTTTTAAAAATAATTTATTTCATCTAGTGCTTTTTGCCCACCAGCAAAGGTATGAAAAAAATGTTGAAGAAAGGGTTGAGTCATCATTCATTTAAACAATTGGTTTCCTTATCCAGATGGTTTCGATTGAAACCAAATGTTTTGTGTGATAAGAGTTGCTGCAGGAGGGACACTTGCTTCTTCTAGCAGCCATGACATTTGCAGCAGCTGCAAAAGCAGAACTCTTGGTAAGGTCTATATGTACACACCTGCAGGAAGACGTATGCGTCGACTGCTGAGTTGGCGCAGGAGAGACACAAGCACTCCGGCAGCCCCGACCCCTCTTGCAACTACGGTAAGAGCAAAACTTGTGTAACGACACCACTGCAATCATCACTGACAGGCATCGTCACGGACACATCATTCTATATGGGTACACATCATTCAAACGGCCATGGTATTGAATGAATTAATTAATTACAATTATAAATTGTATGAACAGCTTCTGTGGCAGGAATGTTTGGGTGCGCTCCACTCAATTCTGCTATTCTTACGTATTCTCGATCTCGTGTTATGCGACCGCGAATGTACGCTCGTTGCTGCGCCAACCCCACTGCTCCCCGCGGACCGCCATCATCCGCCGCTCGAAATATCACTATCGTTGGCCGTTGAAACTAGCCTACCCAATATTAGAAAGGCGAATTATGACATAATTAACGACCAACTATTATCTGTTGATTGGGATCTCCTAATTAGTGGTGGGTCAATAGATAACTCCTTAAGTAAATTCTATTCTATTATTAATAATGTTATTTCTAAACTAATCACACCTAAAAGAAATATATGCTCCAGGTATCCTACTTGGTTTACTAATGAGCTAATTTCTATTGAAAAACGTAAACTTAAAGCCTGGAAAAAATGGAAAAACTATAATAATATTTCAGATTATATACATTTTGGTAAACTAAGATCAAAATTTAAATTTAAATTAGATGAGCAATACACTGCTTACATACATAACGTTGAAACCTGTTTACAAAATAATATTAAAAGTTTCTGGTCATATATTCATAGTTTGAAAAAAACAACGGGATATCCTTCTTCGATGACTTTCAGTGACACTAAATTAAATAATCCAACTGATATATGTGAAAGTTTTAATACATATTTTCATTCAACTTTTGAAACATCGGCTTCGAATAACAATTTTGATTTTAAAACCCTAAATAGCTTACACTCTAATTTCCCCATGATATCCTCTTTAACTTTCAGCCCGGTAGAAGTCGAAAAACATCTCGAGGCTCTTGACCTAAATAAAGGAGCGGGTCCCGATGGCATTGAACCGATTTTTTGGGCAAAAACCAGTCATTCTTTATCAAAACCTATATGCCTCATTTTTAACAAGTCTCTAGGTGAAGGTGTTTTTCCAAATCACTGGAAACTGGCCAACATAACTCCTGTGCACAAAAGTGGCCCACATAAACAAATCGAAAATTATAGACCGATATCAATTTTATCATGTTTAGCAAAAGTGTTTGAGAAATTGGTCCATGATAAGCTTTATAATTACATGAAGGATGGAATCTGTCCCGAACAACACGGTTTCATAAGAAATAAATCGACAGTCAGCAATCTTATGCTTTTTTCAAATTTTCTTTTTGATGCGATGGATAGTGGTGACCAAGTAGACGTAATATATACTGATTTAAAAAAAGCTTTTGACAAAGTTAACCACAATATATTATTTCAAAAACTGGCTTTTAATGGCATTAAGGGTGATTTGCTTCGTTGGACGATATCATACCTCACAAATCGGTTACAGAGAGTAACAATAAATGGATACGTATCGCAAACCGTTAATGTTACCTCGGGTGTCCCTCAAGGATCCATTTTAGGCCCATTTTTGTTTGTTTTGTTTTTAAATGATATTGGTAAATGCTTTAAATTTTGTAAATATCTTATTTACGCAGATGATCTGAAAATATATGTTAAAATTAATTCCACAAATGATTGTTTGTTGCTTCAAGATGATCTTAATCGATTATATGGTTATTGCCAGTGGTATAAAATGCAGCTCAATATTCTTAAGTGTAAAAAAATGACTATTACTAAGAATCACAACATTTTTGATTTCACGTACACTATTGGAGGCGAACCACTTGAAAGTGTTGAAAGTATGTATGAGGGATCATGGGATTATCATCGACAAAAAGCTACATTTTGAAGCACACGTAGAAAATATTAAAAATAAAGCATTCAAAATGATGGGTTTTGTGCTTCGTAACACCAAGGACTTTAATAATGCTGACAGTTATATTTTACTTTTTAACTCACTGGTAAGGTCTCACCTAGAGTATGCTGCTGAAATATGGAACCCCTTCTACTATAAATATGTCACATCTCTGGAAAGCATACAAAAGTACTTTTACCGTGTTATGCAGTACAGACTCCGCCGGAAAGGTATATCTTGTACCGTGAACCCTATGACTCTAGCTAATAGAAGATGTCTAGGCGATATGATGTTCCTGCACAAACTTCTTCACAGCAAAATCACATGTAGCGAGTTGCTTGCTCAAGTGGATATTCGTGTTCCCAGCAGTCGCGGCACTCGTAACGCTGTTCTCTTTCTTCTTCCGCGAACGCGTACCAACGCAGGCAAAAGAGAACCGTTCTACAGAATGTTCCAGACATACAACCAGACTTTTAGTAACGTTGATATTTTTAATTGCAATCATGGTTCGTTTAAAAAATATATTAAAAACATTTTGGAATGACAGTCCTCTTTATTGTTTGTTTATTTTATTGTTTGTTTATTTATAAAGGTTTATTTTTTGTTTAAATATATCAATAATAATATAATAACAATATGTATAAATATACTATATAATCTTTATATGAATACTTATATGTTTAGTGGTTACATATACAAATGCATCGCAGTCTAATATCGCAGTAATAATGTTTAATGTTTTTTGCATGTTATTGCAGGTATTTTATTCAGTGCACAAGAAAACAATAAAATAATACATGGACACCTAGGTACTTTGTCAGCTATTTAAATACCATATTTTTGAACTCTGTGGCATCTGGTGTTGTGTAATGACTTGTTGTATATTTTATTGTAATACTATGCTTGTTTTTGTGTCATTACATGTTAAGATGCTCTAAATAAAGAAAAAAAAAAGTATTTTGTCAGCTGGAGTCAGGTGGTCGTTCAGGTATATCTGCTTTTTGTCTCCTGGAAGCCTGACGTCACCGGTATTAATGCCGAGCCGCTTGCAGATGGCTCTCAGGACCTCGTCCTTAAGGGGGCGTCGATAGAATTTGACAACGATTAGCTTCGGTCGGTTGTTCGGTTGGGACGAGAAATGAGCAATCGGTTCGTGGAACTGATAATTTTGCCTACAAAGCAGGTCAACGGCCGCGGCGCAGGTTGCACGCTTGCGAACTTGTGTAATTCAGTGTTCAATATAATATCATCAAAAACAGTCGCATTTTATTATTTGACGCTCAATAGATGTAGACGAAATGGATTTTGATTGTGTGTAATAAAAAGGTCGTTTTGGTCGTAGTCGGTTGTAAAAGAAAGGGTGATAAATAATACAGACCGGGCAGTGCGTGAGGGCTACAAGGAGGTCAGCAAGAGTGAGCGGTCCAACACAGTACGGCAGCAACTCCAGCTGCACGCGTTCCGCTAGCCACAGTCGACCCTCCGCCGTGCCGCCAAAGCACAACCTGAAAAAACCACCTTCACTTGCAGGTAGCCAGAGCGGACAATGAGAAGGTCGCAAGAATGAGCGGTCCACCACAGTTGGCAGCAACTCATGCTGCGCGCGCCCCGCCAAAGCACAACCTGAAACAACCACCTTCACTTGTAGGTGGCCAGAGCGGACAATGAAAAGGTCGCAAGAATGAGCAGTCCACCACAGTTGGCAGCAACTCCATCTGCATGCGCTCCGCCAAAGCACAACCTGAAACAACCAACTTCACTTGTAGGTAGCCAGAGCGGACAATGAAAAGGTCGCAAGAATGAGCGGTCCACCACAGTTGGCAGCAACTCCAGCTGCATGCGCCCCGCCAAAGCACAACCTGAAACAACCACCTTCACTTGTAGGTAGCCAGAGCGGACAATGAGAAGGTCACAAGAATGAGCGGTCTACCACAGTTGGCAGCAACTCATGCTGCACGCACTCCGCCAGTCACAGTCGTCCCTCCGCCGTGCATACTGTCTTCAGTCTTGGAGATGTGCTTGATTAGCACATCAATCAGTCTTGGGTTTTATCCAGAATAGGGTTTTATCTAGAAGGTTATTATAAAGTGTTTCAAATACCGTGCTGTACATAAGGGATTCTCCGGATGGTTCTTAGGATGTAGGTTACAAGTGCGACATCAGGTCCAAAATCCAGAGAGATGTGGAAACATTGAACGTTAACGCGGCGAGTCGCTACGCATGATAGCCCCAAATAATACATCCTTATCTAGGCTTAATTCTCTTTTCTCTCCATTTACGCTCTAAAAGCTCTGTCAATGTTGACCTCCCTTCGCCTTTTGCAAACACTTGGTTGATATTAACCAAACAGAAGCCCAGAGTGTCAAATATCCACTTCTATCAATAAAATGGCTCTTAAAATGTTACTACATCGATAATTTACTTTTGAAATCATCACATGTTTAAACATTTTAAGGATTTTTTTACATGTTACAATAATAAAACCATATTATTATAATTTTACTAGTAAAACTGTAATTTTGAAGATTACTGGGAAAAAATTTACAAGAGTGCGCCATTCTTAGCTTCTAGCTGGATATCAGGGATGGTAGAGTGGATTTTTAGAAGCATTTTTGGTCAAGGAACATGGGCGCGGAAACGAAGTTTTCTATCTAAAATATTTTTTTGAAAATATGAAATCCGCTTAATAATTTCCACCCAATTGCGCCACTTACTAATCACCTGCCAACATTACAACCGAAAAGTGTTGCCAGACGCCAAATGATATATTCCATGAGGTTCTAACTCTAATATAAGCTAAATAAGCTTAAAAAAAGCCTTTTTTAAATGCACCTCGAAGCCCAGGCAGGTAAGTTGATGGCTACGCCGAAAGACTCGCTTGGTCGGCCCTTTCGCTACGCGAGCGCATGAGTCTCGCTCTCATACCTCTCGCTCCGCTCAGGACCTCCTGCGCGAGCTTTCGTCTCCGCACTTCTAAAAAACACTCTAGGGATGACGCACACCAACATGTAATGTCGGGGCGGCTAAGTCGGTTTTGGAGCAATACGAGTACAGGAATTGTTAATTTTACCCTAAATTATGGGAAATTACACTATTGCATCGCGCGCCGCCATCGTCGTCGCATCGACGCATATAGTATCGCGTCGGAATACAGAACGAACGTTAATATTGCTGACGGGATTTCATATTTTCAAAAAAATACTTTAGATAGAAAACTTCGTTTCCGCGCCCATGTTCCTTGACCAAAAATGCTTCTAAAAATCCACTCTACCATCCCTGATATCCAGCTAGAAGCTAGGAATGGCGCACTCTTGTAAATTTCACCCGATTACTGTCAACCAATACTATCTCCTTCAATGAACCTAACCAAACCTGTTCATACTCACCTCACCTAATCTAACAATTTTGCTAGCACAATTATAGAAATCCGGATTTGACAATATAACCACGGCAGATATAAATAAAAACCATAACTTTCACGCTCCAAGTGTTTGGTTTCCTAATTTTTCCCTCGCAAGTCACATGAAATCAAACCTGGGTCACATCATGCCATCAAACATTTCGCAGAGCTAATCAACATTATGGAGATGATTGACGGACGGCAAAGTGGTATCTAGTCAGTTCATGGAAACTTGCATGGAATAGAACATAAACGAATCCAATACACTTGCCTGCAAATACCGTCGGCGTTACCCAGGAACACGTCCTGGACCATTGACTTCAAGTTCAACTGCCTGTTCAACATCTTCAGCTGGGACAGGTAAACAATACGGTTCTACAACACGCTCTAAGAAATAAAATAGTTTTATATATCCAGCTTTCCAGTAACTTTTCAAACCGATATCCACAGAAAATAAGGCTTGAATAAATCAAATCATTATAGAATATTGTGATATTTTGCAGCTGTCAAAAGTCACAGGTGCCCTGCATCTACATCGCCAATGTCTACGTTGCCAAGCTTCATCGCCAATATGTGCATCACCAACATATGCATCGCCAATACCTCCATTGCCGGCGGGGCGCTCCTAATTTACATTTCACCATACTTTGGCGACGCATCTGCGCCTCCTATTTTTGGCGACGCATATGCGTCTCCGGTCGTTGGCGACGGATCTGCGGTCCGGCCGCAACTCCGTCGCTGACGATGGAGATATTGGCGATGCATATGTTGGCGATGCAGATATTGGCGAGGCAGATGGTAGCGATGCAGATATTGGCGATGAACATATGGACTACCAAAATCACCGACTATATACTTGACGACTCATTAACTATCAAAAGTATTTTGCTAAAATACATGTCCAAAACCACAACATAAGTTTTAGAACTTTCGCTTTACATTTTTGAACGCCTCTTTGAGCTTTCCTGTCATTCGGTTGTACCCATAGAAATAGGATGTCGCGCATGCTAGGTCTATGGTTGTACCGTATCTGTGCAGGTCATTGATATAGCCCCCCGGGGCGAACCGAATCCTTCCCCTTCCAAGCACCGCCCCCAGCAGCGGCTGCGCAGAAACAAAACTTTATCAGATTGTAAGGAATGTGATATGTATGCATGTAGGTATACCTGACCGTAAAAAAGGACACATGAATTAAAGAAAGAGCTTTCTAAAGTCAGCGCAAGATGGGTCCCACGGTTTCTGACACCACTTCAAAAGGATGCCCGAAGCGAATGTTTCCAAGAGAACTTGGACCTGATTCGACACGAATCAGGTCCGGACTTCCTTACGAATTGGTTTGTTTGTTAATGTTTCAGTTACTGTTACTCTTTCGTTGTTATACAGATTTAAAGTTTGTGTTAGTTAGCAGCAATGTGCTTTGAAGCAAACCAGTATAACAGAGTTTTTTCGAAAGATTAATTAATTCACATTATGAATATGTACATGAATGTACCTCTAAGCTTTTGTCATTGTTAAAGAATAGCAGTTATTAAATAATGATTGATCAACCATTAATCATTCGAAGTTTTAATTATTTTCTCTCGAAATTTTCGAACCATTTGATGTTTCAAACACTCGAGAATTCGTAATATTTTAACGGTCCCTCGAGTTTCGAATTACCGAGAGTCTACTTTATGCTATTTTCTGGACGATACTGTGGTCCCCGTTAGCTTTCTATTTGGAATTCCTCAGGATCAATTGGCTCCCAGACATGCATAAGATGGAGAAGCCTTTGATTTGAATTGAAGAGATTGAATAATCGTTGTACATATGTACTCACATAGTATAGATTTTAAATAGGACAAGTGTACATTTTTTTTTATTAATGGCTGCGAAACCGACGCGTGGACCCTGATATGGTCCGTATTATTTTATAGACCACCTTAAACCATTATGAATTCTAATTTGGATTTATTCCATTTTTAACAGTTGCAATCTTTTGATAGTTTCTACTACGTGAGCCAGTCAGTAGATCTGTATCTACCAACGAAACAGCATAATGACTAATATATTAAAAAATATATAAGTCTGTTAGTACCATCGCATTAGATGATAACATGGTCGAAAGGCAATGAACAATTTAATCTGTTTTCCATTCAATTATGTAAACAATCTCATAGATGATGGGTCCTGGCACTTTATTTCTTCGGTAATGCGGTGTTATGGTGTAATATCATGAAATATCATAAATTTATTATTAAATAAATAAATTTCGCCTAAAAAAAATTTTCAAATTCTGATCAAGAGAAAAACTAGAGAAAATCTGAGATTTTTAATACTTTACGCTGCAAGAATGGTGACTACAATAAATATTACATGAGTATACATAGAACCAAAAAATAATTTATTTATCCATATATTTTCGGGCAAAAAAATTAAATAAATATAATGTTATAATATATACATAGGTGGAATTTATATATATTTTATATTTATTTATATAGGGTTACATAATGGTATAAATAGAGTATGACTACGTGTAAATAAATAACGAGATCATTGTCCATGTTTCAATTCAAATTATTTCGTGTCGATAGAAGGTGTCGGCAGATTGGCTCTCCAGGTTACGCCTTGCATGCGGCAGGCACGTGGAAGGTGCGCTGCTGCGCGTTGTCATCGTGGAGCTGCGGGCTTTCTCCGCGGCGGATGAGGTCACGGTAGACGCGGTACTGCTGGTCGCGCGCCGGCCGGCAGCTCACCGCCGCCTGCTGCGCTGCCGCCTGCTGGCCGCGGCAGCGCGCCGTGCACGCCGCCAGCGGCCGCAGCGAGATGCAGATCTGCCCGTCCTTCTCGAAGTACTGCACCTGCTGCTGCAGCTGGCACGGCCCGCGCTGCTGAGAGTAGCTGCGCGTCTTCAAACCGGAGCCGTGCTCCTCTTCCGACGATGACGACGACGACAAAGACGACGAGCTGTCTGAGCTCGAGCTACTGGACGACGAGCTGCTGCTGCTGCTGCTGGACGAGCTGCTAGACGAGCTGCTAGACGAGCTGCTGTCGGACAGGGCGTTGGCGAGCTGGCTGGCGGATCCTGCGCCGTGGATGACGCTGAAGCGGAGCTGCTTGGGGCTATAGGCGCCGCTTTCGGCCTCGCGCTGCAGTCGCTGCGTGCGCACGTCGTCTGAGCCGGGCGCGAGCGCGTACGACGCGGCGAACTGCTGCGCGGTGTGAGCGGAGAGCACGGCGCCGCGCGGCGACGTGAAGTCGTCCTGCGGCTCGCCGGAGAGCGCGCCGCACAGGCCGGATGTCGTGTTGCGGTACGCGCCGCTCGGCTCCACCGTCAGGCGATGGCCGTCGTAGATGGCGCGGAACTGGCCGCGCTCAATGTCGACCGCAACGGCGCCGTCGGGCAGCGCGAACGCCACCATCAGGGGCGCGTCGACGGCGTCGGCTTCGCTCCACAGGGCGGCGTGCTGCTGAGCCGACACCTGCTGCGTCTTGCCGTTGATGGTGATGCGGGCTGCGGGCTTGTCGGCGGTCGCGGACGACTCGCTCACGCCGGATGGCGCCAGCTCGATGCTCAGCTGCTCTCCGGCCCATGACCTGCATCCGACACATTCCAACTCGTCACCTCCTCACATCACTTTCGAACCTCGCGGGGGCGTCAAAACAAAAGAACACTCACGTGTAGGAGATGTAGACCTCCTGCTGGTCCTTGTTGGGCCTGCGGGCGAGCACTACCAGCTGCTGCTGCGAGCTCTCCTGACCGCGCTTGGTCTGCATGGAACCGTTCTGCACGACCACGTGCCATGTCTTGCTCAGCTCATAGTCATACGTGTTGTTGCTGAACGTGTTGATCTTGTTGGTGTCCAACGTGCACCACGCTGGTGTGAGAATAAAATAAGCAGGTATGATAAAAGTATAATTGTGGTGTAAAAAAATATTAAAAAATAAAAAATTGTACAAATGGTCCCACAGTATAAAAAATTAATGTTCAAAACTAAGTTCAGAATATACTCACGCTGGTATTGGTCCTGGGTAATGGCATTGCCAAAGCGTTGCGGGAGCTGGCCAGGGTAGGCGATTAACTGGACAAGTGCGGGGGAGACCGGAGCATCGTTGACACGGATATTTCGGTCCTCACAGGCGATGCTCATGTTGAACGTGTTCCTGAAGTGCGAGACTTGCGCGTTCATCTCGATCTCGCCCGACTTGCCACCGTTGTCGACGAGGTTCTCCTGCACGTACCAGTAACCAAGATGGCGCGCCATGCTGTACGCCTGGTACGTCGCATTTTTGGCCTGCGCTCCGACATTTTTATAGGTGATGGAAACCTTTATTTGATCGGCGGCGCGCGCTTGTTCGGTCATATTGCGACACGCTGGCATCTGATAGTTGCCCTTCTCCATTTGTCGAGTGCACTGCTTCGCTTCAGGCAGGTTGGAGAGCTGCTCAATGTATTGCTTGCTTTGACTCATCTTGCCCTCGATGTGGACTCGGGCGCCGGATTGGGCCTTCTGGCCGTACTTGATGTCAACAGCAAAATTAGTCGTGCAGTCATGTTTCAGAGCCTCGAGGAAGCTGAAGGCAGGCGCATTGGGGATCTTGGCATAGGATGCTGCCAGCACTTGGAATTGACCTAACTTGGGTGAATTCTTATTGTAGAAGAACATTGCTTGGACCTTGGGGTCAGCGGGACTATTAGCAACAGCGACGCTAGCTGTGTACAGGCATTTCTCAGGACCGTCAAACACGGCGGATACATCCACTACTTGAGCCTTGGCCAAACTAATTCCGGCTGCGACCTTGTTAAGCATTTGTTGACGACGAGCCCTGCTGTCGGGAGAGATATCCGAAGGTTCTGCTGCCTCAACCGAGCTGGATGATGATGAAGACTGCTTCTTATAAAGCTTATCTGTAACAAAACATATTTCTTTGAAATGGTAAGAAATCAAAATTCAAAATCAATGCACATATAATATGTTTTCACACTAACCGTAGGCGATGTGGAAGGTGACGCTCTTAGCCTGTGACTTTTGTCCCATAATCTTGACATTAAAATTGGTGGGCGCCACGTGCCTCGGGCTTAGGCCAAAGGCAAAGTTGCTCATCCAGCTATGCTTCTGCAGTACCGAAGCGATGTTGTGGAAGTCGCGAGACTGCGAGTAGCCTTGGACCGCGAAATACATGCCGGTAGACTTCTGGCCGAATTCGCTGTCTACTTCCGTAGTACTCTCGTCACACTTGACAATCTTGGTACCAGAGTCGTATGATACAGGAACGTTTGCGTCCTTCTTCTGGTTGGCGGTGTACGGCCACACGCTGTAGTGAGCGACCGTAGTATCCTGGTCGGGTTTCAATGGCGCGAACTTAATTTGGACCTTACCGTTATCGTAGTTGGCTTTAACCTTGATGGGGATGTTGACCTGGTACTTTGTGACAATACCGGCGGTGGCAACGCGGTCAGAAAGGGTGTCTACGAATCCAACACTGCCGTCGCGGCTCTTAGCGAACGTAAACTGTACCTCGGCATCCAGAGAAGCCGCCTGTGGGATGGGCAAGGAGGATGACTTGGGCGAGGGCTGCACTTGGCCTTGAGCTTTGCCGTGCAAGTGGACCAAAGTAGGCTCCTTGTATTTGTAGATAAACGGCATGCCCATCGCTAACGGGAACATAATGGACACTTGCGCCCCGTGGTACATCTTTGTGTAGTGGTAGTTGACTCCTTTGTTAAGTTTCTGAAGAGCGTAACCAATTAGTTGAGGCGCTTGCTGAAGATCATCCTCGCTAAAGGCAAACATTCTCTGCTGGTTCATTGTGTCGAATACAATATTGCCTTCTAGCGGAGCGGAGAAGTCACCCTTGATCTTCAGCATATCGGCAATCTTCTTGGCATCGAACTTCTGGCTTGCGAAGCTCTTGGGATCTTTGCTGTGTCTCTGTTCAATGATGTCCTCAATAATGCTGGCTGCTTGGCTGACGCTAGAGATAGAAGCAGAGATCTGAAAATGCAATCAAAATTGATTTTAATTAATTGACAACATACAACAAGTTTATGAATTTAATATATTAACAAAGAGCCTGCTGACCATGTTCGACTTCATCCAACCTCCCATCTTTTGTATGTACATGTACAAAAACTGCTTTGGCAGCAAACTGTCTTCACTGCCGATGTAGGAAAGATGCTGGAAGTATCCCATGTCGTGGTCCTCATCGCCGTAGTCCTTTAGGTACTTAGACGAGTATTGCCTGCCGAAATCTTCTTCAGTCAACATATCCTTAGCTGCCTGGGCGGCCTTGGCCCTAAAACACAAATGATTTTAGACGGAATTATTCCCAAAGGTAAAACTTGAAAGTCAAGCCATTGGAGTTATAAACAAACAACATGTTAATGTACTTACAGTGGTTCATACTGAGGAGGTTTCAATGTAGCAGCTGTCTGAATGGCGGTCTTGATGGCCGAGCGGACCTGGATGCTAGGGTCGTCATGGCTGGCGAGCGCCATCTCGTGGAGCATGGCGGGCGTGGGATGCGCCTTTATCAGAATGAACACGGCGGCGCAGCGCACCCCGTAGTCCTCTGCGACGTTCTTGTAGATATTGTAGAGCACGGGGCGAGTCAGGTGCGGCTGCTGGTGCGCTAGGCGGTCCATGCAGGCGACCATCTGCGTGCGCAGGTACGCGCTCGCCGACTGCTTGCCCTCGAGGTAGGGCGCGAACACTTCGAGGATAGCTTCGTGTCCCAGATTGCCGATGGCGTGGATGTAGACCTGTGCCTGGTGGGTGTCTCCGCGCTGCACGGCGGCACGAAGTTCCTTCTTCAGCTCGGGCATGATCTCCTCGCGCACGATCTGGTACTTCTTGGGGGCGAGGCGGCCGTAGGTGTGCGTGGGGTACAAGCGGTGGGCAGTCTCGTTGTTCACGTGGCCCATGTTGATGAAGCGCGTGGCGGCCAACAGTGCAGTCGAGTTGAGCGTCTGCTGTTTGCGGACCTCGGGGCTCATAGCTAACTTGAAGAACTCGGACATGACCTGTTTGGTTGGGTAGCGCAGGCTGTTGGCGAGCATCGCGATTGCTTCGGCGGCCTCCTCTCCCTGCAGGTGCTTGTTTTTGATCCAAGTCTTCACCTGTTGGAAGGCGGGTGTCGTGCCACACTGCACTACCGCGTCGCGGAAGATCTTCCACGCATCAGCTTTTGTTGGGTTTTCGGAGTTTTGTCCGCCCTCGAGAGCTTTGCTTGCCTGCTGCATCTGGTTAAGGTTCATTGCGGCTACGACGCGCTCCAGGATGATAAACTTGGCAAGGACATCAGTCTTGGGCATGTTGTTAGGGTTCTGAATATGTTGGGCGATCTCCTGAGCGATATTTTGCGCAGTCTGTGGGTTGCTACTCTTTACTTTGGAGTCTCCCTGCATGTGAATTGCAGTTATAGATGGCTCGTTCATATCTGGAGTTGACTCGTTTGAGTCTGAAGAGTCGGAAGAGGAGGACGAGCTGCTGGAGGAGCTGGACGAGCTTGACGAGCTCGACGATGAGCTGGACGACGAGCTTGATGACGAGGAGGCTTCATGCCCCTTCAAAGCATGTTGCGAGTGCTTGTTCAGACCGTTGGGGGAGGATTTCTTCTCGCTCCAGTCCGCAGGCAAGGCGGAGCGTCGCTGCCTGCTCTTGGGTTGTTGCTGCTCTTCGCTGCTGGAGGAAGATGAACTCGACGACGAGGATGAGCTCGAGGAAGAAGACGATGAGGAAGAGGATGAGCTCTGTCCAGGCTGCTTGGGCTGTTTAGGCTGCTTTGGCTTCTGTGGCCCGGGGTGTTTCTCGTTAGACTCGGACGAGGAGCTGCTGGAAGACGATGAAGAGTCGGAAGAGGAAGATGAAGAGGATGAGGATGAGGAGTCAGAGTCGGAAGACGAGGACGAGGAGGAGGAAGACGAGGAGTCTTGGCCCTTGCGCCTGAGGCTGTAGAGCAGGGAGCCCGCTTCGCGCATGTCGGCGGGCATCGCCCACTCGGAGCCGGAGTCCTTCTCGAGCTTGGAGAGCGTTGCGTTGACACAGCTGACGACTGTGGCTTTGTCGGCCTCGTACATAGTGGGAGCCACGGCCACGGTGGTGGTCACCTGCGCCGAGAAGATGGTGTAGTTGTGGCGCGCGGCGACGATGCGCGAGACGGTGGCCCGCTGCAGGAAGGCCTCGCGGCGCGTGCCGCGGCCGGCGTTGCCGGTCCAGTCGGCGCCGGCGGGCACGCCGAAGTGGTAGGCGACGCGTCGCGAGCAGTGGCCGTAGTCCTTGCTCTTGGTGATGGCGAGCATGTCGCCAGCTCTGTTGGGAGCGGCGTAGGGAGCGAGCTCAGGCTGGGCTTGCAGCGCGTCCGCCGGCAGCGGCGACACCGAGTACAGCGTCTCACACTCGCCGGTCACGTCGCTCTCCATGGTGCGGTATACGGCTTGCGAGGAGCGCTCGTCGTAGAAGTCGCGAGAGGAGTGGGAGGAACGCTGAGCGGAGAGGTCCGCCTGCAGAGCGCTGAGCAGACCCTTGAGCAGGTTCTCCTCGGAGAGGGAAAGCGAGGCGGGCACGCGCAGCGAGCGCATGCGACCGCCGCTCACGCGCACCTCTATCGGCTGCCGCAGCGCGTCGGACGCGCGCTCGTAGGAGAGGTCGGCTGGCATGGCGGCATCCCAGGCGGGAAGCGCACGGTGCACGGACGCGTGCGTCGCCTTCTCGAGTCGCACTTGCAGCCTGTCGGGCGAGCGCGCGCGTACGGCTAGCTCTCCCTGCAGGTGCACGCCGCTCCACTGTCCGCCGGCGCCGCCGAGCGACGACAGCGTCCGTGCGTCCAGACAGTACGTGTACACGTGTCCCGGCTGCCACGGGCTGCGCAGCTTCGAGCCCTCATCGTGCCCCTTCTGATGCTGCGGACCGCTCAGGGAAGCATTACTGCACACCGCCGCCGCTGCAGACAGAAATACTATTCATGCTATGCTCGGCCTCGTACCTGTTTACATGTATCTAGTGTAGTGTATATGTGTAATGCACCACTTTTTAGGGTTCCGTACCCAAAGAGTGAAAACGGAACCCTATTACTAAGCCTCCGCTGTCCGTCCGTCCGTCCGTCCGTCCGTCCGTCCGTCCGTCAGTCCGTCCGTCCGTCCGTCCGTCCGTCCGTCCGTCCGTCCGTCAGTCCGTCCGTCCGTCTGTCCGTCTGTCCGTCTGTCACAGGGCTGTATCTCAGTAACCGTAACAGATAGACAGCTGAAATTTTCACAGAGTGTGTATTTATTTTGCCGCTATAACATCAAATAGGTAAGATTAAGAAATAATTAATATTAAAGGGGGTCCCCATACAAAAAACGTGATTTTTTTGTATACATTTTTTTACGATGGTACGGAACCCTTCGTGTGCGTGTCCGACTCACACATGGCCGGTTTTTTCATTTCCGAGGTCTAAATGAGCACTTTTATTGAGTGACTCGTGCAAAACTTACTAAACCGTACTATGTGATAAACCAAGATGTTTATTTTTACATTTAACGAAATATGGTTACGGATGATTAATTTTTCGCGTTTAAGCGTTTTCCGTCCAGTTAAATGCATATATAGGGAAGGTCCTGGCATCAGCCAGCCCGATCGCAACGAATCCCTTTAGGGTAATAAGGGCCTTTTTCACCTACTGCTGATTAGCTTAATCACCACACATCAAGGGCCTTTCTTAGCAGCTTGCAATGAATACCAATACAAGATAATCAGCACTTTACTAATAAAGGCCCTTTAAGTGTTGATTAAAATAAATCGGCACTTGGTGAAAACCAGGCTAAGTCTATTAACTATTTGTTTGTATGCATCGGTTCCACTGAGGAACATCACCTTGATCATGATAGTCAGCAAGTAGCGGAAGACATTGGGTGACTTTCTAATTAACAAAGACAGACGTCGCTTGAAATGAGTAAAGAATTGTTTAACATCTGAATAATTCGTGAAATTTTGTGTCACATACATATATATAATTTAAGGGTATCATGTAACTTTTGTATTTGTTAGGTAGCATTAGTAGTCATTTTACCATAATACCATTGTGCATAACCATCGCTCTTTGACCAATTTGTAGAAAACCAGTTCTGCATGACCCAAGAGATAAATGTTCTATACCATGGAGATATAAATTGCTGAACTTGAAGTAACTAGGGGTTTATCCTCGCAAGAAGGTAATCCTTTTTGGGGTTCCGTACCCAAAGGGTGCCAACGGAGCCTCCGCTGTCCGTCCGCTCGTCCGTCCGTCCATCTATCCGACCGTACTTCCGTCCGTCCGTCCGTCCATCTGTCACAGGGCTGTATCTTTTTTTTTTTTACATATTTTATCATTAGCCATCATTAGCCAGTTCGGCAATCCCAGCGAAGAAGAACTGGCAAGAAATTCCGCTGGTTTTTTTTTCAACGTCCACTTAGTCTAAGCTTGGTTTTCACCAACTGCCCATTTATTTTAATTGACACTTAAAGGGCCTTTATTACTAAAGTGCTGATCATCTTGTACCGGTATTGATTGCAAGCTGCTAAGAAAAGCCCTTAATATGTGGCGATCAAGCTAATCAGCAGTAGGTGAAAAAGGCCCTAAGTTTCATAAGATCATCAATCGCTCATATTTTGGAATTTGCTACCACTTATCTGATTTGAATGCTAATTGTACCGAAGTATGGCTTGGTACTTCCCGCAACTTTAGGACTACTTGGCAACATGCTAAATCAGCAGAGGTGAGACCAGTGGGATAAAATGCTAATTAAATACTTGAGATCCAATAACCCGATTCTACTCAAAACGCAGTAGTGAGTGTTAATTTCTTCTAACTTGCCAAGCACTCACCCGATTTACATGCGTATCTTTATACGTTACCGTTTTCGATGTCGAGGCTGGCTGCGGTTTGGAGTCCACGTAAAATTATCCCTTCGTTACTTACTTACTACGTATGTAATATTGCAGTGCAAGTGCAGAAAGGTTCTGGCGACACATGCCCTTAATTGTTTTTTTTTTCTTTAAATAGCAACCAAATGTTTCCGAAGCTCTTAATGGGAAAGATTTGATGTTTCTCATTAATTCTTACGATCTTGATAAAATTTGGTAGATGAATACATTGTCCTGGACCAGCCTTTTAAGCAACTTTTTATCCATGTAATAATTCAGTCCGACATTAACCCGAGCGGAGCCGGGTACCGAAGCTAGTTTTACACAAAAATAGAGACAACATGTTACTATGGTAAAACAACTGGCCGGGTGAACAGGCAAGTAAGTAATTTAATCTGAAATTGTCTTGCATGTGACATAAACGTCAGGTGACTCGCTTGCCTGTTCACGCGGTGAGTTAATTTACCATTGTACAGTAACCACCAAGAGGCATTACGAGTTACAAATCAACTATCGAAATTTCGCTGAGCTCTTCGTTTCCACAGGTTTTCACCATTGAATAGAGCAAGCATTTAAAGCATACACAAAATCGCCCGTCCATGGATTTATATATTTGTGTTGAAATATGAAATAATATAAATGTGTTGAAAATATGTATCTAAACAGATATAACTCCGTTCAGCCCAAAGTAGGTACGTGTGAGAACATAACAAGAGCAGAGAGACGGGAGACACAAAATAAGAAGTGGTTATGGTTAAGAGCTCACCCAAGAAGGCGACCAAGAGGAATGCTCTCATGGTGTGTCTGTGCTCGGCGCCGCTGAAGGAGTTCCGCTGCCGCCGGTGACTCTGGCCATGTCCACCGCGCCGACCCCTTTTATACGGAACTTTTCGCTGATCGGAGATGTTTGTGGCTCGAGATGTGACCCGAGCCAAGGGGCAATCTCCGATAAGAACATTGATGTTTTCATATTTGCGTGTGCGAATCAAAAGCTGAGTAAGCTTAATTGAGAGCATAGAATCGATCTCTGTTTAGACACGTTTACGTATGCAGGTTCAGATGTTCAATGATTATTGACATTTTAGAATATGTAGGTAACGATATTAAGCCATTTGAAATATTTCTAGCATTTGCAGCCAAAATCTTTTTACCAACTATTTGTTCTGTCACCGTATCAGAACTTTTGAATGTACATAGAATTATAACAAACATATTGATTGAATTAGAATTTAGAATATATTAAGAAAATAAAATTCTGCAATTTTGAATTATCATCTTTTTAAATATGGCAGTGGCGGTTATCGCGTTGCATCGGTGCGGTTTCGCGCCAAATCAGCCAAATTTCGAACTACATACTTTCAAAAAATTTATAAATGCAAAATATTCGTTTATCGCTCAATGAAAGGATATATTGAAGATTCAAGTGTAAAAACAGAAATATAGAAAAGCCAACTTCGTAAAAAAACACTATTAACTAATTAAAACTGAAAAGAAAAAAATAATTCTATTAGTTTTAAATTATGTTAAGGAATACACACTAATATTAAATGCGAAAGTAACTCCGTCTGTCTGTTCCGTTTTCACGCCTAAATCGCTGAACCAATTAAAACGACGAGGAAGAAAAACGACATTGAACCGATCGGAGCCGGTTACCTCAGCTAGTATTAAATAACTGCACCATTCAAATAGTCTCGTGATAAATACAACATACATAAAAAAATCGTAAATTCTAATGCGGAACATAGCGATTTTAACAGTCGGGACCAATTATTGGGAAGATTTAGGTGATCGGTTCATACAATTGCTCGCTCCTGTTCCTTCAGACAAATTAAGAAACATATTTCTGAAATATCGATCAACTGAGAGCTACGCCTGTACGTTTTTTTTTTTATTATTTATCTAATACCTGTGATTTGCTTCTAAAGATTTGTATCAAAATGTGGAGGAATGAAGAAAAGAAAATGTGGAAACAGGTACTAGCAACTGTATGGAGAGCTTGAGAACCCCGTCACAATATCAATGGCAATTGGTTTTCGATCTATTTTGCCCTGCCCATGAAGTGCATCAAATTATGACATCGATTATTCTATTCTGACTCCTACTCTTGGTCGAATCCTAGATAAACGACCTCCGGCAGTGCGATTACGAAGCGCGGCTCAGGTGTAGGTGCGGCACCTACGCCAAATTGACAGTAAACTGACGGATTTCGAGTACAAAATCTGTCAGTTTAGGATACTTACCGCACCTACTTCTCATTTCGCGCTTCGTAATCGCACTGCGGTTGGCCGGTGCTTCCATTTCGTAATCGCAATAGTTGTCAGATACAACCAACCTCCCCCGTTTCGTGCTTCGTAATCGCACTGCGGGTTTGCTGTATTTTGCTCCGTCGACAAGACCGTGGTAACATTGAAATTAATTTGCAACATAACTCCATAACGATTCCTCCAGTTCGGTTAAGGTCATCTGAAATATATTATAGACAAGTGTTTCAATTTTTTACCATATGTCTGCATGTCCATTAAATATTTAGTAGTATTTTCCAGCGAGAATGAGAGGGCGGGATTGAAACCCGTTCGGATGGCGGCAGCGTAGCAAGCGTCGGATCTAGGGGGGAGGGGGGGGGGCGAGAAGTGCACTTGCCCCGGGCGGAGAAGACTAGGGGGCGGCAGCCCAGCCACAAGTCAGTAGTCAGTACAGCACGCACAAAAAATCTGTGTAAGCGCTCTGCTCTCCTGCGAAGTGAACAACGATGACAAACGCATCTACGCCCGCGTTGACTACGCGGGTATAGTACGAGAGCGGACCGTCGTCAACCCTACGTCATCGAGTAACACCATGGGACCCATTTGTGGTTGTGCGGATTAGAATAGGCTTCCTAAAAATACTAGGTTGCCTGACCCAAACCTGGAACGTTTTGTGCAGTAGGTAATATTAAATCACTTTTTTGGTAGAATTTAACGTCATCGAGTAACAACATGAGACCTAGCACAATCGGTAAAGGTCATCAAGAAAAGCTAAAAAAAAGTAGGTTGGCTCGTCCTACCCTGGCACGTTCTGAGGTTGGCCGGTTTTAAAATGTCGAAAAATAAAAAAAAATACGTCATCGAGTAACAAGATGACAATACCACCATTCGATAGTCCTATGAACATGCTTCATAAACAAATTAGGTTGGCTGCCCTCAGCCTGGCACGTTTCCTACGCGGCCATGTTGAACGTCGGATGCGCCCAGTTCCTATATTCAATCAATTGTTAAATTAATATAATATAACAGTTTTGTGATACGTCTATCTATAAACCGGTGATGTTTTTATTGATCAGAACTCACCTTGGATAGGTAAAAAAAACAAAATGAAATATTTGTGATATATTGATTGATTGGGTGCAATGGTTGCAAATAATTTAATTTCAACAAATATTTTTCTTCTGTCGCGCAAGATACAACTAAATACATTCAATAAATTGTAAATCTCGCATTAGAGCAACTCAAAATATTTTTACCACGCAATAAGAAGTCTGTCACTTTTGAATCTGTTAGCTGTTCTGAGATTCAAAAAGTAACAGACCTTAAGTCCAAAGGACCGCAAGGTTTATGGAACATATTTACTAATCTGTTAAAGTCCATTTGGGGCAGTATTATAGAACCTATTAGAATTGTATTGAAGATGGCACATTTCCAGACTTATTAAAAATTACTAGGGTAATACCATTGCTTAAAAACGGATCTCATAATGATGTTGAAAATTATCGGCCTGTGTCCTTACATTCACAGTGTTATTAATTATGATCAATTTCGTAAGTGCAGGTCAACAGGAGATGCCATTGCCTTGGTGTTAATATCTATTTTAACTTCTCTGGTTAAATCTATGAGCACCTACGGCATTTTCTGTGATGTATCAAAAGATTTTGACTGTGTAGATCACAAAATACTTCCAGGAAAACTAGAACACTTATGGTGTTAGGGAAAATAAATGAGGTATTTGTAAATTATATATGTATATTAAATAGACAACAAAATTGTGAAGTAAACGTTACTAAGTCTGATGTAGAATCAATCACCATGGGTATACCGCAGGGCTCAGTTCTAAGACCGTGGTTTTATATGTTGTTATAAATGATATTTCAAGCTGCATCGCAACAGATAATGATATGATTTTATTTGCTGATGACAAATCATAAATTTGAAAGAATCGTATATCGGAACTACGGGAGTCCTTTATACAAGCTATGAACTCACTTAAATTATGGTGTGAAGCCAATAACCTGCGTTTAAATGACAGTAAAACGAGTTTAATGCACTGGGGACCCAAATACGTAATGTAAATTGTGATGTATTAAATACAGCAAATGATCTATCTTCAGCTATAACTAAAGAAATAACCTTACTTGTGATACTTTTGGGATTACCGTGGTCGTTAAATATATTTGAAAAATGTTACGGCTTTTTACGCGGCGGTAGGAGACATTCGCCGACGTATCGAGCTGATCGTTCAGCCCGTTGTCAAGGAGGTTATCCGCCACGTTCGTACGCAGCAGACGACTGACAACTAGACTCGCCGTGGTCGTAAGTCATAGGTGTGGGTCAAGGTGGTAGCGGGAATGCGGTGGTAGCGCTTCTACGGTCTTCCTAAAATTCACAAAGACGGGAACCCCCTTAGACCAATAGTCAGCCAGATAAATGCTCCTACCTACCTCCTCGCTAAACATGTCGCCTCAATATTTCAACCCCTGTCTGGCAAGACGTCGTCCTACGTTAAAGATTCGGCTCATTTTGTGGAATTGTTGTATACAGTGAAGTTGGCATGCATGGATCTATTAGTGAGCTTTGACGTCGAGTCGCTGTATGCAGACGTACCAGTCCAAGAGTCCCTCGACATCATCAGAAACTTAGTCATCAGCAACGACATCGACACTGAGTGCGTCAAGCTCCTGCCATATTGTCTCACTAAGACATACTTTCTGTGGAACGGACAATACTACATTCAGCGAGAAGGTGTCGCAATGGGAACACCAGTGACACCAGTGGTGGCAAACCTTTTCATGGAACCGCTGGAACACCGCACATTGCAAACTTCACCTCTTAAGTCAATGTTGTGGGTACGGTACGTGGATGACGTGATTTCAATCTGGTCACATGGTCGCCAATCACTCGACGCTTTCATCTCTCATCTTAATTAGGTTCACACAAATATAAAATATACAGTAGATTGTGAGAAGGAAGGCACTTTGGCGAACTTGGAAGTACTTGTTGCTCGACGATTGGATGGAATCCTAAGCCACACAGTGTACCGCAAGCCGACACACACAAATCGTTGTCTACAAGCTACTTCGCATCATGCTCCGGTGCATTTGGAATCGGTCGCAAGAGCATTGAGACTCAGAGCACAGCGGTTGTGTGACAAGGACCATATCTTCACCGAAATGGACCCTGTGCTTCGAGAAAATGGGTACAATTTTCGCAATGTCAGTCAGTCAGTCAGCGTGTTTGCGTCCACTGCTGGACATACGCCTCTCCAATCCTTCTCCAATCCTCCCGGCCCTCAGCGGTACGGAACCACTGCTTTCCGCCGACGCACTTGATCTCATCTTCCCACCTGGCGAGTGGTCTTCCCACACTCCGTTTGCCTGTTCACGGCCGTCAATGTAGCACACGGTTACTCCAACGGTCGTCGTCTCTTCGGCTGACGTAATCAGCCCACTGCCATTTGAGCTTAGCCACCCGGTGTCCAATATCGACTACTTTGGTACGTCGGCGGATTGCCTCTTTACGTACCATATCCCGTAGCGATATTCCCAGCATGGCTCGCTCCATTGCTCGCTGGGCAACTTTTAACCTTTGGACAACGGCGACCGTCAGTGTCCACGTTTTACACCCGTACGTCATGTCATAATCGGGAGGAGGCACTGTTCATATGTTCGGGTCTTTAAATTTTACGGAAGGTCAGACCTCAGAGCGAATTTAAGCTTTCCGAAGGCAACCCAGCCTAGTTAAATCCGTCGCTCAACCTCCAAAGACAGTGCTTGTATACCAAGCCGCAGGATTTGACTAAGATATACGTACTCTTCAACCTGTTCGATCACTTCTACTTCGATAACGATTTGTCCTCCCGTCATACCCTCAGTCGCCATGACCATGGTTTTATCCCGGTTCATCTTCAGACCTACCTTTATCGATGCTTTATAAAGGTCTTCCAGCATGGTTTAAAGCTGAACTCGGGAATTTTACAGAAGAACAATGTGATCGGCGTAGCGAAGATAACTGAGGAAAATTTTCACTAACGTTGATACCCATGTTGTCCCATTCAAACGTCTTGAACACATATTCCGATGCGTTTGTGAAGAGCTTGGGTGAGAAAATGTGGGTGAGAAAGTAACGTAAATATAAGATATAAAAACAGAACAAATGGTATTTTCGATAACTCTGTATCACGATTATTTGAAACCGATTACGGAGTACCTCAAGGCTCAATCATGGCACCATTGCTGTTTATTATTCGTATTGATGACATTGCAAAAGACACTATGCTAGTACTTCTCGCGAAAACCATAGTAATTTACGCTGACGACGCAAATGTAATTGTTACTGATAAAAGTATTGAAACACTCCTTACAAAAACAACAAAAATAATTTAGGAGTTGGGTAAATGGTTCGCAGCAAATGGGTTAATGTTAAATAGTGCTAAACACACTGTGTACATTTTAAGATGAAAAATATTAAACATGAAATGAATGATGAGATGTTTATCGAATATAACGATGAAGTCATAACGTTTGCAATATCTACTATATTCTTAGGCTTCACGTTGGATCAAAAGTTACGATGGGACAAACACATTCAACGTGTTTGTGATAAATTAACAAAAGCTTGTTATTGCCTCAGAACCCTGTCTAAATGCTGTGACTTAGATGCCCTGAAGAGTGCCTACTTCGGTTATTTATACTCTGTCATGACCAATGGCATTGAGTTCTGGGGTTCTTCAGGGGAAGCGGTTTCAGTATTTAGACTACAAAAGAAAGCAATTCGGATAATTACACACTCTAAATGGGACGCACTTGTTTGCACGCCTTTGTTTAAAAACCTAAAATTGCATACTAAGTATGATGTGTACGTACAAAGAACTATTTTTTATGTGAGAAATTACCCGGAATTATATAATAATTTTGAACACGGATATTCGACGAGAAATAAAAATGTGATCCAGCAAGCTGCACACTCAACATCAAAATTTGAGAAGGGTGTCCACTTCAATAGTATTAATATGTATAATAAGCTACCAAGAGACTTGCGAGAAGAAACTAACATAAGATTTAAAAATAAGTTAAGTACATGGTTGCTTGACAAAACTTTCTACGATTTAAGTTATTTTAATATTATTGTGAAAAACTACGAATTCACATGATTGGTATCAATATTATAATCTGTTATGCAAATTCTTAATATTGTAAAAACACTGCGAATAAAAATATTTCGATTTGATATTTTTGATTTTATTTGATTTGAGATCACATCCCCCTGCCTAACGCTTTTACCAAGAGGGATGGGTTGGGTATTTTCATGGAGCCTCACAGTCATCGTCGCGGACCGATACAGAATTCGGATCACCTCGATGTAGCGGTGGTCGATTCTGCACCTCAGAAGGGAGTTTTCGACGGCCCATTTTTCAACTGAGTCGAACGCCTTCTCGTAGTCCACGAAGGCTACAAAGAGCGGCTTGTTGTACTCCTCCTTCTAGCTAGCTTAGCCACCCGGTGTCCAATATCGACTACTTTGGTACGTCGGCGGATTGCCTCGTTACGCACCATATCCCGTAGCGATATTCACCAAGGAAACATGAAGTTGGTTGAGCGCGTTATAGAGGAAAATCGAGACAGTAAAGTGTTTTCCCGTGCCTTCTCTACCGGCGCTAACTAAATTTCAAAACTCAAGCGAGCGGATGGGGTTGTCACTGCAAAAAAGACGATATACTTGAGGCGGTGGTAAAAAATTATGACGAATTGTACTCCGCAGCAATTTATGCCCCGAGCCCAAGCAAACCACTCGACTCTGATAGGCGTGCGCCGCTCACTAGATACTACACCGAGGATCTGCCGGAGATTAGTGTCTATGAGATAAAGGCTGTTTTGAAAGGACTTTTTGAAATGGAAGGAAGTTTTGAAGCCACGTATACAAGGTCTTTTCATGAGTCATCACGAGTTGGCTGACACAGAGGCTGAATCAGTACCAGCCTCGTGAGCAAGCTGGGTTCAGGAAAGGATACGGCATAATGGATCACATATTTACTGTGAGACAAGTGGTGCAGAAGTGCGAGGAGTACAACAAGCCGCTCTTTGTAGCCTTCCACTTCTTTTCTAGTCTTTTACGAGAAGGCGTTCGACTCAGTTGAAAAATGGGCTGTCGAAAATTCCCTCCTGAGGTGTAGAATCGACCACCAGGCGTTCGAGGTACTCCGAAATCTGTATCGGTCCGCGACGATGACTGTGAGGCTTCATTAAAATACCCAACCCATCCCTTTGGCTAAAGGCGTTAGGCAGGGGGATGTGATCTCACCCAAGCTCTTCGGACAAGCGCATCGGAATATGTGTTCAAGACGCTTGAATGGGACAACATGGGTATCAACGTTAATGAATATTTTACTCAGTCATCTTCGCTTCGCCGATCACATTGTTATTCTGTCAAAATCCCGAGTTCAGCTTCAAACAATGCTGGAAGACCTTTATAAAGCATCGATAGGTAGGTCTGAAGATTAACCGGGATAAAACCAAGGTCATGGCGACTGAGGGTATGATGGGAGGACAAATCGTTATCTCGGTCAAATCCTGCGGCTTGGTATACAAGGACTGTCTTTGGAGGTTGAGCGACGGATTCAACTGGGTTGGGCTGCCTTCGGAAAGCTTAAATTCGCTCTGAGGTCTGACCTTTCGCAAAATTTAAAGACCCGAACATATGACCAGTGCGTCCTCCCGGTTATGAGTGGGCTGGTCACGTCAGCCGACGAGACGACGACCGTTAGAGTTACCGTGTCCTACACTGGCGGCCGTATAGACCACCCGCCAAAGACGGCATCAAGTGCGTCGGGGAAAGCAGTGGGTCCGTTCCGCTGAGGGCCGGAAGGACTGGAGAAGGATTGGAGAGGCGTATGTCCCGCAGTGGTCGCAAACACGCTGACGGATTGACTGACTGTTCTCAAACCATTGTACTCTTATTTTTTTGAAGGTGGTAGCATTTAAAGGTTTAATATTATGTCGTTTTTTTTTAGCTGTAAGAATAATAAGGTTTTGTAATTTGTCTCTTTGTTTACAGGTCACTATAGTAGTTCATGACAGAAATAATAGTATCATTTCTGGATCTAACACTAGACTCATCAGAAGGACTAAATCGTACACAGGTTTTAAAATGTTTTCTTGTTGCCACTGGAGTGTGCATCGCTTTAAGGTCCTTTCTTCAACCCCTATCAGCCCATGTCTACGACATTAGAGGCGCACGCTTTACATTCTGCGACGGAGCTCCTCATTACATAATTCAAATTAGATTGAATGTTAACCTGATGTAATGAAGAATTTTAATAGTCATAATAAAATGAATCGCCAAAAAGTTAAATCGACTAAAAGGTCTAAAGTCGTAGGTATAGTTTAAATAATACCTGAAAAGCTCTGTAAAATATTTATGTATTAGTTATAGAAAACATATACATTGAAATGTTTAAATAATGGAAATATACACTAGAATATTTACCCTAAATTCATGTGAATTAAAGAATAGTAACTTTGAGATACTTCACTTATGGGTTTAAGTTTTGTGGCGATTTATTTTATTATGACTATAAAAAATCTTCATTACGTTATGTTTACATTCAATCTGATTAAAATTTCGTAATAACGAGGGCCGTGACAGAATTTAAAGCGTGCGCCTCTAATGCCGTAGGCATGGGCTGACTGGAGTTGCGATTCCCTAGAATGATCCATACGGTAGATTCCGAAAGCATATGTATATGAAACTTCCGGTTTTTACTCTTCAAGTATGCGGAACTATGTGCATCATAACCTAAAGTTAACTTGAGTTAAACTTAGTTAATAATTAGATACGACAATGCCCTAATATCACGCAATCAATCAATACCTATATCACAAATATTTCATTTTGGTTTTTTTTAACCTATTCAAGATGAGCTCTGATCAATAAAAACATCACTGTTTATAGATAGACATATCACAAAACTGTTATTTATATTAATTTAACAATTGATGAATATAAGAACTGGGCGCATCCGACGTGCAACATGGCCGCCTAGGAAACGTGCCAGGCTGAGGCCAGCCAACCTAATTTTTTTATGAAGCATGTTCATAGGACTATCAAATGGTGGTATTGTCAACTTGTTACTCGATGACGTATTTTTTTTTATTTTTCGACATTTTAAAACCGGCCAACCTCAGAACGTGCCAGGATAGGACAAGCCAACCTACTTTTTTTTAGCTTTTCTTGATGACCTTTACCGATTGTGCTAGGTCTCATGTTGTTACTCGATGACGTTAAATTCTACCAAAAAAGTGATTTAATATTACCTACTGCACAAAACGTTCCAGGTTTGGGTCAGGCAACCTAGTATTTTTAGGAAGCCTATTCTAATCCGCACAACCACAAATGGGTCCCATGGTGTTACTCGATGACGTAGGGTTGACAACGGTCCGCTCTCGTACTAGTAGGGCAGGGGTGGTGGAGGCTAGGACCGCCCGCGCGCCGGGTCGGAGTATCGTAAACGAGGGTAAGCAAAATATTTAGAAAGTGGTTAGTGTATCCTAAAAAGCATAACGCTCTTTTCTGTACAGAATGTATACTTTTGGACAATTCTCCTAACGCATCGACCCCTTGAGCTTTGGAAACTACTGGTTTTGTAAACTGAAAGAAAAAATCGGAGAGATTGTTTCAGAACGAGTTGTCCATACACACACGTTGCATGATGGATAACTCTCACTAACACATCATCATTACTGAAATAAAGGCTGCAAGCAAATTACTGTACTCCTGATGCGTCTAACTCACTCATAGATGAGTGAATTAATTAGATACGTATAAAATAATGAAAATCTTTGAGAGATTTATTGATTTCATTGAGGTTCATGAAAAACCTATACTCATAATTTCTAAAAAGTTAGAGGACGATGGGTTTTCCATAAGCGTCCATAAGTGATTGTTGTGGCTAGTCATATTACAACGCCTCGAGTATGTCAGGAGGTTAGAATTATAGGAATAGATAAATACGCTATTTTTGATGTAAATATGTTTAATTTTTTCAATGTCGATCCGGGGCTGAGCGTAGCCACGAGTTAATGGGAAAAGCCTAACTATAGCTTAGATGAAAAAGGAATGGATAGGGGACTAAACAAATTTGACGGTCCGTCAAAAGTACGCTCGGTCAGCTCATATGCTCTCAGTCGGTGTCAGACGTCAGTCATTAATTCAGTTGGGCGAGATTTCAAAGATCAACAAAATACCGTCTTGTGTTGTTGAAAAATGTGGAAACATTACCATAAAGGACAACAAGAGCAATGGAATCACATTCCACGTATAAGTGCAAGCATATTATTTTTATTTCAGCTGACCTCAAAGCTACATGTACAGCAAAGGCGCAAATAGGGTTGGCACAAGATAGATAAAAGGTTAGTTCTAATAATTTTAATTTAGATTTTCATTTAAGTATTTATTATAACTTAACTATATTTTAAAACAACTAGGGCTGTCAGAAAACAATAGTCTACTGTTTGTAAATATGTTTTTATTTTTATTTTGGGTTTAGTTAATCACATATTAGGTGACACGTGGAAATAATAAGAATTTCAAAATATGCTTTCCAGGGAACGGAGTATAATTAGTTCTTCACCTGGTTTTCATATAACATGTATTAGTCAACCTAATCCATCATGACACATCAACGATGCGAGCATGCTCTACCCTTCGACCAGAATGCCGCGTCAAAACTGAATGACAAAGCAGGCAGGGTTGCCAAAACTGCACACAAAAAAGTTTGCAAGCAGGAAAATGGAAAACATATTTATGGAATAGCTCTTCAAACCATGTCTAAATTAATCATTTTCCAATCCAAATATGTTTTCTTCGACAATATTGAGGATAAATGAAGACTCTAAGTCGAATATACAGGATTCATTTTATATTTTTATTAACTAGAGATTTGGTGCACTCCACCTTAAATTTACAAAATATATTTTCTGTTTTTTTTTGTTTCAACTTAACTTAATTTGAACACTATTGCATATGGCTTTTAAAATGTTATCATAATGATATTGATACTAATAAATTGGATTGATACGCGGAACAGTGATTTTGCAAAATTGAGAATTCGTCTTCCCTTCGCCGTTATATGAAAACCAAGTGAAGAACTCATTTTACTCCGTTCTCTGGAAAGCCAGTCGTTCGCTTGGCACTGATGTCTTTATAGGAAAATCCATAAATGTCGCTGATTTCGTTCTTGTGGAAATCTGAAATAAGAAACATATTTTTAAATTCTTATCATTTCCACGTGTCACCTAATATGTAATGAACCCAAAATAAAAATAAAAACATGTTTACAAACAGTAGACTATTGCTTTGTGACAGCCCTAGTTGTTTTAAAATATAGTTAAGTAATAATAAATACTTAAATGAAAATCTAAATTAAAATTATTAGAACTAACCTTTTATCTATCTTGTGCCAACCCTATTTGCGCCTTTACTGTACATGAAGCTTTGAGGTCAGCTGAAATAAAAATATACTGAATATGCTTGCACTTATACGTGGAATGTGATTCCGTTACTCTTGTTGTCCTTTATGGTGTTATTTCCACATTTTTCAACAACACAAGACGGCATTTTGTTGATACTTTGAAATCTCGCCCAACTGAATTAATGACTGACGTCTGACACCGACTGAGAGCATATGAGCTGACCGAGCGTACTTTTGACGGACCGTCAAATTTGTTTAGTCCCCTATCCATTCCTTTTTCATCTAAGCAATGTCCTTTAATTTTCTATTTTCCAATATAATGTAATAATTATAAAATAGGTATATTTTAATTTATTTACACGGTGCAAAGTACAGCAGTCGTATTCAGAGTGAACTGTCAATATTTAATACGCAGACTTTTATCGGAATAACCATACATAATGTGATTTAGTACGGACATAATCCGCATATTAAAGTTAGTCCGCCTACTCTGAATATTACTGCGGATATTTTTCAAAACACGTTCGCGTATCACCCACGCGGTCGAGATCGAGTTACCGTCAAACATCGTTATATCGATGCCGTCAAAGAAATATAAAATTTCATACGTCTGTGAAGTTGGCGGCACACATTACTCCAATTACTCTTTTATAGCCATGGGATGATGGTTTATCGTTAGTTCACGTTTGTTCACAAATTTTTTTTTGTTGGTTTACACTTCCTTCCATGTTTTTTTTAAATATCAAAATGTGTGCCGCCAACTTCACGCAACGGCACACAATTTTAATTTCATGTCAAATTCTGTGTGGTATTATGCCTCGGGGTTAGTTCAAGTTTGTTCACTAGTTTTCGTCGTTTGTTTACGGCCCCTACCATGTTTTGTAGGGTTCCGTACCCAAAGGGTGAAAACGGAACCCTATTACTAAGCCTCCGCTGTCCGTCCGTCCGTCCGTCCGTCCGTCCGTCCGTCTGTCCGTCTGTCACAGGGCTGTATCTCAGTAACCGTAACAGGTAGACAGCTGAAATTTTCACAGAGTGTGTATTTATTTTGCCGCTATAACAACAAATAGGTAAGATTAAAAAATAATTAAAGTTAAAGGGGGCTCCCATACAAAAAACGTCATTTTTTTGTTTTTTTTTCTACGATGGTACGGAACCCTTCGTGTGCGAGTCCGACTCGCACTTGGCCGGTTTTTTAGGTTCGAATTTGTGTGCCGCCAACTTCACGCAACGGCACACATACGAAATTATACTTCCAATTCTACATGCTATTATGCCTCGAGGTTAGTTCTCGTTTGTTCACTAGTTTTTTTTTGTTTGTTTCTGCTTATCTATGTGTTATTTTTAAATCCAAAAATCACAACCGTGAAGCTGGCGGCACACATTTGAAATTTCAACGAAATTTCTAATTCCTATTATGCCAACTGACTAGTTTTCGTTTGTTCACTAGTTTTTACCGTTTGATTTTGCTTTCTAGTATGTTTTTTTTTCAAATTGAAAGGTGTTAAGTTGATCACACATTTACGAAATTTCCACTTTATTATTGCATGCTATTATGTCTATGGGTTATTTTTCGTTCGTTCACTGGTTTTGACCGTTTGTTCTCGCTCCCTAGAGTATTATTTTTTTAAATTATAAAATGAGAATATGGCGGCACTCCCGCAAAATTACGGCGTTTTCACTTGAATTTTGCATGCTATTATGCCTTTAGATTAGTTTTCACTTGTTCACTTTTTTTTGCTTCCTAGTATGTTTTTTTGGAAAATTAAAAAGCGTGAAGTTGGCGGCACACATGCAAAATTTCCACTTTATTTCCGCATGCTATTATGCCTATAGGTTAGATTTCGTTTGTTCACTAGTTTTTATCGTTTGTTTTCGCTTCCTTGTATGTTTTTTTTTTAACATTAAATTGTCAAGTTGACGGCACATATGCAAAATTTCCACTATATTTCTGCATGCTTTTGTGCCTACAGGTTAGTTTTCGTTTGTTCACTGGTTTTGAACGATTGTTCTCGCTTCCTAGTGTGTTATTTATTTAAATTATAAAATGAGAATATGGCGGCACCCATGCAAAATTACGGCGTTTTCGCTTGAATTTTGCATGCTATTATGCCTTTAGGTTAGTTTTCGTTTGTTCACTAGTTTTTGTCGTTTGTTTTTGCTTCCTAGTATGTTTTTTTGGAAAATTAAAAAGCGTGAAGTTGGCGGCACACATGCGAAATTTCCACTTTATTTCCGCATGCTATTATGCCAATAGGTTAGTTTTCGTTTGTTCACTAGTTTTTATCGTTTGTTTTCGCTTCCTTGTATGTTTTTTTTTTTAAATTAAATTGTCAAGTTGACGGCACAAATGCAAAATTTCCATTTTATTTCTGCAGGCTATTGAGCCTACAGGTTAGTTTTCGTTTGTTCACTGGTTTTGACCGATTGTTCTCGCTTCCTAGTGTGATATTTATTTAATAAAATTATAAAATAAAAACATCGCAGCATACATGCATAATTACGACTTTTTCACTTGAATTTTGCATGCTATTATGCCTTTAGGTTAGTTTTCGTTTGTTCACTAGTTTTTATCGTTTGTTTTCGCTTCCTTGTATGTTTTTTTTAAATTAAATTGTCAAGTTGACGGCACATTTGCAAAATTTCCACTTTATTTCTGCATACTATTGTGCCTACAGGCTAGTTTTCGTTTGTTCACTAGTTTATATCGTTTGTTTTCGCTTCCTTGTATGTTTTTTTTTAATTAAAATTGTCAAGGTGACGGCACATATGCAAAATTTCCACTTTATTTCTGCATGCTATTGTACCTACAGGTTAGGTGTATTTAATTTGCCGCTATAACAACAAACCATCAAAAATTTAAGGCGGTTCCCATACAAAAAACGTGATAATTGTGTTAAATCTTGTACGATGGTACGGAACCCTTCGTTTGCGAGTCCGACTCGCACTTGGCCGGTTTTTTGTACTAAGCATATACGTCGCTTATTCCTATGAATGTGATTTGTAATCGGCCTTGAAGCATGGACACATTAATTAAAGTAAGAGCCCAGTAAAAGGAACTATTTTACGAACTGTCGGCTAACGATTGGACTTAGTTACCTCGGACTTAGGAACCTACACCCTGTTGTGCAGAATAGTATTAGGAACGAACACTTACCTATAGGAATGAAACACTGTGTTAGTAGGTGGCATTGATTACGGGAAGAGGGACTGTAGGAGAATTCCAAATTATTCTAGCATGCAGAAATAAAGTGGAAATTTTGCATATGTGCCGTCACCTTGACAATTTTAATTTAAAAAAAACATAGAAGGAAGCAAAAACAAACGATATAAACTAGTGAACAAACGAAAACTAGCCTGTAGGCACAATAGTATGCAGAAATATAGTGGAAATTTTGAATATGTGCCGTCAACTTGACAATTTAATTTTAAAAAAACATACAAGGAAGAGAAAACAAACGATAAAAACTAGTGAACAAACGAAAACTAACCTATAGGCATAATAGCATGCGGAAATAAAGTGGAAATTTCGCATGTGTGCCGCCAACTTCACGCTTTTTAATTTTCCAAAAAAACATAATAGGAAGCAAAAACATACAACAAAAACAAGTGAACAAACGAAAACTAACCTAAAGACATAGCATGCAAAATTCAAGTGAAAAAGTCGTAATTTTGCATGTGTGCCGCGATGTTTTTATTTTATAATTTGAATAAATAACACACTAGGAAGCGAGAACAATCGGTCAAAACCAGTGAACAAACGAAAACTAACCTGTAGGCTCAATACCCTGCAGAAATAAAGTGGAAATTTTGCATATGTGCCGTCAACTTGACAATTTAATTAAAAAAAAAACATACAAGGAAGCGAAAACAAACGATAAAAACTAGTGAACAAACGAAAACTAACCTATAGGCATAATAGCATGTGGAAATTAAGTGGAAATTTCGCATGTGTGCCGCCAACTTCACGCTTTTTAATTTTCCAAAAAAACATACTAGGAAGCAAAAACAAACGACAAAAACTAGTGAACAAACGAAAACTAACCTAAAGGCATAATAGCATGCAAAATTCAAGCGACAACGCCGTAATTTTGCATGGGTGCCGCCATATTCTCATTTTATAATTTGAATAAATAACACGCTAGGAAGCGAGAACAATCGTTCAAAACCAGTGAACAAACGAAAACTAACCTGTAGGCACAAGAGCATGCAGAAATATAGTGGAAATTTTGCATATGTGCCGTCAACTTGACAATTTAATTTAAAAAAAACATACAAGGAAGCGAAAACAAACGATAAAAACTAGTGAACAAACGAAATCTAACCTATAGGCATAATAGCATGCGGAAATAAAGTGGAAATTTTGCATGTGTGCCGCCAACTTCACGCTTTTTAATTTTCCAAAAAAAACATACTAGGAAGCAATAACAAACGACAAAAACAAGTGAACAAATGAAAACGAATCTAAAGGCATAATATCATGCAAAATTCAAGTGAAAACGCCGTAATTTTGCGGGAGTGCCGCCATATTCTCATTTTATAATTTAAAAAAATAATACTCTAGGGAGCGAGAACAAACGGTCAAAACCAGTGAACAAACGAAAACTAACCCATAGGCATAATAGCATGCAATAATAAAGTGGAAATTTCGTATATGTGTGATCAACTTAACACCTTTCAATTTGAAAAAAACCATACTAGAAAGCAAAATCAAACGGTAAAAACTAGTGAACAAACGAAAACTAGTAAGTTGGCATAATAGGAATTAGAAATTTCGTTGAAATTTCAAATGTGTGCCGCCAGCTTCACGGTTGTGATTTTTGGATTTAAAAATAACACATAAATAAGCAGAAACAAACAAAAAAAACTAGTGAACAAACGTTAACTAACCTCGAGGCATAAAGCATGTAGAATTGGAAGCATAATTTCGTATGTGTGCCGTTGCGTGAAGTTGGCGGCACACATATTCGAACCTAAAAAAAACATGGTAGGGGCCGTAAACAAACGACGAAAACTAGTGAACAAACGTGAACTAACCCCGAGGCATAATACCACACAGAATTTGACATGAAATTCAAATTGTGTGCCGTTGCGTGAAGTTGGCGGCACACATTTTGATATTTAAAAAAAAACATGGAAGGAAGTGTAAACAAACGAAAAAAAAATAGTGAACAAACGTGAACTAACGATAAACCATCATCCCATGGCTATAAAAGAGTAATTGGAGTAATGTGTGCCGCCAACTTCACAGACGTAAATTTCATCACTGCAGCTCAAAGAGTTCGGAGAAGTAGCTGAGATTCTCTTTCTATTCCCCAAAGTCAGCGCGCGCCAAAGAGTTCGGTGAAGTCGCTGCGCTCCTACATAGAGTGAACATAAAGTAAGCGTACTCTCTGACAGATCATTACATCTTTTTCCTTATATGAAGCTATGGCAAGAGTGAAAGAGATGACAAGCTGAAATTTAATGCGTTCAGCAAATCGACCCCGTTTCCACTAATTGCAATGTTTGACTCACTAGTAAGCCAAACAAAGTTTTGAAGTCCTGCTAAAAAGTTCCTAAACAGCAACCAATCCGCGAAAAAATGTGATCAAGTTATTTTTGGTGCAGCATGGCGTGCGTTGCGGTGTTCTGTGATAGTCATAGCAGATTTTTAAAAGAGCTTCGTGGATATATATTGTTTTATGTGTAAGTAGAATATCGAATGATATCGCTGATTCGCCTGTTATTCAGCTTAGGTTACACCTTGCATAGGATGAAGGTTTTATTATTCGAATTTATCGTATTTAACCGTCGTATTTTCTCGTAATATCCATTTCAACGCCCATAAAAAACCAACAAAAAACAATTATTTTCCACAAATATGTAGAGTCCTAAAATCACATTAAAATTAGAAAACAAATGTTATTATGAATAAGTTCATTTAACTAGACCATTGGTTTAATATGTATACTATGAGTGATGCTTTTCAGATTCCCAAAAGCATTGTAAATTCGGGAAAATAAACATGAAAAAAAGGGAAATCGAAAAATGCGAAATGTTCAGACTAATCGTGTTCTATGATAGTGATAATGCATTCAAAGTAATGCATCGATACCATCTTCCTCTGTAATTTGTGAAATACATGAAATACAATACAATAATACAAATTGTATTCTTTCTTATTTCAGGAAAAACAGGGTCGGGAAACTTAATGTCTGTCATTCAGTCAGCGTGTTTGCGTCCACTGCTGGACATACGCCTCTCCAATTTTTCTCTCTCAGCGGTACGGAACCACTGCTTTCCGCCGACGCACTTGATGTCGTCGTCCCACCTGGGGGGTGGTCTTCCCACACTCCGTTTTCCTGTCCACGGCCGCCAGTGCAGGACACGGTTACCTCAAAGATATTAGGCTGACATAGCCAGCCCACTGTCACTTGAGCTTAGCCACCCGGTGTCCAATATCGACTACTCTGGTACGTCGGCGGATTTCCTCGTTACGCACCATATTCCGTAGCGATATTCCCATCATGCCTCGCTCTATTGCTCGCTGGGCAAGTTTCCACTTCTGAAAAACGGCGACCGTCAGAGCCCACGTTTCACTCCCGTACGTCATTACCGGAAGGACGCACTGGTCATATATTTTGGATTTAAAATTTTGCGGAAGGTCAGACTTCAGAGCGAATTATTTAATTGTAGGTTCTGATCTGATCAGAACTACAATGATGTCAAAAACATTGTTTGCTTGTAGGCTAAGCTCTCTCAGCCTTTCTCTTAACGAATTACTTACTGCTCGTTGATGTTATTCAATTATCACTTCGAAACATGTATGCAACACTTGTGGTGTATTCACTAGTGTTAAAAATAAGTAAGCTAGCTGTTGACGACAGCTTTAGATCATAAGTAGTGCATGCCTTAAAGATATTGTTCACTGTAGCTGTAGGTTGTATAGATATATTTAGATGTATGTATTGTGACATGTTTTTATGGGCATCCCTTCTCGCCTTCGTCGCCACCACCCGCGCAGACAGCGGGTGGGGGTTGCGGGCGCGGGAAGGGTGCGGCCGAATGCCCCGAGCGCACCAGTCGCCGACGAAAGCCCGCCAGGGTTACATTATACAGTTATTTACGAGACACAGTTTTTCATTTCTAAATGAGTACTTGAGTAAATAGTGTAATTGACGCCGAAGTAAGTAGTGGCCAGTACGCAGCTCCCTCCGAAAGCCTGCATCCTGCTTGCTGGTTGCCTTGTCGATAACGTCAGAAGACACAAGAACCTACCGCACGACGCGACGCGACGCCGATCGTAACATTGGTCCTTCGAGCGCGGATCTGCGATGTCGACAAGGGAGACCCGAAGCAGGACGAGAGCGGCAACCGAGGAGCCGCCGCCGCCGCTGCCTACCGACTCTGGCATGGCTGCGACCAGACACACCGACAACCTTACCGCCGGCGGCCCTACATCCGCCGGCGCCCCCGTATCACCGTGCGACCAGCTCAACTCGTCGGTCGCTACAGTGGTACCGACGCACACACCGACGAACCAAGCGACGCTGACACGTTCTGTCGCTGCATCGTCACGCCGCTCAAATGCTTCTACGGCGAGGCTTCGACGCCTTGAAGCAGAATATCAGGCCTCGCTGGAGCTAGCAGAGATGGAGATAAGAGCGGAACAAAGAACAAGGGCGCTGTTGCAGCAGAGAATAGAGATAGCCCGCGAAAAAGAGCGGCTCGAAGCAGATGACGCCGCGTCCCAACCGCTGTCCGGTGACGCCGCGGCGGAGAGAGGAGCGGGGGCAGAGATATCGTTCCCGCCAAACACTTGGCGGATCGACGCACCCGCCGCCGCCGCCGCTGCCATCGCATCTCGACCGCTACCCGATTCGGCGAGGGGAAGAGAGAAAGACGATGTCGCACCATTTTTTTATGGTCAGTCGCCCATACCCCTCGCCCCGCAGCCGGCCGCCGCAGTACCCGGCGTCGCATCTCGAGCGCTGCCAGATGTGGCGCATAGAACAAAAGGCGCTGTGGGTCGAATTCCGGCGCCAAATGAACCCTCCGCGCCCCGCGCCCCGCCGGCCGCCCCCGCCGCGAGCCGCGCTGCGTCCGATGCCATCGTAAGGCGCGCCGTCGCCGTCGCGCCGGCGGCGCCCGCCCTCGACACCGAGCCGCCCGCCCAAGATAACACCGCTGCACACGGAGGGCAGGGGCAGGTACCGCTGGACCCGATGTCCTTGCTCGCCGCAGTACAGGGCGGCGCACAGGGGTGCAGACGCCCGCACCACCGACTACTTCATCACGATGAACGAAAAGAAGACGCGCTGAATGACGACGAAAACAGCGCGTCGCCCGAGGTCAACGATGTAAACGCAGCCATAATAAGTTCATGTTGCGCACACGACACGGCGAGATACGCCTACTTGAAAATCGCACCGGTGATGGTGAAAGGACCGCGCGGAACGTGCGAGACTTATGCGCTTCTCGATGACGGGTCAACTATATCTCTAGTGGAGTCCATGATCGCAGAAAAAGTTGCGCCTGCACCGTTGCGACTCCACGGGATCGGAGGAGAGATGACGGGCACCGATGCGTCGCGCCGAGTGAACGTGAAGATACGCGGCCACTACGAGGACACGTGGCATGAGTTATCCGGTGCCCGCACAGTGGACACGATAGGACTTGGGACTCAGACTGTGGACGCTAGTGTGCTAACGGACTGCGCGCACCTGGAGGACATCAGAAGAGATCTGTTGTACCAAGACGCCAGGCCGAAGATTCTAATTGGACAGGATAATTGGAATCTTCTGATGTCGCGAGAAACGCGCACCGGACCCAAGAAGCAGCCAGTAGCAACCAAAACTGATCTTGGTTGGGTACTCCACGGCTGCCGCGAGGCTGAAGCTTCCTTGAGAGCATATGTATGTCATGCACGCATGGAAATTGAGGAAACTGAACCCCTTCGAGGTGGTTTCCAATTGGGACCAATTGGAATTTATTCCAACACGACGCGGAAAACCAGAGAAGATCGCGCGACACGGACGACGAAAGCGAGAACAGATACCCAGAATAAAAACCTACAGTGGAGAAATAACATCTCAGAAATGCTACGAGACAAGCGGCAAGTGCATAGATGCCTACGAGGACGCGAGAAGCTTACAGCGTTGGAGAAGGACTGCTATACCGCCTTCTTAAGAAACACTAAGGCGCTATTCAAGGCCGGCTATGCCGATGCCGATCTCCAACACTCGGGACGCCGTAAGAGTGAAAACGCAACTGCTGCACCGCGTCTACCTCAGACAACAGGCACACAACACGGCTACGCGCTTGCCAGCTGGAGGGACCGGAGGAACAAGGCATTTGATACCGGAGGAAGCTGTCGTCTCAGAAGTAGTGTACGCCGCCTGCGACGACGTACAGGAGGGCAGGATGTTGACGACAGCTTTAGATCATAAGTAGTGCATGCCTTAAAGATATTGTTCACTGTAGCTGTAGGTTGTATAGATATATTTAGATGTATGTATTGTGACATGTTTTTATGGGCATCCCTTCTCGCCTTCGTCGCCACCACCCGCGCAGACAGCGGGTGGGGGTTGCGGGCGCGGGAAGGGTGCGGCCGAATGCCCCGAGCGCACCAGTCGCCGACGAAAGCCCGCCAGGGTTACATTATACAGTTATTTACGAGACACAGTTTTTCATTTCTAAATGAGTACTTGAGTAAATAGTGTAATTGACGCCGAAGTAAGTAGTGGCCAGTACGCAGCTCCCTCCGAAAGCCTGCATCCTGCTTGCTGGTTGCCTTGTCGATAACGTCAGAAGACACAAGAACCTACCGCACGACGCGACGCGACGCCGATCGTAACACTAGCGCCATCTATTGACGAAAATATAACATGACACGTTTCCAACAATGTTGAAACAAACTATGTACAACATCCTTCTCGATCCCGATATGATATTTTCTTTCCCAGGACTTCTTTTGATTAACATAATTAAGAATTATTTATTTTCGGAATAATATGGAAAACATGTAGCTATTTCAATTACACAGATTGAGCAAATACTATTTTTGAATCTATTCTGTTTGATTTTGTATGGTATCCAACTGCTTTAACAGATCTTTAAGGTGAGCTCGCTTAAACGCCACCTGTCGTGATAAATAAACAGTTTTCTTCCCCATTGGCAATTCAGTGGTTACTTTCGATTCATACTTTTACTAATCTGTGCCGCATTTGATATCGATAGCTTCTTTTGGACGTCACTAAAACACAACATACATCTATACATCTTTACTAATAATAAATCATGGAGTAGTCAAGTTCGTGGAGTAAGATTCTTTGTTTTCTAAGATACTTCGTTTTTAGACTTTAGTACTAGTTTTAGACGTATTGATACTAAAACTAAATTGACGATTTTTAGAAATAATTTCTGTATGTATGTATGTACGTATGTTCCTCTATAACTCTTAAACCGATTATCCGAATTAGATGAAACTTAGTACACGTACATATAACTACCCGAGAATTAGGATAGGCTACATATAATTTAGTTTTGCTTACGCTAAGTTGTGGCTGTCATACAAACTACAATTACTCGATTTAGATGCTGATTATATCTACGTCTAGCCTGATTCTACTCAAAACTTATAGGCTACATAATATAACGCTTCATTACCAAACGAGTGAGTAGTGAGTGTTAAATTTTTATTACTTGCGAACCACCTACCCGATTTATATGCGTATTTTATGAACGTATAGCATCTCTGGGAGCAGTCAGGTTCGAAATGGGCTACCGTTTTCGATGTTGAGGCTGGCTGTGGGTTGGAGTCTACGCAAAACTTACCTGCATTACACATTACTTACTTACTAGGTAATCAATGTAGCAGTGCAGTGCTGCTACATTGATTATGTTTCTCATGAAATCATGCTATTTCGGCTCAAACGATTTTGATTAAATTTGTTAGATGGATAGATCATCCTGGACCAGTTTGACCCTATTTTGGACCAGCCATTAGGGCTTATTTATTTATTTATTTAATTATGTAAACCAACAGCGTATATACAAATTAATTTAGAAAAAAGCTTATGGCTATGAGTAACGCCAATAACAGGTTTACACGAAGTATCCATGAGCGTGTTTGAGATAATATCTAAATAAGTAAAAATCACATATAAAAGAGTGCATGTATATGTATGATGTAGGTGATGTTTGCAAGTGTATACTGTAGGGCAGTGTAAGTGAATGAAAGAGGGGCTTGTTTATATTCTGTGATATTAATAATTCTGTGGTGGTTGGCGGCCGCTGATCACAGAAAATAAAATATCCTTCGCTGATTTTCCTTTCATGATATTCTATCTATATTTCGCTTGTGTTGTTGGTGGGCATCTGTTTTTACTTGCTTAATCGCACTTGAAACGTACTATATGCCAGTATGCGCATCGAGAACAGCCAACTAGAAGAACATTTTGAAACACGCATGTTGTTGAATGTGGCGCCGCTCTGGTGAGCTGTAGCAGCCAGCTAACATGGCCGACGAAGCAGAGCTCCGGAATGTGCCGCTGCCCGGCCTTCCACAGCCGCCTCCAGTCGTCGTCGGCGATGTCCCGCTGCCGCCGGCGCCGAGGCCGGTTACCGACTTCACGGCGGATGTCGACATTCCGGCGTTGCCGTCTGCAAAGCAATTTTTCTCGAAGGTCTACCATAATTTCTAGTTGTCAAAACCAGTAGGGTGGTTTGCCCATTGTCGACCATTTAAGAGGGGATTCACAGCTTAATCTCGTTTTATTGCTCAGGCAAACTGTTGGCTAGGATGTCCAGGAAAACTCTGATACGTGTTAACATTTTCTTGGTGTTCCAGTCGATCGAGCTATGAAATTTAATGTTCATATTGATCTTATCGCCAAGAAGTCATACTAAATGTTAGGTTTCGTCGTATCTAAGTCGAGCGTTTTCAAACATCCACACACTTTCATTCTACTATACTGTTCATTGGTGCGTAGTGTGCTTGAATATTACAGTACGGCATGGTGTCCTTGCTACTAAGTGCACATTGACAGACTGGAGAGACAAAACCGATTTCTGTATCACCTCACATTTGCTGACCACCGCTGTCGCTCACTCACCCACAAATCTGTCGAAGTTAATTTCTGTCGGTCGTCACTGCAGCAGCCTTCCACCCGAGCATCGCCGACTTTCTGCATGGCCGCAGCATAAAAGTTGATGGTTGATGCTCCAAAGCCATGTCTGTGAATGCCGGTGTGCCGCAGGGACTCTGTGCTGTCCCCAACCCTTTTTCTGCTGCAAATTAATGATCTGCTCAATGTGGGCGACATCGATTGCTACGCAGACGACAGCACGGTGCTAACGAGGAACACCTACCACCAGGCCGCAAGCCGGGCTGAAGTGGAGGAAAATAGGCGGCGTCTCGTTGTTAGAATCGAAGAGACACTGGAAAAAGTTTTCTGATGGGGTTTCCAGAACCTCGTCGAGTTTAACGCGAGCAAAACACAGGCGCATTCAGTGCAAAGCGTACTCCGTTCAGTGTTGCTCCGACCTTCCAGGGAACAATTGTGCATATTGATTCATGGGGTCGACCTGACGCATGACCTTAATTTTGGACGCCATATCGAGGATATAGCCAAGCTCGCCTCAAAAAAGCTGGAAGTCCTCAACAGGGTGCGATTTACAAGGCGCAGATAAGGTCTTGCGTGGAATATTGTTCGCATTTGTGGGACGGCTCAGCTAAACATTTGCTTGGCAACAACAAAGCTTGCTTACAACCTGGGGTCCTTAAAACATGGTGTGAAGAACCACCTGGCCGGTCGGCATGGTTTTCGCAGCCCCCCTGAAAGTTGGAAATCTCGGATCCGTTTAATTTTTAGTGTTTCATATAACGCTGTCGAGACAAGGCGGGTGGTACATACATAAACAGCAGGCATTGTCGGATCATGTTGTCTCATCTTTGCGCTTGCCCTCCCCCTTCTCCGCCGCCCTCTCGTCAATTTGCATGCATAGCAACTAGATTTATCTGCGATCTAGGATGCTCCTATAGGCGGGTACTCATTAGCGAGCTGTGGCTGTAACCTTTGCACGTACTGTAACTAAAAATCATGGTGTGTACGTGGTTCGCGAGTCTGCCGCGAGCGGAACATCGTCGGCTCGCAGCGAGCCGATGTTCAAACAGTTCTCATTCTGTTACTGTAACCGTTGCACGTTACTGTTACCAAAATACATAGTGTGTACGTAGTTTGCGAGCCTGCCGCGAGCGAACATCGTCGGCTGGAGCGAGCCGACGATTGTCGGTTTTTGCCATGGCTCAAAGGGCGCTAGCAGTGCGCTCGTGGACGTCGAGAGTGGAGGTCGTTGCGCGCTGCGAGCCAACAACTATTTTCGAGCGATTATTTCATCATGAGTGATGACCGGATTGCCGAATGGTCAGATTGAATGAATCCACCATCTTCGTGGCCATTTAGAATTATCAAGTAAAGCATCTATAAATATGTACGCTGCACAAGCGAGAGACACTTCGTCCGACGTCGTGGAGTTACAAACCAACACTGCGAACATTCCGGCTTGTCTTTACGATCACAGTGATGTGGACATCTCGTACACACTAGAACCTGGTAACTGCATCTGTTCGGTTACAGCTACAGCTCACTAGTGTGCACGCTCGGTGATGCGGCTCGGGTAGATGTCGTGACTGAAGATCGTAACACGCGTACACACTAGAACCTCGTACTGTATCTGCTCGCTTACAGCCACAGCTCGCTAATGAGTACCCACCTTATGATATAAAGCATTAGTCTGGATAACCGGTGTCCATAATCTGAATTTACTGTTAATAAAAGATTAGTTAGAGCTAGACTAGTCGGTAGATACCATTTTTTTGATAGAATTACGGCCAAATATAGGTTTAGCTATAACTGATAGCTCAGAGTGACTGACTCGGGGATTCATTTAATCAACGTGTCACCATTCACTTATTTCAGGCTTCCACATCACAAGTACCTGCACTACCTTCACCAAAAGGTTTGAGTTCCACTTCGGTACTCAGACCTTCCGAAAAAGGTATAGATTTGGCGAAAAAGAGACTCCGTGCATTCTCCATTCAGCGGAAACAGAACCTGGCACCGATCGTCCCAAAGCCATCTAATCTATTGAAGCCTTCAAAAACTTCGAAAGCAATATCCAGCTCTGCAGGTTTGTGTTTGGGTGTGCATCATTATTGTGTACACTTACTTCCAAAATTCCACAATTAAGACGGCCCAACCCGGCGGGACTAACTCATTCGCGGGCACTGTACAAAACCGTGCTGTTGCGCTCTGGGACCTTCTCTGTTTCAAAGAAAAAGACAGGCTCCGTGACGAGGAAGATGCAACATGTCCACAAAAAAGACAATGTGCATAGTGTATGATTTGGTAAGATTTACGAAAAACAAAACGACTTATAGCTAAAAGTAAACCATGACCGCTGTAGTAAAAAATCGAACAAAAACCAAATAGATTATAAATCTTGATCAAATAAGCTATGTCTGATGACTAATCTTTTTCACATGTTTCTACTTTATCATTGCTTAATCCACCTCCAAAGTTATTGTATAAAACGCGCGAAAAATTGGAACTTTCGGACCTTGTAACTTAGAAACCAAACACAATTTTACAATGCCAATGGTCATCATCTAGTTCGATCAAATAAAGCTCGTTTGAGCAAAATTTGGGATCTCTGACCAGAAATATGGGCGTGATCTTCTTTCCCCGTTTGTATGGGGAGTTGAGCGGGAAGGCCCACCTTAACAGTAAATTTAAATCTTCCAGCCGTTACTATCTATCAGCTTTTAATTTTAAGAAGACAGCTTCTTGGTATTTTACGTACGGGTAGGTGCAGATTTACGATAAATTCATACCCTTGCAAAGTGTTGATTTCAGTTTTTTTATATATTTTTACCAATATATCTCAAAAACTAAAGCGGATAGATGAAAAATCTTGTTTGTGGGTTCACTGGGTCCGAAAATTCGTTGTTTATTGTATTTAAGTACCAAACTATTGAACCAATTTTGATAAAAAAAATATGGGACCACCTGGGAAGTTTTCAAACAAAAAAGAATTTTTCAAATCGGTCCAAGGGTCTTCGAGTAATTGGTGAATAAAGATTCCGACGAATTGAGAACCTCCTCCTGTTTTTAAGTTGGTTAATAATGCTTTTCATTTTCAGATTCCTGACTGAGCCATGTCTAAACAAAAGTTACCTTTCTGAAAAAATAATTGTACTTACGTGTTTGTATTTTTAAAATCAGTGTATTAGAATAAGGGTCTTTTTCACCAACTGCTGATTAGCTTTATCGCTACATATTAAGGGCCTTTCTTTGCTGCTTGCAATCAATACCATTACAAGATAATCAGCACTTTAGCAACAAAGGCCCTTTAAGTGTCGTTTAAAATAAATCGGCAGTTGGTGAAAACCAGGTTAATGGCCTTTATCACCTACTGCTGATTAGCTCAATAGCCACATATTAAGGGCCTTTCTTAGCAGCTTGCAATTATTACAAGACAATCATCACTTTAGTAATAAAGGCCCTTTAAGTGTGAATTAAAATAAATCAGGACTTGGTGACAACCAGTCTTAGTTTTAGTTTCCGCCTCTATTCGCCACTACTAAACAGCACATGACAGCCAACTGATACTTGCCCCTTGTAGGTGTGCAGCCGTTGTAGATGAATTGGTGGGGGAAGTGAAACCCCTGTGCCCCAGACTAATTATATGTTTATGTTCACAGCTGGGGCAGGAACATCAGAATCAGGTCAGACAGGCGAGACGGCTGAGAAACCACCTAAACTGGAAAAAAACAAAAAGAGTGAGTATTTAGATATAAGTACTGGTTACTTTTGTGTAAACATAATTATGCATGTAAAATGTTGTAACCGTCGTAAACCCTCTAGCAATCAGATAAAAAAGGAAGATATGCTTGCTATGACATTCGCTTTTGCCAATTTTCTAAAAATGCTAACCCAACGTATATCCCCTACATCACACGCCACATGTATTTTTATTTGTATTTGGTTTGCTTATTTATTTTAGACACGCAGCCTAAGCCGATATGTCTAAATGTTATTTTTCATTAGTTTAAGTTGATTTATTTTGTTTTGTTTGGGTTCTAAGTTGATATTGGACACTGGGTGTGGGTGACAAATCGCAGTGGGCTGCTCACGTCAGCCGAAGAGACTACGACCGTTTGAGTAACCGTGTCCTACACTGGCGATCTTGGACAGGAAAACGGAGTGTGGGAAGACCACCCGCCAGGTGGGACGACGACATCAAGTGCATTTGCGGAAAGCAGTGGTTCCGTACCGCTGAGGGCCGGGAGGACTGGAGAAAAATTGGAGAGGCATATGTTCAGCAGTGGACGCAAACACGCTGACTGACTGTGTTTTTTTTGCATGTGGAAAGTTTATATGTAGTTAGTATTTGGTAACACATTTATTTATGTTTTTTTTTATTTTTTAGTCAATTGCCATTATTATATGCATTTACTTGTTCTTTGTTTAATTTTCTTTTTAAATTAGTGTCCAAACGATTTTTGAATTGATTGGTTGAGTTAGCATTAATTACGTCTTCTGGAAGCTTGTTCCATATCTCTACAACTCTATTTGTAAAGAAATGTTTGCGGGTGTTGGTGTTATGTTCCGTGTATTTGAGTTTCAAGCTGTGTCCTCTTTAAGTGAGTGTTTTTAATTAAGGTGATCATATTTGCAAGATTTGCGCTGCGCTATCATACTTCTCGGTCATTATCTTTTATGCTTCTATGAGGTCATCTCTCTGACGGCAGCTTTCTAGAGAGGGAAGATTTAGAATTATAAGTCTTTCATCATATGTTAGGTTGGAGAGCTGTTGAGGAATATTGGTGAATCTTCGTTGGACTTTTTCCAAAGCCTGAATATCTTTTATGAAGTAAGGCTTACATAATGAATTTTCCAAATCTGATTACAATGCTTCAAATGTAGATGTTGCTGAAACTTAAATTGTTAAGGCTTACATATGTTTTTAAAATTTCAACATAATATAAGGTGTAAGGTCGTGAAAGGCTTTTCGAATCAGGTCGGAACACATTTGCACGCGGCGGTGATGGTTGCTTTTGTCTTTAGCCACCTATTACAATAATTTTGTGAAAATTATGTGCTAATTTAACAAAATCGCCAAGATCGAGCCGGTGAAGAAGCAAACGGAGATATCCTGTACTTTGTTGTGTTCTTGAAGAGAGGATGTGATGTGTGAGTGCTACTTGCAGGCTTATCGGTGCCCACGTACATGTAGTTACAGGAGTAGACCATCGCTGAGATAGAGCAGATGAAAAAGCGGATCGAGATATCCTGTACTTTGTTGTGTTCTTGAAAAGAGGGTGTGATGTGAGTGCTCGTTACAGGCTTGTCGGTGCCCACATACATGTAGTTGCAGGAGTAGACCATCGCCGAGATCGAGCAGATGAAGAAACGGATGGAGATATCCTGTACTTTGTTGTGTTCTTGAAAAGAGGGTGTGATATGAGTCCTTGTTGCAGGCTTGTCGGTGCCCACGTGCATGCAGTTGCAGGAGTAGACCATCGCCGAGATCGAGCAGATGAAGAAACGGATGGAGATATCCTGTACTTTGTTGTGTTCTTGAAAAGAGGGTGTGATATGAGTCCTTGTTGCAGGCTTGTCGGTGCCCACGTGCATGCAGTTGCAGGAGTAGACCATCGCCGAGATCGAGCAGATGAAGAAACGGATGGAGATATCCTGTACTTTGTTGTGTTCTTGAAAAGAGGGTGTGATTTGAGTGCTTGTTGCAGGCTTGTCGGTGCCCACGTGCATGCAGTTGCAGGAGTAGACCATCGCCGAGATCGAGCAGATGAAGAAACGGATGGAGATATCCTGTGCTTTGTAATGTGTTGTTGAAGAGAGGATGTGATGTGCGTGCTTGTTGCAGGTTTGTCGGTGCCCACATACATGCAGTTGCAGGAGCAGACTATCGCCGAGATCGAGCAAATGAAGAAGCGGATGGAGATATCGGACCTCGGCATCCCACTCGGACTCATACAGAGGGAGAATCAAGTCCTGCCGTGGAAGGGCATGCCTCCCATCGCCTTACTCGGTGGGTGTTTCTTTATTATCGCGCATTCATGGTGACATATGGTGGCACTGCACTATATTTATCCCCGCCTTCAATAATTTTACCAAGTGCTAATGCTCACGCTTATCCCGTTATACACGATGTAACAGCTGTAATACTGCCGGAATTTGAAAAAATATTTATGGGGTTAATGCAACGTAGAAACAATAACAAAAAAGTTTTAGTTTCATAAAAAGTAATTCTTAAAATCATGGAAAAATTAAGCAGAGTACTGCTGTTACAATGTGTAATCACCCTCCCCCTCACCCTATCAAAAGTTACAATTATGTTTAACTCGTTATACAGGTTGTAAACTACAGTCTGATCCTTTTTCTTAGTTACGTAATCTCGTATTTTTATCACGTATATTTACATTTTATTACAATTACGTAAATCGAAATTTTCGTAATTGTAATATTAATGCAGGAATAGCCAAAAGTACTTTAGTTTGAAAAAAAAGATAGGTAAGTACAACCTTGTTATATTTACCTGAGTAGGTATTATTCGAACAAACAAATAAACATGGATGATATTATTTTTGCCTACTTATGATAATGAGAAAACCGGCCAAGTGCGAGTCGGACTCGCACACGAAGCGGCTCGTAGCCTAGTGGCACGTGGACTGGCCTAGCGTACCAGAGGCCTGGGTTCAATACCGACATGCACCATTGTCTTTTTCTTTCCGAGTTCGATAAGTGCATTTCGTCACAAATGCGAGCTGCTCCATGGTTCGGAATCCATGTAAAACTGTAGGTTCCCTTCCCCTACTAGTTGGTAGGGTTTAAGCCCGCCCGGGTTGGTACCATCGCATCGGATGAAAAGATGGTCGAAGCGGCAATGAAAAATTGTCCGTGTTTGCCATCCAGTTCAATGTAGCCGTGCTCATAAAGGGAAGGTCCTGCAATGGCACCAAATTCCTTCGAGAATGTGGTGTGTTGAGCCAATATCATAACTGTAGTTGTGTGGTATTAGCCATCCATGTCAGCCGCATAAAAAAAAAGTAGGGTTCCGTACCATAGAAAAATGTTTAACACAAAAAAATCATGTTTTTTGCTTGGGATCCCCCTTTAATTTTTATTATTTTTTAATTTTACTTATTTGTTGCTATAGGGGCAAAATAAATACACACTCTGTGAAAATTTCAGCTGCCTACCTATTACGGTTCATGAGATACAGCCCTGTGATAGACGGACGGACCGACGGACAGCGGAGGCTTAGTAATAGGGTTCCGTTGGCACCCTTTGGGTACGGAACCCTAAAAAACTATTTATACCAAAATCATTCATAAATTTACCGTGGAATCCTTAAAAAATAAAGATACAGCACACAGGTCAGACCAAGTTTGACGTAGTAAAGGTATGTTGTGTTACTTGTAGTATTTCTATACATATAAAGTATTTATATTTCTTGTTTTACTTGAGGGTATACTGACTAATATAGTCTCAAGTAGGTATATTTTGTTATTTATACATTTTTGTGTATTGCCATTTTTAAAATCGAGCTAATAAACTCTAATAACCATATCCCTCGTGACCTTCGAGATTTAACTTTATTTTAATTTTATTCTTAAATTTTATAGTTACCATAGTAATACACATACAGTTTTTTGTATGGGGTCCCCTTTAATTTTTATATTTTTTTTTTACCTATGTGTTGTTATAGCGGCAAAATAAATACACACTCTCTCATTTCAACTACCTACGTATTAAGGTTCATGAGATACAGCCCTGTGGCAGATGGATGGACTGACGGACAGCGGAGGCTTAGTTATAGGGTGCCTTACCCAAAGGGTGCCTACGGATCGGATGGTTGTTTACAACCTGTATATTACCTAATTAAATTTCTGTGTCATCATAAACACCTTAGTGAAATTATTGGCAATTTTTTAAAGTGGTGCATGGCATTTTGAAGTGTTATGTGCTTGCGTGTATTTGTGAATGTTTTTATTTTCTGTGTTAGTGAAATTATAAAATAGTTTTGTAGTACTGTGTATAATCATAAATATAATAAATAAAATAATAAAATTCAATACAATCCATTAACAACTGTCATCATCAAAAAACACATTCCCAAAAATTTTATAAAACTAATAAAAAAAAATCAAATTTTTTTCATACCGATCGATAGACTTCCGAACTGCCATGTACAAAAGAAAAGATTGATGACATCATACCAGTGTTAATAGGGATAAAAAAATCCACAGATGGCGTTGCAATTAACATTTCAGAATGCATAAAATAAAATCCAATGAAAATCAATGACATTTTTTATTTACAATGACATTACTTAATTTTTTGTTAAAATGTAACATTTCCATCATATCACTGTAATAAAAACATATTTTAGGATGGAAATATTGTTACTAGGCGTCCATAGGCCAAATTTAGCATCAAGCTTAGTTTAATGACGGTGTAAGTCGTTCTGGCAGTTGACGGGAGATGGCGCTGGTTAGAAATATACATTTGTAATGAACATGCTAATTTTATCATAATCAATGCAAAAACAATGTAATCGAATCAAAAATGCATTTCATGTTATGGACATAAAAACATCTTTAAAGTGTGTCAAACATAATGAAATTTTATTTGACAGTAATTGAAAGCGCACTTGAAATAAATTGTTCAAACATTGGACATTCCAATATTTAAAACATCTGAACAATGGTTTTTCAAAATTGAATTTGGCATTTTGCCTTTAAAATGATAAAGTTTACTTGATTTTTTGAAGCAAGTTAAACCGAAGATATAAAGTTCAAATTGGCCACAATTCAATATGTTTCAGTAGTTCTTCTAATATGTTAAATCTCCTGGTAAACTTGTGCTCAAATTGTTTGCTCTTCAAATGCCTGCTGATAATTTTAAAATTGCACAGTCCACTTCTCCTTTTACCCTTCTGCGACCTAAAAATAGTTGCTGACAGATAAAAGGGATTGTGGACAAATTCGATGCTGAATGTGCAGTGTGCAAACTGGGGTGTGCAGTAGCGATGGCTTATTCCAGCCCAAAAAGGATTGCATTCCCATTCCTACTCCACACGTCTGGAAGGACCTCCAGAATGAAGGTCCAATATCACTCCGAGAACCCGTTGAGAATCCACAAAATTCATACTCCGGAATGGTTATAATTTCACCCCGAAGTGGCTATAATTTAAGTTCGGAATGGCTATACCAGAACGGTGGGTACTCCAAGAAACCGCTAACTAAAGTCTTAAATCGGATCCAAGTATTCATTGAATATTTCGAATGAGCAAAAAAAAAGTTAACATGGAATGGCGGGTACTCCAGGATCCAGCAAAAATCTTAATTTGGATCCACGTTTTTGTTGTCAATTTAGAATGAGCAAAAAAAAATGGTTATCACTCTAGAATGCCGGGTACTCCGGGATCCGATTCCAATGAGCATCTATTTGGGACTCATGCAGACTATTTGGGTAAGCTTCTCCTCTGGTAATACTATTCAGCCACCTGGAATGACTAGGCTAATGAGGAGTGTCAAAAGAAGCAACTAAAGCAGAGCAAGCGGGTTCTCGGAATGGGTAACACCCAGAATGACCCATCGCTAGTGTACAGCATGAAATATTTGTCTAACACTTTCAAGCATGTCCCACACAGGTCAGGGTGTTTTGTGTAAGTCGAAATGCAACACTTCAAGACGATATGTCAGCTGTAAGTACAGCATCGATATTCCAAAAGTAGTTAGTGTTACATTATTTCTGTCCATTTGTAATGAGAAATATCTACATTTAACATTGTTCAGTCCAATTTTATCTTTAATTTGACTTTGTTTACCATAGTCCTTTTCTGCTCTGTCAAGATGTTGAATGTTTGCATCAATTCAGGGACCTTGGTTCACAATAATTTGGTGATGCAAGTTTAATCAGGTTTGTTAAAAAAAATTCACTGAGATATCTAGAAAGAGTGCAACTTATTTTTTCTTTGGTGGTCCAGACCCACTATGAATATAAAACACTATATATAATAAGTTTATTCTTAACTATTTCAGCACCCAATCAGGTTGACGAATTTTTAGAAAAAGCTAAAAAAGCTAAGCAAGAGGGAAAGGAATTAAAATTTAGTTACAAAGATTTCTTTCCTGATTACGAAAACCCATTTCAAAAGGGAAGAAAACGAGTAGTAGATCCTAAGAAATCCGACTCTAAAGATGAAAATAAGGACTTCAGAGGCCAGCGTAAATATAAGAACTTTTGGAATCGACATTCAAAGTCCAAATGGGACCATGAAGAAGATTATTACATGGATAAGAATGTAGGATCACAGAAGGAACGTACACCAAAAGACAAGGATTCAAAAGAAACAGAAGTGAACCTGAATGATTATGTTGTGTGCGACAGCTGGTCCCTAGATACTGAAGAAAGAACTGATGATGCTACTCCAAAGTCCGAAACGAAGCTAACACATCAGGCAGAGGAAGCTTTGCAAAAAGATGTTACCAAACCAGAAAATTATGCAGGACTATTACTGAAAAATGAAAGTGGCGAAAATTCTAAAAAAATACTAATGGAATCTTTTATAAAACCGCTTCCAGATCTGCCTAAAGATAAGTTGAGACCGGTAATTGATGAATTCATTTATGACATTGATGATAATTCCTCCAACGATTCAGTAATAGACATTACTGATAAATTAAAAAATATAGTGGTTCCAAAGGATGTAGTTAAGCACCGGCAAGTCGATGATGAGGTTGTTGAGATTACAGATGATAAATTACTCACAACCAGTCAGAATAAGGCTCAAATAGGGCTATTGGAAAACATTCCTATGCCGGAATCAAGTCTTGTGTCTGAGCCTAAGACCAAAGACATCTCTGAAAAATACAGGTCCCTCGAAATAGATACACATCATTCATATAGGTATGAAAAGAAAGAAAGAGATAACTCTCCTTCCAATAAATATAAAGCATCTGCCAACAAATTAAATGAATCTAAAGATAAATCCTCGTCAAATAGATCCAGAAATTCCAGCGATAGGGCCTCATCTTTTTCTATTCGACACAAAGATAACAGGGATAGGAAGTCTTCTTTGCAGGAATCTAACAGTGTTCAGGTGAAAGAAGAAATATTATCTCCATTAAGTAAAAGTTGCGACTTTGAAGGCTATGAAACTCCTGACAGACTAAAGAAGGAAAGTGATAAATACAAGATTGAATATGAACCATCACCGGAAAGACGCAATAACACAAACCTTGACCAGCAGGTCGAAAAAGAGATTCCCAAATTAATGATTGACTGTGAGCCGCTTACGCCTGAATATGAAAATGAAAACTATGAAAATGTGGGATTTCGATCAAACAATGAAGATATCCCTATGGCTGACTACACGGGACAGCCGATTATTTCAAAATCTATGAAAGAATGTCTAGACACATGGAATTTTGTGCTTAAGATTTGCCAGCCTTTGCTGTTTCGACATGACCGTAATAAGTGCTTCAGGTAAATATCAAAGATTTCCTTAATAAGGTAAGTATGTTTTAAACAGTTGATGATTTAATGTTGATTGTTCAGCGTAAACTTGTGTTACAATTGTGTGGCACAATAGCTCCTAATCAGCTAGGTGGAAAAGACGTACAGGAAAAAAAGAGTGTACAGTGGTTCTTTGCAGTTTTAACATTATGGTAGTTAGTTCTGGGTTTGTGACTAGTTTTGATAAGTAAAAATATGCTGAAGACACGAAAGACGGACACTCGGTACTAACCATTAGAGAAGAACCCATTATCTAATTATTTTCCTAGTAGTTTAAATTAAATCATTGCTTTCAGATGATCCACATGTTGTGGCAGTAAAATTGTCTATAGGCAAATTTTTGTAGTTGTGTTGCGTACCTAAAAATTAATGAAAATATTTTTCAATTAGGGAAACCAAAGTGATGCCTCCTGTTTGGTTTACGGAGAATCCGAAGACCTGCCAATGTGTCAAGGACCGGAGCATTGTATACGAGGAACTTGATATGACGAAAACGGAGCTGGCGGACAAAGTCTATGGACGTGATCAGTGAGTACCGTTAATACCGTAGCCATCTCTGCACTGAGTTGATTTTAAACATATAATACATAATTTCTGTAATTCCTAAATACATACCAGATCGGTGTAGTCAGAGTAATGGTTATTATCTTCATTAAATTTCAGTGCATCAGAGCAATAGAGCTTTGAGAACATTTTTGAACAAAAATCACATCTGGTTAAGGCTTTACATTTTACCACTTTAAAACATAGATAATATAGATACTTCTATGTTATGGTAACATAGAAGTAGTTGAAGAGAAGCGGAAGTAACATACATATATTTTTTTTATCTATTTATTTTGTTGGGACTTTAACCATCAAAACTAAGAAATGGTTGGAAGTAACTGATGAAATCATACAAAAAAATAACTGAAATGTTTATTTAACACATTTTGTTCTAAATGCCCCTCTTCATTTCTGATGCTGAAAATGTATGGTTAAGTTAAGCCAAACATCCTGTATATTAGCTTAAGATTAATGTACAGAGATGAGCTAAGAATACAATTAGTATTTTGCGCCACATTAGTCATATCACTTAGGTAGCATGTTAACACATTTGCCACCTTATTGTACTTTTGTAGCCAGCATTTATAAAGGCGCGTCTGCAAAACTACGCACGCCTGTCCACATTATTCAGCATCCGCGCTCTGTATGACTCCCAATGGTCTTGTTTTATCAGTAAACGATGTATTTTAGCGTAAAAACCCTTTTTAAAAACAATATTGAAATAAACTTTTAATTTTATCAAAGCCATTAACTTATAACTTTATGCAATGTATGTTAGCGACGGGTGTCGTCTCGTGTTCCTCTTTTACTCTCACACGGCGCGCTCACGCGTCGCGCTGCGCTAGCAGAGCGGGCCGCCGGCCGGCGTCCTATCTCGCTCTAGCCATATTGTATTGTATTGTATTGTTTATTCATCATCCATAGACAGTACACTGCACTCGGATTTGTCATATTTTAGCATTGGCCAGTTCAGCAAAACAAAACACAGCGAAGAAGAACTGGAAAGAAACTCCGCTGTTTTTTTTTTCAACGTCCACTTAGTCTAAGTTTACAAAAGTGTTTGTCAATTATTTTAACAGAAACATAGGTAAAACACTAAATTCACATGAATACACAAAAATTTACAATCCATGCCGTATGCAACAGTTCATGACAAATATCATTTTATTTGCAAAGACAATCCCCTCCAACTAATATGTTGCCAATTGGAGCAGGCCAGTCCCCACAAACAGCACCCGTTCACGAGCATCACGCCGGGCACAGCCATTACCTCTTTCAACCATATTTTAGGGAAAGAGATAACCTGAGCCAAGCGTCACCGTAAGCAAGGACTTTTAAGCGATGCACTGCTCCAGTGGCAACACAACACTGTGAAACACTTGCACATTAGGTTTTAATACTATGAGTTTTGTCATAAACTACTACTGTCAGCTGATCACATAGTTACATACCCCTTTAAATGCTACCACCTACAGACAATTAAGAGTATAATGGTTTGAGAGCATCCCTATCAATAAAGTAATAATAGATTCCTATATGAGATTTTGACCAATACCGAGAAACTAATAATGCTTAACTAAAATAAAATAAAAATAAAATTCGGGTGTATAGAGCCCTCGTCATTATTGATACAAAATTGTATCAAATCAAAATTGCTTGGTTAGTAATTTCATACTACAAGTAGTACTTATCATAAAAGTAGTAAAGATACAAAATGTATCAGGTGTCAAAAATTAGTAAAAATAAAATTAGTCAAAATAGTAATAATAATAGGATACTTTTTGTACCCAGTCAGCAGGCAGTCAAAATCTCAGTAAATTCAAATTTATCAGCTAGGGCATCTTTAATACAATAGTAAGCCTTATGTGTTAGCAACTTCTTAACCTTAACTTTAAAAGAATTTTCAGATAAATCTCTCACCTCTTTGGGCAATTTATTATAAAATCTAACACTGTTACATATAAAACTCTTCGATGTTTTGACTAATTTATGACTAATTACTTTAACATTGTTCTTGTGTCTTGTGTTATAGTTATGAACATCACAGTTAAGGGTGAAATCATTTATATGTTTTCTTGCATAGCAGATGTTTTGAAAAACGTAAGCACTTGGCAAAGTTAAGATTCCTACGTCACCAAACACCTTTCTACAGGAATCTCTCGTCCTCATGCCAAGCATGCATCGCAGTGCTCTTTTCTGCAAAACAAATATACGATACATACCCCCGCTCACAGTGCTGAGTGCGGTCCTAACTATCCTGTGATTGGCTAGCTCGGCCGGCTCTGTATGTTACTGCCTCTAAATATTTTTGATACAACTCTGCACATACATACATATTTCATTTCTCAATACAGTAAAGTTGCAACTATTAATTAAACAGGTAGATTGGGTTTCATCCAACCAACCAACCAACAATTGTTTCAGCCAACAATGTATGTATACGATATAAAAACTTGTCGCGATCTTAACCTGCATGAATTCATTTTATGGAATACATATTTTTTTTATATCTTATCATATGTATATCTGTATAATTCCTTCTTGTTTATTTATACAGGTAAATCTCGTGACAAGGTTTTATATCAGGATTTCTAAAAGTTTAGGAACTTGTTATCTAATAAAAATTGCTTTATTAAAATTTAACCAGTACTTTGCTTATTGTTGGCAATACAAATTTGGGACATTTCAAAAAGTGCTCAAATCTACCCATCTAGCAACAGATTTTCACTTAACTGAACTGTACCGGGGCGTATGCCATCCAGTTCAATGTAGCCGTGCTCATCAACGGAAGGTCATGGCATGGCACCTAATTCCTTCAGGAATATAGTGTATTGGGCTAATATCATAATGGTAGTTGTGTGGTATATTAGCCGTCCATGTCAGGTTGCACTATTAATTTTTTATTTTTACATAAAGAACATATAATCCCAAACTTTCAGCCTCCCAGTATATCTCAAAATTGTTTTATTCATTCATACCGTGATTTCTCGCTCGTAAAGGTTTCTTATCACATTTTTCGGGCTACATAAAAAAAATGACCTAAGTTGTGCTATTTATATAACTTTGCTATACATTTACATTGTACGGATTATCACCGGACTTACCATATAAAATGCCATTTTGTCCAGAGATAATATAAATTATATTAGGTATAATATAAACCTATTTGGTTAAGTAATTTATATTTTAAGACTGTTCACATTGTTAGTTGTTGATACGTCATTGTTCTTGGTTCTTTGACTTAGTCCGTTCTACCAAGAATATAAGTTTGGCAGTTACATTTAGGTATTCATTCATACGTGTATTTAAAACAATCATAACTTATAAACCAGAGAAGTTTCTTTGCGGTCCTTCTACACTGAGTTGATCGAATGCGAGGATCAATCAAATTCTGACATGACTTTGTGTAGTTTGACTGCCAGAAGTTGAATAAATAAATTAATTGAAATCCACGTATTAAAGTTCGCATGGCCGCTTTGAACACTACTGTTAAGGTTTTATTGTGTTAAATCTTAGACGTTAAACTATATTCTTGCATAAGACTGAAGGCATAATTGCACTATGTTTTAGGATTCCAGAAGCCGAAACACCTCGATACCGAGAGTGGTACCCTAAGGAACAATATACCCTTGCAGAATGCGCTTCGTTGCCTCAAATCAGTTGGGAGACTGACTCTAGCCTCAGTGAACCTAACTACAAAAACAGCGCACACTCTGCTTCAATATCAACGACGCAGTCATCAAATAACATCAATGTTACCGAATCCCCACTACCAGAAATCCGTTTCAAGAAACTTCTAAACTCTGAACCGATTGGTCACAAGTCTCGAGCCGCAACCTTTGAGGAAATGAACTCGCCAAGCTACGCCGATGGGAGGAACTCCTTGGACAGGGAATACAAGAAGTTCATGGAAGCTGTTTGGCCTCCGTCAAAAGAGAATCTGTTGAAATCGCCTAAAAGAATGGAGGACAAAAGAGCGGTAGAGATGAAAAGAACGGCAAATGAGAAAAGAGTATCAGAGGAGAAACGAGTGGCGGTGGAGGAGAGAATTGTGGAAGAGAAAGGAGTTTCAGAGGAGAAAAGAGCAACAGAAGAGATAAAAGAGGAAGAAGAGAAAATAGGGTCGGAAGAAAAAAGAGCAGCGAGGAAAAGAGAGGTGAAGGAGAAAATAGTGGCGGAGGAGAAAATTGTGTCAGAAGAGAAAAGAGAGGAGGAGGAGGTAAGAATGGCAAAGGAGAAAAGAGCTGAGAAGAAAAGGACAGCTGAGAATAAGAAGGTAGTGCGGGAAACTACTTCTGAGTTTGGGACATCCATGGACGAGAGTTTGATCTCAATCGAAGATGATGTTAGAGCAAAGAAAAAGAGTAAGGAAAGAAGGAAAATAGAAAAAGCTAGCAGTGAATATTGGAGTCAGGAGTCAGACATCACTGATGTTCTCAAGAGGTATTATGCTTTCTTGTTGTATGAAATTTGTTGGTTTGTCAATTTGTTTATTTTCCATCAGCAAGTATAAATTCACTCTTGAATTATTTAATTTAAAAGATGGTTCGATTACTGCAGTATAACGGTGACATTCATAAATACTTATATTAATGTACACTTATGTGCTCTGATTTTTATGTTAGAATCAACTGAACTTTGCTAACAAAAATATATCGACTTGAAATTAATGTAATCGTCTTTACAGTATAATGAAAACAGATTACGTTGAGCAAATTAGTATATATTTTGATAACTTTGCAAAGCAAATCCAAATTTTTAACAACACGACCATTACGGCAGTGCTTTATTTGAATTCTAATTTTTTTCATGTGACGAGGCCGGTAGCCTGTCACTACAGTGTACTTCCATTTTCCATATTTGTATCCTAAGTTCGGTCTTCCGTCATCAGTCAATCAATTTTCTGTGTTTCAGTTTGCTTAAGACCAAAATTTCTTTTACCTTTTACTCAATATATTTTTACTGCAATAAACATGCTTATAATGAAACACAACCAGGCTGCAATTCCCACATGAAATGTATTTTTTTTTTGAAAAATTAATATTTTTTTTTTATCTCCCTTTAATCTGGGCGATCTGCCTATGCAGGCATTTAGCTAGAGTTTATAAATTGTCCTTCGGTCTTGCATGGTATTAGCCCAGTGGCTAATCCATATGTTTCTGTGGTCTTATATGAATGTTCAGATCTATATACGGTCTTGGGGAGCTATTCTTTTAATTCTGCAGAAGGTGGGGGTGGAATTATCCATCAATTTGCAGGCCAGTTGGTTGGGATGCTTCTGTATGCGTTTTGCATAGGATTTAAGTTTATTCGTTATTTCCTCCTTAACCATTGGTATCTTTAGGTCGCGATGAAGTTGAGAGTTGGTCATATACCACGGCGCGTTTGTGATCATACGCAGCATCTTGGATTGGAACCGTTGGAGTATTTCCAGATTTGAATTAGCTGCAGTTCCAAACAACTCTATGCCGTAGGACCACACAGGTTTAAGTACACACTTGTAGATGAGAAGTTTGTTGTCCATAGATAGTTTTGAATTGTGAGCCATTAGCCAATATAGTTTTCTTAGTTGCATACTTAGTGCTTTCCTCTTGGTAAAAATATGCTTCCTCCAAGTAAGGCGTCGGTCTAGGTATATTCCCAGATAGCGCACTTCCTCACAGTCGGGTATTTGTATTCCGTTTAACTCAACGGGTGGGCATTGGCCGTGTCTGAGGGTAAAGGCACTGACTTTGTCTCATTTGCCCTAATGCGCCAGTCTTTCAACCATTCTGAGACCAAGTTGAGATTTCTTTGAAGCAGAACTGATGCGTTACCAGGATTTTTATGGGTAGCTATGAGAGCTGTGTCGTCTGCAAATGTACCTACAAGTACTTCTTTGGTCGCCGGTAAGTCGAAGGTGTATATGAGGTATAAGATTGGGCCCAGTACACTTCCCTGGGGAAATCCTGCTTTGATTGTCTGTAATTCTGTTCTGTCCTCTCCATGCTTTACGTAAAAGTGTCGCTGATTTAGGTATGATTTCATGAGTAAAAAATAACTTGGAGGAAGGGTCTTTAGTATTTTAAAAAGTAGGCCATCATGCCATACACGGTCAAAAGCTTGAGAAATGTCCAGAAATGCGGCCGAGCAGTATTCCTTGTGTTCGAAGGCATCATTGATCTTTGAGACCAGTCTGTGTACCTGTTCGATTGTCCCGTGTGCCGCTCGAAATCCAAATTGATGCGACGGAATGAGTTCTGATTTGGCAATCTCAGGTGAGAGCCTTCTCATGAGGAGGATTTCTAATACTTTGGATGCGATCGGAAGCAGACTTATCGGTCGATATGAAGTGACATTGTCAGGCTCCTTTCCGGGTTTCAGTATTAGTATTATTTCTGCTATTTTCCATTGTGTGGGGATAAACTGGTGTCTTAGAATAGCGTTATAAGTCTGAGTCAGGAATGCAATGCCGATGTTGGGTAATTCCTTCAAAACCTTAGCCGTTATTAGGTCATAGCCGGGAGCTTTATTAAGAGCTAGCTTTTTTATTGCAAGTCGAACATCGTTTTTAGAAAATGGTTCGATTGTATTTGCACCGTGGTAGGCCGCAGATAAAGTTTTCATTACTTCATCTACTTTAGTCGATCCTGTATCAGGATTGGGGGAGAAGACTTCAGATAAGTGTTTTGCAAACAAGTTTGCTTTTTCGGAGTCACTTCTAGCCCATGTCCCATCATTACTTCGGAGGGGAGACTGGAAAGGGATTGATTTCTTGAGGCTTTTGGTTGTTTTCCAAAGTGAGTAATCTGTAACAGGTGTGGCATCTAGGCTGGTTAGGTAAGATTCCATGTTTTCGTTTCTAATTTTTATTAGAGTAATTTTAAGTTTTTGCGTCAAGATGTTGAGAATGTTTTTGTCGTGAGGATATTTAGTCTCATGCCATCTTTTCCTAGCTCGTCTCTTTTCTTGTACTAGGTCTCTGACAGCCTGTGGGTAAGTAGGAATAGTATCTGTAATATTTTCGGAATTAGGAGTGGCAGTCCAGGCTGCTGATTGAATTAATTTGTTGAAACTCTCCACAGCCTCAGTTATATCTACATCAGAATTGAGCGGAATGTGTGTGTCCATCGTGTTTTCTAAGAGCTTCCGGAATTGGATCCAATCTGTCTTTCTGCTGTGTAGTTTACATGGTTTTGTGACTTTCACAGGATCGTTGTGTAGCTCTGCTAGTATGACAGAGTGATCAGACGATAGTTCAAAACAAGAATTGTAACTCGGGGACGATTTGGATAGACCTTTTGTGACGAAGAAATCTACTAAATCTGGTTTCTTTTTGACATCGCTTGGCCAGTATGTTGGTTCGCCAGTAGATGCGACTTTTAAATTCAGTTGCAGGACTGTCTTTTTAAGTTCTCTTCCTTTCGCAGTTGTAATTCTTGATCCCCAGTCAGTGTGCTTTGTGTTATAGTCGCCGCCAGCTATAAACTTCTCTCCCAGGGTTTTGAAGAAGGTCGTGTAGGTTTCACTTTTTAGGTTATGCTTAGGAGGCATGTACAGAGCGGAAATTGTTAAAGGTCCTTGGGAACTAGCAATGACGATGCTTGTGGCTTGTATTTCGTTGCTGCAATATGAATTAGTAACATAGTGCTTTATGTCTTCCTTGATTAGGAGGGCCGAGCCCGCATGAGCTGAGCCATCGGGATGGTTTGTGTGATAGGTTTTGTACTTCTGCACTTTGAAATAGCTCTTTTCAGTGAAGTGAGTCTCCGATACAAGCATGATGTCTATGTTGTTTGAGTAGAGGAATAATTTTACTTCGAGAGTATGGTTTGACAGTCCATTGGCATTCCACATTGCAATCTTTAATGGTTTGAATGTGGACGCATTTCAGACATGAAGCTCAAAAGCAGGTTGGTCATGGTGTTCATTTGTTGCATCATTTGTTTAAACATATCCATGAGCTGTTTGAAGTCACTGGAGTTGGAGTTCACTGTTTGCTCATTTTGTTCGACAGTAGTTGCTTGCTGTTGATGGTGTTGCTGATTATTTTGGGTTTGCATTGGATTGTTGAGGGTTACTTCGGCATATGTTTTGTTTTGCCTGCCTGGGAGGGTTGATGGGTGGTCATTCGTTTGGCTGTTTTTCTCTGAAGATACCTTAGTACGGAGCGGTGGATGTCTTTGCTTTTGGAGTTCCTTGTATACTGCACAACCTTTATAGTTGGCTGGATGATTTCCGTTGCAAAGGGCGCATTTGACATCATCTGTTCGTTCTTTGCGCTTGCAGTCAGTGGAAACATGGCAGCCAGCACATTTGATGCACCTTGGTTTTCGACGGCAGTAACTTTTAGTATGTCCATAGTCCATGCAGTTGGAGCATTGTGGTATGGTACGTTTTGGTCTGGGGGGTTCAAATTTTATTCGGCAGTTTAAGAGAGTCTTTATGTTGTAGATTTGCTTGTTATTAGGATTTTGTTCTAGTTCTATTACAAACATGTCTAGTGGTTTCTTGCTAATGATTTGTTTGATGTTCCATATATTGGTAACTTTGTGGTCTAGGGAGCCAAGTGCTTCTTTGATGTCTTCAATGTCAGTGGACGGGTGCATATTTTTTAGGATTACTTTGAAGGTCCTGTCTTGTTTGGGTTTATAGGTATAATACTCAGTGTTCTTGGCATTTTTTTTTTTTTATGCGACCTGACATGGATGGCTAATATCACACAACTACCGTTATGATATTAGCCCAATACACCACATTCCCGAAGGAATTAGGTGCCATGCCAGGACCTTCCCTTTATGAGCACGGCTACATTGAACTGGATGGAAAACACGGAAAATTTTTCATTGCCGCTTCGACCATCTTTTCATCCAATGCGATGGTACCAATCCGGGCGGGCTTAAACCCTACCACCTAGTAGGGGAAGGGGACCTACAGTTTTACATGGATTCCGAACCATGGAGCAGCTCGCATTCGTGACGAAATGCACTTATCGAACTCTGAAAGAGAAAGACAGTGGTGCAAGTTGGTATTGAACCCGGGCCTCTGGTACGCTAGGCCAGTCCCCGCGCCACTAGGCTACGAGCCGGTCCATCCAGTTCCTTTGTAATTGTTTTGTAGGCTTCGATTGTCTTGCACTGTATTTTCACTTGGTTGTTTCGTAGTACCTTTAATTCAAAGAAACCATCTACCTTTTCAGTTAGTAGTTTTGTTAGCGGTCTAATATTAGTGACATTATCGATAAATAGCGGCGGGGGTTTCGGCTGCCTTTCGATTGAAGAAGTTGGAGGCAAATCGTCTTGTACTATATCTAACTCAGCAAATGTGTTAGATGTGGATAGAGGTTGGCTTAACCAGTAAGTGTTAAGTTTTGATTGTTTTAGTGTCCTTTCACTCCCAGGACTGTCTCGTCGCCTTTTCTTGTTCGACACTTCTGTCCAGATTGTTTCTTCCGTGTTGGAAATTTCTTTTGTTGTGTCATCGGTAGCACTGTTATGACCTATGTCTGAGAGTGAGTGTGATCGTGGTCTATGGAAGAGACCAGGGTGGAACATCTGCTGGGTTAGCGCGTTCTTTATTTGATTGTTTTGAGAGGTGTTTTCAGAATTCATATTTATTCCCACGAGTCGGGTCGATCTAAAAGGTCACTCCCAGGGTGACGCCCCTTCCCGGGAGAAGGCATGTTCAATGATGGTTGCCAGAACATCAAGGTTTGGCGTTGGAGACTGGTACACCCACCAGCCATTCGTCCTCTTGGCACGTTGCCCACCGTAGGATTGGGGTAGTTTTTTAGAGAGGTTGTCTTCCTCGCAGCCCGGGTGGCAAAGCCAAGGCTCCCGTTCCTGCGAGACATGACCACAGGTTTACGGTATGTGCTGAGGGTCATTTCTGACCCTATTTTATGGCTGCAGGCAGGACTGCGCTGTCTTTTAGGAGGTTTATTAATATGATGGTTTATTTATTTACAAAAATTAACCTTTCAAAATTTAAAATAATAATTTTCAGAATTTCAAGTTTTTGGGAAATCGCATAATTTAAAATAAATGGTGCTCTATTTTAATGAAGAAAACCCAGAAACTTGGCTTGACGGACTGGTTAGGTACCCCGTTAAAAGGGTGTGTGCGTCAAACTAAATGGCGCAAAGTTTGTAACTTCTGAGGAGGTATAGCAGAAATAGCGACGAACGACTGTGGCGCCATCTACATGGACGCACACACCCCCTTAAGAATGAATGTTGGAATTTCAATGTTCCTGGAACATTATTTCACTGGAAAGGTTTTAAACATACATAAATTAATACGATTAAGCCACCATTCCCAGTTTTAATTTGCAAACCAAGCATTTTTAGGGTTTAAATTTGTTCACCTTCCTTTCAATATTCACATTGTTTGTAGGAATTCTGTTTAAATCTTTAAAGATAGACAAACTTATTCATTTCAGAATTTCACTGATGATGTTTGGATTCTTTTCAGTGAAAAAATTGGTACAGAGAAGTCTGAAAACAAGAAAAAAGAAAGCAACAAGAAGAAAATTCGCAAGAAGAGCACCAAGTCCAGCTCCAAGAGTGAAAGCGGTGGAGACAGCAGTGAAGATAGGACAGACAAGAAAGACAATGTTTTCAAGGAGAAGAAAAAATCGGGAGCTAAAAAGGTGAAGCAATATAATATAATGTTCATCTATCTATACTATTATATAAAGAGGAAAGGTTTGATTGTTTGTTTATTTGAACCGAATAGGCTCTGAAACTACTGAACGGATTTGAAAAATTATTTCACCGTTGGAAAGCTACAGTCTATCCGAGGGACATAGGCTATGTTTTATCTTAAAAAAATTAGGGATCCTTACCAAAACTCCGATAACGTAACCCAAGGTGCAAAAAAATTACCAAGAATGTTCCTTACATCGCGAGCGCTGCGAAAACTATTCACAGTAGAACAAAATGATGTACTACAATTTTATAGAACACATTATAATCTACAAAAAATGTCGCGACAGCATACATCTAACTATTATAGTTATGTCACAAAAAGTGTGCATTTATTTTAAAATAAAAATTTAAATACCGCCGCTAGAAAAGGCTCTTTATTTGTACCTAGTCCTATTTAATAAATTCAGTATTAATCTCTTATCAAAATAAATAAATTATTATTTAATACTGTTTCAATACCTTTATATTACTTTTTGAATTATTCGATTCGGACATTTCATTCGAAAGATATCATGAGTTTATAAATTAGAAAAAACTCCGCTCGGCAAACTATGCGTTTTAGAGTTTGTAGGCATCACTCAGAGGTACGGGAGGGGAGTCAGTCGGCTCCCTACGCAGCAGCCGTGTGCGGAATTTAAGGAATTGTCGCTTGATGATTATTAGTTTAGTAGGTAACTAAACGCCTTCAAAAAGTTCTTTTCAGAACTAGACCCATTAATATATGTTGTACATTAAGTTATCCTAATAAATAAGTGACTTAAATAGTTTTTATGATTTTCGATTAAATACTTTTTAGTTGTTTGTAGTTGTAGGTAGCTAATAACAGTTAAACATGTTTAAAAAATGTTACGGCTTTTCACGCGGCAGGAAGATACATTCTCCAAAGACATTCTCAAAAGCCGTAACATTTTTCAAACATGTCTAACGACCGCGGTAATCTCAAAAGTATCATAATAACAGTTAAGCTAATGATTTAGTGAAAAATAAAACAACATTAAATAGTGTTTACTCCCTGGCTTTAACTTAATAAATTATTTATTTAATGGCTTTTATTTTGTGGTTATGACCTTTTTACAATAATTAATAGTATGAAAAATACATAAAAGTAAAAAATACAAAAAAAGAAAAAAAAATATTCACAAAATTTGTTATTTTTATTTCAAATATTTCAATGTAGGTATATGCTCTTTTTTTAGGAACTCTACGTAAGAAGGGTTTATTTGTGTATCATTGTGTCAAAATAATATTTTTTTAATTATATTATGCCCGTGCAAAGCCGGGACGGGCTGCTAGTGCGTAAATAAACTGACAAACATTTTAATCGTGGAAAAAGACTGACAAAGCAATGTTCTCAAAGTTTACAACACTCCTGTTAGTAAAACGTTCTTTCACCATCATGGGCTATAGTTAGCTTCAACAAAACAGCCGGCTTATTAAGGAAATTGATTTGACCGTTGTCAGCTAGCACTAAAAAAATCTATGAGTTAAAGAGCACATTTAACTACTACATTGCAAATAGTTGCTGTCTAGATGATCAGAACAAAATCAGAAGTTCAGCCGAACATTGTGAAATGTACCCTAAGCTTTAAAACTACAAAGTTGCTATTTTCATATTGTAGCAAAGTATATGGATGTATTGTTAGCAATGGGAGGACTGGAGAAAAAATTGAGAGGCATATGTCCAGCTGTGAACACAAACACGCTGACTGACTGACTATGAAGCCAAATTTTATATTTTTTAATTTTATAAAATTTTACGACATTTAACAGCAGTTATATAAAAATATGTGTATAAAGCCATTGACAAAATGCCAATAATACAATTGAAATATATAATGTTCGGGGAAAAAGTTTCTTCGCATTTTATATTTTATCCATCCATAAATAATTTGCTGAATCAGCCCTTTCATTGATTGCGTTAGTTTGCACAGTGCTCTCAACAATTTCCATCTTGTTAAAAGTATCAAAGGCAGAGTACCAAAAAACACATACTTATGTTCTGCACAAATTGGTTTTGCAAATTAATGAAGTCTTTCTTTTTTTACTTTTTTTCTTACTTTCTTATTTTACCACATTATCTTGATATTTGGCAGATCACAAAAACATCCAAGCTAAAGTTGTCGCACAAGAAACGCTTGGAGAAAAAGAAGAGACTGAAGAAAATGAAGGAAAAAAGGATTAAAAAAATTAAGAAGTTACAAGACAAGGTCGAGCGAAGCCTCGAACTGGACGAAGGCATGGGCGAGATCATAAAGAAAGGTTGGCTCCAAGAACATCTAAATTAATATTTAAATAATAGCTTTGTTAAGCTTAATTGCTAAAAGTGTATTTATTTTTTTGAGTTAAGCAAAGATTTGAGTCAAAGCATGGAATTAAAGTAGAATAATCGATGGAAAGTTAAATTTAAAAGCTGCAATCACATTCCAATGATGGAATCACATTGTGCGATTTGGCTTTTTGCCCACGTGACTAGAGTACCCTTAATTTAGTTTCATAATTTTGCAACAACAACTTGATCTTGGAGATATGATCGAGTATACTGTCTACAGTTCATTAAAAAATATTATTTTCTTTTTTTCTCAAGCAGCTATGGAAAAAGGTAGTAAGCAAATTTTTTAATGGTTAATTTTAGTTTTTGATTTTATTTATTTTATTGAGAAAAGATAATATTATATTTACAGAAAAACTAAGGAAGAAAGGTGAAGTAAAAGCTAATAAAAAGAAGAAACCAACCAAGGCAAAAAAAACATTGACCAAGAAGAAGAAGTCCAGAAAGGTTTCTTCCAGCAGCTCTAGCTCTTCCTCTAGCAGCAGTAGCAGTAGTAGCAGCAGCAGCAGCAGTTCTGACTCGGAGCTAGAGAGGGAGAGGAGGATAAAGAAAAAAGCCAAACGAAAACAAAGAGAGGTAGGTAAAGCTGAAAAGGAGAAGAAGAAAGCAAAAAGGAAGGCCAAGTCTTCCTCCGACTCTTATTCCGACGATGAAGAGGAGTTTGACATGGACATACTTAACAACATCAAAATGGAACAAATGTCAGATGAGGAAGTGAGCAAACACATCCAGGATATAGAGCAAGAATTCTCGCCGAGACGCAAGTCTCCCATGAGAAAGGAAATAGTTTGTGCAAGCAAACTTCACAGTGACTTTGTGGACAGTACATTTGCAATGCGTGTGGTAAAAGAGGAGAAAATCGCCTATGAAGAAACACATCCTGGTGAGGTCCTGTATTATTTAATTCTGACAATTTTAAAATTATACAAAGGTATTTATAAATTTTCTTCAAAATTGTTCGCGTCAGCCCCTCTTAAGTACATTAATAAATGTCTGAAGAAGTCTTCGTTATATTATTTTATTGTTTTCTATCACCCATAGACTGCAAATTTCGATGTTTGAATATTTGGTGACTAGAATAAACACAGCTAAAAACGATTGGCAATAAAAAAAAAAGTTTTTTTCCTTATCCACTTATTCTGTTGACAAAAACGTTTGCACAAGTTACATGTTTTCTGTTAACTATTAACTTTCTCTGTTACCTAACTCTGTTATAATTTTTTTTACTCATCAGCTCAAGGACAGATTCAATAAAAATGCTGTTATGCTCTGTAATCAAGCACCCCATTTTCCAGGCATTATAAAATTATTTGTTTGCATCAGTTAAATTAAATTCTAGTGACGGTTGTCAACAGATCGTCCTTTGAGTGAATGGCTCGTAATGATTTTTAAAATTTGTTAAGTACTCTTAAAAAAATATGCAAAATTACTTTTTCTAGTCTTTGTTTTATTGTGTTTTGGGATTACTATTTCTGCAGAGATAAGGTAAATTAAATGGAAAGTGGTAGATATACCTCACTATTGCTGGTTGACCTACTGCAGGAGTTGAACCGATTTATAAAATATCCCGACCGATATTCCTGACCGATATCATTAAGTGTTGGTTTTTGTAATAATCAATGTGAAATCTTACTCCTGAGGCCCGTCACTAATGATTGGCACTGTGTGATTGTAGTCGTAACCATCGCTAGTGAGAGAGAGGACATGGGGCGAAGGGGGGTGGAGGGGCCCAGCTCGGACAAGCAGGAATGCTCCCACTCTCCGGACTCTTCCAACTTCGGCGAAATCAAGGTGGGCCGGAAAACCTTAATCATTTTGTTTTTATTGTCTGTAATTTAAGCACCACACAAGGAAGGCAATGATCTGAGCTATCGATAATTTAATTTATTAATTAACAGGTAGAGATAGTTTGCATATGGGAAATTAATTTCGGGGCAAGCTCGCCTTGCGTGCCATCTTGCGTGGAGTATTGCGGGACGGCTCAGCTAAGTACCTGCTTGGCCCCCTGGACTCGATACTGTATCAGGCGGTGCGTCTCGTCGACGATCCCAAAGTACCCCTGAATTTGGGTACCCCTTGCAATCCTAAAATCCGATTTGTATGGTGTAACCGAATAATAACTTCGGGATTTATTTAGCTGGAAGTGATGGCACCGGGCGATAGCAGTGTGAAAGAATTTTTAATCTAATATTAAATGGAAGATGTAAGTGACAAATGTACCTGAATAAGGATTCATAATGGAGTGTAGAAAAAAGCTTCGCAAATAATAATTTTTTTTTATAATCTGTAACAGATTTAAAATGTTAATGTGAGTGTAGCTTAGAAGATAAGACACATGATATCACGGACTTTGCTGTAGGCCTTTTTAACACCTACAATATTCGAGTAATTCGTTTTCACTGTTATCTTGAGGTTTGTAATTACCAATATTTACCAATTATAAATACAAACCTTCCTCCTTGATTGCTCTTCCTATTAGGTAAACTGTATCAAAAATTCCAATGCCCTCTTGCTGGGGCGCGCGGAGCATTCCGGTTTCATCTAATTCAGATGATTGGTTTAAAAGTTATGGAGGAGCACACACATACATACAAACGGAAAAGATTTAAAAAAATCGTCAATTTAGTTTTGATATCATACATTAAGTCTACAAACGCAGTATCTTAAATAACATATCTACTTAATCCATGAACACCCCTTACAGGTTTATTATTTGCATAGATTTATGGATAAAAATAATTTTGCATATTTATATTGCATAAAAATTTAAAAAAATATGTGAATATCTTGGAATCTTACACAATTACATTTAAATTGGAAAAGAACAATTTCATTCAAAATAGAAAGAGCCACTGCTTCGTCCAAAAGAGAATACGTCCCTATTGCAGGAGTCAATGGAGTTGAGCGGCGAGATGCAGCGTGCGAAGGCGAATGCGGATGCGTCGGTGGCACCCCCCTCCGCCACGCTCTCCCCCCACTCAGACGTGCGCCACCCGCCCAGTGACATCACGCCGGCCCGCAACACCACCTCGCCCCTCCCTGCACAACACCGGCTGCCCGAGCAACCCGTCACAAGCGCGCAAGCACAATGTGAGTCAAACATTCTCTAGAGCCGCTTCACTTTTATAAGCTTTGCAAATTATAAATTGTTTTCGGAAATGTTTTCTCTTTTTTATCCGACTTCTCAATTCGACTGTATATTTTCTCCCGGTGTTTGCGCATTGTCACGGGAAGATTTATTAGCTTATCCCTGAAATGCCCAACAACTCTACAACAACCCCACAATCCTACACCAGCCCAACAATACTACAACAAGCCCACAACACTACAACAGCCCAACAACACTACAACAACCCCACAACCCTATACCAACCCAACAACATTACCACAACACTGCAACAAGCCTACGACCCTACACCAGCCTAACAACACTATCACAACACTACAACAAGCCCACAGCACTACAACAGCCCAACAAAACTACAACAACCCCACAACCCTATACCAACCCAACAACATTACCACAACACTGCAACAAGCCCACGACCCTACACCAGCCCAACAACACTATTACAACACTACAACAAGCCCACAACACGACAACAGCCCAACAACACTACAATAACCCCACAACCCTATACCAACCCAACAACATTACCACAACACTGCAACAAGCCCACGACCCTACACCAGCCCAACAACACTATCACATCACTTCAACAAGCCCACAACACTACAACAGCCCAACTACACTACAGCAACTCCTCAACACTTCAACAAGCCCACAAACTATACTCAAAAACGTTAAAAGAGGTATGGACGCCTAACGCTGGCTCGCTAGTCTGGAGTCCCCAGTGCTCACCAAAACAGATTTTAGCTCCTGTTTAAAATTCCTGTGTGCTCTGTGTATGCGTGTAAAAACAATTCCGCCATGTTTAATGTGCACAACAGTGGAATATCTAATAATTGTTTAGTGATTTTAATTAGTAAGTAAGTATAGTATTTATATATATAAACTAGCAAACCAAAATTTCTGTCTGAGACCGTATTTCTGATCAATTTCTAGAGTGAGATCGGCATGATAGAGCGGGCGAGTCTCGGCGGCGCATGTCTTACATGGTACCACTGTATGCTGTGTGCGTTAAAATAATACAATTGGGACCCACTGCGTTTTTTCCCGTTCATGTTGTAAGAGGCGACTTAGGAATTCGTCGCTGGTGGTTCGGATCCCTGTGTCGGATCTGTGTGTGTGTGACTGTAGATCCCCTTCCTTATGTACTAAGCTCATAGAGTTAATCCTGCCTGGATTGATACCACTATACCATCCCATTGAATGAACGATGGTCGTAGCGGCGATGAAAATTGTCCGTGTTTTCTATCCAGTACAATGAAGCTTATATATTCTTTAAAAAAAAATCTTTGTATTTCTAGCCTCTCGTTCAACCTGTGAAAATTACAAGAACTGGTACATAAATACATATCATCACGCCGCACGGGGCACGACACTAGCAAAATGTTGTGCCCAGGCTTTTGTAAATTTGTATCATCATCCATTAGTTCTATATGTCCAAACCATCTTAGCACGCCTTTCTCGATTCTAGTCACAACATCATTTATGACACTGCTCTTTATACCAATGGTTTCGAAATTTGTCCGTACTCTGCAAACTTTCCTCAAGGAACGCATTTCTACTGCATTTATTCTAAATTTGTGCCTCTTCTGCCATACCCAAGTCTCGCTTCCACATATAAGTGCAGGCACCAGTACATAGTTACGAATCGCTATCCTTACTGTAGGCGTAATCACCTGGCTTTTCATAACAGAATTCATTGCGCCGTTTACTCGATTTCCAGCACTCACTCTTCTTTCAATGTCCTTTCAAGAAATAGTAATTGTTTTATTTAAATGTACTATGTAAAACCTATTTGGATCTGTCACACAGACCCGGTCGGCGAAGATGAAGAGTACAAGGAACCAGAAGCGGACGCATTCGAATGCGAGAGTTACGTCTACGAGCGACACGACGAGACGCATCGACACTTCCCCTACGACTCGTACGACGCTCACGACGCTGCCTACGTCAACCTCAGCAGCCACCCTCACCACTATCGACAAACAGCCACTGACGTATGTACTTAGGCCTCTAATCCACGACAAGAATTTCTCTCGTCCGCCGGGTCGGTAAAACAATCCGGGTGAGCAGTGATCCATGATGTATGTGAGCTTTTCCACTAGTCGGTGCGTTCGTAGCCGGCGGATTTGCTGGACACGGTGCCGAGATACACTCCGGCGACTCACTGCAGAACCGGCGCACCGTGTCCGGCGTACAGTGGGACAAGTCTGGACATGCTCGTCTATCCATGAATCGGCGGATCTCCCGGCTCGGTCGAGGCGTTTCGAGCGCGCGCTCATTGAGGTAACAGCTAGTCTTTCAGCAGGCGAAATACAGTTACGCATGTTTGCGTTTTCATGTTTTAAACTTTCGTTTCGGAGGCAAAGTAACTCATTAAAACTGCACTTTCACATTTGGAAGTAGTTAAAGAATTTGGTTTCATCTTCGCATAAAATATCAAATAATGTGTGCCATACCTCAAATATGTACTGGTCTCTGAACAAAGGATGAACCCAGCTGTATTTAATCGAAAACTTACAACTAATTTACAATTATTGTCCAAAGCCAAAAATGTGTTTTCACAGATACACTGTGGTACTGGACTAAAAGTAGACTGCTATCTAAGCTTAAGAACGTTAATTAATTCTAAACTTAATTAAGCATGCAATTGAGCATTTAAAATTGAGGCAGTCAAAATCGCCTTTTGTTGTGCATCACGCTAAATTGCCAGTGTGCAACCAGTGCAATAAAATGCTTATTATTAATTGAGAACCAACTACCCGATTTACATGTGGTTTTATCTTCATCTAGCCTGATTCAAAACTTATGCAGGTCCTCATCGTTACTTACTAGGTGGTAGGGTTAATCTCGCCTGTTTTGGTTTTCTATCCATTTCAATGTAGTGCAGGAAGGTTCTGGCGGTACATGCTTTTAAATTTCGTTTGGAAAATTACCATCAAATGTTTACGAAGCTCTAATGGTGGGAATGTCATCTACATCTACATCGAGCGGCTCGTAGCCTAGTGGCGCGGGGACTGGCTTAGCGTACCAGAGGCCCGGGTTCGATACTAACTTGCACCACTGTCTTTCTCTTTCAGAGTTCGATAAGTGCATTTCGTCACGAATGCGAGCTGCTCCATGGTTCGGAATCCATGTAAAACTGTAGGTCCCCTTCCCCTACTAGGTGGTAGGGTTTAAGCCCGCCCGGGTTGGTACCATCACATTGGATGAAAAGATGGTCGAAGCGGCAATGAAAAATTGTCCGTGTTTTTCCATCCAGTTCAATGTAGCCGTGCCTCATAAAGCGAAGGTCCTGGCATGGCACCTAATTCCTTCGGGAATGTGGTGTATTGGGCTAATATCATAACGGTAGTTGTGTGGTATTAGCCATCCATGTCAGGTCGCAGAAAAAATAAAAAAAAAACATCTACATAAATCATGCCATATCGGCTCAAACGATTTTGAATACATTTGTTAGATGGATACATTGTCCTTGACCAGCCTTTGGGACCAGCCCTTTGGAATACTTTTTAACCAGTATATAGTTCAGCCCGACATCAGTCCAAAAGATATTGACTCGAGCGGAGCCGGGTACCTAAGCTACATAGTTGTCATTAAGTTTTTAAAATTCTCCCCACCTTGAAGTCTGTTCGAACGAAGTCTAATCCAAACTTTACATATTCATCCATACTGATATGGTGCAATTGCAGAAGGCGCCTGGCGGTGAGTACGAGGCTGTGCCAGGCGGGGAGGTGGTGCGACATATCGAGACGGTTGTGTCGGCGGGTGGCGGGGGAGGGCGCGGCGAGATCAAGTGCGACTGGCGGCCGGACACGAGCGCGCCGCACGCCGCGCACGTGCGCGCCTCACGCTGGGGTACGCTCCCTGCTCCACACTATATGGGTACGCGGCGGAGCCAGGCGGGGAGGTGGTGCGACGTATGGAGACAGTGGTGTCGGCGGGTGGCGGGGGAGGGCGCGGCGAGATCAATTGCGACTGGCGGCCGGACACGAGCGCGCCGCACGCCGCGCACGCGCGCGCCTCACGCTGGGGTACGCTCCCTGCTCCACACTATATGGGTACGCGGCAGAGCCAGGCGGGGAGGTGTTGCGACGTATGGAGACGGTGGTGTCGGCGGGTGGCGGGGGAGGGCGCGGTGAGATCAATTGCGACTGGCGGCCGGACACGACCGCGCCGCACGCCACGCAATCGCGCGCCTCACGCCACGCACTCGCGCGCCTCACCCTGGGGTACGCTCCCTGCTCCACACTATATGGGTACGCGGCGGAGCCGGGCGGGGAGGTGGTGCGACGTATGGAGACGGAGGTGTCGGCGGGTGGCGGGGGAGGGCGCGGCGAGATCAATTGCGACTGGCGGCCGGACACGAGCGCGCCGCACGCCACGCACTCGCGCGCCTCACGCAGGGGTACGCTCCCTGCTCCACACTATATGGGTACGCGTCGGGGCCGGGCGGGGAGGTGGTGCGACGTATCGAGACGGTGGTGCCGACGGGTGGCGGGGTAAAAACTGATATGTCTTCTACAATGGAACACTGTATCTGTTCTCCCCTTAAGAGAAGAAAAAAAGTCGCCTGCTATAAAGCTAGTTTGATGGGCGGGCTACAATCGGACACCAGATAACGAGCTCTTTAACGAAATTGTGAAGTTCCTCTTAGTTCTATATAGAAACTTGATCCCTGAGTGTGTTGCGGTGCGCAGGTATGCAGAGCAAGCCGGGCGAGAGCGCTGCAGGGACGGCGGACACCGTGTACCCCATCCGCAGCGTGCTGGACGACCCCGCGCCCGCACCCGCGCCGCCGCCGCACGCGCAGCACTTCCGCATCGAGACCATCTCGATGGTGCGCGCCGCCAGCCCGCCCGCCGCTGCCGCCGCCGCCTCCGGAGATATCCAATCGCCCGGAGAGTATGTACCTGTTGTGGTTATTTTTGCATAGACTGGCAGCTGATTATTATTATTATTTATATGCACTAGCAGCTTGAAGCTGATGCGTGTACTTCACGTGTTGAGTGCAATTTTTAGGTATCTTATATAATTGTTTTGTTTCTATTTAGGTATATTATTATTATTTATTATTTTTTTATTTATATCACTAGCAGCTTGAAGCTGATGCGTGAATTTCATTTTTCGCGGAGTGCACTTGTTTTTCTTTTAAATTTTTAAATTGGAATTACTAATATGACTTATCATTCACATTATATACTTATTTTGATTTTAATTATTGATTATTTGTTATTTTTTTATTTCATTTAAGTGTTTGTCTAGTCGGTTTTTAATTCCATTTACAGTTTCAGCACTAATGATGATGATGATGATGATGCGTCGGGTTTTTTTAGGGTTCCGTACTCAAAGGGTATCAAACGGAACCCTTTTACTAAGGCTCCTCTGTTCGTCCGTCAATCCATCTGTCCGTCCGTCCGTCGGTCACAGGGCTGTATCTCATGAACTTGAATAGGTAGAGAGCTGAAATTTTCACAGAGTGTGTATTTCCAACAAATATCACATAACAATCAAAAGCAAATCAAAACGAAAAAGGGGCCACCATACAAGAAACGTTATTTTTGTTTGGGTTTAAATCTTGTATAATGGTATGGAACCCTTCGTGTGCGAGTCCGACTCGCACTTGGCCGGTTTTATATATTTCATTTTCATTTTATTTCATTTAATTTATTTAAACTTTTTGGTAGTCAAACTCCACCAAGTTACGTCACAAAGATCCGCGGATCTTACGTAGCTCGTTTCAAGAGTCCACAACTCTATTTGCGACAAAGCTCCTGTGAACGGACCCTCATGTTTAACCGCACATCAGTGTCGATGCAGTGGTCTTTGGGGTGGCGTCGTAGAATGCAATCCCACATTGAATAAATGTGTTTTTTTTTCGAATGTGAATTGTGACAGCCTGTATACTAACTGTGAGGACATACACAATATTCATATAAGATGTACCAGTGGGCAGATGGCCAGTACATTAATTTCACCAGCGTAATCCTCATGTTTTAATGTTTTAATCAAAATATATTAATGGACATATTGGGATGATGGCACATGTCACACGGATTTTGAGCGGCTCGTAGCCTAGTGGCGCGGGGACTGGCCTAGCGTACCAGAGGCCTGGGTTCAATTCCGACATGCACCACTGTCTATCTCTTTCCGAGTTTGACAAGTGCATTTCGTTAAGAATGCGAGCTGCTCCATGGTTCGGAATCCATGTAAAACTGTAGGTCCCCTTCCCCTACTAGGTGGTAGGGTTTATGCCCGCCCGGGTTGGTACCATCGCATTGGACGAAAAGATGGTCGAAGCGGCAATGAAAAATGATCCGTGCTCATAAAGGGAAGGTCCTGGCATGGCACCAAATTCCTTCGGGAATGAGGTGTATTGGGCTCATATCATAACGGTAGTTGTGTGGTATTAGCCATCCATGTCAGGTCGCATAAAAAAAAATAACGGACACAGTCCATAAATCAGCACCGCGCGCGAATGTGCTCCCGAAATGCGTTCGCCAAATCCGTCCGCATCCACACAAACCATCCAATACATCTGTGACTATGTTTGCGTGTGGCATGTGCAATTACGGGGAATAAATACCTAAATATGAACGTTTTTCTGTAGTTGATTACAGTAAGGCCTTAGGTTGTTAAAAATTTAAAAAATACTGAGCTTATAGAACATACGTTTGCAAGGTACCCCCATTTTGTCCAAAACACTTGTATAATCATCGAAATAAAAAAAATATATCTAAAAGGACCTTTTCCTACCTTTCAAAGCCATTTTTTCTGTTATTTTTCTATTTAGAAGAATTAAATAAAAAAAATTTTATACCTTTCAGCCATAACGAGACCCCTTGCTATTAAAAAATCTTCTTTTTTAATTTTTTGGACGAAATCATACTAGTCATACCTTGCCAAGCGGGGACGGAGCGTGCGAAACGTGCGTACCCTCCCGCTGACATGATGGCACTGGCTATATTCCGCCGCGCGTATTCTTGACTTTACGCTATGGTATATAGGGGCCTTAAGTTGGGTTGGAAGCTGTAGGAAATCACAGGCAGCAGGTAGCTACAGCCGCCGCTATTATTTCTCCGCTGTAGCTATTTCTCAAGTAATGTTTGTAACAGCTACGATGGGGCGTACGCTGATATGTATGGCGAGGCGGACCGGCTGCAGTACGGTGACTGCTTCGCACCCGAGGAGCCCCGCCCGCAGCCGCCGCCACCTGTGCGCGACCACAAGAAGGCAACTAAGGGGAGACTGTCCCTGGATGATCGGATAGGGCTGATCGTGCGGCAGGAGTCAGGTGAGGATGTCTCGAAATGGTGGGAAAAAATTACAGTTGACCTCATGTCAATGATTCAACAAACAATGCACTACATTCAACAAACATTTAACTGTCACACTATTCGGAAGAGTTACAATTTTTTTTAAACATGCACAACATTGATATAGTGCAAATTTAGTAAACCCAAGTAAATATACTTTTTCGTACTAAGCAGGTACGGCGCTTATTCCAAGGAATGTGATATGTATATATGTATGTATGTATAATCAACTGTTATGCAAGGACACATTAATTGAAGAAAGAGCCCAGTAAAAAGAACTACTTTACGAATATACTGCAAGACTGGACCCGAACCAGCAAAACATACCATTCTCGGGTATCACGGAGCCTGTCTTTTTTTTAAACAGAGAAGGTCCTAGAGCACAATAGCACGGTTTTATACCGTGCCCGCGAATGAGTTAGTCCCGCCGGTAAGGGCCACCTTAATTTTACTTGTAATATCAATCATTTACTCTGCTTATGTAAACCCTTAATGTTAAGAACTACCTTACAATTATGTGTTTTTGATTTATTTTAAATTCCAATTCTTGTTGAGAAATGCTCATTAAAATTTGCATTGGACCGATAAATTTTTTTAAGGTTTTTCGTTACACGGCTGATGGACGTGTTGGGAAAGATCGCTAGTGACATGTTTTGTGATGTAATAACGTAATGCCATTAAATGTTTTCCGCATGCAATCAGTTCTCGCGCAGACCAAGAAGGAATCACCACCGGATTCAGTCAACGAGCAGGGAATACTCATCAAGTAAGTTACGGAAACAAGTGACATTTAGTTGTATCTACTTTTTCGGACCAAGCAAGTATGACGCTTTTTCAGTAAACAGGATATGTATATAGAATTTACCGTGAAGCAAGGACACATTCATTCAATAATTATTCATTATTTTCTTTCTTTTATTAGAGTCAAAGCTACTTATTTAATTTTGTAAAAAAATAGCTCATTGTACATGTTGTGTTCGTCCGTAATTATAGATAGTTTCGATTATGTACTGAAAAAATTTCTTTATTGTTAATTGTGAAACAATTCTGTGTGGATGAACCTTAATAAAAAAATAAAAAAATAAATAAAGAAAGCTTTATAAAAATACTTTATAAGTATCGTGCAAGGCTGGACTCACCAGCTAACAAATCTTTAACGTGCCGGTTGCACCAACCCCTCTACGACACGTAACTGCTGATGTGTGTGTAGAATAACCACTATCACTCTGCAAGCCCCATATATATTATTATTATTATATACACTAGCAGCTGCAAGCTGTTTTTTTTAATATTTTTTACATGTTTGTCCAAATTGTTTTTGAAACTGTTTCTTTGAGCTAGCACTAATGACTTCTTCCTGCAGCTTGTTCTAGTCGTCCACAACACGGTGAAGTGTTTGCTCGGGTTGGAAGCTATTAAGTTGGAATTGAAGCTATTAAGCCCATGTGAGAAGAAGAATTTTACCTAGAGACTGCTAAAGTGTAGTTTCGCTGTCAGTCGGCTGTCGCCGGGCGGCCAGGAGAGGCGGCGGGCGAGGGGGCGTGCGGCCGCCAAGCGGGTCAGCTTCGCCGACGGCTACAACCCCGGGCAGGACTCCGACACGGAGGAGCCGCCAGTCAAGGTGAGTCTCCTCACCACCTAAAACGGAACCTCGGGGGAACGCTGAGGAAAACCCTCATAAAACTGTATGAAGATCTCCGACGTTGCCCTTTCGAGTGTTTTTCATTTAATGTGATGGTACCAACTCAGACAGGATTAACTCTACTGCCTAGAAAGCAGGGAAGGGGACCTACAGTTTTACATGTAAATTGAATCGAATTGAGACGAATATTTGAAAATTAACACTGTAAAAGAGGAATTGCGGTCCACTGCAACACTTACCAGAAAAGACTGGCTAGTCACCTGTCGCAGGTGGCATTGAATGGATATGAAACAGGGTCTGTTCTTGTATGGTGTGGACGTTAAGGTAAGTATTAGGTAAGCGACTTTGTTTTATACGGTAGAATATGAGACTTCAGAGCAGTGGGTATGACACGTTGATCCGTGGCTCAGCTTTTATCATCTCGAGTAGTTGCAGGGTCCAGTATGGCACAATATGAGAGTGAAATGTTAAAGATATTAAAATTTAAACTCTTTTATATCTCAAACAGATCTGATTATAGTCTGAGGACTGATTGCAGATGTTACAAGAAAAACCAATGCAATCTCTGGTGTCCTCAATGGTCGAGCAGTCGGTCATCCAGATCCTGACCGCACCCATAGTTGGCTTAACCTCTCGGAGATCGAACGTCAAGTTGTCGCTCTCCTTGGCTACCGAGGCTGTCAAACCCATAGTTTCGTTGCAACATTAATATAACACATATTTTTATTTGATATATTTTGTCACTCCAGAAGCGACGTTGGCGGCGGCGCTACGGGTGCGCGTGGCCATGCCCCGCTGTGCACCCCGACCACGTGCCGCTGTGGGACGCGCTGCCGCCGCCGCCGCCGCCGCCCGGCTCGCCGCCGCCGCCGCCCGCCCCGCTGCCGCCGCCCACCGCGCTGCTGCGCCGCCGCAAGCGCCCCGCCGCCGACCTGCTGCCTCACCCGCGCCACCCGCACCTCACTCATGGTCGGTACCCTGCCTGATCATGTAAATGCATGATATCATATCAATGAAGTATGAACATTAGTTAGAACACACAGTGGTAAGACAAAAAAAAAATAGAAGAATCAGCGTAGGTGTGTACTAAAAGGTTAAATATTACGACCGCTGCTTTTCCTTATCTATGTCATGTCTAGTTGTATTCCGGAGGACGTAGAATTTATATGTGCTGAAGATTTCATATATCTGTAGTCTATGCCGTGTAGAATTACGGCCATTCAGAATAAAGATAAATTCAAAACTTATCTGCATTAATGGTGTTAAGGTATGTAACCATATCTTACTAAAAATAATTAAGTACCGACACATAGTTGACATAAACACTGGAAATCAGTTCTACATTCTCATAGGGCTGTGTTGAAATTAGTTCTGTAAATATTTTGTCACTCATTAGCTCTTCATGTCTGAACCATCTCAGCGTCACCGTCTTCATTTTCATCAATATTTCTTCTGTAAATATTGTTACGCAGGTGCGGTGTAGATTAGAAAAGAATAAAGTTAAAAATCTTCCTTTATTTCAAACAATTCACATGTACACTCACAAATACAGTTTTATTACACTTAAAAATGTCGCTTTGAACATTTAATTGCCATTAACATCACTCGTTGAAGTGATTCACTTCAGAGCTATGTAGTTCTCTCTCGCTTGGTATCGCTTTCCTTCGCATATTAAAATTTACTGGCGCCTTCAGCGCTTCGGGTGTCTTTTATATCTGTGGATCCTCCTTCGAGAACACTCCACCGAATTCTAGGTGCCACTCATGCGAAGCAGTTGAAAACAATCTCCTACGAGATATTGCTCGAATATTCCTGAGCTAAATATCACGTAAGCAAGCAAGTCTTCTCATTCCCCCGTTGTGTTAGGCGGGAGTGGGATTATATTTCCGAGGCTATGCTGTCGATTCTGATGGGCAGGTCCTTAGGTGGCTTCATTTAGGCCTTGGTGTTATTATTTAGCCGTTGGTGTGTCATCGTCTTCCGGTCTGACGAGGTCTCGTGGGTACTGCTTGGCGCTTTTCCGGAGGTAGCGCTGGGGCGTCAGGTCCCCGATTGCTGGGAAGAGTGACGTATCTGCAAGCGCAAGCATGGCTGTGGCCAGGCATCCGATGAAGACATCCAACGGCTCTGCTTGGAGGTCACTCGCTGTCACGTCGTCCGCATGTTGCGCGGAGCGGCAACAATGGTGCGAAAGCTGAGAAGCTCTGCTGGGCGCGGAGGCGCTAACGTTGCGTCTCCGAGACTACGTCTTGTAGATTCCCAGTTTTAACCGCTGTGAAAGCTGGGAACACAAGACGGTTTTAGCTTTGCACGTTCCATCCTCCTCTCGTCCACGGTAGACTTGACATGCGACGTCTCAGTCAGATTCCGATCCGAGCAGTCACTTAATATATGAGCACAGTATTGTATTCGGCTTCGTGATGGAAGTAGGTAAGTAGCGCCATCTGTTGACCAACTCAGGAACTTTGCGCTCTTATGTTTTGTAGTAGCGTTATATCTTCACAGATGGCGCGCTCGTAACACTACTATTTTTCGTATTATTATTATTATTAATTATATTATTTCGTATATACCTTTTTAATGGTTCTGTGTAGAAACGACCGTGCAGCAAGGACACATGAATTATAGAAATTTAGCTGTAAAATTTACAGGTTTATGATATCTAGCCTTACCGTATATTCATAAAACAGTTCTTTTTACAGTTTTGTTTCTTTGATTCATGTCATGCTTGACGTTCGATTCTACATACATATCACATTTGTAGATTATTATTTTTTTTCAACTGCTTACTGTTTCTCACTCATAACCAATTAATCTTTGTACTCACTCACTAAAGTGAAGGTTGCCAAAATAAAGGCTGCTGTCTCAGCTAATGATGGGTTCCGCGGACTTATCCAGGCGAGAGAGACAGACCAAAGATACCGGCGAGGGAGGTAGGGAGATGTTGCAAGCGGAAGACCAGAGGATGGCCCCCTTATAGGGTCCGCCGCAGCAGGGATTCGCTTCAACTCAGTGCACGTAGACAGCACGGTGCACCCGGCCTTCGTAACCCTTCCTAAGATCCAACATGTGTATGAATTATATCATTATTCACTAGTTTGATTTTTATATTGTTCTAACATTTATGTGTGAGTAATTATAAACTTAAAATATGGATCTCTCTGAAATGTAGTGTAATATGTAGTAGCACTTAACCATAAGCTTTTTTGCATTAAACACAAAAATCCAGTGTAGTTTTTTTTTGTAGCTTTGTAGTCGAAGCTTCAGATTTGATAAAATTGTATGTAATATTAATTTAACTGACTGATTTTCTTCATCTTCTTTTTTCTTCTCTCTTTTTTTATACATACGCAACATGTTGTAAACCAGACATCCTAAAAGCGACACACTAATATATACCTATTAAATTTCTCAAACGCCCAAAGGTCGGCTGGAAGAAATCTCTTCGAGGGATAAGCCCGCCTTTGCGCCCCACTTATGTTGTTTTTGCACTATACTTTCTTTTGTAAATTGTTTTTTTTTTGTGGCGTAATAAAGAATTTTCAATCAATCAATCAATCACTACACCATTGGGCTTTAGATTTTTTCCTGGGGCTGCGTAGAACATGGTGGATCGCTAGAAACGCCTCAGCGGTTCCCCAGTTAACCAACCCTATTGATTAAGAATCTAAAGTAGATGTTGGTTCTCCTAAGAAAGAGAGCAATGTATGCTTGCTTTGCCTGCTGAAAGAATTTTTAGAATCGGTAATACAGAAGTTCGAAAGATTTCCTTCTACAAACAAAAAACAAACATTACCTCTTTATATAATAGTGTACACTAGCCAATACTGAACTGAAGACTTATAAAATAAAATGTATTAATAAACAGTAATGATCATTAACCAAAATATTTATATTTATTTTCCAGGTTTTCCAGACGTCAAGGCTGAGGAGCCGATGGTCAAAATCACACGTCTGCCAAAAGGTCTCGAACATCCTGATTCTTAAATGCCCTGAAGAATAATTTTGGGTAGTATAGTATGTACTCTGGACTATCATAATTTGATCGGTGTGAAGTCCTATCAGAATGATGATGTTGATTTCTTTGGGTTCCGCATCTAAATACAGCATTCTTTTTATTGTCACTACAACATCCATCCGTCACTCAAATCCTATAAAAAAAAATTATTTCTGAAAAAACTCCAATGCTGAAATCCACATTTGTAGGTTTTACACATTGCTCAATATTAGGGACATATAGCAATTCAAAGTATCCATAGAGGTGGGTATATACAACACCATGTTACATCTCAGTGTAGTGGAAAGAAAATAGTTTGGGTAAATTTCATTCAGTGAGGGGCTCACAAGAGAGGCCATTTCAGACCGATGACTCTTGACGCTTAAAGTATTTTGTGAGATTTGATGCTTCTTTAGTTCTCTTAGTACTTGATTACAAATTGGTTTCTATATCGTATAGCTTGATTTTCTCATGAATATAGTGTTCACTTACCTGAAGGACTGAGATAATCAGATGGCACAGAATGGCAGTGGTAGTAGTGGGGTTAAATATGAGAGAAGTCTGGTAGAAATGTATCATAAACGTTCGACTTGAACTGGGAACCCATTCAGGTGCAAGTGAGTTCGAGTTTGGTCGAGTTGAGTTCGAATATAAACTGACTTTTATAATTAGTTTATGTTTCCGCACTTTTTTAATGTCATTTTAGTTTGGTCAAAATTTGGTTTGTCTTATGAATACGTTGGAAGGTAAAATAACAGTTCCGTTATGACAATAATCATATTTATTCCAACTACTTTTAGATTAACTTACTCCCAAACTCGAACTCACTTTTAAATGAATGGGCCCCCTGGAGCGAAGCCATGAGCATCTATATGTATATGTACATAGTTCGATGAATGCATCAAATCAAGGCACTGCGCCTAACTATTTTGGAAATGCTGTGGTGGGTGGGTACGTACTGACTCTGGGTATCTTTCGGTTATTTTGTATTATAAAAAGTTGTTCTGAGTTACGTCTGGAGAAAACAAAATGTAAATAGTATTATAGTAAGTTAAATGTAATTAAAAAATAGTTTAATTTTTTATTTTTGTTTGGTGTTGACTTCCCTACCTCTCCCACCATCCATATGTGTATATATTATATGCAACTGTCTAAATAGAAATAATCCGATATGTATTAATGTATAGGTTGCAATTTCATGTTGACACAGGTGAATGCGTGTAATGGCGAATTTGTGTATTCGGGAATCATATATACCTGTGATGTAAATAAATCGAAAGGGGGATATGGCAATTGAAAGAACTCAGTGCTGGATATCAAGTACACAGTGCATTGAACGCCACTAACGCCTACAACTAGGATGGCGGTTCAAAATGGTGTGCCCGGGCCAATATTTAGCAAGACTTGGGTATGACAGAAGAGACATGAATGTAAAATAAATCCAATACAAATGCATTGTTGAGGAAAGTTTGAGGATTAAGGAGCAAGTAAGTTTGAAGAGTAAGGTCCACAATGGTTTGAGAGCAGTATTAACTGAAAGATAATACAATGACAATAATTAAAAAGGCTATGTTAATACGTTCCGGGACACAACTGCACACACAGGTCATACGACACATTTTTTTTTATGTAACTGGACATGGATGGCTAATACCAAACTGATTGTCAGATATTAGCCTAACACACCACATGGGAACTAGGAGCCATGCCAGGACCTTCCTTATGTAAACTGCCTGTAAACATTAATAAATGCCTCATGGAAGAGCGGCAGAACCGCTGATCAAAATATGGGAGGTGACACATTAGAGGGTTGTTAAGGGCATGTTAATTTTATGTATTTAATGAATACGACATTGCCGTTATCTCATTAATTTGAATTTTAGCGACATCTACATTTGAAGCACTGTAATCAGATATTTCCAAAATAATATAGCATGTGATAGGACACATCTTCCGAAGGCAACAAGTATGAGAAACGCATGAGTCATTTTGGGGTGGGCGGCCCTAGGGTAGAGCGAGTGGAGTGGTCGCGCGAGGCGCCAGGTAGTGAGGAGCGCCAAAATGGCAATTTTTTTTTATTTAGAGAGCAAGCAAGATAAACTTTGTATTAATTAAGAAAGATATAACGATTGTGATTTTTTATTTTTATTATATTATTACAATAACTACAAAGGTTGCAGATTTTATTATTTAGTGAATGACTAAAATGAACACTGCAGAAACTAATCTAATAACAAAAGTACTTAACATTGTTTAGGTCAAAGGAGCAAGAGAAGAAGATTGTAGGACTACTTCATAATGCTGTCGTGAAGTCGCAGGAAAACTAAGATTTGAAAATTTTAAGAAATGCATTCTAAACTAGCGAAATCGTCTTCCGGGCAATAACGTTTCCCTACCCCTAAAAGTTGTCGGATTTTAATCAAAAACTTTCAATCACTTGAGAAAGCTTATTCTATGTCCGTCTGTGTGTATTTATTTGTAAATATCTGTATTTTTCATTAAAAAACTTACTAAAATTAAAGTAAAAAAAGACAACTTTTTTCCGCTGTTTTTAGTCGCTATTTTCCAATATAAAAGGTATATTTAAAAAAAGAAAAACGTACAGACTTAGATATAGAAAATATATTATAGAATCAAAAATTTCAAAAACCTTGTAAAACATTAAGAGCATATAAACAGTTATCAACCCAGCATGGGGAATTGATAGGGTAACGAATCTCAACAACAGCCCCAATGGAGGAGCTATTTATTTAAATTTAATTATTTAGTTTGATATTCTCTTTTTATATTTATTTCTATTTCCTTCATTCTCTTTAAAATTAATTAAATATATTTCTTAAAAAAAATTAAGATCTAGAAATAAAAAAAGTTCGTAAATTATTATTTACCTATTTTACACACACTAAAACACAATGTATGTAATACGAACGAAAGCGTCGACCAAGGGGCGCCGAAAGACAATCGAAAAGTAGTTAAGTGTCTGTTGTAATGTCCCTGAACGTTTTAAGGTGGTTTGGATGATGTAGAGCGAATGCGTGTACAAAACCAAAGTGAGTGAAATTTCCGTGCCCAGGCAGCGTGAAGTAACGTGTATTCTTGGCATTCAGTCATTGCGGATTCAGTAGAGTTAACAGAAGATTACTTTGACATTACTGTTAACTCTACTGAATCCGCAATGACTGAATGCCAAGAATACAGGCCCAGATGTAATGCAGAATGAAGGAAGCAAAAGAAGTATGCTATGATGAAGCGACATAGCTAAGAAAAAACAAAGTTCTGTCAGGCTGTAAGAACTTCGAAGTCGTCATTCGTGCAGACGCTAAACCTTCTGGCGGTCATTGACATATATTGAATCTACCTATTTACCTATGACAAATAAAGTAGCTTTGGTGATGGTCGGTCAGCAGTCCGAACAGAGAGATGTCGTACTGCAAAGTAACAACATCAGCGAGATCCACCAGTCGTACGATGGCCTGCAGTATCCGCTTCTGTTCGGTTGTGGCGAGGATAATTACTCCGTTGACCTCCTTCAGTGCAACCCTGTGACTACTAAAGAAGACGCTCTCCTCTGCGAACTTCTACGCCGAACACCTAAAGATGAACGACTCTGTGGGGAGTCTGGGGAGGCAGATACTGACGCTGCACATGGGTCAGACGGACGTGCTTCCGTCTTCCGTCAATGCATAAGCGGACTCAGAACGCCAAGACAAACGTCCGCCAATATAGCTGTCCTCATAGCTTTTAGTTGGAACTCCAAGTTGAAGGAAATCGCAGACGTACTAGGTACTGCTTGTTATATTGACTCTCACCCAATATATGAGTGGGCGGACTAACTTTAATACGCAGGACTAAACCGGTTTTTGTTTGGCTAATCTCGTACTAAGTTTGACAGGTTCTATCTTAATACGACTGTATTTGTCTCTGGCACTGCTTAAGTCTTGTTAAAGATAAACAGTTACCATGGGGCTGGCATGGTCGCTGCGAGGTCGACGTCATCGAGTTAGAAATGCCTTCCTTTCCTAACTCGATGTCTCGACGTAGAGAAGTGATCGAACACGAAAAAGGAACTCTCTTGGCTCGAAGTCTAATGTTACAATGTATGGTAATGTTGCTGTTTCTATACTGATAACCCAGTGATCTAAAGAGTCGTGTCACCTCTATCCACAGAGATCGACGATGCCTCTATCTGTGAAGTTCTACAGCCGGGCGGCGTGTCTCCCCCGTCCCCGCCCCGCTGGCACAGATAGCAAACTACTGATCCACAATCCGCTTTAAGGTGGCCCATCCCGCTCATCTCCCCATACAAAAGGGGAAAGAAGATCACGCCCATATTTCTTGTCAGAGATCCAAAATTTTGCTCAAAATAGCTTTATTTGATCGAACTAGATGTCTGATGACCATTGGCATTGTAAAATTGTGTTTGGTTTCGAAGTTATAAGGTCTGAAAGTTCGCATTTTTCGCGCGTTTTTTACAATAACTTTGGAGGTGGATTACGCAATGATAAAGTAAGAACATCTTAAAAAGATTAGTCATCAGACATAGCTTATTTAATCAAGATTTATAATCTATTTGGTTTTTGTTAGATTTTTGACTACAGCGGTCGTGGTTTACTTTTAGCTATAAGTCGTTTTGAAATTAAAATTTTCGTAAATCTTACCAAATCATACACTATGCACATTGTCTTTTTTGTGGACATGTTGCATCTTCCTCATCACGGAGCCTGTCTTATTCTTTGAAACAGAGAAGGTCCCAGAGCGCAACAGCACGGTTTTGTACAGTGCCCGCGAATGAGTTGGGCCCGCCGGGTTGGGCCACCTTAAGAGGATACTGAGGTGATCGAGTTCCATACAACGGCTCGTGCCTGTTTCCTGAGCCAAATCAAGAAATATTTTTCTGAAATCTTGCACATTAAATAAACCAACTGAGAGCTACGTCTGTACGTGGCCTAACCTAACCTAAACTTAAACATTTTGATACAAATCTGTAGAGGCTTAACTAGAACATAGATTTTTTGTTTAATGTGCAAAATTTTAGAAGAATATTTCGTAGTTTGACTGGTTTGACAGAGGAAACTCATTTAAGTTAAGTTTCTTTGCGGGTTCTTCTTTACTGGGTTGATCGAATCCGCGGATCTTTGTGACGTAACTTGGTGTAGTTTGACTATCAAAAAGTTTAAATAAATGAAATGAAATGAAATGAAATTATCCTCTTAAGAGCTAGCGCAGACTGGTGACAGTTTGTAGGGAGACATTTTGACGCTGAGGTGTCGTCGTCGGCAAATTCGACGCAAGGGCAAAACTGGTTTGTCGTTATACCAGCGATTGGTAGGTACTGTAATTTGCAGTTCTCCTACTTTACTAATGTTATCACCAGGTACCTGCAGGCCTATTTCTGGAATCCCGTAACCAGGAATCTTGAGTCTAGAAATAGCTTTTATAGCGGTTTTCGAAGCGATTATTTCGACGGAAAACCTTGAATAAATTGAAACACTATGCTCCGAAATCTTTTCGTCAAGAAAATCGTTTTGAAAACCGCTTCAAAAGCTGTTTTCTTGACTCAGGATTCCTGATTCCTGAATTCCAGAAATGGACCTGACGTTTGTTATCTCTTTAGAATGGTTCAAACGCTCGGTCCGAAACATGGAGAAGTTTCTACCAAACATCGGTAAGCCGTTTTAAAAAATACGGTGTGATACCTACTCTTAATCTGAAAACAATTATTTGTCGGCTCGATTTTTCGAGAGACTGCAAATTCCTGGTTTTCGCCAACTGCCGATTTATTTTAATCGACACTTAAAGGGTCTTCATTTCTAAAGTGCTGATCAGCACTTTAGTAATAAATTATCTTGTACTGGTATTTTTTGCAAGCTGCTAAGAAAGGCCCTTAAGGTCGGCCCGTAAGCATCAGAAAATTTCGCCTCCCATACAACCGTAGTTTACTAATAATTTGAAAACCACTGTTCCAACTTACTTAATATTTGGTATCTAATATAAGGCTACAAATATCTGTGTCTGCATGTCTTTGTTTTTTCGGTAAATGTATTCTGGGTCAAACTACAGACAAAACCAAATTCGTATGAAGATTTTCTTTTTGCTTTCATGTCATTCGGTTTGGATTTTTCAGAAAAACAAAAGCATGCAGACACAGATATTTGTTACCTGATATTATATATTAAATATCATATTAATTGGAATAGCGGTTTCCAAATGATTAGTAAACTACGTTTGTATGGGGAGCATAGCTTACGGGCCGTTCTTAATATGTGGCGATTAAGCTAATAAGTAGTAGGTGAAAAAGGCCCTTAGTATTACTTCGATGAGCTAAACACAGAATTAAAGTAAAATATAAATTTTCATACGAACAAGTAAATACCGCAGGGACACATCATCACTACATAGTATAAAACAAAGTCGCTTTCTCTGTCCCTATATCCCCATGTTCGCTTAAATCTTTAAAACTACGCAACGGATTTTGATGCGGTTTTTTTAATAGATAGAGTGATTAAAGAGGAAGGTTTATATGTATAACTAGCAGCCCGTCCCGGCTTTGCACGGGCATAATGTCATGTAAAAAAATATTATTTTGACACAATGATACACAAATAAACCATTTTTACGTAGAGTTCCTACATTGAGATATTTGAAATAAAAAAAACATAGATATTATTATTACATGATTATTAGATATTAGAGAAATAATAAATTCAAAGTCCTATAGTAGACCAAGCTCCCATTGCATTAAATCTTACCTCACTCGATTTCTCTTCAGACGTGTATTGCAGTGAAAGAAAACACTTGGAAACATCGGTTCATAACAGGTTGCCATTCCGTAACCTGGTAAAACCATGTTTTTTTTCGGGTTTAAAACCTCTATTTTGACCCAAAATTATCTCATAAGATTTCACATAGAAAAGTATATGCAGTGAAAGATATGCCTTAGGAGATGAGAACCCGCACAGGTTGCCTCCCCCCACCCTGGAAGGTTCCATGGTCAGCCAAGTTTAATGAGGCCAAAAAATGGGGTCATTTACCTCATTTGATTTCTCGATGAAATTTGTGCAGAACGATAGCTCGAAATGTGCCATTGATAAAAATATAAGGTTGCCTGTCATCAGCCTGGTAAAACCGTGTTGTCAGCCGCCTCAAAGGAATCGAAGAAAAATCTTCGGTTTGAGAAAATCTCATGTAGTCGCTAAATTCAGGGGGGCAATCAGTCCCAATCATGGTATCAAGTCAAAATCCATACCCTGACATTCCTGCGCCTCGTTTATTTTGGCAAAAAAGGGTACAGGGGTCGACTATGGACTTATTAGTTTTTTGTATTCAATAATGAAAAAAATCATGTTATCGTTTAGAATAGACGTAAAATGAGTACCACCAACCATGACATAAGTCGAAACCTATACGCACTGACATTTGCACACATTAAATGTTTTGAAATAATGAGGGTAAAATAGTCAAATGATTGTCTTTCCATTCGCACAGATGTATGATGCCGTTTAGATTCGTGCCCTATGTAATGAAATTTTTTAAGCTTCATGTTTATTGAAACAGTAGAGTAAATGAGTAAACTGTGTCAATTGGTTGTTATCCTGCCTGTTTGCATGTATAGGTATAAAGAAAAACGTACGCTGCCGCGGAGATGCATCAAGGTATGACGAGTGCCAGTCGTGATTTTTAGTCAAATGAATCGCACTGATGTAGTCCGTGGTCCTTAGAAAAGTTTATGTAAATGTGGTTTAGAGAAGCAATGTTTGCTGGGGGTTTTCACTTCAGGTGACCAGCCAGTTGAGCCAGTTGATCCAGTCAACCAGAACCAGTGCAATGTACTACTATTGTTTGATTTATGTTTTTGTTGTTATTTTTTTATTTAATAAACAAATTTGATTTCTTTCTTTCTTTATCACGCCATTAAAAGATAAATCTATTCGTCATCAGTTGAATTTAGACTACCATCTGATTCAGTTTTTCTTACTATTATATATTCAATACTAAAATTAATAATATCACCTGCTATCATATGTCGTACACAAACATAAAATTCCTATGGACCATTCAGCGAGGCGAAAACGGCTCACGTTCTATTTAACTATATTAAATGCCTTCGCTTTTTCTTTGTCTTTTAAGGCAGATGTGTAGTCACAATCAGTGTAAACCTGCTGAGCTGCATAATACATTTCCTAGCTAGCGAGCTTACTCTATGCAGTTATAAGCCAAATGGCGATGGTCACTGTAAATCCATATTTCGAACAATTCGAGAGTACGTGTAAATTACCAAGTATAAATATCAAAATTTCGGTATCGGAACAATGCATTAGTTAGTGTCTTAGAATAAGGCTGGACTTTAATTAAATTTCTCCAAATCTAAACTCATCCACAAACCACTGGCTAAGCTAAACATACCAGACCAGATGCTCTATTTCGAATCCAAACTCGAGGATGCTTAGCGCCACGCGATGAGGATGCCGACATCGACAAGGCATATACGAGTTTCGTATCCTCACTAACGGACACTGCAGAAAAGCACTTCAGCAAAAGTCGACATGCAGACCGCAGTAAGTTATCAGCAGAGACGTTGAGGCTCCTGGAAACACGACGAAATATGAAACCGGGAGATCCGCAGTAGTGTCTCGTGCACAAAAACCTCAACAAGACCATCAGTAAGTCCATTCGCCGTGATATTCGCCGAGAGAATATGAAGTTGGTTGGTGGTTGAGCGCATTATAACAGAAAATCGAGGCAGTTAAGTGTTTGCCTGTTCCTTTTCTACCGGCGCAAACAAATTTCAAAAATCGAGCGAGCGAATGGGGTTGTCAGTGCAAGAAATCCGGATATACTTCAGGCAATGGAAGAATTTTATGTCGAATTGTACTCCGCAGCAATTCCTACCCCGAGCCCAAGCAAACCAGTCGAATCTGATAGGCGTGCGCCGCCGAAGCTCTCTATGAGATAAACGCTGCCTCTCGGAAAGTCAGCCTCTTGGTCGGCTGACAGAAAGGCTGGATTGGTACCAGCCTCATGAGCCAGCTAGGTTTAGAAAAGGATACGGCACAATGGATCATATATTTACTCTAAGACAAAAGGTGCTGAAGTGCGAGGAGTACAACAAGCCGCTCTTACTAGACTTCGTGAACTTCGAGAAGGCTTTCGACTCAGTTGAAAACTCCCTCCTGAGGTGCAGAATCGCTATATCGAGGTATCGTAAATGTGTATCGGTCCGCGACCATGACTGTGAGTCTCCACGAAAATATCCAATCCATCCTCCTTGGTAAAGGCGTATGGGTATGTGATCTCACCCAAGCTCTTCGCCAACGCATTGGAAGATGTGTTCAAGACGCTTGAATGGGACAACATGGGTATCAACGTTAATGGAGATTTTCTCACTCATCTTCGCTTCGCCGATGACTTTGTTCTTCTGTCGAATTCCCGAGTTCAGTTTCAGACTGTAAGACCTTTATAAAGCATTGGTAAAGGTAGGTCTGAAGATGAACCGGGACATAACAAAGGTCATGGCGACCGAGGGCGTGACGGAAGGACAAATCGTTATCGACAGAGAAGTGATCGAACAGGTTGAAGAGTACGTATATCTCGGTCAAATTCTGCGGCTTGGTTGGCAAGAACTGACTAAGGAGTTTGAGAGACGGATTCAACTGTGTTGGACTTTCCTTCGAAAATCTTAAAATTCCCTCTGAGATCTGACCTTCATCAACATTTAAAGACCCGAATATATGACCAGTGTGTCCACCCGGTTATGACGTACGGGTATGAAACGTGGACTCTGACGGTCGCCGTTGTCCAAAGGTTGAAAGTTGCCCAGCGAGCAATGGAGCGAACCATGCTGGGAATATCGCTACGGGTTATGGTGCGTAACGAGGCAATCCGCCGACGTACCAAAGTAGTCGATATTGGACACCGCGTGGATAAATGGCAGTGTGGGCTGGTCACATCAGCCGAAGAGATGAAGACCGTTGGAGTAACCGCGTCCTACACTGGCGGCCGTGGAAAGAAAAGCGGAGTGTGGGAAGTCTTTCAACCTTTTGACAACGGCGACCGTCAGAGTCCACGTTTCACACCCGTACGTCATTACCGGAAGGACACACTGGTCATATATTCGGGTCTTTAAATTTTGTGGAAGGTCAGATCTCAGAGAGAATTTTAAGCTTTCCGAAGGCAAGCCCAACCCAGTTGAATCCGTCTCTCAAACTCCTTAGTTAGTTCTTGTCTACCAAGCCGTAGAATTTTACCGAGATATACGTACTCTTCAACCTGTTCGATCACTTCTCTGTCGATAACGATTTTATATCAATGCTTTATAAAGGTCTTCCAGCATGGTCTGAAGCTGAACTCGGGAATTCGACAGAAGAACAAAGTCATCGGCGAAGCGAAGATGGCTGAGAAAATCTCCATTAACGTTGATACCCATCTTGTCCCATTCAAGCATCTTGAACACATCTTCCAATGCGTTGGCGAAGAGCTTGGGTGAGATCACATACCCCTTACGCCTTTACCAAGGTGGATGGATTGGATATTTTCATAGAGCCTCACAGTAATCTTCGCGGACCGATACAGATTAACGATACCTCGATGTAGCGATTCTGCACCTCAGGAGGGAGTTTTCAACTGAGTCGAACGCCTTCTCGTAGTCCACGAAGGCTAGGAAGAGCGGCTTGTTGTACTCCTCGCACTTCTGCACTTTTGTCACACAGTAAATATATATTCCATTGTGCCGTATCCTATTCTAAAACCAGCTGGCGCACAGGGCTGGTACCGATTCAGCCTTTCTGTCAGCCGACTCGTATGACTCTTGAAAAGACCTTGTACAGGTATATGATTTGAGATTACCGTGGTTAACACTCATTTGAAGGTTTTTGTACAGGTGGCTTAGAAGTGAGATAGGTTGATCGTTTTTCAACTTCGCCCTATTCGTCCTACAGCACGACGACACTATTTTGCCATGCAGCCGGAACGACACCATTTTCGAGAACTGCATTGAACATATGTTCTTAGATTTACACCGTCGCTGTACATAATGTTTTGAAAACTTACGGTTTTCCGGTGTGCAATGCCGTACTTGGCCGACATGTTTCGCCTCCCACGACGGAAGCATCGTCAGGGCCACTTCGTTGCCCCGGAGTTACATCTGACAGCCCGGCTTGTCAAACGGTAACTGGCGGGCGTCGGCTGCGAAGATTGTAGGTGTGGTTAGGTTCGGGTTGCCTCGTGGATGCGGGTAGGTTGTCAATTTAAGTAACAACCCCATCCGCTCCCTCGATTTTGAAATTTGTTTATGCCGGTAGAGAAGGAACAGGCAAACACTTAACTGCCTCGATTTTCTTCAATAATGCGCTCAACCACCAACCAACTTCATATTCTCTCGGCGAACATCACGGCGAATGGACTTGCTGATGGTCTTGTTGAGGTTTTTGTGCACGACACTACTCCAGATCTCCGGTTTCATATTTCGTCTTGTTTCCAGGAGCCTCAACGTCTCTGCTGATAACTTACTGCGGTCTGCCTGTCGACTTTTGCTAAAGTGCTTTTCTGCAGTGTCCGTTAGTGCGGATACGAAGCTCATATATGCCTAGTCGATGTCGGCATTCTCATCGCGTGGCGCTAAGCATCCTCGAGTTTGGCTTGGAAATCGAGCATCTAGTCTAGTATGTTTAGCTTAGCCAGTGGTTTGTGGATGAGTTTGGATGTAGAGAAATTTAATTAAAGAAATTTTGATATTTATTTTTGGGAATTTCTCTCTTGGGAACACTCTCGAATTGTTCGGAAATATGAATTTACAGTGACCATCGCCATTTGACTTATAACTGCATAGAGTAAGCTCGCTAGCTAGGAAATGTATTATGCAGCTCAGCAGGTATACACTGGTTGCGACTACACATCTGCCTTACAAGACAAAGAAAAAACGAAGGCATTTAATATAGTTAAATAGAACGTGAGCCGTTTTCGTCTTGCTGAATGGTCCATAGGAATTGAATGATTGTATACGACATATGATAGCAGGTGATACCATTAATTTTAGTATTGAAGATATAATCGTAAGAAAAACTGAATCAGATAGTAGTCTAGATTCAACTGATGACGAATAGATTTATCTTTTAATGGCGTGATAAAGAAAGAATGAAATAAAATTTGTTTATTAAATAAAAAAATTACAACAAAAACATAAACCGAACAACAGTAGCACAATTGCACTGGTTCTGGTTGGCTGGATCAACTGGCTCAACTGGCTGGTCACCTGAAGTGAAACAATTGACACAGTTTACTCATTTACTCTACTGTTTCAATAAACATGAAGCTCAAAAATGTCATTACATAGGCCACGAATCTAAACGGCATCATACATCTGTGCGAATGGAAAGACAAACATTTGACTATTTTACCCTCATTATTTCAAAACATATAATGTGTGCAAATGTCAGTGCGTATAGGTTTCGACTTATGTCATGGTTGGTAGTACTCATTTTACGTCTATTCTAAACGATAGCATGATTTTTTTCATTATTGAATACAAAAAACTAATAAGTCCATAGTCGACCCCTGTACCCTTTTTTGCCAAAATAAACGAGGCGCAGGAATGTCAGGGTATGGATTTTATCTTGATACCATGATTGGGACTGATTGCCCCCCTGAATTTAGCGACTACATGAGATTTTCTCAAACCGAAGATTTTTCTTCGATTCCTTTGAGGCGGCTGACAACAGGGTTTTACCAGGCTGATGACAGGCAACCTTATATTTTTATCAATGGCACATTTCAAGGTATCGTTCTGCACAAATTTCATCGAGAAATCAAATGAGGTAAATGACCCCATTTTTTGGCCTCATTAAACTTGGCTGACCATGGAACCTTCCAGGGTGGGGGCAGGCAACCTGTGCGGGTTCTCATCTCCTAAGGCATATCTTTCACTGCATATACTTTTCTATGTGAAATCTTATGAGATAATTTTGGGTCAAAATAGAGGTTTTAAACCCGAAAAAAAAACATGGTTTTACCAGGTTACGGAATGGCAACCTGTTATGAACCGATGTTTCCAAGTGTTTTCTTTCACTGCAATACACGTCTGTAGAGAAATCGAGTGAGGTAAGATTTTATGCAATGGGAGCTTGGTCTATAGGGAGAACCGCGGCCTCCGAGGCACGCTCCCGCCGCCGCCAGCCGGTACCGCCGCAAACACTACAACATCCCTCAATTTTTAAATCTATAATATCTTCGAAAATATTCATTTAAATCATATGCTGTAAAGGGCCGTATAGATCTATATTAAATCAACAATGTATTTAAGGTATTTAATTGGATAAGGATTAATGCTCTATTGGTTAAAATCGCTTCGAAAATTAGCCATTATTTGTCGTAAAAAGTAGATGAGAAAAAAAATTTATTGTGGGATATCCATAAGAGATAGATATATACCATCGCGGAGTTTTCTGTAGACCTTTTTAATGTATACAATACTTAGTACATTATTTTGATAAATCCCGTAGGGTTCAGCCTGCGTTTGCAATGTAAGCGGAAAAAAAATATTTTTTTACGACATCACATTGGAAACCTCAAAAATAACAGTATTTCTCCAATATTTAATGGATGTTATTATACATATAAACCTTCCTCTTGAATCACTCTATCTACTAAAAAAAACCGCATCAAAATCCGTTGCGTAGTTTTAAAGATTTAAGCGTACATAGGGATATAGGGACAGATAAAGCGACTTTGTTTTATACTATGTAGTGATAACATCCATTAAATAGTGGAGAAATACTGTTATTTTTGAGGTTTCCAATGTGATGTCATAAAAAAAGACGTGTGGCACTCGGGGACTGCCGCGGTAAAGCTATTGCATAGCATTTTGTATCAAGTTATGCCGGCCCGCCCCCGCCGCCGCTACCGCCGCCGCCCCCGGCCCCGATCCCCCTGGTGTGAAGTAACGCTACCGGCATCGCCCGTCGGAGTGGGGAGCGTGATGTTTTTTTTCGTTACGGAATTTCTGGATTCGGTCCCCGCGCTCAAGGCCCTCGATACAAGCTATGCAATAGCTTAAAAAATCATTTTTCCGCTTACATTGCAAACGCAGGCTGAACCCTACGAGATTTGTCAAATCACTACATAGTATAAAACAAAGTCGCTTTCTCTGTCCCTATATCCCCATGTATGCTTAAATCTTTAAAACTAAGCAACGGATTTTGATGCGGTTTTTTTAATAGATAGAGTGATTGAAGAGGAAGGCTTATATGTATAATAACATGCTTTAAATAGTGGAGAAGTACTGTTATTTTTGAGGTTTCCAATGTGATGTCGTAAAAAAATTTTTTTTTCCGCTTACATTGCAAACGCAGGCTGAACCCTACGAGATTTATCAAAATAATGTACTAAGTATTGTACACATTGAAAAGGTCTACAGTAAACTCCGCGATGGTATATTTCTATCTCTTATGGATATCCCCCAATAACATTTTATTGTCATTTACTTTTTACGACAAATTATGGCTAATTTTCGAAGCGATTTTAACCAATACAGCATTAATCCTTATCCAATCAAATATCTTAATACATTGTTGATTTAATATAGATCTATATGGCCCATTACAGCATATGATTTAAATAAATATTTTCGAAGATATTACAGATTTAAAAATTGCGGGACGTAGCGTTTGCGGCGGTACCGGCCGGACGGGGCGGCGGGAGCCATTCAGATATATTTCATACCCGTGCGAAGCCGGAGCGGGCCGCTAGTTAAATATAAAGAAAGACATCTATAAAAAGCCATTTCATAAAGTAGGTACCTAGTTCTTATTTAGCTTTTTCTTTAATTATTGTTTCTTTGCTTCACGGTTGATTTTATATGCATACGTATAACATTGACTTTATCGCGTAATTAGCTATGTCAAATGCTCAGGGACTGATATTGCTCATTGATACATCAATGTAAACATTTTGTAAGATGACAAGGCACAGGCGGTTACTTACTGTTTTATGTATCTAACTGGAAATTGGTGACTAATACCACGCTTCTGTCAAACATATGTAATACCTACTACTGTAGCAAGCAAATACCTCGCTTTCCAAGGAATGAGATATGTATGTACGATCGACCGTGAAGAACTAATTTATGCATATACTGCGAGGCTGGACCCGAACCAGCAAAAACATACCATTCGCGAGTACTACGCCTACCAAATTCGCCATCTGCTGTATACCCATACATTTAAATTCTCTTACATTTCCTCCTCCTGTAATCAAGATTATACTTGAAGATTATACTTACCAGCGTTGCGGAAATTGACTGCCAAAATCAAGAGGCATGAGGGGTATGGCAGGGTTGGAGGAGCAGAGATGCTCAGCTCAGCGAGCCGCAACCTACTGTGTTGGTAATATTCTCAAAAAACCGGCCAAGTGCGAGTCTTACTCGCACACGAAGAGTTCCGTACCGTCGTATTATTTTTATTTAGTTTTTATTATTTTTTAATTTTACCTGTTTGTTGTTGCAGTGGCAAAATAAATACATGAGATGAGCCCTGTGGCAGACGGAAGGACGGACTGCGGAGGCTTAGCAACAGGGTTCCGTTGGCACCCTTTGAGTACTGAACCTGGGACCGGGAGTCTCTGAGCCACACACAATTTGTAGAGACGCTGCTCTGTAAAATTTTCATCATTTATCCTATATGTACTATATCTGCAGACTCCGCATCCATGTCAGGTCGCATAAAAAAAAGGACTCGCTGCAGTTAATCAGCAAGCCTATTCCTGTAATTCCGTAAGCAGGAATCAGGAAGCGATTTTTTTCGATGGAAAACCTTGATTAAAATGAATCTAAAATTAAATTGAAGCTCCGGAATCTTTTCGTCGAGAAAATCGCTTTGAAACCGTTGGCGGTTTTCTAGACTCAGGATTTCTGATTACGGAATTCCAGGAATAGGCCTGCAGAGCACCCATTCATGGTTGACATCGAACTTTTGAGAACCCACTGTTTCTAAAACTCGTTTCTCTGTCGCACCGCCCAGGGCATGTAACTGGACTTTTTTTTATGAACTGGGCGAGGATTAGACCCCCTGATCTAGAGACCCCTCAAGTAATATGTGCTTCCAAAAGTAATGGTTTTTATATCCGACTATCCATCGGTTCAGATATGTATGAATCCGGACACCCTCTACCACCGCACAAATGCAAGAAAGTGCATGCCTATCGCTAAAGCTGGGAGATAACATCTCCACGTGCGCTGACGCGGCGGTCGGTGGTCGGCGGTCGGCGGACGGCGGTAGCGGGAGGCGCGGAGTGCGCCACCTCGACCCCCTGAACCTTGCACCCTCGCCGTCAGCGATTCCGAGCTATAAGAACCGCGCCGCTCGCCTTCAGACACCAAGTCGACTGGTGTGGTGGTCAGCCAACACAGCAGCCAACATGAGGACGATCGCAGTGGTCGCCTTACTGGGTGAGTTTACCTACTACTTTAATATACTGCCTAACTTTGGTATTACTGGGCTCTGGTTTCAAAACAGACTTGGCAGCTAAGGTTTCATTTTCTGACTTTGTGTTGCTTTGCTTACAATCATTTGCCAAAAGAGAAAGTAACGATAATCAGCAACTCCATGTTCTGGCTAACGAAAACCGATATTCGGTCGACTTACCCCTGTTTTCACCACCTCCAGTTGCCTGAAATCCGATAGTTAACTTTCGGCAACATTGCATATTTGTATGATGTACCCGAAAGATAACTTTGGGATTTTTGTAGCTGAAGGTGGTGGAACCGGGCGTTCGTCAATGACGTTTGCCCAACGATGTTTTTAGGGACACGTAATTAATGACGAGCCCATTGCACTTAGCTATAGCTAGAAAGCCTAACACCACCAAAGGAGTGAGTTTTCTCAAGATGTTTTCCTTCGACGAACCAAGGCGATAAAGGGACTGAGACAGACCCTTAACGCAGCCTCCAGATCCAGTAAAATATTAATTGCAAGAGCGAATTCCAGGAGATCTGCAGAATTTGCGAGAAGTTGATTAGCCACCCGACTGGGAGCCGTAAATTCTCGTCCCTCGCCAAATCTGTCGAAGTTAATTTCTGTCGGTCGTCACTGCAGCAGCCTTCCACCCGAGCATCGCCGACTTTCTGCATGGCCGCAGCATAAAAGTCTTGGTTGACGGTTGCTGCTCCAAAGCCATGTCAGTGAATGCCGGTGTACTGAAGGGTTCTGTGCTGTCCTCAGCCCTTTTTTCTGCTTATGGTGGCCCATCCCGCTCATCTCCCTATACAAAAGGGGAAAGAAGATCACGCCCATATTTCTTGTCAAAGATCCAAAATTTTGCTCAAAATAGCTTTATTTGATCGAACTAGATGTCTGATGACTATTGGCATTGTAAAATTGTGTTTGGTTTCTAAATTATAAGGTCCGAAAGTTTGAATTTTTTGCGCGTTTTATACAATAACTTTGGAGGTGGATTACGCAATGATAAAGTAAGAACATACCTATTAAAAAGATTAGTCATCAGACATAGCTTATTTAATCAAGATTTATAATCTATTTGGTTTTGGTTAGATTTTTGACTACAGCGGTCGTGGTTTACTTTTAGCTATAAGTCGTTTTGAAACTAAAATTTTCGTAAATCTTACCAAATCATACACTATGCACATTGTCTTTTTTGTGGACATGTTGCATCTTCCTCATCACGGAACCTGTCTTATTCTTTGAAACAGAGAAGGTCCCAGAGCGCAACAGCACGGTTTTGTACCGTGCCCGCGAATGAGTTAGACCCGCCGGGTTGGGCCACCTTAAAATGAATGATCTGCTCTTTTTTCTGCATTGATTGCTACGCGGATGAAAGCACGGGGCTAGCCAGGTACACTAGTTACCAGACCGCAAGCCGGGCTGAAGTGGAGGAGAATAGGCGGTGCCTCGTTGATAGCCTCGAAGAGACCCTAGAGACCCGAATGGGGTCTCCACAACATCGTCGAGTTTAACGAGAGCAATAAATAGGCGTGCGTATTCAGTGCGAAGCGGACTCCGTCCTTGCAGTGCCGCTCCAGCCTTCCAGGGAACAAACTTTGCGTATTGGTGTCGACTTGACGCATGACCTTAATTTTGGACACCATATCGAGAATAAAGCCAAGCTTGCCGCAAAAAAGCTGGGAGTCCTTAACAGGTGCGTTAGTATTTCACTCCTGACCAAACACGGCTCTTTTACAAGGCGTGGAACATTTGTGGGATGGCTCAGGTAAGCACCTGCTTGGCTCCCTGGACTCGGTACAGCGTCGGTCAGTGCGTCTCGAAGAGGACCCCGAGGTATTCCTGAATTTGGAGACCCTCCAACTCTGAAGGAATGTAGGGTCTCTATATGTGTGTGCGTCTTTACCATGGAGCATGCTCGTCGGAGTGCATAAGGCCGTCCCTCGGCCCTCTTTCTACCTTCGCTCAACTCGGAACAGGGAATTAACAAATGCACAAATTAACAGTCCACGTTCCAAAAATAAGATCTCACCGTTCGTCTAGATTCTACATCCTTTATTATTTGGGATTTGAATGAACTCCCTTCCGAGGTATTTCCCCCAATTCGATGTCCTTCAATCATGATGTGAAGAAGCGCCTGGCCGGCCGGCATTGTTATCATAGCCCCCCTAGAAAGTTCTAAAGCCCAGGGGCGTAGTCGGGCACCGTAATAGGTCCTGGCGCACGCCATATGTCGCGCTTTACATTGAAAAGAAACGAAAGTGAATTCGCTTTCGGCGCTAAATAACAGCACTATTTTTAACCGACTTAAAAAAAGGAGGAGGGTCTCAATTCGTCGAGTCTTTTTTTTTACTCGACATAGGTAGGTAGTTCTTGTTTCGTTTAACATCTTATTGCAGCTGCAGAGCTCGGACAGTATCCGGTTTGTCGAATGATACATTGGACGATATAATAGGCAATTGCTTAATATTTTTTTCAGCCACTTTAACCTCAAGTCACCTTCGCTTGATACCATTATGGCTCCTCCAAATATTAAAAGTTATTTTCAGAGGCCACGAGACACTTGTAATTTTTTCGTCCTGCATTACATCTACTCGTTCAAACCAAAACAAAATATCTTTCTAAATTATCGTAAATCTTCCTACAGATAACAATGCCCTTTTCCCGACTATTACGCAGCATGTCAACTCACTTCGCATTTCTCTAATCTAATTTTACAGCGGCAGTGGCATGCAGCAGCGCTTCTCTAAGCGGTCCGCAGCATCAGAAGGGGCACGATGAGGGCTCGAAGCTGCGCAGCCCGTGGCAGCCGGGACACGTGTACACGTACTGTCTGGACGCACGGACGCTGTCGTCGCTCGGCGGCGCCGGCGGACAGTGGAGCGGCGTGCACCTGCAGGGAGAGCTAGCCGTACGCGCGCGCTCGCCCGACAGGCTGCAAGTGCGACTCGAGAAGGCGACGCACGCGTCCGTGCACCGTGCGCTTCCCGCCTGGGATGCCGCCATGCCAGCCGACCTCTCCTACGAGCGCGCGTCCGACGCGCTGCGGCAGCCGATAGAGGTGCGCGTGAGCGGCGGTCGCATGCGCTCGCTGCGCGTGCCCGCCTCGCTCTCCCTCTCCGAGGAGAACCTGCTCAAGGGTCTGCTCAGCGCTCTGCAGGCGGACCTCTCCGCGCAGCGTTCCTCCCACTCCTCTCGCGACTTCTACGACGAGCGCTCCTCGCAAGCCGTATACCGCACCATGGAGAGCGACGTGACCGGCGAGTGTGAGACGCTGTACTCGGTGTCGCCGCTGCCGGCGGACGCGCTGCAAGCCCAGCCTGAGCTCGCTCCCTACGCCGCTCCCAACAGAGCTGGCGACATGCTCGCCATCACCAAGAGCAAGGACTACGGCCACTGCTCGCGACGCGTCGCCTACCACTTCGGCGTGCCCGCCGGCGCCGACTGGACCGGCAACGCCGGCCGCGGCACGCGCCGCGAGGCCTTCTTGCAGCGGGCCACCGTCTCGCGCATCGTCGCCGCGCGCCACAACTACACCATCTTCTCGGCGCAGGCGACCACCACCGTGGCCGTGGCTCCCACCATGTACGAGGCCGACAAAGCCACAGTCGTCAGCTGTGTCAACGCAACGCTCTCCAAGCTCGAGAAGGACTCCGGCTCCGAGTGGGCGATGCCCGCCGACATGCGCGAGGCAGGCTCCCTGCTCTACAGCCTCAGGCGCAAAGGCCAAGACTCCTCGTCTTCCTCCTCCTCGTCCTCGTCTTCCGACTCTGACTCCTCATCCTCATCCTCTTCATCTTCCTCTTCCGACTCTTCATCATCTTCCAGTAGCTCCTCGTCTGAGTCTAACGAGAAACAACCCGGGCAACAGAAGCCAAAGCAGCCTAAACAGCCCATGCAGCCTGGACAGAGCTCATCCTCTTCCTCATCGTCGTCTTCCTCGAGCTCCTCCTCGTCGTCGAGCTCATCTTCCTCTAGCAGCGAAGAGCAACAGCGACCCAAGAGCAGGCAGCGGCGCTCCGCCTTGCCAGCAGACTGGAGCGAGAAGAAGTCTCTTCCTAACGGTCTGAACAAGCACTCTCAACATGACTCAAAGAAGCACGGTGCTCCCTCGTCATCAAGCTCATCGTCTAGCTCTTCTTCAAGCTCATCCAGCTCATCCAGTTCTTCCAGTTCCTCCAGCAGCTCGTCCTCTTCCTCCGACTCCTCGGACTCGAACGAGTCGACACCAGGTATGAACGACCCATCTATAACTGCGATTCACATGCAGGGAGATTCCAAAGTTAAGAGCAGCAACCCACAGACCGCGCAGAAGATCGCTGAGGAGATTGCCCAAAACATTCAGAACCATAACAACATGCCCAAGACCGACGTTTTGGCCAAGTTTATCATCTTGCAGCGCGTCGTAGCCGCCATGAACGTCAACCAGTTGCAGCAGGCGAGCAAGGCTCTTGAGGGCGGACAGAACTCCGAGAACCCGACGAAAGCCGACGCGTGGAAGATCTTCCGCGACGCCGTAGTGCAGTGCGGCACAACACCCGCCTTCCAGCAGATCAAGACTTGGATCAAAAGCAAGCGTCTGCAGGGAGAGGAGGCCGCCGAAGCAATCGCGATGCTCGCCAACAGCCTGCGCTACCCGACCAAACAGGTCATGTCCGAGTTCTTCAAGTTAGCTATGAGCCCCGAGGTCCGCAAGCAGCAGACGCTCAACTCGACTGCGTTGTTGGCCGCCACGCGCTTCATCAACATGGGCCACGTGAACAACGAGACTGCCCACCGCTTGTACCCCACGCACACCTACGGCCGCCTCGCCCCCAAGAAGTACCAGATCGTGCGCGAGGAGATCATGCCCGAGCTGAAGAAGGAACTTCGTGCCGCCGTGCAGCGCGGAGACACCCACCAGGCACAGGTCTACATCCACGCCATCGGCAATCTGGGACACGAAGCCATCCTCGAAGCGTTCGCGCCCTACCTCGAGGGCAAGCAGTCGGCGAGCGCGTACCTGCGCACGCAGATGGTCGCCTGCATGGACCGCCTGGCGCACCAGCAGCCGCACCTGACTCGCCCCGTGCTCTACAATATCTACAAGAACGTCGCTGAGGACTACGGGGTGCGCTGCGCCGCCGTGTTCATTCTGATAAAGGCGCATCCCACGCCCGCCATGCTTCACGAGATGGCGCTCGCCAGCCATGACGACCCTAGCATCCAGGTCCGCTCGGCCATCAAGACCGCCATTCAGACAGCTGCTACATTGAAACCACCTCAGTACGAACCACTGTAAGTACATATACCAAGTTTTACTTTTATAACTCAAGACCAAGGGCTTGATTTTCAGGTAACTTTAGATTTGTTTCTCAAAACAGTGCGCTTTGATTTTTTTCCGGAAAGTTTAAAAGTAACTTAAAACGGGGATGGCACTAAATTTTTATTTGGTTTGTAAGTGTCCATAGTTACCTTACAGCATATACGCTCAGATTTTTTTTAAGAACACGTTAGCAATGACTCCTTCAATATATGTATAGGACAGCGACAGCGCTAATAAGCATTTGGAAATCTGCGAGGGCAACAAAATCTTGCTGGACACTTTCACGGTCGTCTTAACATCATGCAAGTTATATATATGTATAATCCTTATTTAAATGGCTAAATTGGACTAAACCATTTCAAAACTAAATTCTAGTAGTACTGCAAAAACCAGAACTATCCCGACGCACTTTCAGTGAATTATATCAGCACGTACTGGATAAACTCTTGCACACTTACATTTTTAATATTATCAAAGCTGCCCATGTTCGTTTCACATTCTTTGCCTTTCTCTTGTGAATTTACTTGCTCATTTCTCGTAGGTAGTCATAATTACTTAGCATGGTTTAAAAAAAACACTTCATTATTGTGAAACATTGAGCAAATTCGGTAACGTGCATTTATGTTTTAGGGCTAAGGCCGCTCAGGCAGCGAAAGATATGTTGACCGAAGAAGACTTCGGCATGCAATACTCGTCCAAGTACCTGAAGGACTACGGCGATGAGGACCACGACCTGGGCTACTTCCAGCATCTCTCCTACATCGGCAGTGAGGACAGTTTACTTCCCAAGCAGTTCTTGTACATGTACATACAAAAGATGGGAGGTTGGATGAAGTCGAACATGGTCAGCAGGCTCTCTGTATATATAGTTATTAACTGATTGAAAATGTATCCAATAAATTTAAATATGTCCACTTACATTTTCAGATCTCTGCTTCTATCTCAAGCGTCAGGCAAGCAGCCAACGTCATCGAGGACATCATCGAACAGAGACACAGCAAGGGCGCCAAAAGCTCTGTGAGCCAGAAGTTCGATGCCAAAAAGATTGCCGAGATGCTAAAAATCAAGGGTGACTTCTCCGCTCCGCTTGAAGGAAATATTGTAATCGACGCTATGAACCAGCAGAGAATGTTCGCCTTTAGCGAGGATGATCTTCAGCAAGCGCCTCAACTAATTGGTTACGCTCTTCAGAAACTTAACAAAGGAGTCAATTACCACTACACAAAGATATACCACGGTGCGCAAGTGTCCATTATGTTCCCGTTAGCGATGGGCATGCCGTTTATCTACAAATACAAGGAGCCTACTTTGGTCCACCTGCACGGCAAAGCTCAAGGCCAAGTGCAGCCCTCGCCCAAGTCATCCTCCTTGCCCATCCCACAGGCGGCTTCTCTGGATGCCGAGGTACAGTTTACGTTCGCTAAGAGCCGCGACGGCAGCGTTGGATTCGTAGACACCCTTTCTGACCGCGTTGCCACCGCCGGTATTGTCACCAAGTACCAGGTCAACATCCCCATCAAGGTTAAAGCCAACTACGATAACGGTAAGGTCCAAATTAAGTTTGCGCCACTGAAGCCCGACCAGGATACTACGGTCGCTCACTACAGCGTGTGGCCGTACACCGCCAACCAGAAGAAGGACGCAAACGTTCCTGTCTCTCACGACTCTGGTACCAAGATTGTCAAGTGTGACGAAAGCACTACGGAAGTTGACAGCGAGTTCGGCCAGAAGGCTACCGGAATGCATTTCGCGATCCAAGGTTACTCGCAGTCTCGCGACTTCCACAACATCGCTGCGGTCCTGCAGAAGCATAGCTGGATGAACAACTTTGCTTTTGGCCTAAACCCGAGGCACGTGGCTCCTACTAACTTCAATGTCAAGATTATCGGACAGAAGTCACAAGCCAAGAGCGTCACCTTCCACATCGCTTATGGTTAGTATGGGAACGCGAAAATGTGTACCTAGATTCGGCGTTTTGGGCTGTTTTCACCATTTTTAACAACATTTCTTCTATTTTAGATCAGCTTTACAAGAAACAGTCCTCATCGTCATCCAACACGGTCGAGGCAGCAGAACCTTCAGATATATCTCCAGATAGCAAGACCCGTCGCCAAGAAATGCTTAACAAGGTCGCAGCCGGTATCAGTTTCGCCAAGGCTCAAGTAGTGGATGTATCCGCCGTGTTTGACGGTCCTGAAAAATGCCAGTACACTGCCAGTGTCGCTGTCGCCAAGAGTCCTGCTGATCCGAAAGTCCAAGCGATGTTCTTCTACAACAAGAATTCGCCCAAGTCCGGTCAATTCCAAGTGTTGGCTGCATACAACGCTAAGATCCCCAATGCTCCCGCCTTCAGCTTCCTTGAGGCACTGAAGCACGATTGCACGACTAACTTTGCTGTTGACATCAAGTATGGTCAGAAGGCGCAATCCGGCGCCCGAGTCCACATCGAGGGCAAGAAGAGCCAGAGCAAGCAGTACATCGAGCAGCTTTCCAACCTGCCTGAAGCGAAGCAGTGCATTCGACAGATGGAGAAGGGCAACTACCAGATGCCCGCCTGCCGCAATATGACCGAGCAAGCAAGAGCCGTCGACCAAATAAAGGTTTCAGTCACCTACAATAATGTTGGAGCTGCAGCCAAAAACGCGACCTACCAGGCGTACAGTCTCGCGCGCCACCTCGGCTACTGGTACGTACAGGAGAACCTCGTCGATAACAGTGGCAAGTCGGGCCAGATCGAGATGAACGCGCAAGTCTCGCAGTTCAGGAATACATTCAACATGAGTATCGCCTGTGAGGACCGAGATATCCGGGTCTTAGATGCTCCAATCTCCTCCACGATCGTCCAGATGATTGCCTTCCCTGGCCAGCTCCCGCAACGCTTCGGAAACGCTATTACCCAGGACCAATACCAGCGTGAGTAAATTATGAACTAAATTTGACTACTGAGTGATTACTTTAATACAATATCCTCATATCGTGACTTATCGCTATAGGTCTGATCTTCTCAACCACGGCTTGTAGAAGTTTGCGCGGTGCACAGAATATATGAGGGGTTCTCAATTATCCTTAAGTTCCTCTCACTTTTGGAGGCATTTTTTCAATGGTCGTTAGTAAGCCGAGATTATTCAGCTGGTGGAAACCTTGTCTCCAATATTCGAGTACCGGAGCAAGGAATATAAAATTATATACATTTGCGTCTTAAATACATTTACGCTTTACAAACATACTTGAATAACTCTGCACCGCAACCAAGAAGCAATTTATAATATTTCTCTTACGACAGCGTGGTGCACGTTGGACTCTAACAAGATCAACACGTTCAGCAACAACACATACGATTACGAACTGAGCAAGACATGGCACGTGGTCGTGCAGAACGGTTCCATGCAGACCAAGCGCGGTCAGGAGAGCTCGCAGCAGCAGCTGGTGGTGCTCGCCCGCAGGCCCAACAAGGACCAGCAGGAGGTCTACATCTCCTACACGTGAGTGTTCTTTTGTTTTGACGCCCCCGCGAGTCTCGAAAGTGATGTGAGGAGGTGACGAGTTGGAATGTGTCGGATGCAGGTCGTGGGCCGGAGAGCAGCTGAGCATCGAGCTGGCGCCGTCCGGCGTGAGCGAGTCATCCGCGTCCGCCGACAAGCCCGCCGCCCGCATCACCATCAACGGCAAGACGCAGCAGGTGTCGGCTCAGCAGCACGCCGCCCTGTGGAGCGAAGTCGACGCCACCGACGCGCCCCTGATGGTGGCGTTCGCGCTGCCTGACGGCGCCGTCGCGGTCGACATCGAGCGCGGCCAGTTCCGCGCTATCTACGACGGCCATCGCCTGACGGTGGAGCCGAGCGGCGCGTATCGCAATACGACGTCCGGCCTGTGCGGCGCGCTCTCCGGCGAGCCCCAGGACGACTTCACGTCGCCGCGCGGCGCCGTGCTCTCCGCTCACACCGCGCAGCAGTTCGCCGCGTCGTACGCACTCGCGCCCGGCTCCGACGACGCGCGCACGCAGCGACTGCAGCGCGAGGCCGAGAGTGGCGCCTATAGCCCCAAGCAGCTCCGCTTCAGCGTAATCCATGGCGCAGGATCCGCCAGTCAACTCGCCAACGCCCTGTCCGACAGCAGCTCGTCTAGCAGCTCGTCTAGCAGCTCGTCCAGCAGCAGCAGCAGCAGCTCGTCTTCCAGTAGCTCGAGCTCAGACAGCTCGTCGTCTTCGTCGTCGTCGTCATCGTCGGAAGAGGAGCACGGCTCCGGTTTGAAGACGCGCAGCTACTCTCAGCAGCGCGGGCCGTGCCAGCTGCAGCAGCAGGTGCAGTACTTCGAGAAGGACGGGCAGATCTGCATCTCGCTGCGGCCGCTGGCGGCGTGCACGGCGCGCTGCCGCGGCCAGCAGGCGGCAGCGCAGCAGGCGGCGGTGAGCTGCCGGCCGGCGCGCGACCAGCAGTACCGCGTCTACCGTGACCTCATCCGCCGCGGAGAAAGCCCGCAGCTCCACGATGACAACGCGCAGCAGCGCACCTTCCACGTGCCCGCCGCATGCAAGGCGTAACCTAACCGACCAAAAGCCAATAAAAAAAGAATAAATAATTGCGAGTCAGCTTGAAAATGTGATATTTTGTACAATTTCCAATTTGGAATGGTAGCTCGAATTAGTATAGCATCAATGAAATGAAAAAAAAAACAAATATATAAGTAGATATTTATTCATCTTAGACAATAAAAATATTTAATTACAAATACAGCTATATTTACTGCCTTCAAAACATCATAATCCATACCATTATTATAAATACTATAATCCTCGCTCGTTCATAAACCTCTTTCTATCTCTTTCTGACAATGATATGTAAAAGGTAAGAATACGCCCTTTCATGCAATTCTGTCGCCTGTTGCGGTATTCCGATATTCCGTCTTTCTTTGCGTTTTTTATGTAATTATTGCACGGTTTTACCACACAATTAGGCATTTTTGGGGCGCATTATTAGTCAGAGGCGCCGCGCACTAGCGCATGACGACAGTGAGCGGTTGTCTGGCGAAAAAGTGGTGGTTGTGCCTTAGAAGAATTTTTGTTTGTGTAAGGTCAAAGTGACGTTCATATCTGCACTATTTTCGTTTCGAGTTTGGATTGGAGAGCTGCCCTCCTTATTCAAAAGGCGGTAACTACATACGAGGCGCATATGTAGTTAGTTACTGCCTTTATAACAAGGAGGGCAGAGAGTTGCTCTAAGCATTTCCACCCATCGATAGTTTCACTTGATTCCGTTCTGTAACGGACAGGACAGGGCGGAATGGAACCATATTTGCCCGAACAAACCGAGTGCCTTTCCCATTGGCGCAGCAGCTGTTTTTGACACTGACAATACACCGGGCGATGAACAACAAGCCCTCTATCCCTGTACATAGCAGCCCAGCGAGCGTGTACGTTTCCTGTGCCTAGCAGCACCCATATAGCAGCCCTACTGTTTCCTGCCGTGCCGTGCCGTGTAGCGACAGTGTGTAGTGTGGCCTAGTGAAGGTTCGGCCTCGAAGAGGTGCTGTCTCGATTAACGCTTCCGTCGTCATGCGGAAATGATTGCGTGCGCATGAATCGCGCGAATTCGCGAGTCCGCGTGTATCCTGGAACCTTCTGAAACACTTCGAAACATTGCAAGGGTAAGCTTTTATTCAATACTAGCTGAGGTACCCGGCTCCGCTCGGGTCAATGTCGTATCGGACTGATGTCATTTTATCTTTCATCCCCCTTTGAGTTTAATTTTCGCCACAAAAGATAAGTTCCCAAGGTCCAGCCTCTATCCTATACCAAATTTGATCAAAATTGGTTTAGCGGTTTAAGTATGGAAACGTACAGAGTTACTTTCGCATTTTTAATATTAAGTATGGATGTTTCCGATATTTAAATGGAGGTTAGTTAAGGTTTAGCAGATTTGATTGGAAAATTCAAGATTTCGAAAGGATTTTCCTGATAAACTGAAAATTACCGAGACAAAAACTATTTCTTTATATTATATAATAATAAAGAAATAGTATATAAAAAATATATATTGTAGCTGATAATAGATGAAATTGTAGCAGGGCCCGTATGCGTTTGACAGATGGTACAGATGGCCCGGAGCCCTCGCTTTTGCGGAGGCCTCGTCCACGTCATCACACTCCACCACTCCAAATAAGGTTAAAGAGATGTACCCTGAGGTGGTAGAATAGAATAGTAAAATATTTTTGACAGGCGATATCGCCTACTCGATAGGGTTCGTAGTAGGGGCCCTGGTATGGTGTAACATGCATTACTTTATTAATTAAAATTTTTAAGAATTATCAATATTTTTATGTTATATGCTTCTTGAACTACATTTACGGTATCTTTCAGAAAAATGTCAGTGCCAAGTACGAGTCGGTTTCGCACACGAATGGTTCTGTATAATCGTAAAATATTTTACACAATATAATCACATTGTTTCACTTGGTTCGGGTCACCTCTTCCCCTAAAATATGGTTGAGAGAGGCGATGGCTGAACCCGGCGTGATGCTCGTGAATGGGTGCTGTTTGTGGGGACTGGCCTGCTCCAGTTGGCAACATGTTAGATGGCGGACATGACTTTGCAAAATAAACCGATATTTGTCATAAACTGTTGCATACGGCGTGAATAGTAGATTTTGTGAATTGATATTAATTTAATGTATTGACATAAACGGGTACCAATAACCCATATTTCTGTAAGCAGTGGCAAAAAAATTTGTAAACTTAGACTAAGTGGACGTTGAAAAAAAATCAGCGAAGTTTCTTGCCAGTTCTTCTTCGCCGGCTACTGGCGTTCACTGGCTAATGATAAAATATGACAAATCCGAGTGCAGTGTGCTGCCTGTGGATGATGAATAAACAATCATCACTACATATTATAAAACAAAGTCGCTTTCTCTGTCCCTATATCCCTATGTATGCTTAAATCTTTAAAACTAAGCAACGGATTTTGATGCGGTTTTTTTTAATAGATAGAGTGATTGAAGAGGAAGGTTTATATGTATAATAACATCCATTAAATAGTGGAAAATACTGTTATTTTTGAGGTTTCCAATGTGATGTCGTAGAAATTTACATTTTTTCCGCTTACATTGCAAACGCAGTCTGAACCATACGAGATTTATCAAAATAATGTGCTACGTATTGTACACATTGAAAAGGTCTACAGAAAACTCTGCGAATATCCCACAATACATTTTTTTTGTCATTTACTTTTTACGACAAATAATGGCTAATTTTCGAAGTGATTTTAACCAATACAGCATTAATCCTTATCCAATTAAATACCTTAAATACATTGTTGATTTAATATAGATATATATGGCCCTGTACAGCATATGATTGAAATGAATATTTTCGAAGATATTACAGATTTAAAAATTGCGGTACGTAGCGTTTGCGGCGGTACCGGCCGGCCGGGGCGGCGGGAGCGTGCCTATAAATAGTGCGTCGGAGGCCGCGGTTCTCCCTATAGCACTTTGAATTTATTATTTCTCTAACATCTAATAATCATCTAAAAATAACATCTAAGTTTTTTTTTATTTCAAATATTTCAATGTAGGAACTCTATATAAAAAGGGTTTATTTGTGTATCATTATGTCAGAATAATATTTTTTTTAAATGATATTATGCCCGTGCAAAGCCGGGACGGGCTGCTAGTAAACAATAAACAAAGAGTGTACTGTACGTCCATCCGTCGGTCCGTCCGTCGGTCCATCCATCCGTCTGTAACAGGGCTGTATTTCATCAATTGTAATAGGTGGGCAACTGATATTTTCACAGAGTGTGTATTTATGTTGCCACTATAACAACAATGATTAAAAATAAAAAAATATATAAATAAAAAATAAAGGGGGCCCCCATACAAAAAACGTGATTTATTGGTGATAAACCATCGTATGGTACCGAACCCTTCGTGTGCGAGTCCGACTCGCACTTGGCCGGTTTTTTTTGTATCTGAAGGTAGCCATAAACTTATGTGCATGTTTTTAATGTGTTTTTTACAATACTTATGACCTAAATATATGCCATAATAATGCACTTATCGAACTCGGAAAGAGAAAGACAGTGGTACATGTCGGTATTGAACCCAGGCCTCTGGTATGCTAGGCCAGTCCCCACGCCACTAGGCTACGAGCCGCTCTAAAATATATATATTAATAATCTGTCATCGATTCAAAATGTTATTGAGTGTACCTTAGCTTAGATGAAAAAGAATGGATACGGTACCTCCATACTGATGATAGTTCAAAAGCGTTCCTATTTTTAAAAAAACTCACACACCTATACTTTTACATGCACACCAAACTCTAATACGTAAAGGGTAAAAGAGCAGGACAAAGGTATAAGGAAATGCATCATGCGAAAAAGTGACAAATAGATTCATCTAATCGCGGAAGAATGAAATGAGACAACAATTTCCTTAAATTGAATTAGTTATAGCGTGAGAAAAAGGGATGGTGACATTTGTGACATCTGGTCGTAGATATAGTGCAAAATTCATCCTAATCCATCATGACACATCAACGATGCGCGCATCCTAAGCCCTTTGAGCAGAATGGCGCGTCAAAACTAAATGAAAAATGAAAGTGAAAACGGCAGGGTTGCCAAAAATGATCACGAAAATAAATAACAATATATTGTATTGTGCATTAAAATATTAAGGTTCCTATTTAGTGATAGTGGTCAGAACAAGTAGTACCATGATTGTATAGTTAACAAGGCATCAAATAATCTTTTCGCGAATTTGCAAGCGGGAAAATGAAAAAATATTAATGGAATCATTCATTAAACCATCGTTATTCTGAGTAAAAATCATCGATATTAAGGATAAATTAATAAAGTCGAATATACACAATTTGTAAATATTTAAATCATAAAATAAAATAAACAAAAATAGGGAATCATAATGTATTGCAAGTATGGGTCAAACATTGCAAAACAAATAATATTGATTATTCTTGAATTGTCCATGTTTGCATTTTATGCATTTAAAAATTTGGTTCAATGCGTTTTAGATGCTAAATAATAGTCCAAATAATAGTCAGTACAGTGTTATGTAAAACCTGTTGATGATTATTGCCATTCGCCGTAAATGTGTGATGGTATTTTGATAAACCACTAAGTTCTTTCTTTTTAATTTTTTTTTATTTCCTTCAAATAGGTTCAGTTTATTACGCTTTTGTCCTTTTGTGGCGGCTTTAATCCCCAGATTGGTTTTATGTATATGATAAAGTTTTACATTTACATATTTTTCAATAATAGCCCTAAGAAGATGGAGTCTATGATTAAATGTAGCAGGTTGAAGGAATGAATACTCATTCAATGACAAAAGGACATTTGAGCCAAGAAACGACTTGAGAATTTTAATCTTTATGGAAACGAGCTGTCTGTCACATGTAAAATTTTGACCATTTTCAAGGATGTACCTTTTTATCACAGCCTCAGAACTAAGACATATTATACAAACATCCTAAACGACATTATAAAAAATAATAAACAGTACGTAGACTATTGTTTTTTGGCAGCCCTACTTGTTTTTAAAATAAAATTTAGTTCAATATATAATACTGAAATGAAAACAAAAATAAAAATCGAACTGACAATTTAAGTTTGCTTGTGCCAACCCTGTTTGCGCCTTTACAACACATAAAAGGTTTCAGGTCAACTAAACTAAAAATATACTGAATATGCTTGCACTTATACGTGGAATGTGATTCCATTGCTCTTGTTGTCCTTTATGGCGTTATTTCCATATTTTCAACAACACAAGACGACATTTTGTTGATACTTTGAAATCTCGCCCAAATGAATTCATCACTGACGTCTGACACCGACTGAGAGCATATCGGCTGACTGAGCTTACTTTTGACGGACCGTAAAATTTGTTTAGTCCCCTATCCATTCCTTTTTCATCTAAGTACCTTAGGTGGTATGACACATGAAATCACGGAGATTTCTTCAGGCCTTTTTAACACCAACAATTATCGATTACTTAGTTTTCATTGTTCTCTGAAATACTCAAACCTACCTCGTTGATCGCTCTTCCTATTAGTTAAACTGTTCCGTAATTTAGAAAAAGTAAGCGCCGCCGCCCCCTCCCCTACCCGCCGCCCTCCCGCCGGACCGCGTGGAGCATTCCGGTTTGCATGACAGCCACATCTTAGCGTAAGCGGAACTGAATTATATTTAGCCCATTGACTTATATATTACTTCGTAAGGACCCGGTCAACGCGCACGACTAATGGCACCAGTACGTTGGCCCTAAAATATTCATTTTAGGGCCAACGCGACTCAGTCGTCTGCGGACCGCGGCAGAGTGATGTTGAGTCGTGAAAATGCCTAGTTGCATAGTTAAAGGGTGCATAAAATACGATACGAAAGTTACAAAGACACGTGAAATAACGTATCATCGATAAGTAAACTCAGATAAAATTTTTGTTCCTGTTTAACACGGGGGATCTAGGTTCCATGCCAAGACCTTCCTTAGCTAAACCAAACATTCCTTATCAAATTACACTAGACAAAAATATTAATTAAAAAAATATATCTCGGTAACTAACTAGACACTTTAGAGAAAAAAAATATTAACTTTTTTGTCTCGGAAAAACATTAGGATTACGCTGGCGAAATTAATGTACTGGCCGTTACGACACCCTGTATAATAAGATACATAAAATCACACTAAATAGCCTAAGCCTGGTTTTCACCAACTGATGATTTATTTTATACGACGACATTGATCCGAGGGGATCCGGGTCCAGCAGATCTACTATATGATTAGTGTTTTCTTCCCTATTTAGGTATACACTAAGATGAAGAGTGTGAAATATGTGTCAGAGGTTTGCATACATAAAAAAATTAAATTATTCGTAAGCTCAGTAATGTATGCACCTCAAAGTACATATAATTCTAGCATTCTAAATGCTACTGCCTTCACAATAAATTTAGGTTTATATGAGCTAGCCAATGTTGTCCCTGACACTATTTTTGTTGATTTAAATCGAATGAGTCAATCTTGCTACAATAGTTTGGGTATCATGAACGTGTTAGGAATAAAAACAGTAACAAGCATTATTATTAACTGTAATATAGCTACTATGACCTCATGTCTTAAGTTTGTTGCAAATGATAAAAATAAAGAGCATTTTTTATATCAAAGCCAAGTTTCCAAAACTGTTATTTGAATAATGGAAATAAAAATAAATCAAATAAATCACTAGTTAGTAAAGACGTAAAAAAAACTTTAGTTATTTGCCACCAGAATGTTCAAGGCTTGCGTGGAAAAAATCTCTTGTTAGAACTAATTGTAAAAGAATATAACTGTGATGTATTTTGTGTTAGTGAAGCTTGGATTGATACTAATGAATTAGACGTTCAAACCATTGAAAATTATTCTATTGTTAGCAGTAGTCACAGAAAAAACTTTATTAGGGGAGGTACCTACACTAATTTTGGTCAGAAACGGTTTGAGAGCAAAGAACAGAGCTGATATTGTGAACATGTCGGAAGACAAAGAGTTCGAAGTAAGCTGTATAGAATTAGAATCCATATTTGTATTATGTGTTTATAGATCCCCATCCGCTGATATATCCTTATTTAGTGATAAACTTGAAGAATGCTTGCATAAAATAAGCTCTAATAACTGCAAATCCGTAATAGTATGTGGAGATTTTAATATAAAGTTCCCAATTGACCAACATAGTACTCATGATCTTTCTGACTTAATGAACGGCTTTTTGCTGAGTCAGACTATATTTGAGCACACTCGGGTGACAGAGTCTAGCGCATCCTGCATTGATAATATATTTACAGATTGCGCTGTTCTTGATTCTAGGGTGATTGCGGGAATACAATCAGATCATCTTGCTCAGTTGGTTTCTATTGCTTATATTCCTAAAAATAAAATTTCAAATGCATTCAGATGTACTAGAATAACAGATAAAAATAAAATAGCTTCCTTATGCAAAGACTTAGATAGTGAATTTAGGAATCAAACGCCCAATGATTTTAAGAATTTTTTCAATACTTTTATTAGGTACATGAACCTACACCTACCTATCAAACGCGTTAAAATAGGGCATAAAGTTAGATTTGCAGACTGGGCTACTCCAGGAATAATTAAGTCCAAAGAACATTTGCTATTCCTGTATGATTTGTTAAAAATAAGTAAACACAATCATTTAAGAAAATATGTTTCTGTATACAGCAAAATTTTTAAGAAGGTATCATTCTGTGCTAAACAAATGAATTTAAGGAATAAACTCTTAGCTTCTGGTAACACCATAAAGACAACATGGGATATTATAAAATCAGAAACAGGCAAATGTCCTCCCTCTAATGGAGCGGACTTTGAGCTTAAAATAGGAGGTGAGTGCATAGTTGAGCGTGCAGCCGTAGCAAATAAATTTAATATATATTTTTCAACAATAGCTAAGGATACTACTAAGAACTTAAATTCAAGTACATCTGAAGCACTAGAATATATCCTGAAATTTATTCCAAGAAATGTTGACTCTGCGACGTTCCTGCCAGTAACATACATAGAAATAAAGACCATTATAAAAAATCTTAAACCCAAGCGCTCACAGGACCTCTGGAATCTCTCGCCACATTTACTAAAATCCATAGGTCATGCTCTCATTGAACCATTAAAGACTGTCATTAATAAATGTATGAAAGAAGGATCATTTCCAGACTCAATGAAGATAGCAAAGGTCATACCCTTGTACAAAAAAGGTGCTCACTGTGATGTCGAAAATTACCGTCCAGTGTCACTTTTACCCATTTTTAGCAAGGTGTATGAAAAAGTTATAGAGCTGAGACTACACAGTTTTTTAACTAAATATAATATATTAAACTGTAAGCAATTTGGTTTTCGTAAGGGTCTGTCTACCAGTGACGCTATAGCTGCCATGGTAAAATCGGTTATGACTGCCTTGGATGGATCCAAATATACATATGGAATGTTCTGCGATCTTTCCAAGGCTTTTGACTGTGTAAATCATGACATATTAATTATGAAACTAGAACATTACGGGCTTAGAGGTAGGGAATTAGATTTGATCAAGTCATACTTTTGCAAGAGGCAGCAGATTTGTGATGTGCAAGGCACTAAAAGTAACACAGAATCCATCAACATGGGAGTACCGCAGGGTTCTGTTTTAGGCCCCTTGCTTTTCCTTATCTATGTTAATGATATTTCTGCTTGCATTTCGGACGATGTAGAATTAGTTATGTTTGCTAATGATATTTCTTTAGTCTTAAATAATGTAAACACGGATTTGTTGCAAAAGTCTCTTGAAATAACGGTTGCTTCCCTACAGTCGTGGTTCCAGTGTAATAATTTGTTGCTTAATGTGAATAAAACAAATTTAATGAACTTTGCTCTCGGAACACAGAGGCGTATGTTAAGTGATACGATAGGTAATGTTGCTAAAGACATGTCTTTGAATATCACGAATGAAATAAATTTCCTTGGTGTAGTATTTGATAATAAGCTGACATGGAAAGCTCATATAGATAAGCTAGCCGGTAAACTCAGCTCAGCATGCTATGCTATAAAAAAGATAAGGGAATTATGTGGTATTCAGGCAGCTAGGGCGGTCTATTATGCTTACTTTGACAGTCTGATGTCATACGGTCTGATGTTCTGGGGAAATGCATCCGAAGCAAATCGAATATTTTTGTTACAGAAAAGAAGCCTTGCGAAGTATCCTCAACATGAAAGTCAGGGATTCATGTAGAAATGTCTTTAAAGATCTCGGAATAATGTCCCTCGCAAATAAGTATGTATATCAAAATATAATCTATGCAAAAAAAACTATAGAATCCGCTACTATTAATGCTGACATACATTCCCATAATACTAGAAATAAGTTTAATATACAATGTCCAAAACACAGACGAGCAAAGACTTCGAAGAGTTTTATTCACAACAGTGTTAGATTATACAATAAATTACCAGCAGTAATGAGAAATTTGCCCCTTAATGAATTTAAAAATAAAATTAAATCAGTTCTTCTTAGTAAAGTATATTACAATATAAGCGAAGCTCTTTCCGATAAAACTCTCTTTTGTGACTTAATATCATAAGAAGACAAGTACATAACTGTGTACCATACAAAATTGTAAGACTTCTTTGACATAATACTACGCTGGTAGTATTTTTTTTTTTATATATATAAATACTTATTCTATATAATATATTGACTTGATACACGTCATTGGTATCAAACTTGACGAGGGCTTTATACACCTGACATAGGTTAAGTTGACGACGGCTTTTACACCAGAGTATACTTGTAATGCTATAAATTATATTAATTTATATAATTGAATTAGTAACTTTATTAGTTGTAAGTAACTTAAACTTAGGGTTGCTGTTTCTATTGTTCTTTGTTCTTTGCCTTACAACTGTTCTGCCAAGGAATTGTTTGGCAGTAGCATTTAGATCTTAGTATGTATTTCATAATTGTGGACGGAAAAATATGTTATGTAAACCCGTGAAGTTTCTTTGCGGGTTCTTCTTTACTGGGTTGATCGAATCTGCGGATCTTTGTGACGTAACTTGGTGTAGTTTGACTACCAAAAAGTTTAAATAAATGAAATGAAAAAAAAAATGAAATGAAATAAGTTCCGGGGATTTGTAGTTTGAATTTAAGACGCTTTACCGATTCGAATATTTTTTTTTCTCAGGTTGGTAAACCTTTCCCTGACACTCCTGCTAAATGTCAAATATTAAATGCCATTAGTAATTGTTTGGCGTCTGTTTATATGAATCAAGTTTTTGAAGTTCGTCGCATTTTAAAATGGAAAAAAATATTGAACAAAGAATTTGTTTGAAGTTTTGTGTTTCCAACTAAATCTCTTGTGCTGATGCATTCAAAATGCTACAAAAAGCCTACGGGGACTCTGATCTCTAAAACAAGAGTATACGAGTGGTATTCGTCGTTCAAAAATGGTCTCAAAGAAGTTGACGATGCACCTCGTCGTGGACGCCCTTCAACATCAACTACCGATGATAACGTCGAAAAAGTTCAACAAATCGTACTCGAAAATCGTCAAACAGTCAATAAGAAGTACTACCTGGCCGTAATTAAGCGTTTAAGAGATGCTGTGCGTAGAAAACGACTTGAATTGTGGCAAAACCACTCATGGATCTTGCACCATGACAATGCCCCGTCTCACAAAGCGCGCATCGTGACCGATTATTTGACCAAACATACTGTAAATACAATCCAACAGGCACCGTATTCTCCGGATATGGCACCATGTGACTTTTTCCTGTTCTCAAAACTTAAATCACCCCTTCGTGGAAAGAGATTTTCGAGCATCGATGAAATAAAAGAAAATGCAACGAAGGCATTGAAAGCCATTCCTTGACCGGACTATCAAAAGTGTATGGAAGAATGGGTTAAGCTTTGGCGTATGTGCATCGCTTCAGACGGTTGTTATTTTGAAGGTGATAAAATAAATGTATCCGATAATTAACACAATTTTTTTAAATTTATTAATTCCCTGAACTTTTTGATCATAGTATGTATTAGCTACTTGAATAAAATATGAAAATGGCAGGCGAACTGGCGAAACAACCCTCTAAGTGTAATGAGTATAGTATTTAAAAAAAATGATTGATCTACCTACTTACTGTTCAATACCGAATTGCACGGCAAAATTTGTGACAAACATTGACTTATAATATTACTTGTGGCAAAGGAAATGTTAACGGAAATGAAACTCCGGCTCTTGACACCATCGTGCACAACAGTCGACCATCTCCGCTTTTTTTATCTATGGTACCTACCTACCTGGTGGATTTCGGATGTTTCTCGGCATAAAATAAACCTACCTACCTGAATAGTCTGAAATAGCCTGAATCGTGTCATATTGGGCACCAAACGTAGAGTCCTCATCGAGTGAAACATCACTGTATTTTGTGGACGCATGCAGCGAGCAATGCAACGACACAGTTCTAAATTCGAAAAGGCCGACGTGTTGAAGGCCTCGTCCGCAATGCGCAAACGCGAACGTCTAGTCGCCGACCAATCAGCGCGCGCCATCACAGAGGCGCGGCTCGCGGTCGCGTGACGCAAGTGTCATGGTGATTACGTAAGAAATACCGCGAAAAACAAGTTTGTAATGCAAGCACAAACACATGGAACTGCGCACGGAATAGAACATTTGCAACAATATGACGGGTGTTAACGGAGGTATGGTCCAAAAGTTAACCAGTTATTCCTTGTTTGGAGCAAAAAAGCTAGATATTTTGGTTGGACGGCTTAAATGTTTCGCTGGTCCCATACATTTAAATGTGTAGGTGTGAACAAAATGTATGGGTATGGATGATTTAGCATTAGAGCACGTAAACATAATGTTTCACGCAGTAAGGAGTTTGTCACTTTCGAACCTATGAGCTCTTCTGAGATTAGCTGATAACCATTGCCGATAACACACGTACTGCCATGATATTAGCCCAACACACCTCATGAAAACTAGATGCCACGCCGGGACTTACTTTTTTTGCACAACTACCTAATTACATTGAGCTGGATGGAAAACACGTACAAATTGCATTGCGCTTCAACCATAGTACATTCAATGCGATAGTTCCAGCCTCGGCTGTATTAGTCAGCCATGTTTTCATAAAAGTTACATAAAAAATCGTAGTTTCAAATAAACAAACTTGCGGAAAATATACGTGTCAACAGTGCCGGTTTTAGCACCACCAGCGCCCTGGGCGAGATTTCTACGGCGCCCCCATTGCCTTATATATTACTACGTACATTTTACAT